>JALIGW010000001.1:10401420-11001420 GCA_023053685.1 Diadophis punctatus similis | reverse complement strand
AGACATTTGCATTCTTTTAGAGAGTTGTTGAGGCCACTTGGGCGTTTGTCTGTGTGCTCATTTGCACCTGAGTAGTGCAAATGGGCGTGGAGCCTTGTTGGAACTGCTGAAAGGACTGTGTTGAGGAGCTGTGCTTTCTGCAGGATGTTCTCTGCTCTGTGTCCCTTCACAGTGACCTCTACTACAAAAGACATGCAATTTCTTTGCATAGCTTTCCAAACAGCATGTAAACTGACTTTATGAAAAAGTTACCATTCCTAAATGGTCATCCTATGGCCCCCAACTCAATTCAGGCTAAAGTACATTATATTCTCTTGTGAGCAGGGATAAAAATCTCAGATCATGGATTGCTTTTATTCTGTATCTAAAGCATTATGGGTTATAGCATTGCTTATTCAAGAAATAGCAATTTATTATCTATAGGCTGATCTTTGAAAGAGTATTGCATATATTATGTCAACCTTTATCCAGTTCACAAACTGCTCTCCAGTCAGTGACAGATTCTGAATTCCATTCCAAAACACCTCTGTATTTGGAAAGTGTAAAACTCCTTAGTGTTGTTTTAATTTCCTCTAATCATTCTCACAAAAGGTTGAAGACTTTTTGTGCTTCACACTTTCCGGTGAGCAACAAAGACAAAGATCTCTCACAGTGAGCATAAATGCATAATTTTCTCCCAGCCAGTGTTCCCAAGGTTTAAGCTGATCACATTGCCTCAAGCACTAGATTACTTCATATCAGGGTAAAAAGTATTGTCTGCTATCAAGTTCACAGCTTCATTCTATCACATCAAGTAGCAACCAGAAGGAACTCTAAAAGGTATGGTGTTATTTAACAAGTGACACCCCCCCCCCCAATTTCTCAAGCAAGCCTTTTATTTACTGATAGAAGGAAAATGTCCAGGAGAATGCTACTTTATTATCAACCTCGTTCCAGCAAGGGTACGAAGTGTATTCGCTCCGCATCCCAACAATAGTTTACATAATAGGATCAAGAGAAGGAAAATGAGACAAGGGTGAGTGAGATTGTAACAGTGGTCCAACAACTTAAGGAGATAAAAATTGCCTTCAAATGACTTTGGGCAGTAATACAACAATATCTAAAGGAGACTTCTTATATACTTAATTAGCTATATCTATGTCTTATTATAATTTTATGATCACAAGAAGAGTAAGGTAAAAGAAAAGAAAAAGAAACATTCTATCACTTTAACAATAACTTCTATCTATCTATCTATCTATCTATCTATCTATCTATCTATCTATCTATCTATCTATCTATCTATCTATCTATCTATCTAGTTTAAATATATTCCATTAAATAATTGTTAATATTATTATTCTCTTATATAATTACCCCCTCCTAGATGATTATTCTTTCTTATAACAATTGATTAGTGTGTGTGTGTGTGTGTGTGTGTGTGTATAAGTAAAAATACTATTTTCATACCTGTACACACACACACACACAAATAAAATATGTTTTAAAGATGTTATTTCTATAGGCACATGGAGGGTTTTTTAAATTAAAATCTGAATTCTGGTTTACAATGTGAGCTAATAATGAAATGAAAAGACAATCCAAATGAAAGAAGTATTCTTTTAAAGTTTGTCTATACATAAAATTTCATTACAAGTAGCTCTCACTTAACTACCTTTCACCAGGACAGGAAACTCCACCACTAAACTTTTTTCATTCATTCAGAGATACACATAAGAGTATCAATTTACACGTTTTTATTTATTTCATCTTATTTATTTTTATGATGTACATTGCCCAGTCACTTGGAGATGAGCAGCAATAGAAATCAAATAAATGAATAACACCTTTTTCCCATGACACACAAGGTATACCGTATTTTTCGGAGTATAAGACGCACCTTTTTACCCCCCAAAAGAGGGTGAAAATTTGGGTGTGTCTTATACACCGAATGTAGCCCTACCCACCCACCAGCCCCCACCCTTCGGAGGTTTTCAGCCTCCGTGCGTCGCATTTTTGGCCGGTTCCAGCCATTGCTGGCCACCGCCGCGGCAGCCGCTGCCACCGTTGCCGCCGCCCTCGCTGCCCCTGCCCCCACCGTCCCGGTCCCTGCCGCCCCCGCCGTCCCCGTCCCTGCCCCCGCCGTCCCAGCTGCCGTCGTCCCAATCCCTGCCGCCCCTGCCCCCGCCATCCCAGCCGTCCCAGCCGCCGCTGGCCCCGCCGTCCCAGCTGCCGCCGCCCCCGCCATCCATGCCCCAGTCCCTGCCGCCCCTGCCCCCGACATCCCAGCCACCGCCATCCCAGCCGCCGCTGGCCCCGCCGTCCCAGCCGCCGCCGTCCCAGCCATCCCCGCCGCTGTCCCAGCCGCCGCTGTTCCTGCCGCCGCTACCCGAAGCGAGCAAACCACCACCACCACCTGAAGCCGGCTCCCGAGGCACCTGAGGAGCTGCCGCTGCCGTCCGAAGAGAGCCGACAGGTTAGAACTTTTTTTAAAAATTGTTTTTTTTAAGGTTTTTTTTTAAAGGTTGCCAAGTGGAGGAGAAATTCTGGGAGTTGAAGTCCACAAGTTTGAAGACCCTTGCACCCCCTTGGCAAGTTGTGGACTTCAACTCCCATTCCTGAGCTAGTATGACTGGAGGAGGAATTCTGGGAGTTGAAATCCACAAGTCTTAAACTTGCCAAGGGGGTGCAAGGGTCTTCAAACTTGTGGACTTCAACTCCCAGAATTCCTCCTCCAGTCATGCTAGCTCAGGAATTGGAGTTGAAGTCCACAAGTCTTAAAGCTGTCAAGTTTGAAGACCCCTGGCTTAGGGGTTAAGAGTGGCAAGGGTATTCAAACTTGGCAAGGTTAAGACTTGTGGACTTCAACTCCCATTCCTGAGCTAGCATGACTGGAGGCGGAATTCTGGGAGTTGAAGTCCACAAGTCTTAAAGCTGTCAAGTTTGAAGTTTGTAAAAAGTGTACATGGTTGTAAAAAGTATTCTGCTACACTGGTATTTTATTAAATAATATATTACTACACCATTTGGTTCAGAATACTTTTTTCCTTGTTTTCCTCCTCTAAAATCTAGGTGCGTCCTATACTCCGAAAAATACGGTAGATTCTTTAAATCATATTAGTTAGCTATAATATGCAAACCATCGTTTTTTTGGGGGGGAATCATAAAATAATCCCCAAATTCTGCTTAAAGGAAATATAACCACAAATAAAAATAATACAGTATATCTTGTGTAAAAGACGTAATGTACTATTACAGGGAAGCTATTCCATTCAAGCAATACTTTTAAGGAAACATGCTAGGTTATTAGTTATACTGTAATAATTTCTACATAATTACAGCTGAGCAGAACTCTGGGTGAAATGACAACCTGGAAAAGAAGCAAAAAGGATTGTTAAAATATACTTTCAGAAACCATAGGGAATGAGGGTGTTTCATTTAGAGAAGTGCTCTAAAAGTATTACTGAGACAATTAGGGAGATAGCAAACTCTGAGCTGTACCTTCAATCGTCACACAAAACTATTGTAGATCTTTGAAAAATTAAGGCCAAACTGAAATGAGATTACTTTTAATGATTGACAGTTGAATTTTTTAAATGAATTAAATAAGTAGGAAGCATGTAGGCCTACTACAGTTTGCATATTTCCTTTTTGGCAATTCTTATAAAATGCATTCAACATATTTTTTCTACTTTTGGTTACCAGGAAAGAATAGCTCATTTGAAATTTAAAATGAAATATTGAAAGTGGATACAACACAGGACATTATGCAACTTAAGTTAATTTTAAAGATGGTAAACAGATAGACTCCTCTGTGTTAAGTTAAATACATCCAGCATAATGTACATCAGCATTTGCATGCTGAGTTCATTTATCTCCATAATTTCTGAATATTAACTAAATTGGTCCCTGCTCCAACTGTCTGTTGTTTGCAATAAAAGTGTTCTCACACATTCTTTATATATCCTGTCGTACTTTGAAAACTGGAAGAATATCTTAACAGTCAAAGGCAAAAACAGGTCTGAGTTATAATTAGACATCTGGGACCTAGAAGCTACTATTTCCCCAGCTATTTTTTTTTCTTCAGAGCTGTTCTAGAGGCAAATAAATGTTACAATCCAGGGATTTCTGTTTGATCTCTAGCAGTGTAGCCATACAAGCAGCTAGAAATAAACTTCTCCACACACCAAAAAGAGCTGTATATAAAAGGAAAGAGATCTAATTAATATGCCACACCACAAACATTACATTGCAATTTACAATTATTGACTCTAAACCGTAATTTAAACTTATCTATAAATAACCAGCCAAACAATGTGCATCCAAAAGTTCTCCTACATCCAAAACCCAGAATTACTTTCGATATACTTGGGACCCGAATTTACTGGGACTGTCAACATTGAAAAATGTCTAAGGAACATTAATATTTTAAAAATATGTCCCATATTAAGCTGATATTAACAGAAATGCACATTTTCATATAAATGAGTTAAGCAACTTGCAATGCACACCGTACTTCAAAGGTAAACCTTCACTCACATCTCACTCGGCTGCCAACTGGAGATTTCCAGGGTTTTTTTCAACTGCAGATAGCATTAAAAAAAAAGCCTTTTAGGATGTTCTAATCACCCCCTCAAGCACATGAATCATTACCGTTAAATTTAAAAAATTCAGAACTAAAACCAAAAAAGATTGTTACAAGAAATCCAGGTCAACCAGACTTTTGGGAAGAAAGGCGAGAAAATTAAAGTGAATTCTCATCAATAACATATTTTTTGCAAAACTGTTCTTTCAGGAAGCTTCAAATCAGAAGCCATTTTTTGTTTATTTCTCCTTCTAGGAAATGCTTCCCATTATTTTTTTTTCATTTGCTTTATAAACCAAAGAATGTAATTATTCTATCTTTTATAACATGACATTTCTTTATTTACCTCTAATTTTTACAAGAAAAAAAAAGAGAACAAGTGGAGGAAGAAAAAAGGAAAAATTGACACAGAAATATAATACCTGTAAGTGGAAAAAGGAGTTACTGAAACTTCTTAGTGTTTAGCATATTGTTGACTTAAAAACTAACCATTAAAATAAAGTACACTGAATTGTTTT
Source organism: Diadophis punctatus similis (assembly GCA_023053685.1). NCBI lineage: Eukaryota > Metazoa > Chordata > Lepidosauria > Squamata > Dipsadidae > Diadophis > Diadophis punctatus. The sequence goes on along the minus strand of JALIGW010000001.1, from coordinate 10,996,338 downwards.
AATAAGAGGATTTGAATAGAGAATTGTTGACGCAGTATTGTCATCCATGACATAATCATGCATAAGTAGGCCTGATCTAACCAGTTCAAATCAAAAGACTGACTTATGACAAAGAAAGTATACCATTTACATAGTCCAATTAATGCTCTGTTTGGTGCTTTTCTGTCAGTAGTACAGCTAAATAAAAATGGAATTCTATCTGCTGTTTGTTCAGTCTTATATTACAATTAGAATTTACATCTTGCTATTCCTTGATTTTTCATTCTATTTCCTTCTAAGAACTACAAATTACAAATCCTGCTTCAGTCTTAAAATAAACATTAATGAAAGTTCCCTAGTTTACCTACTTTGGCAGAAATGAACCAATGTTAATCAAATTGCATGTACCTACAATTTTAATAATCCAGTATTTTAATGCTTACACTGCTTTTCCCTTTTTTTCTTTATTTGATTTTCCATATTCTTTTAAATGTGTGTTTGTATCAGCATTACATCTTTTCTTCATTCTAAACACAACCATAATAAACAATTTTAAACATCTAGCATAGAAAATATTCCAGTTTGCAGGATCCAATCTGGGTCAGTCACTGGGACCGACCCAGATTGGATCCTGCAATATTATCCTGGGATATATTTGCCTTCATTTGTCATATTCCATCTTATTACAACATCTGAACTGATCCATAATCTTTACACTACCATTTATTTTTGTAGTAACATGGCTGAACCCATAAAATAAAAGTTGGGGGGGTCTCAAGTCTCCTCTCTCTTTGGTTTCATACATACTGGCATGCCTTCCTGCTTTGATATAGCTGCTTGATGGTTTTTAACATGTGACTGTAGTAGCCTACCTCATACTTTTACTTGCTTAAAAGTAACAATAAATATTTTTGGCCTTCCACTACAATAAGATTTGGGAACAGCCCATGATGGAATGCTTGAATGGAAATTACAAAAAAGAAAAAAAGGCATTCATTTCTGTTCTCCTATTTAGTAAAATGCAAAATATCTTTTCCATATATTCACTTCTTTTTTAAATCCAAACTAAGTATTGAGGAATCCATAGCATCCCTCCAAAAAGAATGTTCCAGATTTATTCTTGCCATACACAATTTAAAGAACATTAGCCAGTTTGGCCAATAAGAACAAAGGACATTGATGAGTTAAATCAGGGGTGTTCATTGAGGGCCGCATCAGGGTTGTGTTTGACCTTAGGGTAGCGGGGGGGGGGCAGAGTGGGCATGGCCAGCCCAACGTCATTCGTGTCGGGAGTGCCTGTGGTGGCCCGAGCGCTCTGCCAGTGAAAATGAAGCTTGCCCAGGCTCCTTTTTTGCTGGCAGAGGGTTGCAGGAGGCTATCGCAGTCGAAAACAGAGCTGGGGGGAACTGCATGTGGCCCTCCAAAGCTCCGTTTTCACTGGTAGAAGCACCACGGGTTATTAATTGGGCATGGATTTTGAGACATGCAAACCTAGAATTTTAGGGCACTTTCTGAAATAAAAATATCTAGTTCAGAGAGCCAAGGGGAAAACTGGCACCAGGGACCGCAATAATAACACTTGCAGTGCTGTAGTCAAGTCAAGTCAATGCCATGGGAAGAACGGAGGGAAGCCAACAAGCGAAGATTTTGGCACCAAAACCAACCGAGAAAAAGATGGCCGCTCCCTCAAAGCTTCCAACTGCCCAGGGCGGGGAGCCAAGGGAAACTCGGCCAGAAGCTCACCAATGTCCTTCTCAGGCAGGAAAGCGTCCCAGCACGCCAGCAAGCTTGCAAGCCCCAGAGGCTTGAATTTCAAAACAACCTCTTTTTTTCCTTCGAACAATGAAGTGCTTCAAAATGGCCAACCACCCTCTCAAAGCTGCAATCCGCTTTAGCGGAGAGCCAAGGAGCTGTGGCCAGACCACACTAATTGAAGACGAGGTCCAATAGTCCAATCTGGCTAGCCCCGAGCCCGGAGCTAGCCTCCGACGATCCAAGCGGTGAGGGCAGCCGCCCCCGCTCTATCTGCAGCTGCGGAGAGCACCGCCAAACAGCTAATCGAGCCAACAGTGTTTCTCGATACAAGGAAAAGGTAAGGATTGCCCTTTGGCAAAAATATCAGGGAGTTTTCTTCACTAATAATCCTAACCTAAATTTAGCTAAGGAGAAATCTCCAGAGCGTCCTTCAGAGCTAGGACTGAGTTGAAGAACTGGCCGTTGGCAGGGAGGCAGTCCTAAGTGTTACAACTCAGTCATAGAGCTGGAGGACTAGAGCTACCCATCCTGGCCTCTCCAGAGGATGCCATGGAGAAACATTTGAATTCAGCAGTCAAACCTGGCATTCTAAGCTGTAGGAATTGTAACTTCCCTTTTTCAAAGCAATGGAGTTTTACCATTAGATTAGAATTTCATCAATCGATACTGAAATTCTCAGAGATTCTAAAGATCTACAATAGATTGAGGATGTTGTAACCTGCTGTTTCACATTTCAGAACTTTTAATACATTTACCAAAAGGAGGTCCTTTTTCCACAGAGGAAAAAATAATCTTTAGAATACTAATTTAACCTGAGATGTGCTGATTGATCAACTCCTTTTTAGCCTCCTGCAGTTCCTCCCAGCCTTCCAGGATAAACAAAATTATTTAAAATATTTATATTTTTCATTCTATCAGAATCTTAGGGCATAGAAAATGAATAGATTGCAAAAAACCTTATTAAATCCATTAAAGTGCTTGAAAAATAATTCTGAACCATTTAAATACTGACAAAAAATTAACTGCTAAGCAATTTTTGTGGGATTTGTATGCCAAAGATCAGTGACACAAATACACATCAATCTCTATAGAGGGGCTAAAATACCAATGCTAAAAAAAATATCTCTTTTTTGTTACCATTGTAATTTGGATTCACCTTTCCTCCAGGATGTATAGAATTTATATTGGGAATCTACTTTCATTTTATCCCCGCAATAACTATCTTAAGATGGGATGGACCTTAAGAGAGGATGAGACTGGCCCAAACTCACTGTGTTTCCATGACTCAAGGTAAACTTGAATCTGGATCCAAAACCATAACTGCTTATTAAAGAATAGTAGAAAATAAGTGCCTTTCACTGTGTAAATACACTAAAAGCTTGGAATGTAGAATAAATGTATTCTTCTAATATTCTTATTTTAATAAATACATTATTCTAAATTTATGCATAAATAATGTGAAACAAAGTTCTTAGACTTACAGCCTTCCCTAGAATGTTGTTCATACCTATGATCGATATAGGGAAGAACTATTCAAAAATAAGCATGTGTATTATGAATACAGCTCCTTTACCATATCTGTTCAAGAGGCCTTTAATATGGCAATTCAATTCATCCCCTTAACATTTTTTACTCACTAGTTAACTACTGTAAGTAATTCCCAAGTTAAATGTAACATATTAACATGACCTCCTTCCCTAGAAGTCACATATTAGGGCTGTGCAATAATCTGGATTTGTGTGAGAAAAAGAGATTTAAAGCCTGAGGGTAGGAGGTAGTTACGGTATATGATCCTGTCAGCACTCCTTAATGAAGCTGTGTTTTTTCCTCAGCTCATTTGAGAAATAACATGCTTAATTTAAGGAGGTGCTGATACTGTAAGGTGCATGCCCACAAATGCTCTGGATTATTCTCCCCATCCATTAAACCTTGTTCACTGCATAGCCCAGGGGTTGGCAACCTTAAACACTCAAAGAGCCACAAAGGTCCTAACTGGAAGCCCCCTGTTCAATTCTGGAGCCAACCGGAAATCCACTTCCCCCGCCATAGAGTCTCCTCCTAGCGTGGCGTCCTTTTTCCTCTGCCGACTGGAAGTCTGGTTCCCCCACCATAGAGTCTCCTCCTAGCGCGGCATCCTTTTTCCTCTACCTGTCCTAACCGAAAGCCCTATCAATTGTGGAGCTGACTGGCAACAGAGAGCTACAGCAGAGGGATGAAAGAGCCACATGCGGCTCCAGAGCCGTGGGTTGCTGACCCCTGGCATAGCCCAATCACATTTTGTTGTGAATACTGAAAACCTTTTGTACATTTAATTCTTTCAAAGTGAATATTTCATTCAAATAATGTGAAAGACATGCCTGTTTCCAATTTTTAAAGCGGCAAATGAGTTACTTTTTTCTTAGAAACATAGTACCTCAGTTGTGGTTTGATGCCATCACCTGTCCACATTAGAAACATAAAGGCATTAGCACCACATAAGGGTGTACCATAACAAGATAGAAAATATGTAAATAGACTTGAGAAAAGAACTGATTGTTTTTCCTATCAAGAAAGCAGGGATGGCAGATCCAATTAATTGTTAGTTTTTAAATTACTATCAGCTACAAAATATAATTTGGGCAATTTCCTAAAACCAGGGTTAGAATGCTATCTACAATTAAAATATCCCAGACAGGAGGTTTAACCCATATACAGTAGTTAAATGGTTGCCATCACAGTGAATCAAGATTAAAAGCCCAAATGAATGGAAAAAGCTTTTAGCTGAGCTCAGCTGAAATATCCCTGTGATACATTTGTGTTTAGCCTACATTGTGGTGATATGATACCATGAGTCAAATTCAATGATGTCAAATTAACATGTTTTGTCATCTTCTAAGTAATTTTAGCTGGAAGGAGAGGGGGATAAGTAACAGTTGCCATAATATTTTAAGACAAAAATATACAGCAGGACTACTACGTATTTTTAGGTAACCAAAAGTCCATGTTGCATGGACAATGAAAAAAAATCTTAGAAGAAGGGGCGTTGGTCTTACCTGATATGCCTCTTCTCATAGGCTGGAACTATCATCCAGGATGGGTTGACCTCATCCAATCAGCCGAGGACTGAGTCTGTTAATTTTGAATTTGGGGCTCCGCCTTGCCTGGTATCCCCAGTTACGACGAAGCCGATGAACACAGTCTCAACATGGCGTCTCCAGGATGCTCAGGAAGCTAAGGAAACCACAGACCCGGCAGAGGGAAACACTGGCCATGACCGGGAAGCACAGGAAATTCAGGAGGCCGCAGCCACGGCAAAGAGAAACGCTGTCCATGCCCAGCAGAATTTGGGTGGGACTGGAAGATAGTTCCACCCTACGAGAAGAGGCGTATCAGGTAAGACCAACGCCCCTTCTCCATAGTGGGTGGAACTATCATCCAGGATGGGACATACCCAAGCAGTCTGTCCTCGGGAGGGATTGAGCTGGGCTCCTCACTGTGCCCTGTCCTCAAGGACACTCTGCAACACCCTGCGGCCAAACGACGCGTCAGCCGACATGAAGGGATCGATTTTATAATGGTGAATAAACTGTGATGGAGTCACTCAGGTGGCTGCGTGACACACCTCCTCAAGAGACGCCTGGGTTGCCCAGGCCACTGAAGTCGCCGCACTACGCGTGTAGTGCGCAGTGATCCGAGCGGGCTGCGCCATCGCTGAGGAATCATGCCGCGATCATCGCCTGAATCCACCTGCCAACGGTGGAGGCCAATGCCTTCTGGCCTAAGGACGATGGCAGGAACGCCACGAAGAGAGACTCCGTTCTGCAAAGGGCTGATGTGCATTTAATGTAAATATGGAGTGCCCGCCATACATCCAGCTTATGCCACTTGCGCTCCAGAGCGTGAACGGGATGAGGACAAAAAATCGGTAGGATGAGTTCTTGAGCACGATGAAACCAAGTGTTGATCTTTGGCACAAAGGACGGGTCCAGTCGGAGAACGACCCTATCCTGATAGAAGACACACAAGTCCTGTCTGACTGAGAGGGCCGACAATTCTGATATCCTCCTGGCCAAGGTGATGGCCACCAGGAAGACCGTCTTGTAAGTCAGGTGTCTCAGGTTAACCGAGCGTAAAGGTTCATAGGGCGGCTGGGTGAGAGAGTTCAGTACTCTGGTGAGGTCCCAGGTTGGGAACTGATGCACCACTGGGGGGCGCAGGTTGGTGGCACCCTTGAGGAAACGGCGGATGGCGGGTAGCTGCGCCAGAGAAGCTGCCTCTCCACAGGACAGGACAGAAGACAACGCCGCAACCTGTCTCCAGATGGTATTCGGAGACAAACCCTTGTCCAAGCCCTCCTGGAGGAAGTGGGGACCGAGACCTGCACAGGGGAACAACTCTCCTTGGTGCACCAGGCGCAAAACGCCTTCGAAGTTGCCATCGAGATAACACTGGACACGCATGGGTATGGACCTGAGGTGGGCCGCCATGAGCACTTTCGTGAAGACGCGAGGTGCGGAGGACAGGCCAAAGGGGAGAGCACTGTACTGGTAGCGCCTGCCCACATAGCAGAAACGGAGGTACTGCTGAAGAGGATGGATGGGAATATGCAGATAGGCTTCGGTGAGGTCTATGGAAGCTAGATAGTCTCCCCTGTGCACTCCCTCGAGGATTGATTGGAGGGAGTGCATTTTGAACCGTTGGTATTTTACATAATGGTTCAAACACTTTAGGTCCAGGATCACCCTCCATCCCCCCGATGTCTTGGGTACTACGAATAAAATGGAAAAACCGCTGTCCAATTTGGTGGTGAGGCACCTGTTGGATGGCTCAAATGTCCAACAGGTGCTGGATAGCAGAGTCAATTAGATGTTTCTTTGAAGGATCTCTGGATATTGGACATCTAAGGAAGAACCTCGGGGGGACAGAGAGAAATTCCAAAGAAAGACCATAAGTAACAGTCTCTTTGACCCACCTATCCTGGGTGATTAGCTCTCACCTAGAGGCATAGATGGATAGACAGCCCCCAATGGGAGGATCGGGGAGAGGATTATCTGGAGCGTCGTGTGGAGCAACCCCCACCCCCAAAAGCTCGAACTGCTTCCCACATCTGGACCTGTCCTGGGATTGTCGTTGCCTATAGCCGTACTGACCTTGATATCTGGGGAAGGAGGACAGCTGATCGGTTCCTCGAAAGGACCGGCGGGAGTAGGGGGCTGGCCTGAAACCCCCCTTATGGGAGAATGAGGGAAAAACCTTCTTCCAGTCCCTGGACTCGACCAAGATTGGGTCCAGAGCGTCTCTGAATAAAAGTTGGCTTTTGAAGGGCGCGGACGCCAGCCGCCATTTGTGGCGCGTATCTGCCTGCCATTGCCTCAACCACTGCATCCGTCTGGTCACCAAGGACGCTGCTATGGCCTTTGATGCAAATTCTGACGCTTGCAGTGTGGCGTCTGCTGCAATCAATTTGGTAATGTCTTGTTGTGCCCTCAGGTTGGATGAAGAGATGTGCTCCTGGAGTTGACGGAGCCAAATCAAAGAGGAGCGGTTGAAGAAAGATGCGGTAGCCAACGCCCTGACTGCCCAGGCGGCTGCCTGATGGACTTTCTGAAGCGCCTGTTCCGAGCGTCTATCTTCTGGTCGAAGAAGCTCCTCTGAGTCCCCCGGCATAGTGGCGGTTGAATATAAGGCCGTCACCGAAAAATACAGTATATTTACGCTTTCTCAACTTTAGATTCCGTGCTATGTATTTATTGCAATTGTGAATCCATGATAGTAAAGAGAATTAAAGATGTGTGGAAAAGAGGAGGAAGTAACAAAATCACAAAAGCTTGGAAGACCCAGTTTGGTCAAATGATGCACTGGTTTAAAAATCAGGAGACAGTGAGTAGTGGTCCCGCCTTAGCCAAAACAGCCATATATTGGGTGACAGTGGGCCAGTCACTCTCTCAGTGAAACCCATCTCACATAGTTGTTGGTAGAGCAAAAACAGGAGGAAGGTGTGTTGAACGTACTGTATTTTTCGGAGTGTAAGACGCACTTTTTCCCCCCATAAAAGAGGGTGGAAATGTTGGTGCGTCTTATACACCGAATACAACCATTTTTGGCCTCCCGAAGCCCCCCCCCGGCATCCCATTTTTGCAAAAACGAGGTGCGCAGAGGGTTTGGGAGGCCTGCAGAGTGCTCTTGGGGGCTGGGGGAAGGCAAAAATGCAACAGTTTTTGCAAAAAATGGGGACGTTTTTGCCTTCCCCCAGCCCCCAGAAGCACTCTGCAGGCCTCCCAAACCCTCTGCGTACCCCATTTTTTGCAAAAACGGGTGAAAAAGGTCCCATTTTTGCAAAAAATGGGGTGCGCAGAGGGTTTGGAAGGCCTGCAGAGTGCTCCTGGGGGTCAGGAAGGAAAAACATGGAGAATGGAAAGCCATTGGGATTATCATGACTAGAATGACCACTGTAAAACCATAGGCATTCAAACAATTCTGAATTGTTGATAGGGGTTGATAGGTGGGATGGGAGTTGATAGGTGGTATGGGAGATTCCAGGAAGAGATTAGTGAACCTGGGAGGAATAACAAACTGATATGATGTAGAGGCCTTTTAACTTGAAAGAATCACCTTGGATATTTGGGAGGGCCCTGGTTGTACAGCAACTGGGGACATGTGAGGCTGGAAGTTGAAGGAAGACAGAAATATAATAGGAGGCAGTTACAAGGAAAAGGGATAATAATATCATAACTGGGACCTTTGGCCTCAGGATACTGCTTCTAAATGTCAAGGCTTTCTGTAATAAATCTAGCTCATCTCCAAGCTGTGAAGGAGAGGGCAGAAGTGGTATTGCAGGAAGTGGTTTTCCCTATCCTCACCTGAGTTTGGGTGCTACATCAGCTATCACTCTGCAGATAGTCCTCAACTTACTACCCCTATGGTTCATTTAATGACTGGCTCAAACAACCAATTAATCATTAACCCACCAACCATTATCTTTACAAGATACCAGCACTTTAAAAAAAAACCTGGTTTAAAGGGTTACACAAAATTTAACGGTTCAGAACAGGCAGTTTAAAGGCCATGATTGTTGGCAATATAATCTGGTCAAAAAAGAGTAAGAAGGAGCTGCAGATGGTCCTTTGACTAGTTTATCATAAAGAGGTCATTACAGAGAAGCTATTTTTGCAACATATCTACTGAGCTCTAAAAATTACAGTACTTATCATGCAGCATTTATGCTCTTCAAAATCATGTTGACACTATGTCAGAATAGTAATTCCAAAACAGATTTATGTGGGAATCTTTTTAAATTGCATGTTACCAAGATATGTAGTACTGAGGGGATGGTAACACAACCTTAGATAGAACATGTCATGTTAGTAAAAGAGTAATAATTCAAATTTAGATGTGACATGACTAAACCAGTTTTATATTTTACTCAGGATCATAGGGTAAGCACATATAAAATGGATATATGAGTCAGGGAAAAGAAAGAAAATAAAAAGCATGTGTAGCTGCTGTTCAGTCTCAATGTTCACTGGATTAAATTTGTCTATTCATCTAGTCTAAACTAAATCTCATATATTGCAAAGAAAAAGATCACATGGAGAAAGGGCAGGATAGCAACACATACACTATTGTACTATACAGCGGAGGGTTCCGGTTATTTTTGCTACCGGTGCGCATCGCGAGCATGCGCAGAAGTGAACTCGAAGTGAAATCCATCGGGCGATTTCACTTCCGCACGTTAGGACAACATTACAAGCCGAAACACAGCTGAGGAACTTCTCAGCTGTGCTTCGGAGGAAGAATAAAGGTCGGTATTGAAACAAGGGCAGGTGGGAGGGCTTTTTTCCAACAGCTCAGGACACAGAGAAGCCAGAAAAAAGCGCCTAAAAATGACATCATCGCCGGGCTCCTACCGGTGCGGCATCCCGCACAGCACCGGTAGGAACCCACCACTGGTACTATACAGACAGTTACCATCACTTTAAAAATTATACTAACTTCCCTCTTGTGAAATACATTCATTCATGATTAGCTACTGCTTTTAACTGTATATGCAGATATCAAACCAACTCCTATGATCAAAGCAGAGTTAAGCCAGTCTTCCAAAAGTAAAACATTTATTTAGATTTTCAGATTATAAAAAATAGCACTGTCCTGTCAGCCAGGTTATGTTCAAATCCTCAAATGTTAAATCCAAGTGTTTTGTGGCATTTATAAATAAAAATATCTGGAAAAATCAGCAAAATATTAGACAATGTATTAATTCATTAGTGATTAATTATGGGACATTAATTCATAAACCTACATGGGAAAAAATCAAACTACTACTAACTGGCAGTAAAAATATAACAAATAAACAAATCCCCCAACAGTTTAGTCTGAAGCAATATGCCATATTCAAGTCTCTAAGGTACAAATAGCAGAACGTCTCATTATATAATTCAGATCTAGAAAATCATTGGTTCCTTCTTCCTTCCTACCAACTTACTGAATCCTGCTTTTTCACTTGGGGATAGCAAAACCCTAGCAGCAAATTTCCACTTGACCACAATCACCCCAAATTGGCAACATAATATTCTGCCATTGTGAAGTAGTGTAGATAATTCATGATTACTACTATAAATCCTTAATTACTGTAAGTTTTAACATAATGTTCTAGGTCAGGATCCCCCAAAGTGATCAATATCAATCTTCAAGGGTCAATGGAACAATGGGAAGTGGTCAATAAATGGTTGGGGTCAAAGGGGGGGGGTAGTAAATGGCTGAAAGTCAATAGGTGGTAGATAAATGATGAAAGGTCAATTGGGGTCAATTAATCTTTTGGGGTCTCCACACCAATCCCTATTCCTGAAGGTCAGGTGGCTAGCCATGGCACTGTTAGCCAGGATTGGATGGTCAGCCGCCAATGAGAGCCGCCTTAGTTGTTTCTATCAGCTGTGTGTTGTTACTGGCCTCATTTACCAGAATACCTTACATTGTGTGTCTGACCTTCCACCCTCCCCCTTGTCTCTCACAACTCCCCTGTTCCAGGAAGGATATATGTACATGTAGTGTTCCTATTCACCTTCCCCACCTCACCAATCTCCACTCAAATATCAATGCCCTTGTTGATGCTTATCAGATGCATCATTGCCATTAATGGTATCAACAGTTTTAGTTTAAAAAATATGCCAAATCTTATATTTTTCATATTTTAAATATGTTTTTATGAAATTATATTTTTATAGTTTATTTGTGATATACTGGTTAAAGTAATATTTATTAAAATATTTTCATATAATAAATGCTTGAGGATTAAGGAACAATCTGAAACTTCATGAAGGCGCCAATAAGCTGAAGAGTCTGAGGACCCCTGTTCTAGATTAATGTTCTTTACATTCTACGATGCTATGAAGTATCCTGCCAACCAAAGGAAAACAGAAAATCCTGGCCACCTATGTGTATGACATAGTTCCACATACTCCAGAAAACCATCTGCTTGCTGTGGTCCTTCAAAAAATAAAAATGATAAGTGTGGCCTATTTTACTGAGGCTCATTTTATTTTTATTTTTTTTACTTTATTTCCTTTGATTTCCTCTCTCCACTGCTCATTAGTTCCTGAATAATTCTTTAAACCACGGTTGCTTTGTTTTACTTCCTCTAGCTAACACATCTAGTTTACTCTCTAAGCCCTCTCCAATATATTTTTATGAACCTTTGGGCCCAATGTCTGATGTCATGAATTAATCTCAGCTATACTAATCATTTTTCCTTAATTCAAAGTCTAGCAAACAGAAACATTCCAAAGTAACACACCAGCCAGTTATGAGAAGTTCAATTAATTGTCTTTTAATTTTATTTTTTTGTTTAAAGAATTGCAATTGGCAAATATAGTCACCACCACCATGCAAAATTTCCCTATGATGAAGTCTGATTTCTTCCTGTCTGTTACTTATTTCTCCTCTTTTAACAGCAGTGGTGTCAGTTTTCAGTGGTAATAAAATCAATGCCACTACCAACTGAAACACAATACCAAGTCACAATTTTTAATATGTTCTCCTGCTTGTCAGAGCTGGAGTTATACATTTCTATGAACGTCAGCCACGGATATCCACTCTCTGTGCATTCACCTTTCTTGACATAAACAGCTTTGTTTTTAGAAAAAATGTCTCAGCTCAGGGGACTTTGCAAAATTGATTCTAATTGCTACTTCAGCACACACAAAAGACTTATGGCCCCTCCAAAGCAGTGAACAACAGTTTTACAAGGGACTTCGAAGAGATAAAGATTATACACAAAAGACAAGTTGCACTAGAAGGCAAGATTAAGCAATGAAAGGCTTATTTAATGTGTTGGGGTGATTCTACCAGTATTCCTCCTTACATTTTAGGTACTTTTATATGGCAAGTACCAATATATGTTCCCATTATTATTCAGTAGCCCAGCAGACAAAAGCTGTGTTCAGCATTATTTCTCAGTCAGACCAAGAAAAAAAAATTCCTCTGTTTGATCTACATTAGTGCTAATATTTCTGTAAATATTTAAAAATGTTACAAGTAGTATCATTTCTAATGATCTACAGCCTTTTTTATCCTCACAATTTGTTTACCTATCCCATTTCCACTGATACAATAGTGCTTATACTTCTCAAAGGACTTCTGTGCAACATTGTACATCAAATCAGAAGCACAGCAGTCACCTATGATTGTTCAGCAAAAGCTACGTAATAAAAATCTACTTTTTTCCTAGTAGAGCTTACAAAACTCCAGTTTTTTTCATTCACCCCATAGGCAGAATAGATTGCTTATATTTTAAAATATTTTGGGGAGAAACACATACTTGAGGAACCAACGTGTCCCAATGGGACTGGCCCACCCCACCCGTGCCAGCAGGGAAGGCATGTTGTGGACTCTGTCGGTCAGGGAATTCCAGCTGACAGGGTCTAGGAGAAGAGCAATAGCACTTAGACTTACCGGTAAATAATAATAATAATAATAATAATAATAATAATAATAATAATAATAATAATAATAATAATAATAATAATAATAATAATAATAATAATAATAATAATTATTATTATTATTATTATTATTATTATTATTATTATTATTATTTATTGTCATTGTACGTACATACACAGTACACTCATACAACGAAATTTGTATTTGTGCTTTACAGCCCGCTCTAAGCAGTTTACAGAGTCAACATATTGCCCCCAACATTTTGGATCCTCATTTTACCCACCTCAAGAAGGATGGAAGGCTGAGTCAACCTTTTTTTTCCCCAATTTTTTTTTCCTCCACCACTTTTACAATTCAATAGACATATACCTTAAAATATTACAATAACATACACAATTTTGCATTTGTACTCCATCATTCAAAAAACAATATCTTATACATACGCTTATATCATCAATCATCGGTCTGTTCTGCTTTTTTCCCCCCATTGCATTCCCCTCTCTCTATCTCCATCTTCTCCTCCTACTTTCTTACTCCTTCACTCCTCCTCTACTCTAACTACTCCTTCTCTCCCTCCCCTTCTACTTCCTCTTACACCCTCTTAGCCTTCCCCTGAGTACTCTTTTATCCTCTTATGTTTAGCAGACTGATGATACAATCTCAAATTTAAATTCGTCATATCTCTTCTAAGAAAAAAGAAAAAAAATTCCTTTATTATTATTATATATCATTTCTTTATATATCTAGATATATGCTGCTAATTTCATCTTACCTCCCCCCCAAAAAAGGAAAAAAAAAAGAGTCTAATTTTGTCATCTGGGATATTTACCAGCTAATTTTCCAGTTCTACTCCTAAATTATTTTTTCTTCTGCACATGCGCAGAAGCCAAGTTTCTGGCACTGCACATGCACCGCCATCTTGTTTTCAGATATTTTTTTGGGATTTTTTTTAAAATTTTTGGCACTGAGCACTACCCACGAGGCACGCCCACGCGGCGCGGGAGGAAGCGAACCGGCGGCAAGGTAAGTTAGAACCCACACCTGCTTCACAGTGCTTTACAGCCCTCTCTAAGCAGTTTACAGAGTCAGCATATTGCCCCCAACAATTTGGGTACTCGTTTTACCCACCTCGGAAGGATGGAAGGCTGAGTCAACCTTGAGCCTGGTGAGATTTGAACTGCCAAATTGCAGGCAGCCGGCAGGCAGCAGAAGTAGTCTACAGTACTGCACTCTAACCACTGTGCCACCGCAGAGAGCCTTCTCTGCCATGCATCCTGCCCTCTGGAACATCTTGGTACTCCCAGATGAGATCTGCTCCCACCCACCTGACCTCCTATAAGGGCCTGAAGACGTGGCTCTGCCAGTTGGCTTGGGGCTTCAATGGGGCAGTTTCACATTGGAGGTGGATGATGGATCAATAGCAGATCCCTCTTCCCCTTCTGCACATCCCGATCCCTCCCTTGCCATCTTTTAGTCATAATTTGTATTTTTATTATTATATAGGTAGTCTTTGATGTACGACCATAATCGAGCTCAAAATTTCTGTCTTTAAGTGAGACATTTGTTAAGTGAGTTTTCCCCCATTTTACGAACTTTCATGCCTCATTTGTTAAGTGAATCACTGCAGTTGATAAGTTAGTAACCTGGTTGTTAAGTGAATCTGGCTTCTCCCTTGACTTTGCTTGTCAGGTCGCAAAAGGTCCCAAATGACCTTGGGACACAGCAATGGTCATAAATATGAACCAGTTGCCAAGCACCTGAATTTTGATCACATGATCATGGGGATGCTGCAAAGGTCGTAACTGTGAAAAACGGTTATAACTCACTTTTTCAGTGCCATTATAACTTTTGAACAGTCACTAAATGAACTGTTGTAAGTTGAGGACTACCTGTACATGTGTTTGTTAGTTGCTTTTAATGTTGTTAAGTCGCCCAGAATCGCCTCACAGTGAACTAATTTAATAAATAAATTTTAAAATATTGCTGATCTCCACTGTATTGCACACAACTAGGCATTCTTCTATCTCAGAAGAAATATCAATGATGCCAAGCCTGCCTAAAATATTCTTAAGAAGCGCACTGCATTTTAATTTTCAAATAATGTGGCATTCAGATCCTTAGATGAGATATTGCCATGGACAAAAATATACAAGTGATTATGCTTAAAACAATGGGTTATTTATGGAAAAAGAAATTCACAATGGAAACAGAGTGCAAGATCTAGTTGACACATCCTTTCACCCCATTAGTTTAAAGTTATTTAAGAGTATCATGGTCTGATGCTTACTATATATGCTCCTCAATATACTATGTCATGTTTAAAGAAAAGTGTCCTTTTAACTTGCTTATTTTATCCTGAGAACAAACTCTTTTTCACTATTTCTGTTTGTTTTATAATCTCATTTTCTATTTTAAAAAAATCCCAAAATAAAGTAGTATTATCAGTCTAAATCACTTTGCCCAAAACATTAATTCAGAACAGCATGCAGCATGACTGAAACAAGTTAAGCCACTTGAGTTTAATAGGTGAATAATCTACTATGGAAAATTTAGTACATTACTGAATCAATAATGTGAATTTGCACAAATATCATTTCCTGTTTTGAACGAAGATGGGAAAACAATTTCCCATTGCTCTTTGAAAATAAGATAAGATGCTATGTAACTATGAGATTTATGCTATTCAATAATTCTTAAGCTCAGTAGAAAATGCAGAGACATCCCCTAATAACCACTATATTACCATCATGTTGAAGCAGCTTCTTCTTCTTCTTATGGCCCTCTTATATTCCTTACACTAGATTATATTTCAGCAATAATATCTGGATTGATCTTATTTGTACAAGGTCAGGACAATTCTAAATCTCAAAACAGAATACTGAAAATTGTCTAGAGTCCAGCAGTGGCTCCCACAGCACTTGGGCTGAATCAAGTAAAGCCAACATATCATAAAGCAGCTTTGTTAACATAAACTATCTCCAATCAATTCCTACCAAGGTCATGGCAGTTGCTGTGCATGGTAGAAATAGTAATTGTAGCAATGAGATATCCTAACTAACTTTCTTAAATTTATTGGGAGAATATGAGTGCACTGCATTTCATCCCCCAAAAGGTTCTTTTTAAAACCAGCTGTTGATCAGAGTTCCATATTTATGGTAGGGGAAGAGGTAATCCAAATGATTCAATCAAGTATATTAACAAGGAGACAAATTTAAACAATTTCATGTTAATGTATATTCAGTGCAAATGGTAGAGAAGAAAGAATGTATAAGAATCAACCTAAAAGAAAATAATCCACATTTGAAGTATAAATATCTTATGGAGAGCTAATTTTGGTTCTCAATACAGTTACAATCTGTTAAGCTATACCATTTGCTGAGAAGGTTTGAAACAAATATTGGATCACTTCTGTGTGTAATGCCAACATGCAATTACACAGACACAAACAATATTAAGACCTGCAAATGCTATGCAAGAACAACACAACCAGGTTAGTCATGAGGCTGACCTGTACAAATATTTTCCAAACACTGACTCATTCATGAAGACTTGTCTATAACCCCTGGAATGAAATGTAGAGGTGGGGGAATTAGAAGGATTAAATATAATTTCCTCAATTTTTAAACATTGGAACTAAAAATACATTTGCATAAATATTAACAAATCAACTTATCATCTGTGAATAGAACCAATTCACTTTATACAAATGTGACTGCAATTAAACACTGCACTAAGCCATAATGAGATTTGATTTTGATTTAACTAAACATGTAAACCCAGTCAACTGCAATTTATGACAAATCATAGTTAAGTAAACCATTATTTGGCACAAAATGCCAACCCAGATTCTTATTTGCAAAAAGAGAAAAATACCTTCACATTAATTTTATTAATTTAATGTCCTTTATTCATAAACAACAAAATGTTTAAGGCAGATTACAATTAATTCAAATATTTAAAAGAACTAACGATTGGGGATTGAAAGTTCCTAGAAATGCCATGGTATTTATGAACTGGGTCCTCATTGAATTATTTTAATGGTTAAGAAGTTGCAATTCCCTCAGGCTATCCATTGAATTCCTTCTAAAACGACATGAAATGAAGACTTTTTCAATTACTATCAATATAGCGAAATAATTTACCTACATGAAGCAAGAAGGGAAAATTCACACAGAATTTTGGTATTATTTAAGCAAAAATTCACATATGGACAAGCAATTTCAGTTAGGTCACATTTACAGGAAATAAGCTTCTGATTTATCTCTGTATTAAAACCTAAAGAAAGTCAAAACTCGTAAGTCATACAAGTAGGGCATTTATTTTGGAATACCAGAATAGCCTTAAAGCAATATAATAAAAATAATGAGTAATTTTTTAAAAGTTAGGTTCACTGTGTTCACTGGTTTGTCACATGCTCACTAAGGAACTGGATTGCTTGCCCCAGGCATTCCCACAATTTCCCTCCAAGCAACAAACAGATCAAGCTGACACAGTCATTCAGGAAATCATACTGCTTTGGCATTAAATGCTCCAGACAACAAAAGGACTTGCGACATCATCATACAAACATAAGAATGTTCTACAATCTACATGCAGACATTTGGCATAGTTATTTCATTTTGAAATAGTACTTTATAAGTAGTACTTAGTAGTAAAGTATACTTTACAGTATATGGTTGAAAGTGTGCATTGAGCAATGAAACACAGGTTTTACATGCAGCCATGATCCGTGAAAACATAACTGTCATTCTCTGAAAAGATCTAAAAGTTTTGGTATAACTGTCAGATAATATATTTTCTTCAAAGAGTCTCTGCTTTGTTTTCTGTGTTAAAATATAATTACAATTGTAATAATTACATTTCTACAAAACCATAGTCGCTAGTATTGTTTTCTTTGCTCAACTGATTAACAGAATAACAAAACTGGAAGAGTCCTTGGAGGTCTTCTAGTCCAACCCCCTGCTCAGGCAGGAAACATTATACCATTTCAGTCAAATGGTTGTCCTGTCTCTTCTTAAAAGCCTCCAGTGTTGGAGCATTCACAACTTCTGGAGGCAAGTCATTCCACTGATTAATTGTTCTGTCAGGAAATTTCTCCTTAGCTCTAGGTTGCTTCTCTCTTTGGTTACCGTAGTTTCCATTCATTGCTTCTTGCCCTGCCCTCAGGTGCTTTGGAGAATAGGTTAACCCTCTTTCTTTGTAGCAGCCCCTGAGATATTGGAACACTGCTGTCATGTCTCCCCTAGTCCTTCTTTTCATTAAACTGGACATACCCAGTTCCAGCAACCGTTCTTTATGTGTTTTAGCCTCCAGTCCCCTAATCATTTTATTGCTCTTCTCTGTACTCTTTCTAGAGTCTCCACATCTTTTTTATATTGTGGCAACCAAAACTGGATGTAGTATTCCAAGTGTGGCCTTACCAAGGCATTATAAAGTGATACTAACACTTCGCGTGATCTTGATTCTGTCCCTCTGTTAATGCAGCCTAGGACTGTGTTGGCTTTTTGAGTCATACAATATAATCATTCAGCTCTTCTTTCCTATTCCTGTTTGTTCCTGGCCAAGTTCACCCAGCTAGGTTTGTGCCTAAGACTGGACTAAAATTCATGGTCTCACAGTGTCAAGGCTAGTCCTTAACCACTACTGTACATCAAACTGGCTCTCAGAATCCTGCCTTCAAGTCAGTTTTGGCTCCTGGTGACTGCTCCCTGCACTTGTTTTGGCAACAGTATTCATGAATGGTTAACCATTGCCTTTTTTTTTAAGAGTGAGAAAAGTGACCAACTCAAGATCACTCAACTGGCTTTGTGACCAACAAAGAGCTAGATCTCACCATTTGGTGATTTCTAGTCTTGATGTTTTAATCACTACACCAAATTGGCACTTTGCTATTGAAAACCAGGGCAAATAATCTATATTTCTTTTAAACCCTAAACTGTAGAAAATTCAAAAATGATTCAGAAGGGAAATGAACAAGCAGTGGGCTTTTTAAACCAAGCGGTTCTGGTGTTAAAAAAAAAAAGAAACTTTACCAAAAAGATGCTTTCATATAGCATTTCCATAGCGTTTTTATGCTTAAATAACTGAAATGTGGTATCACATCCTCCACGAGAATCTTAACTAGGCCAGTGAATAATGGAATCTGCTGTGGAATCAAGTAGCTACAGTATTGAAAATATTAATCAGAAACAGACAACATATATAACTCTAAATATTGGTAAATGAAAACCTCAGCCATGTTAAATAGTGAGGGATGCTGAAAGCTGCATTTCATCAACATGTGGAGGGTCTTAGTTGACTGTCTCTGGTAAGACAGATTTCAAAAACTTTTATCTTCACTTAATTTAGAAAGTGGGTGTCTAGTTCTTTTCAGATAAGCCAAACAAGCATTATGTAACTTTTCCAGCACTTTTTTTTGTTTCTTCTAACACTTTTTAGAATTATTGCATTTTAAATGATTCATGTAGTAGGGACTATCTACAATTAGTTGCAATTTATTGCAGCCAATATAAAATAGCATAAGGAAGCATCAACTGTCCTTTTCAGTGCAAAAACAAGAGGTAGTAAATTTGAGCTAATATACTGTATTTCTCACATCTTAAACAGAGAAGAGACACAAACTAAACCTAGTCAAAACAAGTTGTTTTTTTCAATTCAGTAGCAGTAGGATGTTCAATCCTTGAAAAACCCATTGATTCTATTACAATGTGTATACCACTTATGCTAGAAGACCATTCTAAAGAACCCATCATTTTACCAGTACTAATGGGGGGGAAAGACAAGCTGGCTTAATTTGATAGCAATGAACATTCTGCTCTGGGGTCAGCTTCAACTGCAACCTCATATTATTTCTCACACATAGCTGATTTTCTAGCACAGAGAATATTAAAACCATAGGCATGCTTTATCTTACTATAGCACATAAGTTTCAAAACTGAAATCCGGTCTTAAAGTGTTGTGTCTCTCAAAAAGTTTAAAGAATGACAAGTTTAAAATTAGAATTTTATTTTTAAACTTGTAGAATAATATGAAAAGGAAAGGATAAGGAATGTAGATACTGCCATTCACTTCACTGAAATATTCCTTTTGTAGGACTTAAACACGAATTTTTGTGCATAAAGTATGTGCCTCTGAAACAGTAATATATGCATATTAAATACTCATTTGCACTTGGTCTGCTGGTATAAGAACATGTAAAGAGGGTCAACTCTAACATATGAATGTTTTACTAAGGATTAAATTTTACCAGTAAAAAATCCAGAAGTGTTAGATATTATGTTCAGTTTTAAACTATGGTTTAGAAAGATAGGTTATGCAAATATTTGCTTTACACTGTTTCAGTATTTTTAATAGAAAAGTAGGATAAAACCTTCTAAATCATATTTAAAATAAATTGAATTGGAAATATATTAAAGATATTAAATGTCTAATAGTTCTTCTATTTTATCTGTTATTTTCATAAATAACAGATTTAGGAAACAAATACATTTATTTATGTTTTAATTAAATGTATGGCTACTCAACTAAACAACGTGGTGAGACAGTATACAACAAAAACATAACTTAAAAAAGAACCACATAATGTTAAAACATATACTATAAACATGTATACATTGTAGAATATAAAATGGTGATCAGCACCATAATTTAAAAAAAAAGAACAATCATAAGGGAACTCCACTCAAGTAGCCACAAACAATTGGGGAAAACTAAGTCTTATCTGCAGAGTTGTGGACTGTTATATATCCAGGGTGGGGTAGAGATTGTTCCAGAGAACAGGGGCAGCCATTCAAAAGGCATACTTCTTAGGTCCTATAAGTGACAAGATCTAAAAAAAGGAGACAAGGAACATTTCTTCTTTGTGAGAACTAGTGGGGCAGATATATGTTATTGGGCTAAGGTAGTTCCAAGTAACTGAGTCCTATCTTCTGTAGGGTTTTAAAGGTGCTAATCAGCATCTTGAGTTGCACCCAAAGCCTACTAAAAGTTAGTGCGGCTTGTGGAGTAGTGATGTTGCACAGGTGTGACATAATTATCCATGCTGCTGCCTTTCTGGACCAACCGATGCTTCCAGATGGTCTTCAGGGGCAGCCACACATACTGCATGTTGCAGAGTCCAACTGGGAAGTGACTAAGGCATGAGTCTTGACCATGAGCAGGGCCTCACATCCCAGGAATCAGCACAACTGGGGAACAAGATGCTATGGCAGGGGTAGGGAACGTTGGCTCTTCTATGACTCATGGACTTCAACTCCCAGAATTTCTGAGCCAATCATGCTAGCTTAGGAATTCTGGGAGTTGAAGTCCACGAGTCATAGAAGAGCCAACGTTCCCTACCCCTGTGCTATGGCCACTGCTGCCACCTGTTCTTTGAGTCAAGAAAAACCCCAGACTGTGTACTTCAGGTCTGAATGGCACATGTCCATTCATCAAGGACCAAATATATAAATAACCATTTGCAACTTTTTTTGCCCGCTTCCCACAAAATCAAGGGGGAAGCTGGCAAGAAATCACAAATGGTGATCATGTGAGGTCTTTGCTTAATGAGCTGTGGTGCTTTGCTTAATAATGGTAACTGGGAGTGCCAGAATTGTCATTGCAAAGTGGCACAGTCACAGGATGTCCCCCTCTACGACCACATTGCTTAGCAACAATAATTCTAGTCCTAATTGCCATTGTTAACTAAGGACTATCCTTATTGGGCTAGATGATGGAAAAGTTTAGTTTCTGAGGTTTCTAAAAGTAAATCAAAGCAAGTCCTACCAAAGAATTAGCCCTTAATGTGCTATTATCAAAGTGCATCTTAGGGGTAAGAAATCTGCTCAAATTTCTGCTTCTTGTGACCTGGCCACAAACTGTAATAGTCAATCCTTTTAAAATGTTGCTTTCTCCATCAGAAGGCAATTCTCTAGTACTATCAGGAGCATCATACTCTCCAAAAAACATGTATATTCCAAAGTTTCTTAGTGCTGAGCACTATGGAGCAGTAGTGTCCCGGTTGCACAATACTTTAACTGTTTTGCCATTCCCAAGGAAAAAAAAGTTTATTAATCACAGCAGAATCCAAAGAAAACTGGCTCTTCAGCAACCAAGATAATAGCATACTGAAAACAATTCCACTTCAATAGTTTCTTGGAAGGATTTCACAAATGCTACAGGTATCTATTCCAAATTCCTGAAGTTTCTTCTTAATATAAAAGTCATGTTAAACATACTTTTTTACATTATTAAACATAGTTTTCAAAAGTTTTTTTTAGAATTTTAGAATTATGAATATCAGCCTGCTTCATTTTAAGAGATTCCAGGATTTCCAATCAATGAAACCTCAAGTAAATTGGTGTAGTGTAGACTTTAGTTAAATTACTATTAATATTCCTATTCTTATACCAAGAAAGTTCTCCATTTTTTAATATGGAGCCCCTGCGGATTTTACTCTGCTAGTCATTGCTGACTATAGGGGGTGGTGCTCATCTCCATTTCAAGGTCATTGAGCCAGACTGTCCAAAGACATTTTCATTGTCATTGACATCATGAAGTGCTGTTACCTTCCCACCAAAGTGGTACCTATTTATCTACTTGCATTTGCATGCTTTCAAACTGCTAGGTGGGCAGGAGCTGGGATGAGGACAGGAGCTCACCCTGTTGCGTGGCGCTCAGGTCTCAAACCTGGGCTGCTGACTTTCCAGCCGGCAAGCCCAGCATCTTAACCGCTGAGCGACTGTACCACCTGTTTTTTTTTAACATGACTTTTATAAATTGGAAAATAGCAAGCTAAAACTGCACCTGCCTTTTTGTTTTTTGTTTTAGCTTATTCTGAAACACACAAAGTGAAACTGATCTATACTACTATAAATAACTGGACATTTTTCATACTGTATACAACTTCAGTAATCAGTTTATCATTATTTCCCCAACAATCAGATTCAGCCAGAAGGGAAGCAATATTGCCTGTAATAGCAAAACCAAGAGAATACTCTGGAAATGCACTCAGTTGACCAGCAAGAGTCAACTATATGTGAAGAACTGCCAAAACATCATGCTGTAACAGCTTAAGACTGATGCACTTTTCCATCAGTGAGCTGGAAAAACAGTGTGCAACAAAAGATCCAATATTAACACCAGCTACTCAACTACAGCACAGAAGACTACAATGGAAGTGCCAACACTAATCCTACCCAGGGAGTCTTCAAAATGGGAATCTTTCTTATTGCTTTTGAGAATGTAAAAAAATGGCAGCAATCTTTTTTTCAAATTTTTACCTTAACCTTTTTCAAAGTTCATTGAAACAAACTAAGCATTAGTATTTGAAATTTTTTAGACTCCTTAATATAAGCATTTAATATAAGCATTTAAACAAAAGCAAGCACTCACACCACAGCAGTGTATAAGTCTGTAATTATCTCAAACTATTCAATAATGTCATACAAATATAAACATTACATGGCAGTGTAATATTTCAGAACAAGCACTCAATAATTTAGGTTTCTTTTCCTACATGCTCAATCAAAGGATAATGGAAAGTCCAGGCATCATTATGAGTATTTTCCAATGGATCTTAACAGGCAACTCTTATATATAGCCCTATAATTTCCAATTTTGGAAGCAATATATAACCATCATGACTAGTAATCACTGATAACTCTAAATTCATGGAAGATAATATTATGGTCTACAACAGCAAGATTGTTGGTGTTGAATATGTTGCCTTGAACTGCTGCATGAAATCCAAGATATACCGTAAGTCTATTCAATAAATAATAAAATTTAAAACTGTGACACTCTGAACAATCTAATTTAATTTGAAATTCAATTTAACTAACAAAAGATAAAACCACAACAGAGTTCAGGATAGTTTCCTATACATTATCTCAGTAAAATTATATTCAACTCCACATAAACATACTATTTTCTGAAGTAGATTTAGCCTGTATTTATGCCACTGTACAAATATTCCAATACTGAAAAAGTAACTTTTATAAGTTGCTTAATAAAGTGAAAATGAAAAGTATTATACTTGCCATGGTTGAATTTTAAGAAACTTGTGGCACTTTAAAAAACAAAAACCTCAGACTCATTTTACAAGCTTTCAGTCACTTACAAATTACTTCAAAGATACACTGCATATCTTTGTTAGAGATATAAAACCAATCCTGAGCACAAAGTCCAATTCTCACGGAGGTGGTAAAATGTGCACCAGAGTTTTACCATCTTAGACTGCAATTGAGGACTCATATGACTGAATGGTAAATTTCATAAAGAACAATCCTGAACCTACGGTACTTGCAAATATGTCATTTCTCTAAATGTAGAGCTAATTCTTTCAGCATGTAAGCTCTAAGTTTGTTTTTTAAAGCGGAGACACGGTATTCTTCAAACTAAAAAGAGCAGTCTTTGTTTATATGTGACTGTTGGCAAAATAAATGTAATAAATCTGGATTATATGGAGCAGAAGAAAATGTTCTTTATTTATCTATTTTGATGACCAAAGATCAAGCAAACAAGATCAAGTGGTAGAAGAAGCATTAAAATAGATCCATCTGATGAAGAGGACATGATGCATGAAAGCACATGTGACAATAAATGTGTTAGTCTTTAAAAAGCCATAAGACTCTTTATGTTGTCTTTGCTACAATAGGGTTTACACAAATATCTCTCTAGTAACCTCTCAAAACTTTTATAATTAAAAATGTTGTATTTTCTGAGTAGTAATTCTTAAAATCATATTTTAAATTAACAGCTTTATATATTGCATTTAAGTTTTTAAAAGCTATTGAATTTGTATCCTAATAAATTCGTTTTGCTAATCATTATGAATATATAACATATCAATCATTTTAAACTGCTATCTAGGAAGCCAAACCAACAGGATTAAAAATAATGCAAGCATCTTTTTCAACGGAGAAAAACTAAAACAGCGAAGACCTAGAAAACTAAAATATGTAAAATTTACCAAAGTTCACTTTCACAGCATTTAGTAAACAGGTATATAGATCTGAGGGCAGCATAAAATAAATCAAGTAAGTATAAATCCTGGAAGAAAGTGACAATCAATTTTAATTTTAAATTTCTCTCTTAATTTCAGAAGGATATAAGCAGCATAGCAAATACATTTAACAAAATTTTCATTTGTGATGTGGGAAAATTCACAAATTGTAAAGCAAAGCATGTATTTAAGTTTTTTAAATGATGAAACCTGTTTAAGCAATATATTTGCATATTTTCAGTCACCAATCTAATCTAAAACCAACTGTGCTTTAGCTGTCAAAACCACTCTGTTCCAAAGCACTCAATTACAATACATATTAATCCAGTGAATCACAGCATTAATATATATGCAATGGTTTTAGTTCAGCACTGTCATAGCACGACAGCTAAAGCAAGCAAAGCATTCCTTAAAGGACAAAAGGCAAATTTTGCTGAATCAAGAATTGTTATTCTGGTGGTATCAGAATACAAAATAAAAAAGGATAGCTTTTTTGGGATCACTTCAGTGGGCAACTGAAAAGCTCTTCAGCTGTCTAATTTCTGACTCTGTTTTAAATAAAAATGAACATTTATTCATGCACATATGGCTTCATGTCTCAATATAGGAAAACAAGTTATAAATATGTATTCATGTAAAAGATAAAAAGCAAACATATTTTATAAAAATCTAAATGGCTTTTTTGGTTTATATTTGGTATAAAAAGCAAAATGTGAGGGAAGTGACATAAGTAACTTTTTTTCTTTAAAACACATATCCACTATGAGAGGTAGACAAAGCAGGGAACTATTAAATCCTGAAATTCCAACAAAGGTGGTAAAAATAGATAAATAAATAAATTCCTGTCACAGAATTCATGCAGGTTGTGCCATAGTGACAGGATCATATGCAACCAAAACAAGATGGAAAAATTCATTGGGTGAGGCATAAAGTACTGAGATCACAAATTAAGATTATACATTATGTGCTATTGCAGTGGAAATGCAGGCTCCAACCACCTGCCAAGACCAAAGTCCAAAATAAATTGTTTCCAATGCCTCAGCCAGTTATTTAATTAAAAATAAATAAATCAAGAAATAAATTTAGCTGTTTTTTATTTATAATTAAAAATAGATGGATGGAATGCTAATTTTTCTAGGATAAAAGCTGCAGTAATAATATATAGCCTGATTTTATAAAGCAACATAGACTTTTCTAAAATAAAATGTTTTGAAAAAAATGTAACCATATAGCATTCATCTTGAAGTAATGTTGTAAGGTAGGCAGTAATCTTATATATTTCCAAACACCCTCATAGATATCCATAACAAACCATGATGACTTCAAAATGACAACGCTTGCATGATACATAATTAGGCAAGTGACTAAGTTATGAACTATCTTGATATGTGATAGGCACAGTATGTTAAATCATATTATTTGTATAATGATATCATTATACATTTGTCATTATCCCCCCTCCCCCCATAAATGTATGTTGCTTCAAAAAGCTACATGCCACCGAATTCAGTGGGACTTCTTTATAAACTTAGACTCAAAAGATGAAACTATTAAGCTAAAGTTATAGTACTGAAAAAGTTTGGGAAAGTCAACTTCCAAGCACAGAGACATGGGTAACATGCTCCTGGAAGGATAAAAAACACCAGCTTCCACTTTGGAATGCTTGCAACCTTCAAACTGGAAAATTGTTTAGGGACCTCCTTGCAAAAATACAGGTCAATCAAAAACAGTTAAATCCTTATAGGTGCCAATGTTGGGGCACAACCCACTTTCCCCCAAAATAAAAATTATCAATCAAAACATCACAAAATTAGTCATTTTGGTGTAATGAATTTGCATTGATTATATTGTTTTAAAAATATTAAAGATAAATTCGAACTGAAGTCTTATATATCACATCCCTTAGCTAGCCTTTAATACAACAGGTCTGCAAAGGAACTTGTTGAAAAATCCTCAAGCACTCCAGCCTGAATTACAATATATTATACTGTGGCTTAGAAACCACTAAAGCACAAGAGCTTTGCCCCCTTTACTCACCAGACAACACCAAAGGCTCCATATCCAATAGGCCTGTCTGGTTCAATATCCAGTTGTTGTTGTGAATGATGAGTATGCTGATGATGGTGCGCTTTAACTGCAGCAGCTGCTGCAGCTTGTACCTGAGCTGGGGCTGCTGCTGCCGGTCCAGGTGCTTGACCTGGTGCCGGGGATGGAAAATATGGCTGCTGCTGCCCCGGATTTAACATGGCGGCGGCAGCTGCTGCTGCTGCAGCTGCCGCCGCTGAAGAACTATGTTGCTGTACAGGATGTACTGCGGCTGCAGAACCCGGGTGCAAGTGGTGTTGAGAATGGTGATGGTGATGGAGATGAGGAGGGGGAAGGTGAGAAAGGTGATGGTGGTGGTGGTGGTGGTGACCTGCTGCTGCTGCAGATGTACCGCCATTGTAAGCCGCCATCATTTTTGCGCTGACTGTAGCACTACAAAGAGACATTCAAGATGATGCCCTCTGATTGGATAACAACTGGGTCAAGCTGTCATTTGGCCACAAAAATGAAGTTTACTACACTTTCCTAAACAAGTTGCCCACCTTCAAAAACATGGAGCTCAACAGGCGTTTATGTCTTCATCAATCTGAGAAAATGGAGGCTTGTATATGTGCGTATGAGCATGCAATAAACCCCCTTCCCCCAAGATGGCTGGTGCAGTTGGTACTAAAATGCCATACCTCCTCCACTTCAACTGGGCCAGTCTTGAAATTTCAACTCAATCCCCCTCCCCTCCAGAAAAAGGATGCAAGTTCACCCCCCTAAAAAATGTTAGGAGTATTGACAAACCCACCCCTTCCATTCCCACATCCTTTTCATTTATCTTGTCAAAACATGTAGGATACTGAAGGCCTTCTACAGCTTTCCTCCTTTCTGCTCTGGATATACATCCATCTACCTTTTATATTAAATTTGGAAATACATGAACAACTTCCACAGAGTTGAACAGGTCAAGAGACATCAAGTTAGTGGAAATGAAAGTTTCCAAAATTAATAAGGGGAAGAATATTAGGAAAGAATGGAAGAATGGGATTGACAATTAAAAATGGAGGGGGGAAACAGAACAAAGGAAATAAACTGAAAATTTAAAATTTGGAAGATAAATAAGGCAATTTAAATTATCAATAAAGAACATAAGGTTGCAAGAAGTTGATAGAGAAGATTAAAGGAAAAGCTAGTGGCAGAAAATAGAACAGTGAAAGAACAAGCGAGAAAACAAGACTGCAAAAAGGAATGTGAAGCAATCAGGTAAAAGTGTGATTTTTTAAAAAAATATTGTAAAGAATAAAGAACATAAAGGGAAAATAAGGAAACTATAGAAAAACAAGGAAAATGGATTTGAAATGAATGGATTTAAAATATTTAAAAGTAATAGAATGAAATGGCAAGAAAGGAGGCCAAATTCTACAAGACAAACACCTTTTAAAAGTGAGAAGAAAGAAATATAGGTAAAAACTGTTAAGCAATTGAAAAAAGATGGAAAATGTCAAAGTAAAAAAGCGGGAAACAGACACTTTAAAAAGGAGAAAACATTAAAGGGTGCAAAAATATAAGAGGAAATAAATTTCTTGCTTTAAGAAAAAAGTTTGGGAAGCAAAAGCATACAGTGTACTAAACAAAGATGAACAGCATACTTAATGGTCGAAAAGACAAACTTTTTTAAAGCCAAGGGAAAGCCTGCTGTGTGAATATGTGTAAAAACAGGCAATAAATAATCAAAATGGGAAACAGAAGTGGAGGAAAAGGAAAATGCGGTCTCGAATTAAAGGTGAAGAAGACCGATAAGAGAAAAGGGGAGTTGAAATTTTCTGAAAAATCTAGAGGAGGATTTCAAGTGCAGGGGAAACTCTTGTACGTTAAAGGGTTGGAAGAGTAGCATGAAAACTGGGAAAGAGAATGAATGGAAAGCGAAGGAGGCGGCAAAGAGAGAAGAAAAGAAACTGACAGTGCTGGGGGGGGGGGAACCCAAACAGGTGACAGAAAGGAAGGAATGGGATGGACGAGACCGAGAAAAGGGTGACAGAAAAGCCAGCAGCAGAAAGAGGAAGCACCCAGGGACTCTCCCGAGACTCCTCAGCCCAGTCACCCACTCCCTCCCCCCGAGCCTTTTTCTAGACCCGTCTCCCTTTGGCTAGGTGGGCGCTCTTCCCTGACAGCCTGACCCAGTGCTTGTAGAGAGAGGGGAGAAAGGAGTGGCGAGCGCAGGGGGGTGGCGGGGAGGGGCGCGCGGGGGGGGCACGCGGGAGAGGCGGTCGGTGGAAGTAGCAGCGCGTTGCCTTCGTCACCGGTGGCGTCTACAGACCCCCCCAAAGCGGAGAAACCACAGGCGGGATGAGGATGGAGATGGAGGAGGAAAGAAAAGGGCGGGGGGATGCGGGCGCGGGGGAAGCGCCTCAGCTGGGTCCCTCCTGAGGGGGGCGCGGGAGGGATGAGGAGAGAGGCGGGCGGGCGGGGGGTCACTCAGGGCCCACAGCGCCGCCCCACGTAGTCGCAGACGGCGCCCCCCCCACGCCTCCTCCACTGGCAGCCGTGGCCGCCTCCTCGTCTTCCTCCGTCGTCCCCTCGGGCCGCCGGACCGGCC
The DNA here is from genome assembly GCA_023053685.1 of Diadophis punctatus similis. NCBI lineage: Eukaryota > Metazoa > Chordata > Lepidosauria > Squamata > Dipsadidae > Diadophis > Diadophis punctatus. The sequence goes on along the minus strand of JALIGW010000001.1, from coordinate 10,967,077 downwards.
GCCGCGACTCCTCGTCGCCGCCACCTCCTTCTCCTCACGGGAGCCCCAGAGCGGAGCGTAGAGCGAAAGAGCGGCGGGGACGCGCATGCGCGCGCCCCGCCGCCCTTCGCTTAACTCCCCCCTCCCTCTTCGCCTTTCCCATCACTCGGACGGCGCGCGCGGCATTCGCGCTTGGGGCGCGCGCGCGCATCCTCCCCACCTCTGTCCTTCCAACCAATAGGAAGCATCGCTCGGAAGGCTGCGCCGGAGCCGTCTCGTCCAATCCCAAAGAAGCGGTTCAACCCACACAGCGGGACTCGGCTTCGACGGCTCACAGCGCACGAAAAGGATCAAAGGCGAGAGGTGGGGAAAAGAGCCTCCGCCTTGCAGCCAATGAAACGCGTCCTTCTCCGTTCTCGGTCCCACCCTCCACGTTCTTTTTGCCAACGAGACCCCGCGAGACTCTCTCACCTCACGCAACCCTCACCTAGATTTCTAGTTCGCGGAATGCAAAAGAAGAAAATAGGCGGGCTACCCAAGATTGATTGTTGGTCCCGCCTCTATTTGAAGGTTTATAACCAATCAGAATATAGAGACTATGTGACCGAGACCAATAGGGGCTCGGAAATGTTTTATTTTATTTTAATGTCTCGGGCACCAAAGGTCGAGCCCCTGCCACGGGCTTCATTTTAAAGGGACCAAGAATTAAATACTTAATAAGGGAGCGCCTCTATATGACCCTGAGTCTAGCCAATCACAGGAATAAGAGGCGGGGTTAGCTGAGGACATTGCCGCCACGGTGAGAAAAGCGGAGCTGGGATTCCTTGGCCAGTTTCGCTTGCGCATTGGCGGTTGACGAGGAGGGGCGGGGCTAAGCGGGAGCTGTGAAGAAAGGCTTGGCAAGGCGGAGGATCTCAGTAAGGAAGAATCTTATCTTAGAACAGTTTTTTTTAAATAACTTTTTTTCTCAGGATCCTTCCCACTCTTAAAAATTGTGGAGGACTTGAAAAGACCTTTTATTTATATGGGTTATGTTTATTGATGGGAATTACTAGAGAACTGGAATAGAGCCCTTGTGGTTCACATCTTCAAAAAAGGGGGGGAAACAGATCCAGGAAACTACAGGTCACTCAACCTGACATCAATATACCTGAGGAGATCCTAGAAAAGATAATCAAGCAACAAATCCATGAATAGCTAAAGGCAAGCCAAGTTACAACCAGAAGCCAACATGGGTTAGTCAAAAACAGATCATGCCAAATCTTATGTCATTCTGTAACAAAGTGACTAAATTACTGGAACGGCGAAATGCAGTGGACATAGTATACTTGGATTTCAGTAAGACATAACAACCTACTTTTTGATTAGAAAAATGTGGGAAAGACATTGTTATAAGGAAATATCCTTTTAGGTTCAGTTCCAAGTGGGGAAAAAGACACTGGATTCATGAAGGTTGCTTGGAAGGAAGGTTTAATGGTGGACAGGAGCACATGGCTTGAGCCCCTGTACAGAAAAGGTAGCTTACATGGTTCCAGGTGTGGTGAAGAGAAAAAAGAGAAAAGAGATATGCTGAGTTCCTGGTTTTTATAGTGTAAGTTGGGTCCCACCTCTTAGATTTCCTTTTCCTGTATAGAAATGTATCCCATTGGCTCTCAGACCCCCCAGGGGCATGCTGGGGTGGCTCTTGGCTTTTGTCTAATCCAGCTTTGGCTGAATGAAAGGGCCTTGGGCAAATCCTATTGTGGTTTTATCATGCAAAAGACTTCCAGTCCAGGTGAGAGGAATATGTGAGCTGGGGTGGGGGTTTCCAAGAGGAGTCTTTTGTTTGTTTAAAAGCATGTTTCCAGATGTGTTCCACAGAATATTTCCTACCTTTTAATATCTCCTAGGATATCTCATTTCCTAGGAGAGGGGTGGGTGCTAACTTCCTACAACATCACCACCAGATGGTTCTATAACTGGCTGACAAATTGCACTCAATGGGTTGTCCTTAATGGAACTACATCTACCTAAGAAGTAGGCTCAGGATCCAGATGGCTCTCAACAAACTTGAACACAAGGCCCTATCTAACAAAATTAAATTCAACGTAGAAAAGAACCTAAGGTTTTTACACTTAGGCAAGAAAAAATGGAGAATCAGGAATGCACACATGCGTACAAGATCACATCCTGTGTCCTGTTTGTAATGGAATGTACCATAATATTAGGATAGGGTGCATCACCCTGCTACAACTGACAATATTCACTACGTGACATCCTGCTGATGTCAGGCTGATTGGTCTGTAGTTTCCTAGATCTGTTTCCACCCCCCCCCCTTTTTTTTTTAATGGAAACCACATCAGCTTTTTTTCCTGTCTTCTGGTAGTTCCCCTGTGTTCCAGGATCTTTGAAACATATGGTTCAATGGTTCAGAGATCACATCTGCCAGCTCCTTCAGAACTCGGAGATGTAATCCATCATGTCCTGATGATTTGAACTCATCTAGAGCTGACAGGTATCCTGTCAGCCATTTTCTTGCTTATTTTAATTCGTATTCCTAATCTGTCTTTTACACTTACATATACCAGTATTTTGGTGAATTGTGTTGTGTTTTCTTTTTGAGTAAAGAAAGATGCAAAGAATGAATTAAGCAGCTCTCCATTCTCTTTACTGCCCATTATTTCCTTGCCTTCTTCTCCCATTAGTGGACAGATTCTTCCTTGACTTTCTTCTTTTTTAATTTGTTGAAAGAAACTTTTTTTTTACTTGTTTTGGACATTTGTTGCAGGTCTTACCTCATTCTGAACATTAGCTTTCCTGATTTAAACCAGTGGTGGGTTCCTACCAGTGCGGTCCACTCTATAGCACCGGTAGCGGCCCGCTGGTGATGTCACAGTACCGGTGCGGTTGGTTGCCAGTGCCTGGGCGCCACCATTTTTTTTAAAAAAATTAATTTTTTTTTAAAAAAAATTCTTCTGTGCATGCCCAGAAACCGAGTTTCCGGCACTGCTCATGCGCTGCCTTCCTACCCCACAGTGAGTCCAAGCAGGGGAGGATGGCTGAGGGAGCGCGTGAGACGCTGAAAGAACTGGCGGCAGGAGCTCTCTCAGTTCCTCTCCCTTCAGCAGTCCGAGAAGCCACGAACGCGCGTTGATGATCCTAGGCATTTTCGCACGTTTGAGGCTTCTCGAGCTGCTGAGGGGAGGGGGAATGGGCGGCAGGACCTATCTCAGTTCCCCTCCCTTCAGCAGTCCGAGAAGCCACGCCCACCTGGTCACATGGCTAGCAAGCCACACCCACAAAATAAGCCACGCCGACAGAGTGGTAGTAAAAAGATTAGGAACCCGCCCCTGATTTAAACTCTTTGCAAGTTCAGGCTATTTGTATGTACCAGTATGCACTTTGATTTTAAAAGGGGGGGGGGAATGCAATTTATATTGAACAGGTAAAAGAGTACAGATGTGCTTCATTGGCATAACAAAGGATAGGGTTGCTTAACAAAGGGAAAGACTGCTCGCTCTACAACAAGGAATGCTGAACAGGAACCTGAGATTGGCTGAAAGGGGGGTCCGACTTCTTGCAGGAACTCTCAGCCTGCTTTTTAGAAGATGCTGGATAGTTTGCGTTTAACTCTCTACTCCCTGCTTTTAAAAAATCATCCCTATCCTTCCTGTCTTATATTGCTCCATACTTATCCATTTCCTCTCTGTCTTCTTGCCCTTTTGCCTGCCATTCTGTGCTCAGCCGGTCTTCCTAGCTGGTCCCAGCTGCCTCCAGCTGTTGCTCCTTCATTGCCATGTTGCCTCTAGCTGCTGGTCAGTTGCTCCACTGCTCCGCCACTATTGTCGCACTACCCCAGCCACTGGCCTGGTTCACTGTATCCAGCCGCTTCGCAGCCTCCAGCCACCTCACTGGTCTGCCACTGCCACACTGTCCCCAGCTGCCAGTCTGCCTTGCTGCCTCCAGCTTCCTCACCAGTCCACTGCTGCCACATTGCCTCCAGTTGCCTCACCACTCCAATGCTGCCTCCAGCCTCTGGTCTGTTGCTCCACCAGCCCGCCATGCTGCCTCCAGGTGCCTCACCTCTCTGCAAAAACTGCAGCATAATCCTTCCTTGGAGCATCCTTTGGTTTAAAAAAAAGATAATGAAATAAGCGCGGAATCAATCTCCCAGGAAAGGAATCTGGTGTACAGTTGCCTATTGTTCTCCCTAGAGAAGCAAACTCTTCGTATTGATCTTGAGCATCTAGCATCATATCCAGGGGTGGGCTTCAAAAATTTTAGCAAGGGGTTCTCTGACCGGTTGCTGGGTGGGCGTGGCCATGGTGGGCATGGCCTAGTCAGCCTCCTGCACCACGGCTGGGGGGCGTTTTTGCCCTCCCCGGGCTCCGGAGGCTTTTCTCCAGCCTCCGGGAGTGTCAGAGGTGAAAATTAATCTCACAAAGGAGAAATAGATCTTTTCCCGGACATCAGACATTAGAAAAGAAACCGCAGTTTAAAAGTCTAAGTAAAAATATTTATTTCGGTACAAAACAATAAATCCTCATTATTCTACATCTCTGATATAAAAGGTAGATCTTGCTTCAATGGAATCCAGGAACAGAAGGAGAGAATGGAATGCGCACATGCGTACAAGAACATATCAATCACGTGCTCAGGAATAAACCATTATATTAAATAGGGATGCATCTCCCTGCATATACATATAACAGGCAATAATCACACCCTGACAGGGAGGGTGAAAATGCTGTCCCTGGGCTCCAGAGACCCTCTGGAGCCCAGAAACCACCTGTTTCCGGCCTTCCTGAACTTCTGGTAGGCCCATTTTTCGCCCTCCCTGAGCCTCCATGCATGCCCTGCACTTACCTGCATCCAAAATGGGCCGTGTGGGGACTCCGGGGAGGGGAGGGGAGGAGTGGGTGGGGCCAGCCAGGAGTGGGATTTGGGGGTTCTCCAAACTGCACAGAATCTTAGCTAGAGGTTCTCCTGAACCCCTGCAAACCCACAGCAGCCCACCCCTGATTTTATCCCAGCCATGGTCTTCCTCTATTGTGTCCAGGTCACACTTTGCCATTTTTATTATACTCTGAAGGGTTTGTACTGCCACACAGGACAGCAAAACTGTAGATGTCCTTGTTCTTGGGCCCTGAGACCGTCATTTCCCCGATCTGCATGAACTTCAATAGATGGCTGTAATACTTCTGAATTTAAATTGCCCATGATTGTATCTTAACTGAAAGGAAAGAAAGGCAGGACAGCAAGGCTGTAGATCAGAGGTCTTCAAACTTGGCAACTTTAAGACTTATGGACTTCAACTCCCAGAATTCTCCAGCCAACTATGCTGGCTGGAGAATTCTGGGAGTTGAAGTCCACAAGTCTTAAAGTTGCCAAGTTTGGGGACCCCTGCTGTAGATGTCCTTGTTTTTGGGCACGGGGATTGTCATTTCCCTGCTCTGCATTAGCTGAAACAAAGCAGTAATGGCACTGAGGCTCTCACTGCTACTCGGTATACACACACACACACACACACACACATGTAGCATTTTTTTGCTGATAAATGAAAATAAAAGGAGACTATTATAGATCTATTTCGAGCTACTTAGCTCTCATCAGATAGCCATACCCTTACTGGGATTTGAACCTGGGCTGCCTGCCTTGAAATATATATATATATATATATATATATATATATATATATATATATATATATATATATATATATATATATATATATATATATATATATATATATATATATATATATATATATTCATCCATGTTGCGTCGAGGGTAGGGGAAGGTGAAGAATAGTGAGGGGAGGTCAAAATGAAATGGAAGAATTGGAATTTATTTCATAACGAGCGATCTGTAACATTGCATGGCATCAACCAGCCATTGTTGTGGGCGATCGGAAGCCTGTCTGTCCTCATTATTGTTATATCACCATTGTAACGTTTGAAAAGGCGGGCATTTGCCAGGGATGCTTCAAATCCCTGGTGAGGATTGATTGATTATGTGCCATCAAGTTGTTTTCGACTCCTAGCGACTGCATAGATTTTTCTCCATCCCCTTGTGAGGGAATGCCCACAAAGATTGGCTGGATTTACACTTGGTTCAGTTTCCTCTCTTAACCTAAGAAGGATCCTGTTGGATCAGGTTCTAACCAGCACCTTCTTCCCTCAAGTCTTTTGGAAAAAGCACAGAAAAGGAGTCACAGATAGCAAGGCCAAAAATAAAATAAAGTTAAGAGACAAGCGAAAGAAACACAAATGCAAATAATTTCCATCAATTCCACGCCAGATCTCTACAGGCAGGTAGTCCTCGACATATGACCCACAACTGAGCCCAATATTTCCATTGTTAAGCAAAGCAGTCCTTAAGTTTTGCCCCATTTTATGTCCTTTTTTTGCCACAGTCGTTAAGGGAATCACTGCAGTTGTTTAAGTGAGTCGTGCGGTTATGAGGTGAATCTGGCTTCGCCCATTGACTTTGCTTGTCAGAAACTGATTGGAAGGTTACAAATGGCAATCACATGACCCCCGGGACAGTGCAAAACACGCCAGTTGTCAAGCGCCTCGATTTTGATCACATGACTGTCACGGTGTGATTATTGCCTGTTACATGTATATGCAGGGAGATGCATCCCTATTCATTATAATGGTTTATTCCTGAGCACGTGATTGATATGTTCTTGTACGCATGTGTGCATTCCTTTCTCTGCTCTGTCCTTCTTCCTCTGTCTTCCATTGAGAGAAGACGTACTTTTATATTAGAGATGTAAACAAATGAGGATTTATTGTTTTTGTACCGAAATAAATATTTTTACTTAGACTTTAAACTGCGGTTTCTTTTCTAATGTCTGATGTCCGGGAAAAGATCAAATGTCTCTTCTGTGAGATTAATTATCACCTCTGTCATGGGGATTCTGCGATGGTCATAAGTGTGAAAACCGGTCATAAGACACTTTTTTTCAGGGCCATCGTAACTTTGAACAAACAGACCCTTCTGTGGATTTTACTCCTGCTAGCTTTCCATTTGAATAAAAGAAAACAATGGCGTTCTTCCGGTTGCGTCCACGTTTTAACGTTTCCCATGTACACTGCAGCCTTACAACTTTTAAACATTCATACAGGATTTATGACTTCACTCCAGAGCTACACTTGGCCAAAAGAACATAGATGGAGAGAGGGCGGGGACGGAGGGGGGGGGTTGGCAGTACTGCTGCGACCAAGTGGCCAAATTTTGATCACATGACTGAACAGCCCTGTGACGATCATATTTTTGTTAAATCCACTTTTTTTTCCCAGCACTGTCATAACTTTGAGTTGTCAAGCGTCCGAATGTAAATCACATGACCATGGGGATGCTGCATTGGTCATAAGCAGTGGTGGTATTCAGCCGGTTCAGACCGGTTCGGGCGAACCGCTAGCGGCCACTGTGGGTGGGCCCGCCCCTGCCCATCCAGCCGGATGTAATGCTGTCCTATTTAGCCACGTTTTTGAGGCTGGGCAAATGTGTGGAAGGCGCGCGCATAAAGCACATGTGTGGGAGGCTGTGCGCATGTGCGGTGGTGACGTGTGTGAGTGAAGCATGCGCGCACACACTCTCACATTTGTGAAATGGTAGGGAAGGTAAGTGAATACAACCCCTGGTCATAAGTGTGAAAAATGGTCATAAGTGTGAAAAATGGTCATAAATCCATTTTTTCAGTGCCATTGTAACTGAACAATCACTTAGCGAACTGTTGTAAGTCGAGGACTACCTGTACTTCAATAAAGGAACTGCCAAACAAGCTAACAGTAAACAGCAGCCTAATCAAGGAACTACCAAGAAAGTTCCCATCAACACTGACAAGGCAAGCCAGTGGAATATAAACAGAGAGCAAACCCCGCTCTCTACTAACACTGATGATGTTATCTAGTTTGGGTAATGAAATGTCTGCAAGAAAACAACCAAGCTCAGAGAACACCCAGGACCTCTCATTTCAACCTTGAGCTACCAATATTCTCCTCTAATGTAGCCTTACAATAAAGTTGAATTAGTTTGTCTAGTCCTGTTTCCTGTCTGGTTTATCTGGGAGGGCTGGCATCAATCTTGCAAGTAGAAGCTTTCCGCTGGCCCCTTTTAACTGCCTGATAGCACTATAGCAATAGCACTTAGACTTATATACCGCTTCATAGTGCTTTACAGCCCTCTCTAAGCGGTTTACAGAGTTCAGCATATTGCCCCCAACAATCTGGGTCCTCATTTTACCCACCTCGGAAGGATGGAAGGCTGAGTCAACCTTGAGCCGGTGAGATTTGAACTGCTGAACTGCAGGGCTGCTCTTTAACCACTGCGCCACCTCGGCTCTACTCACTCTGATCCATTAGGGCAGATCTTTACTCAGTTTCTTTGTCACCATGAAGCGATTGTGGGCAGGGGCGTGTTTCACTTACCTTTCGCTACCGGTGCGCATCGTGATGTTTCGTGTGCATGCGCTCACTACGCTCTCGTGCTTGCGCGCATCCCGCTGCGTGATTCTACTTCCACACATGCGCGGAAGGACATTTCAAGCCGAAAAAAGATGGCGGTGCGCACGGACCAGGAAAGACGGCACCGGAGCCATCACGCCTGAATGGCAACATCAGCAGGCTGCTACCGGAGTGCCAGCACCGGACCGCACTGGTAGGAACCCACCCCTGATTGTGGGTCTCCTTCGCTTTCCTCAAAGCCCCTAATGCATTCCATTGCAATGACAGAACCATGCCCATTCTGTTAAATCTGGTGAGAACAGCGGATGAAATCAGTGAGAGGCGGTCTCTCAAACCAGCGGCCTCCAACTTTTCCAGTTTGGTGGGCCGGCAGATGGAGGGGAGGGGGGGAAGAAGGGATGGTTTCGCACGTGCACACATGCCACTTTCACAAATGCAGACGTTTGTGTATGCGCTCATGTCCTTATACGCCACTTCCATGGGCTGATTCTGACTGGGCTGCGGCCCGGCACCAGGTCGCATACCGGGAGTTGGGGAATCCCTGCCGCAAATTTACCCAGTCCCGTGCCAGGTCGGGCTTTAAAGGTCAAGAATTGGACCTGGAAACAAACTGGTAACCAATGTAACTCACACAGCAGAGAAATAACCTGTACCGGAAGCACACACAACTGTTTGCACCGCTGCATTTTGTACCAACTGAAGTTTCCAGATAGTCTGCAAGGGCAGCCCCATGTAGAGCATAATGCAATAGTCCAACGGGGAAGTAACCACAAGATGAGTGATCCTGATAGGACCCCTGTGAATATTAGTTTTAAAGAAAGAAATGGGCGTCTTAAGAATCTGCAAAGTTTAAGTCTCTTCTTTTCACCTCTTAATAGTCCTCTTCTCCCGAGCTTTAAAAACACTAAAAAGGAAGGACATTTATACTCATGCAGTTCTGTGGCATTTTCCCTAGCCCCCAGCTTATTGTGATTTAATTTAGAATTTGTGACACCCCCCCCCCCAATGCTCCAGTCTCTGCACTGGTTACTGGTCTTCTTTTGGGTCCAATTCAAAGTGATAGTTATCAAATTTAAAGTCATCAATGGCTCAGCTCCCAATTGGTCTGAGGTCTATCTCTCCCCACAAGTTTCATTCTATCCTGGAGGTTCTTCTAGGATGGGTGGCAACTATGGCCCCTTTACAACCTGTGGACTTCAACTCCCAGAATTCCTGAGGCAGCTTATTGTGTTGTATCGGGTGTCAAACTGGTGGCCCGTGGGCTGGATCAATGGTGAAATCCATTTTTTTTAACTACCGGTTCTGTGGGCGTGGCTTGGTGGGCGTGGTGTGGCTTGGTGGGCGTGGCTTGGTGGGTGTGGCAGGGGAAGGATACTGCAAAATCCCCATTCCCTCCCACTCCTGGGAGAAGGATATTGCAAAATCTCCATTCCCACCCCACTCGGGAGCCAGCCAGAGGTGGTATTTTCTGGTTCTCCGAACTACTCAAAATTTCTGTTACTGGTTCTCCAGAACCTGCTTGCTTTCACCCCTGGGCTGGATGCATCACATGCAGGCCACCCCAATCCCAGCTCCGCGAAGGAGAAAAAAAAGGTCACAAAATGTTACGTGACGGCAATATGACGCCACAAGTTTGACACCCGTTGTGTTGTATGAACCAGACTCCCCTCGCTTTCCCTATCCTTAATATGACAATCCTTTGTCGCAATATACTTTTTACGGAGTTAAACGACATCTCTATAATAATAACAACAAAGTTGGAAGGCACCTTGGAGGTCTTCTAGTCCAACCCCCTGCCTAGGCAGGAAACCCTACACTACTTCAGACAAATGGTTATCCAACATCTTCTTAAAAACTTCCAGTGTTGGAGCATTCACAACTTCTGGAGGCAAGCTGTTCCACTGATTAATTGTCCTAACTGTCAGGAAATTTCTCCTTAGTTCTAAGTTACTTCTCTCCTTGTTTAGTTTCCACACATTACTTCTTGTTCTACCTTCAGGTGCTTTGGAGAATAGTTTGACTCCCTCTTCTTTGTGGCAACCCCTGAGATATTGGAACACTGCTATCATGTCTCCCCTGATCCTTCTTTTCATTAAACTAGACATACCCAGTTCCTGCAACCGTTCTTCATATGTTTTAGCCTCCAGTCCCCTAATCATCTTTGTTGCTCTTCTCTGCACTCTTTCTAGAGTCTCAACATCCTTTTTACATCGTGGCGACCAAAACTGAATGCAGTATTCCAAGTGTGGCCTTACCAAGGCATTATAAAGTGGTATTAACACTTCGCGTGATCTTGATTCTATCCCTCTGTTAATGCAGCCTAGAACTGTGTTGGCTTTTTTGGCAGCTGCTGCACACTGCTGGCTCATATTTAAATGCTTGTCCACTAGGACTCCAAGATCCCTCTCACAGTTACTACTCTCTAGCCTTTTCCTCCACTTCTCCTCTTCACAGCCCTCATCCTCGTCTCCCCAGTTTATCAATGTCATTCTTAAAATGGGGATATCTAGAAGCAGAGCTTTTGGAGATAATGGGACATTTTTGTCACCAGGCATCTGATGATCCGACTATGGAGAATACGGAAGGAAATGGCTCTATTTTCCTGACTGAACCCCTGATTTATTGCCTGGCCTTTAACAGGCAGCCCCCATCTGCTCAGCTGTGGGATGAAGATAAGGATGTTTGAGTTGATACACCTACTGGCATTAGGGATGTTGGATAAAAAGTACAACCCAAAAGAGGGACTGTAACTCCAGGAAGCACAATTTTCTTCCCACTCCCATCATTTCAGCTTGTGCTGTGACAGCCTCCATTTTAATATATGCCTCAGCTGAATGGACTGAAAACCAGGTTTGTGTAGTGCTTAAGGCACCAGGAGACTGTGAGTTCTAGTCCTGCCTTAGGCATGAAGGCAGGTGGGTGACTTTGGGCCAATCACCAGGAGATGGTGAGTTCTAGTCCCATCTTAGGCATGAAAGCTGGCTGGATGATAGTTGTGTAGAAAGTTAGCACCCACCCCCTCCTAGAAAAATGAAATATCCTAGGAAATATTGAAAAAGGAAAGAATATGTTTCCCTGAATGAGGAAAGGAGAAACATGCTTTAAATACAAAGCAGCTCCCTGCAGCTCCCTGCCCCCCCCCTTCAGCTCCAGGGTGATGGGATTAAGACCTTCACCCTTAGGACATGAGAGGATTAGCCCTCTACCACCTGGAAAATTACCAGCACTCAAACAAACTTGGGAGACAGCTAAAAGGCTAGCTAAGACCCCCGCACCTGGGGGGGGTCTGACCACCAATCGGAGTGCATTACATACACAGGAACAGGAAACTAAGAGGTGGGACCCAAGAGAGGGCATAAAGCAAGGAAATTTCAGCATCTTCCCCTTCTTTCTCTGGACCCAACACCTGGAAACATGTGATCCACCTTTTCTGTTCAGGAGCTCATGCCATGTGCTCTCTGTTCTCCATTAAACCTTCTTTCCAAGCAACTTCCATGAATCCAGTGTCTTTCCCCCCACTTGGAACTGAACCCAGAAGGATATTCCTTACAACAGTTGTAAGTGTGAAGATGATCATAAGTCACTTTCCTTAGTGTTGTAACTTCAAATGGTCACTAAACGAATAGTTGTAAGTCAAGGGCTACCTATACAAAGGAAACAAGGAGTCAGCAAAATGTTCATAATGTTCTTTGGATATTTGAACTTAGGAGCGCTGGCTAACATAGTGCTAAGGGAAAAGATTGGAAAACCGTGTCTAAGCAGTGGCCTTCAGATATTTGAAGACAAGGCAATACTAGTCCCAGAAACTAAATGATTACCTCCTTTCCTAATGCTGAAATCAATTCTACCAAAATAAACCTCAGCCTGTAAATGCCGTCTCCTTTTATGCTTTTAAAAATATGCATTATTACTCCCCATACAAATGCATAAGCAATCAGTGGTGGAAAAATAATAGCCTCGCAGAAGGAAAAGCGGAGCGAGAGAGAGATCTGTGCAAATGCTGGGAGAATGCAAAACAAATCTAAAAGCAAATGATTTTGTTAAAGCAAATAACAGATGTGAGGTTGGGGAAGAGGTAGTTGGTAGCAGATGTGTTGCTTTTATTGCAAAAAAAAAAAGATTAAAAAAAGCATGTGCCTTTGAAAACACTGACAAATTACTCTGCTTATCAGTTCTCTCTTAGAATGATGCCACTGTATCATTTTGGTTTTATGAGTTTTCTTCATTCCATAATAATTTCTTGAGCACTTTAAAAAAAAAAAAAAGCAAAAAGGAGAAAACATGGAAGATTCGGGATTTCCTCCCCCCTCCCAAAAAATACAGGTCCTATTATATGATGCATATTTCAGGGCCTGATCCCTTCACACCTCTGAGAATAAAATGCTTCTCAACCTTCCTCAGTTTTCCACTAGAAGGAAATACACAATCTTGAGGACGACGGGTGATAGGTGAGATGCAAGTAATGAACATTACAGGTAGTTCTCGACCTATCTGTTGTGACCCAGCACCGCAACCCACAGAAACACACACACACAACCATTTGTTATTCAAACAAAAAGGGTCCTTTTACTAATGAGGTTTCTTAGTAAAAGTGCAGGGGTTTTTGAAAGTTCATAAACAGGAATAAAGTTCCTTTGGTTCTTTAGGGGTTAATAACCAAACGTTCAAATGTTCAAAACAAATACTCATTAAGTTTCTTCTTTTCTCACAAGTTGGCTGGCTTCCCGGAATAAGCCTTTCAGAAGCTGCTATCTCCAAATACAAGATTTCCAAGCCGGACTCTGATGCAAACAAAACTCTGAATGTGCTTGCAGATCACTGACGTTGTTCTCAGCACTGAACACTGACTGCGCCAGACTAATATAGGCACTGAAGGGCGTGGCCCAATTAGCCCTCAGTGCTACCTCCGAGGAGACCTACGCTTGCTAAGCCAGTCCTGTCTTCTGGCTGCTCTACAAGCCCTAGCATCCAGCAGAGGCTCTTCATCCCCTGATGATTCACTCTGCTGCGCAGGTACAGAAGGTCCTGGCTGATCGTCCTGCTCTGGCACCGAGTCTTCATCACTAGCCGTCTCCGATGCCAGGCACATGGGCTGGTACTGCTGCACCACGAGCGGCTCCACGTCCTCCGGGTCCTCCATCATCTGCACTGGATGCGGGCAAGGCACAACATTATCAGCTGCCACCTTATGCTTGCTTGTGCTTCACTGCTGTGTAGTGACAGATTGCCATGAACTGAGGAGAAGGGGAATGAAAGGGGGAATGCTTGGGGAAACGAAAGTAAGTGCTGTGCCACCTCGAGATGCTGCCTTAAGGTCACCCAGCTGGAAGAAGAAAGGAGTTGCATACCAACCTATGCTTGGACTGCCCTTTAAGAAAGCATCTTGCCTGAACTTGATTGGTGATACTGGGTTGGGCAGTGAGAGACAGTTAAGGAAAACGTGCAAAGAAGAGCAATTAAGATGATAAAAGGCCTGGAGACTAAAACATATGAAGAACGGTTGCAGGATTTGGGCATGGCTAACCCAGAGAAAAGAAGGAATGGAGGGGCATGATAGCAGTATTCCAGTATTTGAGAGGTTGCCACAAAGATGGGGGGGGGGGGGGTCAATTTATTTTCCAAAGCACCTGAGGGCAGGACAAGAAACAATGGATGGAAACTAATCAAGGAGAGAAGCAACCTGGAATTAAGGCGAAACTTCCTAATAGTGAGGACAATGAACCAGTGGAACAGCTTGCCTTCAGAAGTTGTGGGTGCCTCCATCACTGGAGGTTTTTAAGAAGAGACTGGACAGTCACTTGTCTGAAATGGTATAGGACAGGGGTGTCAAACTTGCGTCGTCACGGCGGCGTTATGTGACGTAACAGGGGCGGGGCCAGCACGTGATGCATCCAGCCCGCGGGCAGCGAGTTTGATACCCCTGGTATAGGATCTCCTGCTTTTGCAGGGGGTTGGACTAGAAGACCTCCAAGGTCCCTTCCAGCTCTATTCTGATTGATTGATTGATTGATTTGATTGATTGATTGATTGATAGAACAAACTTTTCCAGGCAGAGCACCCTTAACCTAAGGGACCGAAAGACAGCTGTGATAAAATGGCAGGAGCAGGAAATCTTTATTTTTCAATTAGGGACTCTGAGTGGGGGTCAGTTTCCCCCAAAGGAGGACGTGAGATATTCGAAGGCTCCTGTAGGACTTAAGGCTTCCGCTACCACAGCAGGAGGTCTGTAATTATAGTGATTCACACTCTAATCACCTCACAGTTAGATTATTAACACTCTTTATATGTGGCTGCCTTTGAAGAGAACTCCGGAGCTACAGTCCGGCCAGGATCTGATAGCTCATCTGTTTAGCCAGCAGGAGCAAATTTAGCAATGTGACCTCAATGCTAGTCTTTGTACTGGTTAATAGTCCTCTTTGGGGTTCAATTCCATAAATGGCTCAGCTCCCAATTGCTCACAAGTCTCTTCCCATTATAAGTTTCAATCTGTCCTGGGGGTTCGTCTAGGATGGGTGGACAACTATGGCCCCTTTATGACCTATGGACTTCAATACCACGGCTGGCTTAGGAATTCTGGGAGTTGAAGTCCACATGTTGTAAGGGGGCTATGGTTGCCCACCCTTGTTTTGGGAAGAAGTTGTTCTGAGGCCCAATAGGTAAGACCAAATCAACTCAACAGGAAGATTAAATCTACTTTTGTTGAGATTGGCTGTAATAACAGAAAGTTATTGTGAAAGTTGGACCATAAGGAAGGCTGAGCGCCAAAGAATTGAGGCCTTTGAACTATGGTGCTGGAGAAGATTCCTGCAAGTCCCTTGGACTGCAAGGCAATCAAACCGGTCAGTTCAGGGGTGAAATGCTCCCGGTTCGCTTTTACCTGTCGGTTGTCGGCGAGCCGATCGCGAAGGCAGCGCGACGCTCCGCCCACCCGCCGGGACACCGCCATTTGAGCTCTTGTACCCTCTGCACATGCACAGAACGCTTTGTGCATGCGCAGAGGGTAAAAGAACTCAAATGGCGGTGTCCCGGCAGGTGGGCGGAGCGTTGCGCTGCCTTCGTAATTGGCTCTCCGACAACCAACAGGTAAAAGTGAACCGGGAGCATTTCACCGCTGGGTCAGTCCTAGAGGAGATCAACCCTGACTGCTCTTTAGAAGGCCAGATCCTGAACATGAAACTCAAAAACTTTGGCCCCCTAATGAGAAGGAAGGACTCACTGGAGAAGAGCCTAATGCTGGGAAAGATTGAGGGCAAAAGAAGAAGGGGACGACAGAGAATGGGGTGGCTGGATGAAGTCACTGAAGCAGTAGGCTTGAGCTTAAATGGACTCCAGAGGATGGTAGAGGACAGGAAGGCCTGGAGGAACGTTGTCCATGGGGTCATGATAGGTTGAACACGACTTCGTAACTAACAACAGCAACTAATAACAGAATCTTGCAACTCTAATTGTGCTTGATCTCTTATATAGGTAGGCCTCGAGTTACAACCGTTTGTTTAATGGCCGTTCAAAGTTACAACAGCACTCAAAAAAGTGACTTGTGACCATTTTTCACACTTACGACCATTGCAGCATCCTGTGATCATGTGATCAAAATTCAGACACTTGGCAACTGGTTCATATTTATGATGGTCGCATACTGAGCTGTGGTGGCGCAGGTCAGAATGCAGTACTGCAGGTTACTTCTGATAACTGCAGGCTGCCTGCAATTTGGCAGTTCGAATCTCACCAGGCTCAAGGTTGACTCAGCCTTACATCCTTCCGAGGTCGGTAAAATTGAGGACCCAGATTGTTGGGGGCAATAGGCTGACTCTGTAAACCGCTTAGAGACGGCTGTAAAGCACTGTGAAGTGGCATATAAGTCTAAGTGCTATTGCTACGGTATTATGCGTAGGCAATCTGGCTGTGACATCTGTCTCCTTATTTGCTTGTTATATTTATACCCTAATTATTCCCAGGAGCTCAGAATGGCAGATGTTTCTTCTTCGCAGACATGAGAGACTGACTTGGTTCACACATTGCACTAAATCATGATTCATTTTGCCACTGAGTTACCCACAAGACGCGAAGCTGCAGTTTTGCAAGTGAAGACTGTGGCAGGAGGAAACCGTTTCTGGGCTTTATGCCTTGTAAAAGAATATAACGAAACTTTAATTTGTAGGTTTTGATCATTAGATTGACGCTGTTGTTACAGAAATGGTTTGTATTTACTAAATATATGTAAAGCAAATATATGTAAATATGTAAATGTGTAAATATATGTAAATATATGCAAATATATGTAAAGCAAATATATACTAAATATATGTAAAGCAAAAAATTAAGGTTTCAATGGTATTTTGTATTTCACTCCACTGAAAATAGTCGGAAGTCACTTCTTTCTTTTTCTTTTCTCTTTATCTTGTACCCCCTCCCCCTTTTTCCAGGTTTCCTTATTTCTTGATCATCTTTGTTTTCATTTCTATTTTATATTATACAGGTAGTCCTTGACTTACAACCACAATGGATCCCAAATTTTCTGTTGTTAAGTGAGACACTTGTTAAGTGAGTTTTGCCCCATTTTACAAACTTTCTTGCCGCAATTGTTAAGCGAATCACTGCAGTTGATGGTTACATGGTTGTTAAGTGAATCTGGCCTCCCTGTTGACCTTGCTTGTAATAATAATAATAATAATAATAATAATAATAATAATAATAATAACAACAACAACAACAACAACAACAACAACAACAACAACAACAACAACAAAAACAACAACAACAACAGAGTTGGAAGGGACCTTGGAGGTCTTCTAGTCCAACCCCCTGCTTAGGCAGGAAACCCTACACTACTTCAGACAAATGGTTATCCAACATCTTCTTTAAAATGTCCAGTGTTGGAGCATTCACAACTTCTGGAGGCAAGCTGTTCCACTGATTAATTGTTCTAACTGTCAGGAAATTTCTCCTTAGTTCTAAGTTGCTTCTCTCCTTGTTTAGTTTCCACCCATTGCTTCTTGTCCTACCCTCAGGTGCTTTGGAGAATAGTTTGACTCCCTCTTCTTTGTGGCAGCCCCTGAGATATTGGAAGACTGCTATCATATCTCCCCTGGTCCTTTTCATTAAACTAGACATACCCAGTTCCTGCAACCGTTCTTCATATGTTTTAGCCTCCAGTTTCCCTAATCATCTTTATTGTTCTTCTCTGCACTCTTTCCAGAGTCTCAACATCCTTTTTACATTGTGGCGACCAAAACTGAATGCAGTATTCCAAGTGTGGCCTTACCAAGGCATTGTAAAGTGGTATTAACACTTTGTAATGCCTTGGTAAGGCCACACTTGGAATATTGTCAGAAGGTCACAAAAGGGGATCCCATGACCCCCGGACCACTGCAACCGTCATAAATATGAATCAGTTGCCAAGCCTCTGAATTTTGATCACGTGGCCATGGGGATTTTGCAATGGCTGTAAATATGAAATAGGATCATAAATCACTTTTTTCAGTGTTGTAACTGAGCAGTCACTTAATGAGCTGTTGTAAGTCAAGGGCTACCTGTAATACATTTTTGATAAAGCTGTAAAAAAACTGTTGCAGGCAACCATGATTTATAGCTGAGGTGGCGAAGCAGTTAGAGTGCAGTACTGCAGGCCTGTAATCAGCAGTTCAGCTGTTCAAAGCTCAAGGTTTACTCAGCCTTCCATCCTTCCGAGGTAGGTAAAATGAGGACCCAGATTGTTGGGGGCAATATAAATATACATTGCTTAATGGTGTAAACCGCTTAGAGAGTGCTTGCACTATGAGGCGGTACATAAATCTCACAAATAAATAAATGAATGAATGAATGAATAAAATGATTTCAGTTTAGCCTTCTTCCATTAATAATTGTTAATACAGTGGTATTTATTGATATTTTCATCGGGTTAATTAATTTAGCACAATAAGGTTGAAAAGAGATTCATGGAATGTAATGACTGAGTTTACACAACCTGTGAAATCACGCTCAAATAAACCTCCATGGGGCAAAGTGAAGGGGTTCCACAGACGGGGTGCAAAATGTAAGGTAGAATTGCAGCCCTGTTCCTTTTTACATGTGCCGTGACACGCATGAAAAAGGATGGCACTTCAGTTCATGCTGCTACAGCTATCTTTTTGTGTGTGTGTGTTTTTACACATGCTTTCACTCCCCCTCCCCTGCAGACACCTGTGGAAATGATCCTGTGTGTTTGTGTCAACATCATCAGTAAATTGCATGTCTCATTGAATATCTGGCGGTTTAGCCTTCAGTACCAAGGTCAGAATGCACAATGTTGTAACTGTACACATTTTTCTTTTTCTGTTTAGAGTGTGAACATATCAAAAATACATCGCTGCTATGATCAAAGAAGTGAAAGGTCAGGTTAGCTGAGATTCTTTTTGCATCTGTCTGTCTGTCTGTCTGCTTGCCTGTCTGTCTGTCTGCCTATCTGTCTATCCATCTATCCGCCCATCTGTCTGTCTATCTATATGTCTGTGTCTATCTGTCTGTCTGTCTGTCTGTCTATTCATCCATCTATCCATCTATCTGTCTGTATGTCTGCCTATCTGTCTGTCTGTCTCTCCATCTATCTGCCTGCCTATCTGTCGGTCTATCTGTCTATCCATCTATCAGTCTGCCTATCTGTCTATCCATCTGTCTGTCTGTCTGTCTGCCTGCCTGCCTATCCATCTATCTGTCTGTCTATTTGTCTATCTGAACAGTCACTAAGGACCAGATCTACCACAATAGACAGGATCTAAGGTGCAGACTATGCAGAGAGGCCTCAGAGACAGTCCAGCACATAGCGGCAGGGTGTAAAATGCAGGCAGCAACAGCACACACTGAGTAGCACAACCAAGTAGCTGGCGTTGTGTACAGGAGCATTTACAAAAAATATGGGCTGGAAACTCCTAAGTTCAAATGAGAGATTCCATAGAAGATCATGGAGAACAAGAAAGCTAAGATCCTGTGGGATTTCCAGAACCAGACGGACAGGCAGGAACTTGCCCGTTAATCAGAAATTGCAGTGGTAGACAAAAATCAGAAGACCGCGATGGTGGTAGAAGTAGTAGGGCCAAGTGGCAGCAACATCAGGAAGGAGGAGGAGAAGCTGGAGAAGGACCAGGGCCTGAAGGAAGAACTGGAGAAGATGTGGGAAGTAAAGGCCAATGTGATCCCAGTGGCGGTAGTAGCACTTAGGACTGCGACTCCTAAGCAGGGAGAGGAGCTTCAACAGATCCCAGGAACAACATCAGAGTTCTCTGTCTGAAGAGCGCAGCGCTAGCAACAGCTAAGATCCTGCCCAGAATCCTCAAACTCCCAAGCTTCTGGTAGAGGACCTGAGATTAAGGATGATACAGACCACCCATAAAGGTGAGAAGGAATGACCAATGGGACAAACAGCAGTAGAATATCTCCATTACATTTAATCAAAGTATTCCGTAATTGTGAGAAGGATCTAGGAGTCCTAGTGGACAGTCACTTCAATATGAGCCAGCAGTGTGCGGAAGCAGCCAGAAAAGCCAATACAATCCTAGGCTGCATTAACAGACGGATACAATCAAGATCACGTGTGTTAGTACCCCTTTATAAAGCCTTAGTGAGACCACACTTGGAATACTGCATCCACTTTTGGTCAGCATATTATAAAAAAGATGCCGAGACTCTGGAAATCGAGTGCAGAAAAGAGCAACAAAGATGATTAGGGGGCTGGAGGCTAAAACGTATGAAGAACGGTTGCAAGAACTGGGCATGGCTAGTCTAGTGAAGAGAAGGACCAGGGGTGACATGATAGCAGTGTTCCAATATTTGAGGGGCTGCCACAGAGATGAGGAGAGTAAACTATTCTCCAAAGCCCCTGAGGGTAGGACAAGAAGCAATGGGTGGAAACTAATCAAGGAGAGAAACAACCTAGAACTAAGGAGAAATTTCCTAACATTGAGAACAATTAATCAATGGAACAGCTTGCCTTCAGAAGTTGTGGGTGCCTCCATCACTGGAGGTTTTTAAGAAGAAGCTGGAGAGCCACTTGTCTGGAATAGTATAGGGCAGGGGTCACCAACCTTTCGGACCTCAGGGACCACTAAATTCATAATTTTAAATCCTGCAGACCACTAATATGATCTGCCTAATGACTGGGTGGGCATGGCTAGGTGGTCATGTGACTGGGTGGGCTTGGCCAACTCGATGTCACTTACGTCGAGGGGTGCCTCGCCAGCCTCTACTCGCCCCTCCCCTGCCAGCCACTCCTCGCTTCCCCGCCCAGGCTCCTTAGAGCCCCAACAGGAAGCAGTTGTTGGAGCTGAGCAGCCACCACGAGAAAGAGTTGGCAAAACAGCTGGCTCAGTTCAAACTGGAGGTGGCTCAGCAGAAGCACCTCACTGAGGACTACGAGCATAGGCTTTCCAAGCAGAGGGAAGACCTGTGGGAGTGCAAGGCCAGGTACCGGCGCCTGGAGGCTCAGCGGGCTGAGATGGTCAGCCAGTTCCAGGCCATGATGCAGTCCACTGGAACGAGGCCCTCCGGCTCTTCACCACCAGTGGCACTTCCCTCCAGCCTTCACCCAAAGCTCCACACCATGAGGCTGAAGCAGACCCCAAGTTGGAATTTCTGCCTCCCTCCGACCGCACAAAAAGACACTCAGGGGCCGTAGTTTGAGGATCCCTGATTTAGTGCAGTATAAAACATGCAAATAATATTTCTGCGGACCCACCAAAAATTTCTCATAGATTGCCAGTGGTCCACGGACCACCAGTTGGTGACCACTGGTATAGGGTCTCCTGCTGGAGCAGGGGGCTGGACTAGAAGTCCTCCAAGGTCCCTTCCAACTCTGTTATTCTTTTATTCTGCTGCTGCTTAGAAAAGCAAGAAACTTGCAGGACAATGTCACATCCACTCATAGGCAGTCACCATAATACATTTGGATTCCCCCCCCCCCCCGTTATTTATTCATTTGTGTGAGTGAAGTGTGCAAAGCCACAAATCCGTTGGCAGCTGCACGTTTATTCTGATGCTTTTATTTATTGCCCCAAAGAACTGTACTTCGTAGAAGAGTGGAACAGCCTTTGATGATAACAGGCAATCTAGCTGCCGCCACCCTTAGTATGTGGCAGATGGTTTTAGAGACAATCCTCAAGAGCCAGGATTATAAAGCAATTTCCAGCAACTTTAAAACAGGTCTCCATAATTGCCGTCTGAAGTTAACTCCTGTCCAGACAGGGAGGGGAAAGAACACATGTTTCCATTGTTGGATGAACATGTAGGAAGCAAAAGAAGCAGGGGGAACGAGAACAAAACTGGATTTAGAAGCCTTTTCCTTCTTGTGCTGCTGTGCTCTCTTTCAATCATTTAAATAAAGGGGAAAATTTCATCATTGTTTTGAAATGTTGCCCTGGAAGGGAGGGAAACTGGCCCTGTCAGTCCTGATAAATGATCGACAGGAAGGAAGGAAGGAAGGAAGGAAGGAAGGAAGGAAGGAAGGAAGGAAGGAAGGAAGGAAGGAAGGAAGGAAGACAGGCATAGGAGAAGGGTACAGTGAAAGGGAAGGAAGGAAGGAAGGAAAGCGAAGGAAGGAAGGAAGGAAAGCGAAGGAAGGAAGGATGGAAGGAAGGAAGGAAGGAAGGAAAGAGAAGGAAGGAAGGAAGGAAGGAAGGAAGGAAGGAAGGAAGGAAGGAAGGAAGACAGGCATAGGAGAAGGGTACAGTGAAAGGGAAGGAAGGAAGGAAGGAAAGCGAAGGAAGGAAGGAAGGGAAGGAAGGAAGGAAGGAAGGAAGGAAGGAAGGAAGGAAGGAAGGAAGGAAGGAAGGAAGACAGGCATAAGAGAAGGGTACAGTGAAAGGGAAGGAAGGAAGGAAAGAGAATGAAGGAAGGAAAGGGAAGGAAGGAAGGAAGGAAGACAGGCATAGGAGAAGGGTACAGTGAAAGGGAAGGAAGGAAGGAAGGAAAGAGAAGGAAGGGAAGGGAAGGAAGGAAGGAAGACAGGCATAGGAGAAGGGTACAGTGAAAGGGAAGGAAGGAAGGAAGGAAAGAAAGAAGGAAGGAAGGAAGGAAGGAAGACAGGCATAGGAGAAGGGTACAGTGAAAGGAAGGGAAGGAGGAAGGAAGGCATAGGGGAAGGGCACAGAGGAAGGAAGAAAAGGAGGGAGGAAAAGAAAGAGGGAAGGAAGGAAGGCATAGGGCGACGTCACGGCAGCATCACATGACGTATTACGACTCCCCCCCCTTTGTTAAACAGGGCATGGATGTGGCCAGCGCGTGACGCATCAGGCCCGCAGGCCACAAGTTTGACAGCCCTGGTGTAGGGGAAGGGCACAGAGGAAGGAAGGGAAGGAGGAAGGGAGGAAGGCACAGGGGAAGGAAGGCAAGGGGGAGGGAGGAAGAGAAGGAGAGAGGGAAGGAAAGGGGGGAAGGAAGGAAGGATATGGAGGAGAGGAAGGAAGAAGGGATGGCCATAGAGGGAGGGAGGGAGGGAGGAAGGAAGGAAGGATATGGGGGAGAGGAAGGAAGAAAGGATGGCCAGGGAGGGAGGGAGGGAAGAAGGAAGGAAGGAAGGAAGGAAGGAAGGAAGGAAGGAAGGAAGGAAGGAAGGAAGGAAGGAAGGAAGGAAGGATGGATGGATGGATTGATGGATACGGCAGAGAGGAAGGAAGAAAGGATGGTCATAGAGGGAGGGAGGGAGGTGCTCCATTTACCGTACATGTCTTTTTCACCATTCTGAGGCATGTAGCTCATCCTTCAAGAAGAAGAATAGGAAATACCACATCAATGCTATCAAGTCAGATAACAAATCAAGGAAGACGCCGCCCTGAGTCCTTCGGGAGTTGGGCGGCATATAAGAACACCATAATAAATAAATAATAAATAAATAAGACTTTTGGCCGTGATTATACAGTCATAATTGGAAATGCAGACTTTGAAAGTTCTGGTTTCTTTTCAGTACATACTGTCATCCTGGAATAACAAGGTATCTGGCATTAGCACAGATACCGCTCAGTGCATCCCAGTTGGTTGAGGAAATCAGCGTGGCCTGGCTTTGCAAGTATGTGATAACATCTGCCTTTCGATCTGATATAAAGCCTGCTTACCTGCTTACTCAGGAGAAAAATTGCAGGGCTGTTGGCAGAGGTGGTGAAACCGCCTCCAAATACTTAGATTTCTATCAGTAACTTGATTTTCGTTAGGCCAAAGCCACTTCAGAAGTGAAGTGAATCAGACATGTCAGAATATCTTATCAACTGCATGTAGACCTTGAACAGAAGCCTGGGTTTGAGCCATACATTAAGGCTTTATTAATGCAATTCAATACTGGTTACTGATACCAACAGCAATAGCACTTAGACTTACATACCAGTCCGTAATGCTTTCCAGCACTCTCTGAGCGGTTTACAGTGTCAGCGTATTGCCCCCAACAACCTGGCTTCTCATTTTATTGACCTCAGAAGGATGGAAGGCTGAGTCAACCTTGAGCCGGTCAGGATCGAACTCTTGGCTGTGGGCAGTGGTAGCCTGTAATAAATACTGCATCAGAACCACTGAGCCACTCCAGCTCTTACAACAGAAGAAAATATTTGTAATTCAGGTGAAACTCTGAGTTCCTTGGTATTCTTGGGGCTTGATTGTATTCTTGCAGACATTTTATTACTAGTGTGCCCAGATGTCCTGGTTTTATCAGGTTTGTCCTGATTTTTAGAAGCTTGTCCTGATTCTGAAAATGTCCTGATTTTGTCCTGAAATTCGAGTTCCCGTCCTGATTTGTCCTGAACTTTTGTAAAATTTTAGGATAATCAAGATGAACGTTAAATGAAAGTACGTTTGCACTACTTGTGTTTTAGTTCAATCGCTTCATTTTCAGGCAGATTCTCTTATGTATTGTTACGGAATATTTCATGTGTGTGTGTGTGTGTGTGTGTGTGTGTGTGTGTGTGTGTGTGTGTATATACTGTATTTTTCATAGTATAAGACGCAGCTTTTTCCCCCCCATAAAAGGCTAAAAATTTGGGTGCATCTTATACTCCGAATGTAGCATTTTCGAAGCTTTTTTTTCAGCCCTAACAAGGTGCTAACGATCTTCCTGGCTCTTCCTGGCTCTTCCTGGCTTGCAGGCTTGTTTTCATTGCTACTCCCTCCCAAAAAGTTTTTTTCAGCCCTAACGAGGTGCTAACAGTTTTTTTCCAGCCCTAAGTCTTTGCAGGCTTGTTTTCATTGCTACTCCCTCCGAAGAATATTTTTTTCAGCCCTAACCAGGGGATAAAATAATGTGCTGAAGCTGACCAGACTAAGGACGCTAGCCAGATGAATACCTGGTAGGTAGATTTTTTCTCCTATTTTCCTCCCCAAAAACTAATGTGCATCTTATACTCTTATACTCTGGTGCGTCTTATACTCTGAAAAGTACTATATATATATATCCCTTTATCCCTTTATTTTCATTTATCAGCAAAAAATCACACACACACACACACACACACACACACACACACACACACACACACACACATATATCTTCATCATGTGGCAAAATGTATAAAAAGATTTGTATGAAAATTTGCTGAATAAGATATCTAATAGTAAATACGTGTGAATATGATGTTTTATTGGCTTTGTTGGAGTAATAAACGTTATCTTGAGATGTGCTATTTTTTTAAAACTGTCCTGATTTTGGATCAAAGGTATCTGGGCACCTTATTACTCAACTAGTTAATATCTTCAGTGCTAGAAGAGAGTTGGGTTTGTTGTCCGTTTATATACAGTGGTTTGTCCTGTCAGTGTTGGTGAGTGTGTTGTTTTCTTCTTGATTGTTATCTAGAGTCACTCTAAGTTTTCCAAGAATCAAAGGCTCAACTGATTTTTTTTAAAAAAACAACATCTTTTCAGACGTTAATTGCCACCCACTTCTGCATTACTGCCAAGAAGAAAATATGAGTGTGTCCATGTAGACACCAGGAATTAAGCTCAACTTGAGAAAGATTCTACCTTTTTTTTCCCAAATAGGAGCTATTTTGCTTGAAAGAATGACTTAGGGATAGATTGTCATGGAGAAGATCTATCTATGTGGTCGAAAATGATTTGATGGCACAACAATCAATCAATTTTGCTTGATACAGGGAAAAACTGTAGAACAGTATGTGATGATAAACTGAAAAGGAGTCTACAGTGTAATATGGCTGCATGAATTGAAATATATTGGAGTTTGAAGAATCATGGCACATAATATAGAGTCAATTTCGTCTAGTGGTTAAGGCATCAGATTAGAAACCAGATGATTGTGAGTTCTAGTTCCTCCTTAGAAATGAAAGCTGTTTGGATGATTTTGAGCCAATTACCAGGCAATTGTGAGTTCTAATCCTGGCTTGTTCCAGGATTAACCAGGTGTGTGGCTTTGAGCCAGTCACCAGGGGACTGTGAATTCTAGTCCCGCCTTAGGCATGAAAGGCGGCTGGGTGACTTTGGGCCAATCACTTTCTCTCAGCCCAATCCACCTCACAAAGTTGCTCTGAGGAAATTAGAAGGAGGAAGGTGATTAGTTTGCCACCTTGAGTTTTTATAAAAAATAATAAAGATGATGTAAAAAGTAAACAAAGTACCGTTAATAGTTCAACTTTATTCTGCTTTGGTCAGCTTCCACCAAGAAGGATTAAAGGCAAACTGAAACAGATTGAGAGAAAGATAATGAATATGATCCAGGGACTAGAAATTAAGTCCTATGAAAAGTTAAAGACAGTCCCCCCCACCCCCAAATTTGTCAATTTTAAAATCGGGGGACTTCAATAGAGGAGCCGAGGTGGCGCAGCGGTTAGAGTGGGGTACTGCAGGCCACTTTAGCTGACTGTGATCTGCAGGTCAGCGGTTCAAATCTCACTGGCTCATGGTTGACTCAACCTTCCATCCTTCCAAGGTAGGTAAAATGAGGACCCAGATTGTTGCGGGCAATGTAACTATACATTGCTTACTGGTGTAAACCGCTTAGAGAGTGCTTGCACTGTGAGGCGGTATATAAATGTCACTAATAAATAAAATAAATAAATAAATTCCTAGAATTCTCCAGCCAGAAGAGTGAAAGGCATGGAATTTGAAGAATTCTAACCCTCACAGCTTCAACCTTAAATTGTCTACCATTTATTTGCATTCATTTCTTTCGTTCATATCCATGTTTGTATTTAGACC
Organism: Diadophis punctatus similis; assembly: GCA_023053685.1. Classification (NCBI taxonomy): domain Eukaryota; kingdom Metazoa; phylum Chordata; class Lepidosauria; order Squamata; family Dipsadidae; genus Diadophis; species Diadophis punctatus. The sequence goes on along the minus strand of JALIGW010000001.1, from coordinate 10,940,489 downwards.
TGCTATCTTGTACATGTTTGACAAACTAATAAATACAAATACAAATTACTGGGGGGGAGGGATTGAGAATTGTTCTCTAAACCCCCTGGCAAGCTTAACGTCAAGTTATAGATAGGCAGATTCAAGTGGGACCTTTGGTCCAAAGCCAGGAAAATGAATCTTTTTTTCAGTACAAGCTGGCAAAGGATGTGTTTTATAACACCACCATCACACCTTTACATCCCTCAAAACTCAACTCATTCAAAAGGAAGTTGTGTTTTCCCAGGCAATCCCTGATGTGCAAATTAACCGCACTTCCTAAAATGTTCTATCGCCACACTCCATAAACTTTGCAAACTGCAGAATTCCCATTGATCTTTCATTGCCTTCCAATTTCATTGCTCCCCGCCCCTCCACTCTCCCCCCCCCCCAGTGGGATTTGCCACTGAGGTAAGAACTCCAGTTAATTGAATGGTACCCGCAATGTCAGGTTTTTATAGTATTTCCTTAAAATAGTTTCTCTCTCCCTTGAGAGCCATCAGTAGTTAGAACTACAAGAACCATCTTCTTCAACGTGTCTTTTCTGCAAAAAAAAAAAAAAAAAAGACCCCAAAACTTTATGATGTGGAAAGATGATTGATCTAGCTATAAAAATGTTTGCATATCACCGTTTGCAGAGGCGAAAAATAATGTGGCTTGGCAAAAACTGAGTTCATAGCAAACAGAGGTCCTGATTTGAACCCTCTGAGTGAATGGAGTAATAACTTTGTCATTCTTATCAACTCAAAAGTTAGGCATCACATTTGCAGATCCATGCGAGAAAGTAAAATACTTTCTCTCCCTTTTCTAATCTCCCCAGCGGAATTTATGTTGACTCATTCAACCCAAACAAAACTCCATGGATTATTTATTTATTTATTTGGTAGTTTTTCTATGCTGCCCTACTCCCTCAGGACTCAGGGCGGCGTACAACATTTTTGTAAAAAAAACTCCAAACAACTTAAAAAGACAATTTAAACAGTTAAAAATATAAATATACACACCATACATACATGGGGGAGACATCAGATATAAATTGTCTGAAAACTCACCCCCCCTGCAGGAAGAGCCATGTCTTAATGGCCTTTCGGAAGGCCAGCAAGGTGGGGATGATTCGGATCTCCGGGGGAAGTTGGTTCCAGAGAGCAGGGGCCCCTACAGAGAAGGCCCTCCCTCTAGGCCCCGCCAGTCGACACTGTTTGGTTGAAGGGACCTGGAGGAGACCCACTCTGTGGGACCTAACCGGTCGAAGGGAGGAATGCGGCAGAATGCGGTCCCGGAGATAGCCTGGTCCTAAGCCATGTAGGGCTTTAAAGATGATGATCAGCACCTTGAATTGTACCCGGAGACCAATGGGCAACCAATGCAGCTGGCGGAGTATAGGTGTTACGTGGGTGTACCTTGAAACACCCACCACAGCACGCACTATTTTCAACTCAAGTAAACATTCACACATTATGCTAAGCCATGCTTTGAAAGGTTTGCAGAGGAAATCATAATTGAATTTCTTAAACAGGGTAACAGAGTTGGGAGGAACTTTGGAGGTCTTCTACTCCAATCCCCTGCTCAGGCAGGAAACCCTACACCACTTCAGACAAATGGTTATCCAACATCATCTTAAAAACCTCCAGTGTTGGAGCATTCACAACTTCTGGAGGCAAGTTGTTCCACTGATTAATTGTTCTAACTGTCAGGAAATGTCTCCTTAGTTCTAAGTTGCTTCTCTCCTTGATTAGTTTCCATCCGTTGCTTCTTGTCCTGCCCTCAGGTGCTTTGGAAAATAGCTTGACTCCCTCTTCTTTGGGGCAGCCCCTGAGATATTGGAACACTGCTATCATGTCTCCCCTAGTCCTTCTTTTCATTAAACTAGACATACCCAGTTCCTGCAACCGTTCTTTATATGTTTTAGCCTCCAGTCCCCTAATCATCTTTGTTGCTCTTCTCTGCACTCTTTCTAGAGTCTCAACATCTTTTTTACATCATGGCGACCAAAACTGGATGCAGTATTCCAAGTATGGCCTTACCAAGGCATTATAAAGTGGTATTAACACTTCATGTGAACTTGATTCTATCCCTCTGTTTATGCAGCCCAGAACTGTGTTGGCTTTTTTGGCAGCTGCTGCATATGCTGGCTCATATTTAAATGGTTGTCCACTAGGACTCCAAGATCCCTCTCACAGTTACTACTATTGAGCAAGGTACCACATATGTACCTGTGCATTTTGTTTTTCTTGCCTAAATGTAGAACCTTACTTTTTTCACCATTGAATTTCATTTTATTAGATTTGATTTATTATTAGAGTTGGAAGGGACCTTGTAGGTCATCTAGTCCAACCCCCTGCTCAAGCAGGAGTTCCTACACCATTTGAGACAGATGGCAGTCCAGTCTCCTCTTGAAGGTTGCAAGTGTTGGGGCTCTCACAACCTCTGCTGGCAAGCTGTTCCACTGGTTGATCGCTCTCACCGTCAGAAAGTTTCTCCTCACTTCCAGGTTGAATCTCTCCTTGGTCAGCTTCCATCCGTTATTCCTTGTTTGGCTTTCTGGTGCTATTGAGAACAGCCTGCTCCCCTCCTCTCTGTGGCATCCCCTCAAGTATTGGAACACTGCTATCATGTCACCCCTGGTCCTTCTCTTCGCCAGACTGGCCAAGCTCAGTTCCTGCAACCGCTCTTTGTATGTTTTATTTTCCAGACCCTTTATCATCCTGGTTGCTCTCTTCTGCACTTTCTCTAGGGTTTCAATGTCTTTTTTGTAGTGTGGTGACCAAAACTGGATGCAGTACTCTAGGTGTGGTCTGACCAAGGCTTTATAGAGTGGTTGTAGTACCTCTCTGGTCCTTGATTGTATCCCTCTATTTATGCAGCTCAGGACTGCGTTGGCCTTTTTGGCTGCTGCTGCACACTGCTGGCTCATATTTATTTGGCTGTCTACCAAGACTCCAAGATCCCTCTCGCAATCGCTGCTATTGAGTGTGGTTTCACCCAGTTTGTATGTGTATTTTTGATTCTTCTTACCTAGGTGTAGAATTTTACTTTTCTCCGTGTTAAATTTCATTTTATTTGTTTGGGCCCAGTGTTCGAGTCTGTCAAGGTCCCTCTGGATTTTGAGTCTGTCCTCTGGGGTGTTTGCTACTCCCGCCAGCTTGGTATCGTCTGCAAATTTGGTTAGTTCTCCTGCTATTCCCTCATCTAGGTCATTTATGAAGATATTAAAGAGTACTGGGCCTAGGACGGAACCTTGTGGTACGCCACTGCTTACTTCTCTCCATGTAGATGCAGTTCCATTGAGCACTACATGTTGAGTGCGGTTGGTCAGCCAGTTATGAATCCATCTGGTGGTGATGCTGTCTAACCCACATTGTCCAATCTCTTCTTTAAAACTTCCAGTATTGGAATATCCACAACTTCTAAAGGCAAGGCATTCCACTGGTTAATTGTTCTCACTGTTACAAAATTTCTCCTTAGTTCTAGGTTGGTTCCCTGCTTGGTTAGTTTCCATCCATTGTTTCTTGTCTTGCCCTCTGGTGCTTTGGAGAATAGGTTGACCCCCTCTTTTTTGTGAGAGCTCCTCAAATATTGGAACATTACTATCATATCACCCCAGTCCTTCTCTCAATTAAACTAGACATACCCAATTCTAGCAACCATTCTTCGTATGTTTTGGCCTCCAGTTTCCTCATCTTCTTTGTTGCTCTTCTCTGCACTCTTTCTAGAGTCTCAACATCTTTTTTTACATCATGGCAACCAAAATGATGTTCTGCAGAGAAGCACTGATCCCAAAAAAACCTGTTCCATGAACATCTTCCAAGAAGTAAAAATCATTTTCTTGTAATCATGGAAGCCATAGAGTTCACTGTCCAAGTAGGAATGCATACATGAAGAACAAAAGTTTACCCATCACTCTGCAGACAATCACAATGAATTTCTTTTTTAAATCCTTCGACATTTTTGAAAAAAAGAAAAAGTCCACACAAAAGATCAGCTTTTACCTGAAAAGGCACTGTTGTAAGGAATATCCTTCTGGGTTCATTTCCAAGTGGGGAAAAAGACACTGGATTCATGGAGATTGCTTGGAAAGATGGTTTTAATATGGTGGACAGGAGCACATGGCATGAGCCCCTGTACAGAAAAGATAGATCACATGTTTCCAGATGTGGGTGAAGAGAAAAGAGAGAGAGAGATGCTGAGTCCCTTGGTTTTATACTCTCTCTTGGGCCCCTCCCTAACTGTTTCCTGTTCCTGTACAGAAATGTATCCCATTGGCTCTCAGACCCCCCAGGGGCATGCTGGGGCAACTCTTGTGGGCTGTCCGAAGTCCCAGGCTTGGCTGAATGAAAAGGCCTTGGGCAAATCCTATTGTGGTTCTGTTATGCAGAAGACTTTCAGGCTAGGTGAGAGGAATGTGTGAGCTGGGCCCAGTCCTTAATGGCCCATTGGCAAGGGTGGGGGTTTTCCAAGAGGAGTCTTTTGTCCGCTCACAAGCATGTTTCCAGAGATATTCCACAGAATATATTCTGCCTTTTAATATCTCCTAGGATATCTCATTTCCTAGGAGAGGGGTGGGTGCTAGCTTCCTACAGCATTAAAAGGCTAGTTCACTTTTCCTTCCATGTATTTTTGTGAAACTACATTTTCAGTGTTCACTTAAACCGGGGCCAAATTTCAAAAAGATGAATATTACATTATTTTGTTTTAACAAATCTCACCAAGGAAATGTGCCATGCAAGCTTATATATCCCATTAATATTTCTAAGTGATGCATGAAATGTTTAGGTTGTGATTAAAACATGTGGTATTTCAATATTTATCTTCTTTCTTTTGAAAACAGAGACACGGGTGATACCCAGTGAGCTCACTAAAAGCCAGAGACTGAACGATTGAAAAGTTGCACTCGCTGAAAAAAAGAGATCTGGAATGTATGAATAATGATTGTGCAAGAATACTGTCTATCCAAACACAAGATGTTCCAAAATGTTCCAAGCCAAGATGTGAATGTATTTTGGAACATACCATTCTTGTACTCCTAATATCATAGCACAGTCATAATCCAAGAAACCGTGACAACTAACTATATTACAGGCAGAGGTGGGTTCCTACCGGTTCCAACCGGTTCTTTAGAACCATTCGTAAACCGGTGATGATGTCACGGTGCCAGTTCTGTCGGTGCCGTTCCGTGGGCTCTGCCATCTTGTTTTTGGCTTCTGCGCATAAGCTGAGTTTTTGGCACTGCGCATGCAGCCCACATGGCGTGCAATGAACGCGCAGCCACGTGGTGCGGAAGGAAGCGAACCGGCGGTGAGGTAAGTGAGAACCCACCCCTGATTACAGGTAATCCTGAGGTTATGACCACAATTGAGCCCAAATTTTTGTTACTAAGTTAGATATTTATTAAGTGAATTTTGTCCCACTTTATGACCTTTCTTGCCACAGTTGTTAAGTGAATCACTGCAGTTGTTAAGTTTAGTAACCTGGTTGTTAAGTGAATCCAGCTTCCCCCTTGACTTTGCTTGTCAGAAAATCGCAAATATGATCACATGATCCAGGAGATACTGCAACCGTCATAAATATGAGTCAGTTATCAAGCATTTGAATTTTGATCACCTGACCATGGGGATGCTGCAACGGTCATAAGTGTGAAAAATGGTCATAAGTCACATTTTTCAGTGCTGTTGTAACTTTGAATGGTCACTAAAAAAACTATTGTAAGTTGAGGACTACCTGTATCCAATGGTCCCTCTAACGTTAGAAAACGGCGTGCGGCAATTGGAAACTACTGCACGCCTTTATCTAGTCATGTGCGCGGGCGCGCAGTTGCGCAGCTTAGAGGGAACATTGCCTGTATCTGAGGAGGAGTTGGTTGTTCTTTGAACATAGAACATAGAATAGTAGGGTTGGATGGGACCTTAGAGGTCTTCTAGTCCAACCCTCTGCTCAAGCAGGAGACCCTATACCATTCGTCTATCTGACCACAATTGAGCCCAAATTTTTGTTACTAAGTGAGACATTTGTTAAGTGAATTTTGTCTCACTTTAGAATAGAATAGAATAGAATTTTTTATTGGCCAAGTGTGATTGGACACACAAGGAATTTGTCTTGGTGCATATGCTCTCAGTGTACATAAAAGAAAATATAAGTTCGTCAAAAATCATGAGGTACAACACTTAATGATAGTCCGGGTACAATTAAGCAATCAAATTGTATTAGGAACCAGTCAATATAAATTGTAAGGATACAATTTCAAAGACATTGAAACTCTAGAGAAAGTGCAGAAGAGAGCAACCAGGATGATAAAGGGTCTGGAAAATAAAACATACGAAGAGCGGTTGCAGGAACTGAGCTTGGCCAGTCTGGCGAAGAGAAGGACCAGGGGTGACATGATAGCAATGTTCCAATATTTGAAAGGATGCCATGGAGAGGAGGGGGTCAGGCTGTTCTCTATGGCACCAGAAAGCCAAACAAGGAATAACGGATGGAAGCTGACCAAGGAGAGATTCAACCTGGAAGTGAGGAGAAACTTTCTGATGGTGAGAGCGATCAACCAGTGGAACAGCTTGCCAGCGGAGGTTGTGAGAGCCCCAACACTTGGGACCTTCAAGGGGAGACTGGACTGCCATCTGTCTCAAATGATGTAGGAACTCCTGCTTGAGCAGGGGGTTGGACTAGATGACCTACAAGGTCCCTTCCAACTCTGATAATAAATCTAAAATCTAAAGCAACAAAGTTACCGTCATAAAGTCATTTGTGGGAGGAGATGGGTGATGGGAACGATGAGAAGATTAATAGTAGTGCAGACTTAGTAATAGTGTTGAGGGAATTATTTGTTTAGCAGAGTGATGGCGTTCGGGAAAAAACTGTTCTTGTGTCTAGTTGTCTTGGTGTGCAGTGCTTTATAGCGTCGTTTTGAGGGTAAGAGTTGAAGCAGTTTGTGTCCAGGATGTGAGGTGTCTGTAAATATTTTCACAGCCCTCTTTTTGACTCGTGCAGTATATAGGTCCTCAATGGAAGGCAGGTTGGTAGCAATTGTTTTTTCTGCAGTTCTATTATCCTCTGAAGTCTGTGTCTGTCTTGTTGGGTTGCAGAACCAAACCAGACAGTTATAGAGGTGCAGATGACAGACTCAATAATTCCTCTGTAGAACTGTATCAGCAGCTCCTTGGGCAGTTTGAGCTTTCTGAGTTGGTGCAGAAAGAACATTCTTTGTTGTGCTTTTTTGATAACATTTTTGATGTTAGGTGTCCATTCTAGATCTTGAGATATGGTCGAACCTAGAAATTTGAAGGTCTCTACTGTTGATACTCTGTGGTCTAGTATTGTAAGAGGTGGAAGTATGAGCGGGTTTCTCCTAAAGTCTACCACTGTTTCTACGGTTTTGAGTGTATTCAGTTCCAGATTGTTCCGGTCGCACCATAAGGCTAGTTGTTCAACCTCTCGTCTGTATGCGGATTCATCATTGTCTCGAATGAGGCTTTACGACCTTTCTTTCCACAGTTGTTAAGTGAATCACTGCAGTTCAGTTAGTAACACGGTTGTTAAGTGTATCTGGCTTCCCCATTGACTTTGCTTGTCAGAAGTTGCAAAAGGTGATTGCATGACCCTGGGACTCTGCAATTGTCATAAATATGAGTCGGTTGCCTAGCATCTGAATTTTGATCATGTGATCGTGGGGATGTTGCAGTGGTCATAAGTGTGAAAAATGGCCGTAAGTCACTTTTTTCAGTGCCGTAACTTCAAATGGTCACTAAATGAACTGTTGTAAGTTGAAGAGTAGCTGTAGTAGATGAGCAAACACTTAAAAACTGATGAATGGTGTTAAGGGCACCAACAATTCATCTGAGGTGATCCAGTACTGCTAAAAAAAAAAGAAGAAGGAACTGGAAAGAAGAAAAAATTGAAGTTCCATCTTCCATTCCATCAAAAATCACCTTGGATATCTCTCTAAATAACATCTACACACTCTTTTGCTGCTTTGCTACCAACAAGAAAAAAATGAGACTAGAATATCTCCAAGGTCCCTTCCGGCTCTATTCTATTCTAAATAAGAAGGTTTCGTTGACATAGAATAGAATAGAATAGAATAGAATAGAATAGAATAGAATAGAATAGAATAGAATAGAATAGAATAGAATAGAATAGAATAGAATAGAATAGAAACAGAGTTGGAAGGGACCTTGGAGGTCTTCTAGTCCAACCCCCTGCTTAGGCAGGAAACCCTACACTTCTTCAGACAAATGGTTATCCAACATCTTCTTAAAAACTTCCAGTGTTGGAGCATTTACAACTTCTGGAGGCAAGCTGTTCCACGGATTAATTGTTCTAACTGTCAGGACATTTCTCCTTAGTTCTAAGTTGCTTCTCTCCTTGATTAGTTTCCACCCATTGCTTCTTGTTCATGTACGGACGTGTATGAACCTAATAAGCGATTGAGATGCTTCTATTGTTCAAATAAAGCTTTGAAAATCTGCTGCTGGTTGGGAATTTAGGCTTAGAGAGGAAAAATATATAATATGTAATCAGATAGGGATACGATATCTCACTCAGATCTTTCCCAACATAGCTCAGCACCCTGGCCAGCTCCCTGCCACTCAGAGAGATGGTATCTCAATGCAGAGCTGAGGGCATCTGAAGCTTTATATAAACAGCCCAAAGCTATATTGTCATTTACTTCTTATCAATATATTGAAGAAAGGTAGAAGACCATATAATCAAGTCCGGAAGACCTGACCCTGATTCATATATAAGGCCGCTCAAGGAAGGGACTTGCAAGGAGCATAGAAAGAGAGGGTTTGCTTCAGCAGTGATTAGCTTCTATTTATACAAGTTTTCTTTATTTTGCCATTGTCAATTTATAGTTTATCTCCCAGAGTTTTTGCCAGTTATCTAGTTCTATATTATATCCAAAAAAATTGGCCCATACTATCATTGTCTCTTTCACCTGTTCATCTTCTTCCAATTTTAGGCTTAATAAAAAGTTATATAATTTCTTAATTAGCAGTGATTAGCTTCTGAGCAACTTCACCTATAGGAAAACCGGACCAATCAGGAACCAGAATAACAAAGAGTTGGAAGGGACCTTGGAGGCCTTCTAGTCCAACTGCCTGTTCGAGCAGGAAACCCTATCCCAGTGATGGCGAACCTTTTTTTCCTCGGGTGCCAAAAGCGCATGTGCGCACACTATTGCACACTTGTGAGTGCCCACACCCATAATTCAATGTCTGGGGAGGGCGAAAACTGCCTCCCCCGCCCCCCGGAAGCCCTCTGGAGGCTGAAAATGGTCCATTTCCCGACTTCCAGTGGGCCCAGTAGGCTTCCCTGGAGCCTGGGGAGGGTGAAAACGCCCTCTCCCGCCCCCCGGAGACCCTCCGGAAGCTGAAAACGCCCTCCCAGAGCCTCCTCATGAGCCGAAAATCAGCTGGCCAGTGTGCACATGTGTGTTGGAGCTAAGCTAGGACAACAGCTTGCGTGCCGGCAGATATGGCTCCGCGTGCCACCTGTGGCACGCGTGCCATAGGTTCGCCATCACTGCCCTATCCCATTTCAGACAAATCTCGTTGTCCAATCTCTTCTTAAAAACTTCCAGTGTTGGAGCATCCATAACTTCTGGAGGCAAGTTGTTCCACTGATTAATTGTTCTAACCGTCAGGAAATTTCTCCTCAGTTCTAGGCTGGTTCTCACTGGTCTGTAACCAGCTGGGCTACAGACCAATCGGAGATCAGGGCATTTGGTTATAAAGACGTGAGAATCCCTGCTCAGTTGCCTGTGATCTGCATGGCAGTTTGGTCTGGTGGTCAAGTCACGAGGTTAGAAACCAGGAGACTGTAAGTTCTAGTCCCACCTTAGGTGTTGAGATATTCATAGAACTGGAAGAGCCAATGGTAACATGGTCAGCCAATGAATCTGCATAGTGACAAGGTCAGCCAATGAGAGTAAAGTGCTACTGAGCATGTGCAAAGAAACTGAAACTTAGCTTAAAGCAGGGGTGGGCAAACTATGGTTCTTTGAGGACCTGTGGACTTCAACTCCCAGAATTCCTGAGCCAGCCATGCATGCATGGCTGGCTCAGGAATTCTGGGAGTTGAAGTCCACAGGTCCTCAAAGAACCATAGTTTGCCCACCCCTGGCTTAAAGGCTGGGTGTGGCTCCAGTTTCCACTCTGTATTCTTCCACTCTCTGAACTCTGCTGTAATGTAACTAACTCCCCTGCTTGTGTTTACCTGTAACTGATTGAAGAGAAATACTCTCCAAATGGTATTGTAAATATCTGTTATTATGCTTATAAAGAAGCTATTGAATTCAGCTGAATCAGTCATCTGTGAGCTTCTGATTTATTTTTCAACGGAGTAAAACCTCCAATATTAGGCATGAAAGCCAGCTAGCTGACTATGGGCTAGTCACTCTCAGCCCCACCCACATCACAGGGTGGTGGTTGTGGGGGAAGTAGGAGGAGGAAGAAGTATTGGGTATGTTCGCCACCTTGAGTTATTTATAAAAATAATAAAGTGGGGATAAAAATCAATGAATAATAAATAGCAGGCCATTTTGCCTCTGTAGGTGCCAGCCACAGTTGCTGGTAAAAAGTCAGGAAAGCTGTTGTTTAAACCATCATCACTAAACCCAGAAGTCAAACACATTTGGTGGGAAAGGTTACTGGTCTATTTCTTCCTAATGTAGTATTAGGGCCATAATCCACAGCACATTTTCTTCTCAAGAGTATGATGCATCGAGAGTAGATGGGCATTGTGGTTTGAATTTTGGATTTACTTTGACCTGACGTTTTAAGGGATGAGGGATAAAGAGCTGTGGTGGCACAGCAGTTAGAATGCAGTATTGCAGGCTGACTCTGCTCACTGCCAGGAGTTTGAATCTCACCAGGCTCAAGGTTGACTCAGCCTTCCCTCCTTCAGAGGTCGGTAAAATGAAGACCCAGATTTTTTTAAAAGAATTTTTTTATTTTTTCACCAACTTTACATAAACATCCATACATATACCATAATATCAAAACATACATAGTTATACATTTCTGTCCAAAATGCCATAAATAAATATCCTAAATTTGTACTTTTTGTACTTTTATCTCCCATCTGTTTTCCTTCTATATTTCATACTACTCCCCTCCCTCTATCTTCCTCTCTTCCCTCTACCTTCTTTCTCCCTCTCTCCCTCTTTCCTACTTCCCTCCTCCCTCTCTCCCCTTCCTTTCTACTTCCTCTTCCTCCCTCATGTCCTTCCCTGAGTACATCTAATCATAATCCATTTTATAGTTAACAGATGAGCAATTCAAAACCGTGACTTCATTCCAGCATCGGTGCTACTCTTAAACTTATATCTTTTTCTTTATCCATATTTACCGTGTATATATATATATATATATATATATATATATATATATATATATATGTATGTATGTATGTATGTATGTATGTATGTATGTATGTATATATATATATATATATATATATATATATATATATATATATATATATATATATATATATATATATATATATATATATATATATATATAATATTCTTCTAGGTATATCTACTGTTATTCTAATGCTGCCTCCTTGCCTTCTATTTTTGTCGCCTGGGTCTACCACCTTTAATTTTCAATTTTCTTCCAAATTAATCGCTATAGCTTATCTTCCAGGCATATTCATTGTCTCCTGTACCTCTTAATTTTAGGCCGTACTCCTTCCTCTCCCTTTCAACTTTGTTATTCAATTTCTTATTTTAACTCATTCTCCATATTTAAACAAATTCTAATCTTATCATTACACTTCCATCCATTGGTTAATAACATTACCAATTTCCCAATATACAATAATAAAGAAAAAAAGAACCCCTAATTATCTAAAATCTCTACAACAAAAAATCCAATTTATAAATTATATAATCTTATATAAAGACCTTTAAAAATAATAATTATAAAGATCTTATAACATTCCAACAATTTCAGTAATTATCTAAATCCTTTTCAACATTAAATCAAATTTATGAGTTATACAAATCTTATATAAAAACAGATCTTATAAAGAAAAGTAGTAATTATTCAAATTTTATAACCTTCCAACAATTTATTTCCCTTCTTTTCTTTATTCTTTTTTCCCTTTCATCATCAAAATTTAATTCAAACCATCGTGTACCAATCTAATATAGAATTATTGACTTATAAAAAACCTTTTAACAAGATAATTATACTGATTAATTATACACACTTATACACAACTAATAGTTGACACGATTGAATGTAAAATAATAATTCTAAATTTTTTTATAACATTCCACCATCAATCTTATATAAGAACTTTATACTCTACTTAATTATACACAATTATCTAACTCCTCTTCCTTTCTATTGACCTTCCCCTTTCATCCATTCTCTTTTGGTCTCTCAAAAATTCCACTTCTTGTAGGTTTTTCCCTTCCAACCCCTGCTCTTAACTTTTTCTTTTTCTTTCTTTTATTTTTATACCAATAACTTCTTTTTTTCCAAATTCCTTTTCTTCCTTTTGAGTATTAATTAATTAATTAATTAATTAATTAATTTATTATTTTATTTGGTCGTTTTTATATGCCGCCCAACTCCCGTAGGACTCAGGGCGGCGTACAACATAGTATGTTATTTGTGTAGGTCTGCTCTCAATTCCTCCTAGTCTCTTCTCCCTATTACCCCCCTTATTTTTTAATTGCTTCTTCTGATACCAATGCTCCCCTCTTACTCTTTTCTTATCTGTGTAATCTCCTTGTTCTTAATTGTCTTCATTCTCATTTTCCACCATTGTAAATTCTAAGTGTTCTTTATGATCCAGCTTCATTTCTATTTTCTTTTCACCTCTGATTTCCAAAAGGTAAGTTTTTATATCTTCATAGATGTATTTTAACATCTCAGTCAATTCTTCATAGATACACGCCTCCATATTGTCAAGTTCACAATTCACAAAGTTCACAGTCTTTTTTTACTTGCAGTTTAAGTCCATATAATCTCTTTGTATTTCAGTCCAATCCAATTGAAAATCCTCTTATCTTCTATCACCAAAACAGTACACCATTGAACACAATAGCACAACACACACTACTTTCAAGTCCTTTCAAGCTCATAGTTATCTTCTTATGAGCAAGGTCAGTCTCCAGCTGTCAGCAAATTCAAGCTTTCCACAGTCTGTTGCAATATTTTCTTTTAACCAGCAGATGGCGTTGCCGGTTTCCCAATATAACAAAACCACTCTTTTACAAAAGTATCCAAAGTACTTTAAATCCACTTAGCACTTATAAGATATTTTCTTCAAATTCTTTATTCTTTTTCAGTCTCTTTAACTTCCACCAAGTCCAATTATAAAGACATCCTTAAATTTCTTGGGCTTTTAAACTTGTTCCTTTAACTCTCTCTATGGTATTTCTAATTGCTAGATAGCCACTCACTCCATTTTAGAGTCTCTTTTGTTTCCGTTTAAAATTTAAATGTCTTCTTTTTATCATTAAATTGGCCAAACACTCACCCACCTTCAGCACTTCTTCACCTCTATCCAGCACAAACGCTTAGATCTTGTCACTCAGGCAATCCACGATCTCTCCATTTCAATCGTTCCAATCGTGGCCGTCCCAGCTAATGGTGACAGAGTCGTCTTCCACAACTGCTGGCCGAGAGGCTGGTGCCGGCTCCCTTGGGGGTTTGCAAGCCCCCCCCCCAGACCACCAACTGGTGCCTCTCTTCTTCACTGCCCCTCCAGGGCAGATCTGACCTGGTTCCAGGTCTCCAAACAGCTGGGATTCGGGATTCCCCACAGAGTGCGGGAGACACCTGTAGCGCTGCGACGTTGGCCATGCCCCTCTACTTGAAGACCCAGATAGTTGGGGGCAATATGCTGACTCTGCTAACTGTTTAATGAGAGCCATAAAGCGGTATATAAGTGCTCTTGCTCTTGCTCTCTAGAGCAGCATGGTGAGACTAATCACAGAATGCTGGTCCATCCAATGTTGCCGCCAACTTGAATGAGCTATTCCTCAAACAGCGGTGTTAGGAGTGCTGTCAGTGCTCTCTAATGTCATTTGATCCCTCCCTCAGCACAGAGGCACACAAAAGACAGAATCTTGCAGACTCAGGATGGGTATGTCCCCTAGCAGGAAGGAGGAAGGTCAAGGCAATGACTGCACTTTATATGACATTGTTTCCTAGCAAAGATGCATATGTGTACAGAAAAAGAAAGGTAATTGATCTCGCTCCCAAAAGATATAAAGAAAGAGAAATTTAACTCAAGAGTCTCATGTTTCTTCCTTGGATATAATGAAAGCACTTTTTCCCAATGGAATAGGAGAGAGAGGGGGAGGGAGGGAGGGAGAGAGAGAGAGGGAGGGGGGCATCAAAAGCTTGAATTTGGAACAAAACTGGTTTTTCATGATGACATGTACAATATAACGAGATCGATAGAAAACCTTCAATATTCTTTCAGAATCAATTTTGTATTGCTTTGATTTTTCTGCATCTGGTCTGGCCAACGAGTTAGGAAAACATCATTCATTGCAGACAATCAAGAACTCTAAACCTTGTCCCTGGAGTATCTAGCGAGGTTCTGGCTAATATTTCTTTCCCTCGAAATTAAACAAAACCCACCCCATAGTTTATAAACCTCCCTGCCTCTCTTGAGAATATGATGAGAGATGCATGCTTCAATAGCAAATGTTAGAAGAGATAAAAATAGGTAAAAACTGGAGCCTTTCTTGGAAAAGCTTTGCAAATTCCTGAAGGATTGCAACAGGCTAAATAAAACCTTGTCCTTCTGCTGGGAAGTCCATCCGAAAGTGAGAAGCAAATTTAGTTCCGCCTTTCACATGGCAATTGGTCATCCTCTAAACCAGGGGTGGCCAAACTATGGTTCTTTGAGGACCTGTGGACTTCAACTCCCAGAATTCCTGAGCTAGCCATGCATGCATGGCTGGCTCAGGAATTCTGGGAGTTGAAGTCCACAGGTCCTCAAAGAACCATAGTTTGGCCACCCCTGCGTCTAAACCCAGGCTGCAAATGTACCATCTGCCCACTAGAAACACAAATTCTTCCTATATTTTAATTTTGTACATCAAAAACAATTTTTTTTACTTGTGTCCAATTTGTTTGCTGGGCTTACTTTTATTGGAGGCAAATACATCTACTCCAGTTGACACCTAAGCATGGTGCCAGAGCACCCCCTGCCCCCTGGTTTATTTATTTATTTTATATTGATGATTTGTGTGGCAACCCACCCACGGGGGAGTTACTGCCCTACACACTTGGGTTTTTCTTAAAGTTCACAGATAGAAAAGTGCAGCTGAGAAATTGTCCTCCCTCCCTCCCTCCTTCCTTCCTTCCCTCCCTCTTTCCTTTCCCTTTCCCTTTCCCTTTCCCTTTCCCTTTCCCTTTCCCTTTCCCTTTCCCTTTCCCTTTCCTTCCCTTTTTCTTCCCTTCCCTTCCCTTCCCTTCCCTTTCCCTCCCTTCCCTTCCCTTTCCCTCCCTTCCCTTTCCTTTCCTTTCCTTTCCTTTCCTTTCCTTTCCTTTTTCTTCCCTTCCCTTCCCTTTCCCTCCCTTTCCCTCCCTTCCCTTCCCTTTCCCTCCCTTCCCTTCCCTTTCCCTCCCTTCCCTTTCCTTTCCTTTCCTTTCCTTTCCTTTCCTTTCCTTTCCTTTCCTTCCCTTTTTCTTCACTTCCCTTCCCTTCCCTTTCCCTCCCTTCCCTTCCCTTTCCCTCCCTTCCCTTTCCTTTCCTTTCCTTTCCTTTCCTTTCCTTTCCTTTCCTTTCCTTTTTCTTCCCTTCCCTTCCCTTTCCCTCCCTTCCCTTTCCTTCCCTTCCCTTCCCTTTCCTTTCCCTTTCCCTTTCCTTTCCTTTCCTTTCCTTTCCTTCCATTCCTTTCCCTTCCCTTCCCTTCCCTTCCCCTTTCATGTTCACTAATGCAGCAGGACAACAGAGAAATAACCCACTTCTTTTTTGTTTTGTTTTTTTAAACATATGAAATTTACTAGAGTTCTTCCAGTTTCTCTTCTAAAAGAAGAACTGAAAAACACTTTTTAAAAATCCAAACCTTAAATTGAATGCCCGTGCAATTGAGACTTGTTTTCCTAACATAGGAGGGAGAGATAAAGAAGGAGAGGAACCCAGCAGTCAGGGAACCTGTCAAACGTAGTCGAGTTGGTGCAGTGGTTAAATGCAGCACTGCAGGCTACTGCTAGTTCAGCAGTTCAGCTGTTCAAATCTCACCAGGCTCAAGGTTGACTCAGCCTTCCATCCTTCCGAGGTGGGTAAAATGAGGACCCAAATTGTTGGGGGCAATATGCTGAACTCTGTAAACCGCTTAGAGAGGGCTGTAAAGCACTATGAAGCGGTATATAAGTCTAAGTGCTATTGCTATTGCTATGAACAGACCATCAGGTCACCATTATGGAGGATGTAGTACATGAAGGGGTTGAAATCTGGGAAGAGGATTCTGCACAGGCAAACAGCTAAGCCCACCAGAGCACAATTGCAAAGGAGTGAGTTGAATCTGATGATGCCCTGTGTGACCAAGGCAGAGAGTTTTATTTTTAGTCAACTGCTCAGCTCATTTAAACAAATTTTATTTATTTATTAAATTTCTATACCGTCCATCTCACCTAAGTGACTCAGGGAGGTTTACAACAATGCTAGTTTGGAGAGTCCTGTGCTTTGGGCAACCCTTGATCCTTTCTTACTTCGAGATGAAATGTTCAGTTCATAATCTCCGCCTCCAGTTTAGCACTTGCCAGCCAGCCTGAATCAAGCAAAAGCGGAAGGAAGGAAGGAAGGAAGGAAGGAAGGAAGGAAGGAAGGAAGGAAGGAAGGAAGGAAGGAAGGAAGAAAGAGAAAAGAGAAGAGAAGAGAAGAGAAGAGAAGAGAAGAGAAGAAGAGAAAAAAAGAAAGGCTAGTGCAGTGATGGCGAACCTTTTTTCCCTCGGGTGCCGAAAGCTTGTGCGTGTGTGCTATCGCATGCACATGCGTGCCCACACCCATAATTCAATGCCCCCCACGTGCCCTGCCCCTGCGCATGTGCACACGACCCCTCCGTGCTGCCCCATTCCCCATGCATGACCCCCCGCTGCCCCGTTTCCTGACTTCTGGTGGGCCCGGTAGGCCCATTTTTTGCCCTCCCCAGGCTCCAGAGGCTTTCTTGTAGCCTGGGGAGAGTGAAAATGCCCTTCCCCCGCCCCTCCGGAGGCTGAAAACGCCCTCCCAGAGCCTCTGCGTGAGCCAAAAATCAGCTAACCGGCACACACATGCACACTGGAGCTGAGCTAGGGCAACTGCTCGCATGCCAGCAGATATTGCTCCGCGTGCCACCTGTGGCACGCGTGCCATAGGTTCGCCATCACGGGGCTAGTGGATCTGGATAGCAAAAACTTAAATGACCAATAGATGGCAATAAAAAGTTACCATCCTGTATCTCTTCCCTGCCCTCTAGTGGCCATCTGGGGGGTTGCAGCAGAGAATATAGAAAACAACTCGCATTCCTCTGCTTAAATAATTGCGGGAGAGCAGACCCCCACCACCCATTCAGAAGAGGCCCATGAAGGCTGTTAAAGAACTCGTGCTGTGGGGAAACTTTTTCTGAATATTTCTCTGCAACCTTTGGCTTCCCTACTGTTTGCATCCTGTAATTCTACAAGCGAGGAGGTTTGAAGGCGATTCGGTAACGCAGAATGGAAGAAAGGAGGGGGTGTGTGCCTGGGAGAAATTGGACTCACAAAAAAGCAGCTACAGCTGCAAGAAACAAGAGCATCCTGCCACAAGGGGCCTCACGCAGTGACGTCCCTTACAGTGTCAATTCAGCCTGGGACTGAATTAGCCAATTGACAGACTTGAGTGTCTGGATTAATTGGATAGGTCCGTCCTCAGCATCCCTGCCTGAATATCCTTATCAAGTTCCTGCTTGATTGTAGACAGCGGGAGACTCGGTTCGGGTCTCTTTGACGCCTGCCTCTTTCAAGAAAGAATCACACGTTCTTTATCTATATGCAAATGCGGTCCCAGCTTTCTGATGAGAGCATAATCATGCAGCCATTTATTCCAGAAGCAGCACAATTAGCAGATTCCACTATCACCACCACACACACACACACACACCCTGCCCAATTTCTTGTCTATTGAGTTTTCCTTGGGAAGTTATTTGGCGCTCCGTGAAAAGCTGTTTAAGTCCGGGAGGGAGGAGGGAAATCCTCTCCTTGGAACTTGGCATGCGGACAGATTATTATGCGTTTGGCATAGATTGGAATAACAGAGTTGGAAGGGAGCTTGGAGGTCTTCTAGCCCAACCCCCTGCTCAAGCAGGAGATCCTATATCAGTGATGGCGAACCTATGGCACGCGTGCCACAGGTGGCACGCGGAGCCATATCTGCCGGCACGTGAGCCGTTGCCCTAGCTCAGCCCCAGCACATATGTGCATGGCGGCCAGCTGATTTTCGGCTCAAGTGGAGGCTCTGGGAGGGCATTTTCAGTCTCTAGGGGAGGGCGTTTTCACCCTCCCCAGGCTCTAGGGAAGCCTCTGGAGCTTGGGGAGGGCGAAAAAAGGACCTACCGGGCCCACCCAAAGTCGGGAAATGGGGGAGCGGGGGGATCGTGTGCACATGCACGGGTGGCGGGGCAACATTGAATTATGGGTGTGGGCACTCGAGTGTGTGCAATAGCGCACGCACATGCACTTTTGGCACCCGAGGGAAAAAACGTTCGCCATCACTGTCCTATATCATTTCAGACAAATGGCTGTCCAATCTCTCCTTCAAAACCTCCAGTGTTGGAGCATTCACAACTTCTGGAGGCAAGTTGTTCCACTGGTTAATTGTTCTCACTATAAGGAAATTTCTCCTTAGTTCTAGGTTGGTTCTCTCCAGGGGTGGGCTGCTCCGGGTTCGCCCAGTTTGGGCGATCCTCTAGCGAAGATTCTGCGTGGTTCGGCGAACCCGCAAATCCCACTCCTGGCTGGCCCCGCCCCACCCCGCCCGTCCCTCCCAGGAGTCTCCATGCGGCCTGTTTTGGATGGCAGGTAAGTGCAGGGCCCACACGGAGGTTTGGGAAGAGCGAAAAACAGGCCTCCCAGAGGCTCTGGAAGGCCAGAAACGGGCCTCCGGGGCCCGGGGGAGGCCATTTCGCCCTCCCAAAGGCTCAAGGAAAGCCTCCGGAGCCCGGGGAGGGTGAAAACGCCCTCCCCCCACCATGGTGCAGGAGGCCGACTCAGCCAGGCCCACCATGGCCACTGTTGGGCGAGAATAATATCTCATAGAGGCGATTTAGATCTTTTCTTGGAATTCAGACAGTTAGAAACAAACCTGAGATTAAAGTCTAATAGAAAATATTTATTTCAGTACAAAAATAATAAATCCTGAATAATTATATCTTTGCTAAGAAAACACGACCATTCAGGTCAACAACTAAGTCAGAAGAAAATTAATGTTGGTTTAGGAATGCACACATGCGCAAAGAACATCATATCACGTGTTCTGTTTATATTGGAATGTACCATAATATTAAATAGGGGTGCATCACCCTGCATAGACATATAACTGACAATATTCACTACGTGACAGCCACGCCCACCCAGCAACCAGGCAGAGAACCCTTTGCTAAAAATTTGGAAGCCCACCCCTGGTTTCTCTCATTGATCAGTTTCCATCCGTTGTTTCTTGTCCTGCCTTCAGATGCTTTGGAGAATAGGTTGACCCATTCTTCTTTGTGGCAGCCCCTTAAATACTGGAACACTGATATCATGTCACCCCTAATCCTTCTTTTCACTAGATTAGACAAACCCAATTCCTGCAACTGTTCTTCCTATGTTTTAGCCTCCAGTCCCCTAATCATCTCTGTTGCTCTTTTCAAGGCTATGTTGCCCATTCATCAAAGCTGATGTTAGAAGTGACAGATTTAGGAAAAGATTCCCTATTCCTCTAATCGGCATCTGGAGGAATGTGTGTAATGATTTGTCCCAAGTTCATAAAAATACAGGCGATGGTTTTATACCCAATCATTCTAAACAATTTTTTAAAGCATTGAAAAGTCATATTAGTTCTCCAGTGCACAGAAGGGCTATAAGGTTCTACTCCGATGTTTCTCAGCCTTGCAATATTTAGATATGTGGACTTCAATTCCCAGAATTCCCCAACCAGCCATGCTGGCTGGGGAATTCTCGAAGTTGAAGTCCACCTGTCTCAAAGTTGCCAAGGTTGAGAAATGCTACTCTATTGCATGTCTGCAAGGAATTAACACGTTTTTGCTTCTTCGGGGAGTAACCACATAGTTAATCAAAACTAAGCTTGATAAAAACAAATCAAAGTATGTTGTAACACACTACCTGTCTGTTTCAAGAAATCATTGTTAAGATGAACTAATTCCTTCTAAAGTCCAGCAACATAAAAAAAAAGTCAGTCAAGATGGATCGTGGTTGGCCAGCTTTCCATTCATATGACTGCCTGTATGTCAAAAAAACTCCGGATGGCAAACAAATAAAATCAAGGCATTGTATTAAACACAAAAAACCACTTTGAGACTCAGTAAAATAAGGAAATTATCCATCCCATACACACATACCTGAATAGCAATAGCAATAGCACTTAGACTTATATACCGCTTCACAGTGCTTTAACAGCCCTCTCTAAGCAGTTTACAGAGTCAGCCTATGGCCCCCAACAATCTGGGTCCTCATTTGACCGACCTCAGAAGGATGGAAGGCTGAGTCAACCTTGAGTCTGGTGAGATTCGAACTGCCAAATTGCAGGCAGCCGGCAGCCAGCAGAAGTAGCCTGCAATACTGCACTCTAATCACTGTGCCTGCACCCCAGAACTACAGCCAGTTTGGTTTAGTGGTGAAGGCACCAGGCTAGAAAGCGGGAGACTGAATTCAAGTGCCACCATTAAGCCATGAAACCCAGATGAGCAACCTTGGGCCAATCACTGTCTCTCTCAGTCCAACTCACCTCACAGGGTTGTTGTGGGGAAAACAGGAAGTGGAAAGCGTGTTAGATATATTTTCTGCCTTGGGTTCAGAGGTGGGTTCCTTCTGGTTCGGACCGGTTTGCCCGAACTGGTAGCGACCTGCTGGTGATGTCATGATGATGTCACAGAACCGGTTTGGTTGGTGCCGGTCCGTGGGCGCCGCCATCTTTTTTATTTATTTATTTATTTATTTAATTTTTTTCCCCTTCTGAGCATGCGCAGAAGCCGAGTTTCTGGCACTGTAGATGCAGTCGCATCTTGTTTTTGGCTTTAAAAAAACCAGCACTTTGTATGCGCGCACACAAAGCACGCGCACGAGGTGCACCCATGCAGTGCAGGAGGAAACGAAGCAGCTGCGAGGTAAGTTAGAACCCACCCCTGCTTGGGTTGATTGTAAAAAGAATAAAGGTGGAATGTAAACAAACAAACAAATAACAACCGTCCCAGCCCTTGTGCCTGGGGAAGGAGACAGGGTCTTCACCGCCTTCTGGAAGGACAACAGGAGTGGAGGTGTCCATATTTTGGAGGGAGGCCATCCCACAAGACAGGAACCATGGTAGAAAAAGCGCACTGTCTATGACCCACCAGGTGGCATTGCTCACCAAACATTCCCACTTGGCTGGATCTGGTGGGATGGCCAGACATCACCAGAAAAAGGCAGTTTTGCAAGTAAGCTGGTCCAGTGCTCTGTAAGGTTTAAAGGGCTCTTGAACCCCAGCATTCCTCTCCCTCCCTCCCTCCCTTCCTTCCTTCCTCCCTCCCTTCCTTCTGTAGGAAGTTAGCACCTACCCCTCTCCTAGGAAAATGAAATATTTTTGGAAATATTAAAAGGGCAAAATATTTCCCCTAAAAGGGAGGCAGAAACTCACCTTTGTCAATTGGCCATTAAGGCCTGGGCCAGTATATTCTACATAACAAAGATCTACCTCCTTCAGGCAGAGCCATAGTAGGTATTGCCCAAAGCCCTTTCATTACGTCATCACCCAGTAAGAGTCAACCAAGCCTGGGACTCAAAAGACAACCTACAAAATTACCCCTGCATGGCCCCATGGGAGTCTGACAACCAATCAGAACACAAGCTCAAATTCAAAGCCCAAGAGGGTATAAATCTCTCTCTCACCCATGTGCTTTTTTTGCCCAGGACCCAAAAAACCCATGTGGTCCTGTCCACCATTAAATAAGGTGACCAGACGTCCCGCTTTTGGCGGGACAGTCTCGCTTTTTAATAATTTGTCCCGCATCCCGCGGCATTTCAAAAAAGTCCCGCTTTTTGAATTTGAATTTGCTTTGCACACCCCTCTGCCTCCTGCCTCGCCTGCCTCCTCCTGCCAGGCGGGGAGGGAGGGCAGTGAGAGGGGCAGCGGCCCCTGCCAAGGGCAGCGCACAGAGGTGGTGGGCAAGGCGTCCCCAGCACACCTGTTAATCCGGCTGGCCACGCGACTACAAGTGCGGCGCGGAAGCCGCTGGTGGCTGGGTGGGCGGCAGCCCCCCGGGCGGGTATAGGGCCAGGCCTGCGCTTGGAAGGGGCCGCCACTACTCGCTGCTCTCCCTCCCTGCCTGGCTGCAGACGTCCGCCTGCCCTCCCAAAGCAGCGCTGCTGCAGTTCACTTTTGTTTCGTGGCAGGAGAAGGAAGAAAGCAGGCAGCGAGAGCGGCAGCCTCTTCCAAGCGCAGGCCTGGCTGTCTCCCCACCCGGAGGGCTGCTGCCTGGCTGGCTGGCGGCGGCTTCTGCAATGGAGGCAGCACGCGGCTGTGAAGAACCCTCACCACCCGCCCTCCTGGAGCACCACAGCTGCAGTTTGCTTTCTTCCTTCTCCTGCCGCTGTCCCTCTCCGGGCCAGACGCAGAAGAGGCAAGCCCCGGCCATGGCAGCGGTAAAGGCTGCGATGAAGGGGGGTGTTTGGGGGGGGTGCACAAAGCTGCAGGATAAGAGAGACAGACCCCTCCCATCTTGCTCCCCTAGAAACACCCCCCCCCCCCGTCAATGGTGTCCCGCTTTACAAATATTAAAATCTGGTCACCTTACCATTAAACCATCTTTCCAAGCAGTCTCCATGTTTCCAGTGTTTTTCTTCCCATTTGGAACTGAACCCAGATGGACATTTCTTCCAACCAACCCTCCCTCCCTCCCTCCCTCCCCACTTCTGAAACCCAACCTCAGGTTCCACTCCTAATTGGCCAGACAAGCACAAGAACTCCAAAAAGGTGTCTGGGATTTCCACTCAATTTTTTCTTACTTTAAAAAGGGACAATTACTTCTCTTTATTCACCAAAGCCAGCATGGTTCAGGTTTGTTGCTCATTAACCCACCAGGTTTGTATTAACTGCAGCAGCAGGTTCTCCATTAACTGCACAGCAACTCCCAAATAGGTTTTGCTAGAGGATAAAGTGGGTGTGGCAAGGCGCAAAAAATCCTGCCTAAATATATAGGTGAGAAAGTTGGGCTGTTCACCTACAAAGCACAAGGCATTCGGTCCCTGGCCTTCAGAAGCAAAAGGATCACCAAGCAGCAGGACACAGAAGGAGACAACTAAAGGTGGTTTTCGTATGTTTTCCCCTACAAGTAGTCCTTGACTTACAACTGGTTTGTTAGCGACTGTTTGACGTTACTCCAGATCCCAGATTTGAAGGTAGTTATGATCAAATTTTTATGTTCCCATTCAGAGGTGGGTTCCTGCCGGTTCGGATTGGTTTTATAGAACCGATAGCGGGAATTTCCCCCCGCTCACCGAACTGGCAACAATGGCTGGCTGGACATGCCCCCGAACCGTCTCTCTTGGCGGCGCCATTTTGTTTTTTGCTTCTGCGCATGCACAGAAGCTGTTTTTTGCTTCTGCGCATGTGCAGAAGCTGGGTTTTTAGCACTGTGCATGCATGGCACGCCCACACGGCGTGCCCAAGTGGCGTGTGAGGAAGCAAACCAGCAGCGAGGTAAGCCAGAACCCACCCCTGTTCCCATTGTAGGAAGCACTCCACTTGCCTAGATTAAAATATTCTTTATTCCTAATATTAAAAAGAGGCAGGATGGAATATTTCCCCCAAAGGAGAAATGGAGAAAAATCTTAACAAAGGCAGAAAGCAGCCCCAGTCTTCCTGCCATAGATGGAGATTTTGCACCTATTCAGAAAGACTGGGCCAATCTATTCATAAGCAAAGAGACTCCAAATAAGCAATACAATTAAGCAAGCCAAAACTGACAGAATTAGCTCAGACAAACACCTAGGATTTTCATTTCTCCTTTTGCCTGTAGAGCCAGCCATGACCCCTACATGACTCCATAGGAATCTGGCAACAGCCGTTAAAATATTAAAGGACCTGTTCTTACACAGGAACAGGCATCTCAATCACAAAGCTCCAAAGAATAAAAGTATAAAAGACAACCTATCCCAGGAGTGTCAAACTGGTGGCCTGCGGGCCAGATGCATCACGTGCAGGCCACACCAACCCCAGCTGCATGAAGGGAAAAAACATCGTGAAACGTCACGTGCCAGCAAAGTGACACCACGAGTTTGACATCCGTGACCTATCCCTACCCCAGAAACATGCTGCTGTCACTGAAGTTTCTGGCATCCAAATAAACAGAGACCTTCTTTCCTGCAGCCAGCCTCCATTTTATTTCCAGTGTCTTTCTCCCAGCTCGGAACTGGGCTGGATTTTTCTTCCAACACCATGCCTCCCAGTCATGTGATTGCATTTTGGGAGCTGGGCAACCCACCTGCATTTTCAGCCATTTGCAGCTTCCCACAGGCATGTGACCATAATTTATGCCAATATTTTTTTTGGGGGGGGCAGAAACCACGGTTTACTTCTGATTTCCTGCAAAAAATGACTATTGTGGACAATTACTTCACTTAACAACTGCTGGGTTTGTTTAATGACCGTCGAAAAAAGACACAAAATCGGGCACAGTCTATTGATGACGGGCATGACTTTCGACCGTAATTCTGGACTCAGTTATGGTTGTAAGTTGAGGACTACCTGTAGTTGTATAATATATAAAGATTATTAAGATGACGACGATGGAAAAAGAGAAAAAGAAACAGTAATAGCAAACAATCCGCAGCCACATTCTTTTAAAGCAGTGGTTCCCAAACTTTTTTAGTCCACTGCCCCCTTGGTGCTACAAACTCATCCTCACCGCCCCCACCCCACCCCCTCAGGTGGGCGTGGCTTAGTGGTCAGATGACCGGGTGGGCGTGGCCAACTTGTAAAGTGTGGTGAAACTCACTTAACAACGCTCTTGCTTAGCAACCAAAATGTTAGGCTCAATTGTGGTCATAAGTCTTTCTTTCGTTCTTTCTTTCTTCTCTACCTTCCCCCTTCTTTCTTTCTTTTTCTTTCTGTCTTTCTTCCTACCATCTTTCTTTTTCTTTCTTTCCTTTCTTTCTTTCTGTCTTCCTTCCTTCCTTCCTACCATCTCTTCTTTCTGTCTGTCTGTCTGTCTTCCTTCCTACCTACAATCTTTTTCTTTCTTTCTGTCTTCCTTCCTTCCTACCATCTTTCTTTCTTTCTTCCACCCTCCCTCTTTCTTTCCTTTTTCTTTCCTTCTTCCCTCCCTTCCTTTCCCTCCCCCCTTTCTTTTTCTGTCTGTCTTCCTTCCTTCCTACCATCTTTCTTTCTTTCTGTCTGTCTTCCTCCCTCCCTCCCTCCCTCTTTCTTTCTTCCTTTCTTTTTCTGTCTGTCCTCCTTCCTTCCTTCCTACCATCTTCCTTCCTTTTTTCCTTCCTTCCTTCCTACCATCTTTCTTTCTTTCTTTCTTTCTTTCTTTCTTTCTTTCTTTCTTTCTTTCTTTCTTTCTTTCTTTCCTTTCTTTCCTTTTTCTTTCCTTCTTCCCTCCCTCCTTTCTTTTTCTGTCTATCTTCCTTCCTTCCTACCATCTTTCTTTCTCTTTCTTTCTGTCTTCCTTCCTTCCTCCCTCCCTCGCTCTTTCTTTCTTTCCTTTTTCTTTCTTTCTTTCTTTCTTTCCTCCTTTCTTTTTATGTCTGTCTTCCTTCCTTCCTACCATCTTTCTTTCTTTCTGTCTTCCTCCCTCCCTCTTTCTTTCTTTCTTTCTTTCCTTCTTCCCTCCGTCCTTTCTTTTTCTGTCTGTCTTCCTTCCTTTCTACCATTGTTCTCTTTCTTTCTTTCTTTCTTTCTTTCTTTCTTTCTTTCTTTCTTTCTTTCTTTCTTTCTTTCTTTTTTCTTTCTTTCTTTCTTTCTTTCTTTCCTTTTTCTTTCCTTCTTCCCTCCCTTCCCTCCCTTCCCTTCCCTCCCGCCTGCCGTGGCCAGGCTGCCGCCGCTCACCCAGGCCGATGACTTGGTAAGCATTCTCTAGGTCGTTCACCAGGTTGCAGAGAGCCATCAAGGCCGGCTGCCGGGTCAGCAGCTCGGGGTGCTGCAGCTCTTCATTGAGCTTGGGGAGGCCTCGGCGGCTGAAAGCCATAGGCGCCTTGGTGGGGTCGATGTCGGGGGGCAGCTGGGCTGAGATCCGCAGGTGCTCCGAAGCCCACTGAATTGCGCGCATCGGGTTGCTAGGCGTCAGGGATGCTGGGCGGGAAAGTCTGCGCATGCGCAAGTTCCACGACAGGGCCTTCCTGTGGGTCTGTGAGCGCTCGCCCGAGCAGCTTCGGGAGCGGTCAGCTTCCCTCGTCGCTGTGCCGTGCTCAGTACCTAGCACTTGTAACTCCATCGCATTCCACGCTCTTGGGTGCAGGGCAGCCCATTCTGAAAGAAAACATCTCGCATTTTGTTTCAGAATGGGCTGCCCTGCACACAAGAGCGAGGAACGCGAGGGAGCTTCAAGTGCTAGGTAGGACGCCCATTGCGCAATGGGACGCAGTTTGGGTTGACCAGTCGTGCGGGGTGGAGCAGAGCGGGGGCTGGGTAGGGGTTGGGCAGGGGCTAGCCAGGCTGCGAGACGGGCATCATACCTAGCACTTGTAACTCTGTTGCATTCCACGCTCTTGGGTGCAGGGCAGCCCATTCTGAAAGAAAACCTCTCGCGTTTTATTTCAGAATGGGCTGCCCTGCACACAAGAGCGAGAAACGCGAGGGAGCTTCAAGTGCAAAAGCATGGTGAACCACTTACCGCCCCCCTGGCCCCTCTCACCGCCCCCCTGTCACCATCCTTGCCTGTCACCGCCCCCCTAAGGGTTCCCCCCGCCCCCCGGGGGGCGATACCACCCACTTTGGGAACCACTGTTTTAAAGCTAATGGATAGGATAGGATGGTATAGGATGGGACGGGACGGGATAGGTCTTCCCTAGTGCTGTAAGGGGATTAGAGCACGGGTGGGCTTCAAAAATTTTAGCAATGGGTTCTCTGCCAGGTTGCTGGGTGGGCGTAGCACAGTCCAGTAAACAGTCCAGGTCATACATGTTCAAATCAGTCAATAGCTAGAAGTACAAAGTCTTCTTACCAGCTTGTCTTTGTCAGTTACAGTAAAAGATATGTTTAAAAAATGTATCAATACAGCATACATATAACAGAGTATAGCAGAATATCACAGAGAGCATGTCAGAGAGAGAGAGTAAGCTATGATCTCTAGTTCCCTCTTATGGCAATCTATAACACAATCAACCAATCAAAAACAGCATACAGTTAAAGCTATATTAACCAGTTAAACCTACAGACATACATTGTTGATTTATATATTGCCAAACCAACTGATTGGACAGAGTCCTGACATCTAGTCAGCCTCCTGCACCACGGCGGCGGGGGGGGACGTTTTTGCCCTCCCCAAGCCTCCGCGCGCGCCCTGCACTTACCTGCATCCAAAATGGGCTGTGTGGGGACTCCTGGGAGGGGAGGAGAGGGGTGGGCTGGATGGGGTGGGGCCAGCCAGGAGTGGGATTTGGGGGTTGTCCGAACTGCACAGAATTTTAGCTAGAGGTTCTCCCGAACCCCTGCGAACCCCCAGCAGCCCACCCCTGGATTACAGCTGTCTTTAATGAAGATATGACCAAGCCATGAAGGGCAGACGTAGACAGGAGACTGAAGACTGAAAGAAACTCAAAACAGCCCTGCCTTGATTTTGTTCCGTATCAGATAGTCAAAGAGAAACTAGGACAGGTTTTGAGATTCTCTAATTGTACCCTTCATCAATCAAATAGCATTCCTAGAATGGAGTCCATGTAATGTTTCTTGACCTGACCAACCTCAAAGGGATGATGATAGTATAATCTCCCAGGAGCCCTTGACTTCATGGCAGATTAATGTTTCCTGATCTCATCCGATCTGAATTCCTTTGCAGATGAGTAGGACTGGCGCAGTTCCCGGGAATTGGAGTCCACACACCTTAAGAGTTGCTAAGATTGAGAAACATTGCTCTGTGCTATTTCTTCCTCATTTTTTTCAAGATTTCTTCTTTTTTCTCAACTCTCTTCATATTTTTTTTCAGGTTGGTCTTTTATTCTTGTAAAATTCTTTAATAATATAATAAATGAGTGCTTATAAAGAACTGCTACCGGCTTTTTTCTCAACAGTAAATCATCATTGACCTGCCTTTAAAGTAAAGTGACCAGATTTTTTTTTTTAAGCGGGACATTGGCGGGGGGCGGGGCCGCCTGGACGCCGTCATTTGAGTTTTGCCCTCTGCGCATGCGCAGAAGGCAAAAGATGCTAATGTCGGCATCCAGGTGGGTGGGGGGGAGGCGGGAGGCTTTTCCTCGCCTCCCGCCTCCCCTTCGGGAGCCGGCAGTAGCTTGGGCTGGCTGGCTGGCAAACGACGCAAGATCGCTCCCAAGAAGCGGCTCCCCCCCCGCAAAGAGCAGAGACAGGCTGGCCTGGCTCCGGCTCCTTTCCTCCCCAGGAATCCTTTCCCGGGTCTGCCACATGGGGGGAAGGAGCGGAGGCGTGGGGCACCCACCGGACGCCGCCCCGGAGAGAAGACCCGGCCCAGACGCAGCAGAGATGAGCCCCGGCCCCGGCCATGGCATTGGTAAAGGCTGCGATGAAGGGGTGGTGGTGCACAAAGCTGCAGCCTCTGCTGCGTCTGGCCTGGAGGAAAAGCTGGCTGACAGCGCGGGAAAAATCCTTCCTGGCCCTTGCCAGCCGGGCCTGGTCTTCTCTCCGGGGCAGCGTCCAGCGGGTGCCCCACGCCTCCGCTCCTTCCCCCCGTGTGGCAAACCCGGGAAAGGATTCCTGGGGAGGAAAGGAGCCGGAGCCAGGCCAACCTGTCTCTGCTCTCTGCTGGGGGGGGGAGGGCCGGGCCCGAGATTCAAAGAGTGAATGACATGCGGGAGGCGGGGAGGAAGCTGGGCGGGGCCTGGCTCGGCTGCTGAAAGAGTCCCTGGACTTTGCTGGGAATCACCCTGGGGAGAGGAAGAGAGAAAAAAAAGGTGCGGGCGGGAATGTGGATGAGGCGCTTCCTTTCCTTTCGCTGGAAGCGGCATTGATGTGAAGAAACATCCCGGCTCTGATTTTTTTTTACACCGGCCGCAGATTTCTGTGTGGGAGACATCCGGTCAGAAGGCGTCGTTTCAAAAAAGCGGGACTTTTTTGAAACGATGCGGGACGCGGGACAATTGGTTTAAAATCGGGTCTGTCCCGCCAAAAGCGGGACGTCTGGTCACCTTACTTTAAAGGTAAAGGTTCCTCTTGCACATATGTGCTAGTCGTTCCTGACTCTAGGGGGCGGTGCTCATCTCCGTTTCAAAGCCGAAGAGCCAGCGCTGTCCGAAGATGTCTCCGTAGTCATGTGGCCAGCATGACTAAACGCCCAAGGCACACGGTGCACTGTTACCTTCCCACTAAAGGTGGTCCCTATTTTTCTACTTGCATTTTTACATGCTTTTGAACTGCTAGGTTGGCAGAAGCTGGGACAAGTAATAATAATAATAATAATAATAATAATAATAATAATAATAATAATAATAATAATAATAATAATAATAATAATAATAATAATGATGATGATGATGATGATGATGATGATGATGATGATGATGATGATGATGATGATAATGATAATGATAATAATAACAGAGTTGGAAGGGACCTTGGAGGTCTTCTAGCCCAACCCCCTGCCTAGGCAGGAAACCCTACACCACTTCAGACAAATGGTTATCCAACATCTTCTTAAAAACTTCCAGTGTTAGAGCATTCACAACTTCTGGAGGCAAGCTGTTCCACTGATTAATTGTTCTAACTGTCAGGAAATTTCTCCTTAGTTCTAAGTTGCTTCTATCCTTGATTAGTTTCCACCCATTACTTCTTGTTCTACCTTCAGGAAGTAACGGGAGTTCATTCCGTTACGCAGCGCTAGGGATTTGAACCGCTGAACTGCCGACCTTTCTGATCGACAAGCTCAGCGTCTTAGCCACTGAGCCACCGCATCCCCTGACCTGCCTTTAGGAGTCGGTAAATACAGGTAGTCCTCAACTTACAACAGTTCATTTAGTGACCATTCAAAGTTACAATGCCACTGAACAAGTGACTTATGACTGTTTTTCACACTTACGACCGTTGCAGGATCTCCCGGGTCACACGATGAAAATTCAGATGCTTGGCAATTGATTCATGTTTATGACGGTTGCAGTATCCCGGGGTCATGTGATCATTTTTTCTGACCTTCCGACAAGCAAAGTCAATGGGGAAGCCAGATTCACTTAACAACCGTGTTACTAACTTAACAACTGCAGTGATTGCCGTTGAGAGCTGAAGAAGCTTCTTGGATGAGAAGCGAAATGTTTTCAAAGAAAAACCAGAAAGTCCAGTTGCCTCTTGAAAAAAGCACCTTTGGGACAACCATGACCTGGATGACTGAGAATCTCCATAGACAACTGCAGTGATTCACTTAACAACTGTGGCCAGAAAGGTCATAAAAGGAGGCAAAATTCATTTAACAAATGTCTTACTTAGCAACAAAAATTTTGGGCTCAATTGTGGTTGTAAATCGAGGATTACCTGTACATAAACTAACAGCCTCTTTACGGGAGTTTCATTCTCTAGGGATGATGAACTTCACTTTAATCCACTAGAGGGCGCACTGTCGCTGCCTTACGTCTATCTTCGCTGGCAGTATAGAGATAGAAAAAGATAACTTCCGGTTATAATAACTTTATTTGAAGTTTTTTTCAAAATTCCAAAGGTCGACAGCAGATAATGTGAGTTGAATGTGAGAATTTTGCTTTTAATCTGTATGTAATCTTTATTATCTGTATGTAATTTAATCTTTTTATTCATGCTGTATGCCGCCCTGAGTCCTATGGGATTGGGCGGCCTATAAGAACTTTTAATTAAATTAAATTAAAATAATCTGACTGAGCAGCAGGTATAATATTGTAAACTATTCCTCTCCTCTTTTTCTTTCCGATTAATGTTTCCCAACCTCAGCCATTTAAAGATTTGTGGACTTCAATGGGGTATTCTGGGAATTGAAATCCACATAATGGCTAAAATTGGGAAACAGTGAGGATTGTTAGACTCTGAGAATTGGGACAGCTAAAAAAAACAGTGACTCTTCTTCCCTTCTCCTTTTAAAATGATAATATGAATCGCAGGGGTCTTCAACCTTGGCAACTTTAAGACTTGTGGACTTCAACTCCCAGAATTCCTCAGCCAGCTTTGCTGGCTGAGGAATTCTGGGAGTTGAAGTCCACAAGTCTTAAAGTTGTCAAAGTTGGAGACCCCTGGTAGAGCAATCTTATTCAATCTTGACAACTTTAAGATGTGTGGACTTCAAACTCCCAGAATTCCCCAGACAGCATGGGGTATGATGGTAAGAGGGAGTTCCTCTATTTTATTTATATCTCTATGTTATTCTTATCTCTATGTTGTCCAAAGACGACTTGCGGAGACCGGCTGGAAAGCCAGTATTGCGCATGCGTCCCGAGGAGGCTGGGTAAGAGAATTTACAAAGGTTGCATCTGTCGATAAGGAGCTGCAATGCGCGGGGGTCGTTTGGGGAGCGGGCGGAGGGCATAAATTGGGAGGGCTACAGAAAGATGCACGCTGGATGAAAGCAAAAAATTAAATTGTCACCCCACAAATGCCCAGGAGACTGCTATGCAGTCCGGCCCTGCAAAAAGAGGCGTGTTTTTTTAAAATAAGCTGAGGAGGAATTCTGATTTAGTAAATCTCTATGGCTCAAATTAGGTTTTTTTTTTTAAAAAAAAGATTTAGTTTTAAACTGGCTGAAATTTTGTGGCTTCGCCCCTTCGCATTACATGAAATCTTGCCAAGAGGCTAGAGCTCATGAAGATCGGGGGAAAAGAAATGCCAAAGTCATAAGACTGGGGCAAAGAGGGTTTTTTTAAAAAAAATAAAGGGTCTGCAAACTGATAGTACAGATAGTCTTTGACTTGCAAGAGTTCATTTAGTGGGAGTGGTGGGTGGGGGCGTGCTGGGGATGTCACATGCATTGCGTTATGGGTGCCAGCACACACACGCGCACGCTGTCGAAAAAGGTTAGCCATAATTGTCCTAGGGCAGTGATGGCGAACCTTTTTTGGTTTGCGTGCCAAAAAGGGGGGGCGCGCGCTAGCGCGTGCTCGCATACCCACACCCATTCCCTCCCTCCCACGCATGCACACAATCCCCCCATGCTGCCCCCTGCGCATGCGCACCCCCCCCCACCCTCGCGCAAAGGCCTTACCGGAGCCTGGGATGGTAAAAAACGACGAAACGGGCAAACCGGAAGTTTGAAAAAATGCACTTCTGGTTTGTCCGTTTCGTCGTTTTTTGCATTCCGGGGCTTCAGGAAGCTTTCCTGAACCCTCCGGAATGCAAAAAACATCTCACCGGCAAACAGGAAGTGCATTTTTCCACACTTCTGGTTTGCCGGTGGGCAACGCTTGCGTGCCCTCCACTATGGCTCCGCGTGCCACCTCTGGCATGCGTGCCATAGGTTCGCCATCACGGTCCTAGGGCTTTTCAACAGGGGTGCAGACGACATTTGAAAGGTGACAAGCATTTCTTAATGAGAATTTTTAAAGAGGGACAGAATCCCGTTTTAGCAGGTTCTGTAGCCAGGATAACAGGCAAAATTAGCCCAGTGCACTCAAAAGCACAATACAAATACTGTAGTACTCCAATTACAATTGAGCCCAAAATTTCTGTTGCTAAGTGAGACATTGGTTGAGTGAGTGTTGCCCCACTTTACAACCCTTTCTTGCACAGTTGTTAAGTGAAGCACTGCACTTGCTAAATTAGAGTAGAGTGAGTAGAGTAAAGTAGAGTGAATGGTTGTTAAGGGAATCTGGCTTCCCCATTGACTTGGCTTCTCAGGAGGTCGTAAAAGGGGATCCCATGACCCTGGGGACACTGCAACCGTCATAAATATGAGTCAGTTGCCCAGAGTCTGAATTTTGATCATGTGACCATGGGGACGCTGCAATGATCATAAGTGCAAAAAACCGGCCATAAGTCACTTTTTGTCAGTGCCGTGTATTTTTAATACATTGATTTATAATGTTATTGTAATACTTTTAACAAGGCTCATCCAAGTGTTCTTGGGAAATATGGCAGTAAAAAATATAATAATAAATGAATTAGTAAGACAAGGCCAAGCACATTTGCAGGGACTATTATCTAAAACCAGCTCTGATTTACTACTCATTTGTTCCAGCCTGTTACACCTCGAAATTTTAATTGTAGTCATGCGGCAAATACATCTAGAGTGCAAAGGTAGAGAGGTATGGGCGTGTTTTGTGGGTGGGCGATATCGCCCTTACTTATCACTTTAATAAGCAAACTTATAAAGCCACCCATTTTTCTAAAGGAACTCTGAACCGACACCCACCTTGGAATATTTTTTTTTGTCCCTGCTCTTCATCTGATTGGCTGCAAGTCCCAATTCCGCAGGATTAACTACCTAATTCATTTTTCCAACACACAAAACTTGATTTTTGCCATGCAAATGTCACATTTTTCTCACTTTGGAATCACAGCTCAAATCTGTGGGCTGCCTCCCTTTTCTTTCTACATGACTCATTGCGCTGAGCTAAAAGGAGGAGTAGGAAGCAACCTTATGTAAAGACGGGGACAATTACTATACCTGGGGGCAGCGGTGAAATCTACTTACCTTCCCTTACCGGTTCAGAAGCACTCGCTTCGCTTGTGCGAGCGCCACCATCGCACACACTTTTTCACCCTCTGCGCATGCACAGGCTTTGCGCATGCGCAGAATATAAAAAAAAAGAGAAAATGGTGACATCCGGGCAGGTGGGCGGAGCCTCGTACTGCTGTCGCTACCGGTTCTCCGAACCTCTGGCTCCCGCCGCTACCGGTACTCCCGAACCGGCCGAACCGATAGCATGTCACCCCTGCCTGGGGGAATTATCTAAAGTAGAGTGAACTTTTAAAAAAAAAGGTTTTGAAAAGACCATGGACTGAAATGCAGTTGTCAAAATAGCCTGTTTGCTCCTATTAGCTTTACAGGTAATCCTCGATTTAGGACCACAATTGAGCCAAAATTCCTGTTGCTAAACAAAATAACTATTAAGTGAGTTTTGCCCCATTTTATGATCTTTCTTGCCGCAGTTACTAAGTGGATCACTGCAGTTGCTAAGTTAGTAATACAGTTGTTAAGTGAATCTGGCTTCCCCATTGACTTTGCTTGTCAGGTCACAAAAGGGGATCACATGATCCCGTGGACAATGCAACCGTCATAAATATGAGCCAGTTGCCAAGCATCTGAATTTTGATCGTGTGACCTTGGGGATGTTGAAATTGTTATAAGTGTGAAGAATGGTCATAAGTCATCTTTTTTAGTGCTGTTGTACTGTAATTTCAGACACCAAACGAATGGTTGTAAAGTTAAGGACTGTATTGGAAGGAGGGCTAGTTTTGCACCTGTGCACTTCCACATGCATACTTTTTTGTCTACACTTGACTTCTCATACTAATGTGGGAAGTTTTATATCAAATTATTCTTCTGTGACGAACATTTTTACTTAAAATGGAGTTCTGGATTTTAAAACAAGTAGCAACATTTCAGCCACTTGGAAATCTGCTCCGTGCCACATCTATTCTTTAAGGTAGAGAAAAGGTAGACAGGTAGTCCTTGACTTATGACCACAATTGACCTCAAAATGTCTGTTGCTAAGTGACACTTGTTAAGTGAGTTTTGCCCCATTTCACGGCCTTTCTTGCCACGGTTGTTAAGTGAATCCCTGCAGTTAAGTTGGCAACATGGCTGTTAAGTAAATCTGGCTTCCCCATTGACTTTGCTTGTCAGGAGGTCGCAAAAGGGGAATCACATGACCCCGGGACACGGCCACGGTCATAAATATGAGTCGGTTGCCAAGCATTTGAATTTTGGTCATGGGACGACAGGGATGCTGCCGCAGTCGTAAGTGTGAAAAATGGTTATAAGTCACTTTTTTCAATGCCGTTGTAGCTTTGAACTGTCACTAGACAAATGGTTGTAAGTTGAGGATTACCTGTATAAGGTTATGGAAATCGAATCTTGCAAATTTGAATGTGCTTCGCCCTTCCTCCCTTTGTCTTCATGAGAACTAGGGAGGTCTTGTCGGACATGTTTGCTCAGGTTACAGTTCTGCTCTGGACTTGGTTTTCTTTTTATTTGACCATTGTTTTGGTATAGATACAGATTAACAGAGTTGGAAGGGACCTTGTAGGTCATCTAGTCCAACCCCCACTGCCCCCGTCCAAGCAGATCTTACACCATTTCAGACAGATGGCGGTCCAATCTCTTATTGAAAGCTTCCAGTGATGAAGCTCCCACAACTTCTGAAGACAACTTCTGTTCCATTGGTTGATTGCTTTCACTGTCAAAAAATTTCTCCTTATTTCCAGGTTGAATCTCTCCTTGTTCAGTTTCCATCCATTATTCCTTGTCTGGCTTTCTGGTGTCTTGGAAAATAGCTTGACCCCCTCCTCTCTGTGGCAGCCCCTCAAATATTGGAAGACTGCTATTATGTCTCCCCTGGTCCTTCTCTTCACTGGACTAGCCATGCCCAGTTCCAGCAACCGTTCATCGTATGTTTTGGCCTCCAGTCCCCTAATCATCCTGGTTGCTCTGCACTTTTTCTAGAGCTCTTCGTCCTATTTCACAAGGTCATCCCTTCTGCCCATTATAGAACACTTCAACTCCCATCACCCTCTGCTCTGTGGTTTATGGGGTGCCCACGGAGGTCGTGCCCATTGCAAGAGACTGGCTGTGTTCCCAAAG
Source organism: Diadophis punctatus similis (assembly GCA_023053685.1). Taxonomy (NCBI): domain Eukaryota; kingdom Metazoa; phylum Chordata; class Lepidosauria; order Squamata; family Dipsadidae; genus Diadophis; species Diadophis punctatus. The sequence goes on along the minus strand of JALIGW010000001.1, from coordinate 10,904,398 downwards.
AATTTCAAAATGTAAATAATGCGTGGCCACAAACGGAGTCTCCTTTTCTTACTAAACTACATTTTCTCATCTGGTGCTCAAAGATGCAACATAGTACAACTTTGCCATTTTTGAGTCAGAAATAGCCAATCACCGTGCAAGCTAAGAACTCTGGGAATTGTAGTGCATGGAGTTCAGGAGGCCCAAGGCAAGGCAGGTTCTTTCATAAACCCTGATTGTGGCACATGAGCTCTTGATTTCAGCCACAACCTCGAGATATCCCTTGGCTGCCGATTCTGTGATCTACACCAGGGGTGTCAAATTCAATTTCAATTGAGGGCCCCATCAGGGTTCTGTTTGACCTCAGGGGCCTGGGGTGGGCGTGGCCAGCTCAACGTCACTTGTGTCGGGGATGCCTGTGGCGGCCCGAGCTCTCTGCCAGCGAAAACGGGCTCCCAACCTCCATTTTTCGGCTGCACGGCCTCCTGCAACCCTCTGCCAGCTAAAACGGAGCTCTGGAGGGCCCCGAACTCCGTTTTTGCTGGCAGAGGCACCACGGGCCGCTCCTTCGCTGTTTTCCAGGGCGGCCCCGTAGGCCAGATCTAAGCACCCCGCGGGCCGGATCCGGTCCCCAGGCCTTGACTTTGACACCCCTGATCTACACCTTTTCTGTTGCAGGCATCAGGGTTTCTTGGGCAATCTTACAGGGGTCTCCAACCTTAGCAACTTTAAGACTTGTGGACTTCAACTCCCAGAATTCCTCAGCCAGCTTTGCTGGCTGAGGAATTCTGGGAGTTGAAGTCCACAAGTCTTAAAGTTGCTAAGGTTGGAGACCCCTGAATTCTAGAAGATGATTGAGCATCATCGTGTCTTCTTTCTTTCCATAGTTGATGGGTGGAGGATGGCTCCTCTCCCAGGGGCAGAATTGGTGAAGACCCCACTGCAGTTGTACCGCTACCTTCTTCGTTGCTGCAGGGTCCTTCCTGAAAAAAAACTCCAGGATCATTACAAGCACACAATCCAACAGGTATGGAGAGTGGTTTTCCTTGGTGGCATTTCCTTGGTGGCCTTTTCTGAAGTTGATCTGCACCAGTGTTTCTCAATCTCAGCAACTTTAAGACCTTTGGACTTCAATTCCTAGAACTGCCCAGCTAGCATTCTGGGAGTTGAGGTCCACTGGTTTTAAAGTTCCTGAGTAACACACCGTCCAATCGTCGAGAAATGGATCTGGGAAACACACAGTGTGCTTTATGGCTGCATAGAACCTTACCCAGGTTCTGAGGTAGCCCACTTTACTGTTGGTGGAGGTCATGTCCTAGCAATGGAGCCCTCTGTCTCATTTGCAACCTGTGGTTGAGCAAGGCCAGAGTTAGATCAAACTGTTAGATCAAACTTTCATGAAAAGTGGGGTGTTCCTTCAAAATCCCGAGAAGAAGTAGAGTCATTCCATTCTGATGCTATTTTGCATGGAGAAGTCATCTTTGGAGGGTCAACCTTCTCCAGTTGGATCTCACGCCTCATTCTCCCCCTCCCCCATCCCCTTATTGTTTACATAAGGTTAGGATTAGGGAAGGGAAAAAAAACATCCCAGTTGCTATTTTGGTCATCAGAAATAATTTCTGTTGTCAAATGCCTTCCTTCCTTCCTTCCGCTTGGGCCTGATTACTCATGGTGTGGTCTCTGCTGGCTTAGTGTGGTTGTATAGATTTTCACATGGCTGGATGAAAGGCACCAACAGCTGATCGATCGAACTCTCTCTCTCTCTCTCTCTCTCTCTCTCTCTCTCTCTCTCTCTCTCTCTCTCTCTCTCTCTCTCTCTCTCTCTCTCTCTCTCTCTCTCTCTCTCTCTCTCTGTCTCCCTCTCTCTCCCACTCCCTCTCTCTCCCACTCCCTCTTCCCCCCTCTCACACGAACACACTTTCTCAGAAGGTCTCTGCTGGCTTAATGTGGTTGTGTAGATCTTGTGTAGATTTTCACACGGCTAGATTAAAGGCACCAGCAGCTGATCTCTCTCTCTCTCTCTGTCTCCCTCTCTGTCTCCCTCTCTCTCTCTCTCCCTCCCTCTTCCCCCCTCTCTCTCACACACACACTCACACACTTTCTCAGAAGGTCTCTGCTGGCTTAATGTGGTTGCATAGATTTTGTGTAGATTTTTACATGGCTGGATGAAAGGCACCATCAGCTGATCTCTCTCTCTCTCTCCCCTCCCCCTCCCCCTCCCTCTCCCCCTCCCCCTCCCTCTCCCTCCCTCCCTCTCCCTTTCCCCTCTCTCTTTCTCTCCCTCTCTCCCTCTCTCTCTCACACACACACAAACATACACACTCAGAAGGATCTGTACATGGCTCTGTCATCTCAACTTCTTCACTTCTCTAACAGCATCCCGTAGCTACCTGTTGTTCCTCAGGATGACTCTTCTCCACACCTTGTTCCTGATGCTCAGAAGAGCAACGCAGTGGGACCAATGGTTTTTCAAAACGTATTCCTAGTTTGATGACATGAGTAGGCTCTGTGTGGCTTACAAAATCAGAAATGTAATATGGATGGCTTAAAAAAGAAAAAAAAAGTCTAGAAGAAGCACCGCACAGACCACTAGACCAAACATCTCTTAAGGGGGCCATCACTGCTCTTGCCCAAGGCCTAGAGCAGGGGTATCCAACCTTCTTTTAAGATTTCTGGGCTGCAGTTCCTTGAATTCCTCAGCCAGCATGGCTGGCTGTGGAATTCTGGGAATTGAAGTCCACAGGCCTAAAAGTTGCCCCTGACCTAGAGGAAGAGCCAGACATGGCTAGGGTGGGAGCTAAACAAATCTCTTCTTGGTCCAGAGGACAGGTGCTACAATAGAGAAGGCTCATTTTTGGAGAAACCTATTGGTAACCACAGCAGCTTGCAAAGCAGAGGTGTTAACTTGTGTGCAGTGTACACTGTCCACAGCTGCCCATGCTGCTGCCTTCTGGATCAAACACAGCTTCCAAGCAGTCTCCAAGGTCAGCTCTATCTTGAATAACATGTCTACCTCCCACCTTATTGTCACTACCTTTTTCTGGTTCATCAGATGAGCTTCCATTCTGTGTGTGTTAGTAACCTGAGAATCCTTATCTCTAAGTGTCTTGTGACTTGATTTACTGCGCATGTGTAGTTTCTGGGTTTTTTTTTCTCTTGCTTACTTTCACTTTGTCCGGATGGTGAGGATGTAATCATTTATTTTTATACTTTTATAATAAACCTATTTACTTAGCCTATTTATTTTCGATTTTATTTTATGCTATGGGGAAACACAATCCATTCACCTGTGAATTGCTTAATTGCAATCTCCTCACCGGGGGGGCGGGGAGAAGGCTATGCAATCCTTGACACTTATGGACAGGAGGAAAGGAGAAAAAGAGGGATATGTGTTCATAAGCTCTTAAGTTAGAGAATGGGGGCTTCTGTGGGGGCTTCCTCCTCTTGCTGCTTTGCAACCTGCTGTCTATTCTCCCAGGGCCCTACCGGCTTAAGGACTAAAAACTTTTTTCATCTCCCTTACGAGGTAGTTGAAAATAAAATGAGGTGTGGTCTATAAATTGTTCTGGTTATTCCAATTGTTCTGTGGCAAAGTAATGGTCCCTAGGACTCTGGCCCTTTAAGGAAAGGTTTTTAATTAATTAAATTTAAATGCTGTCCATCTCACCAAGCGGTGTGGTGGCCAAGAGGTGGAGCTCTCGCCTCACAATCAGGAGGCTGTGAGTTCGATCCTAGGTAGCGGCTGATTTTTCTCTCTCTGGGCGCAAAGAGAAAATATCTGCTGTGAGCTCCTTGTAGGCGCCAGGAAGGGCATCCAGCCTGTAACGTTCTGATTGGTTGGAGGTGTGTTCTGATTGGTTGGGGGCTTGGCTGTGCTCTGATTGGCTGGGGGGTTAGCTGTGCTCTGATTGGCTGGGGGTGTTCTCAGGTTACTCTGACTTGCAGGGGCATTTGAGCCAAGCCCCCAACCAATCAGAACACACCTCCAACCAATCAGAACACAGCCAAGCTCCCATCCTATCAGTTCAAACCTCCACTGGCAATTAAAAGGAAGAAACAGCAGCAATCTCACATTGCTCCTAGAAGCAGGAAGCAGAAGACAGCAGCCTGAAGATGATGAATGAGACTTCATCGAAACGTCGCCAAGACACTTCCAATTCCACGCGGGAGAAAACCCGAATACCCAAAGACCTACATACAAACACCCGCGAAAACCTCAGAAAACAAATTTTTATATATATATATATATATATATATATATATATATATATATATATAATGACCGTCTAATTCCTTGCGACGAGGTATATATATGCTGTCCATGTCACCAATAAGCTTGCCCTCACTGTCTGAACTGTCTGAGTATCTATCCTTAACTGCTCCCATCACCAACTGTATGACCATTGCTGGCTACTTTACTGACACGTGTCAAGGATAATCGATTTATATAATCGTCTATTTACAGAGTTTCAAAGTTCATGCCGATGAAGATAGTCCTGAGAGGATTCAGCAGATTATTAAAAGGGCGATCCAAGATGCTGACTGGGTGATGGACAAAGTAAGTGGTCTGCATCCTATCATCTTTTGAAAAGATAATTTGGGAACTGTGAGAATTTTTAAGGAGTGTTTGTTTTTCTACATTACTTGGCTTTGATTGTTTATGACTGTGGAAGACAATAAACCTTTGACTTGGAGTCAATTGGACTAATATTTGAATTGGACATTAGAATTTGAAAATTGAAAGAGATTATATGGACTTTAAATTTTAATTAAAGGTGATATAATATAAAAACTTTTTAAAACTTGTTAAATTGGTAACATGGAGTTGTGGATGTAGGAGGAATTATTTGAGATGTTAAAAAATATGCGTGAAACGATATAAGACTGTTAGGATGAGAATTAAATCTCATAGAGGCGATGTTGGATCTTTTACTTGGAATTCAGACATTTAGAAATAAAACCGAGATTAAAGTCTAATAGAAAATATTTATTTCAGTACAAAAACAATAAATCCTGAATAATTATATCTTTGCTAAGAAACACGACTGTTCAGGTCAAGAGCTAAGGCAGAAGAAAATTAATGGTGGATTAGGAATGTAGACATGCGTACAACTCATATCACGTGTTCTGCTTGTATTGGAAAGTACCATAATATTAGATAGGGGTGCAGCACCCTACATAGACATACAACTGACAATATTCACTACGTGTCAAAGACAATATCTGTAGCTCAGGGTAAACAGTGGAGTCCTCCGTGCTCTCTGAGTGTGTTTGTTTGCTTGCAAACATTTCATTTCCCAATGAGGAAATGATGATGTTACCTAGTTGGGTAATGAAATGTCTGCAAGAAAACAACCAAGCTCAGAGAGCATCGAGGACCCCCCACAATAAAGCATGGGATTGTTATCCAACCCTGTTGGGCTTCCCATGTATCGGATCACAATTCCAGCTGAGTTGGCTTTCTTTTGAGCAGTTGTCATTGGGATAAAAGGGCACATGAATGACAGAAAAATGACCGATGGGTGCCAGAATTCCCACACAGACAATGAATAATAACATCATAATAAATAGGTTGATTGGCAAAACAGGACAGATGGAAAGAAGCTGAGTTAAGTGAGGGCACTAAATACTGTTATGTTGGGCTTTGATCTGGGAGAAGACAGGGCTTCCTTGACCCTAACCCTAACCCTATGAAATATACAGATAATCCTCACTAGACTAGACTAGACTAGACTAGACTAGACTAGAATAGAATAGAATAGAATAGAACAGAATAGAACAGAACAGAACAGAACAACAGAACAGAACAGAACAGAATATAATTCTTTATTGGCCAAGTGTGATTGGACACACAAGGAATTTGTCTTTGGTGCATATGCTCTCAGTGTACATAAAAGAAAAGATACATTTGTCAAGAATCATGAGGTACAACACTTAATGATTGTCATAGGGTACAAATAAGCAATCAGGAAACAATCAATATTAATATAAATTGTAAGGATACAAGCAACAAGTTACAGTCATACAGTCATAAGTGGGAGGAGATGGGTGATAGGAATGAGAAGACTAATAGTAATAGTAATGCAGCCTTAGTGAATAGTTTGACAGTGGTGAGGGAATTATTTGTTTAGCAGAGTGATGGCGTTCGGGGAAAAACTGTTCTTGTGTCTAGTTGTTCTGGTGTGCAGTGCTCTATAGTGTCGTTTTGAGGGTAGGGGTTAAAACAGTTTGTGTCCAGGATGCGAGGGGTCTGTAAATAACTTACAATCTTTCGTTTAGTGACAATTTGAAGTTACAACAGCACTGGAAAAAGTGACTATGACCATTTTTCATACAACTGTGACAGCATCCCCCTTGGTCACATGATCAAAATTCAGACGCTGGGCAACTGGCATGTATTTATGATGGTTGCAGTGTCCTTGGGTCACGTGAACATACTTTCTGAGGAGCAAAGTCAATGGGGAAGCCACATTCACTTAACAACGGTGGGGATTCACTTTACAACTGTGGCAAGAAAAGTCATAAAATGGGGCAAAGCTCACTTAACAACTGCCTTGCTTAGCAGCAGAAATTTTGGACTCAGTTGTGCGTAAGTGAGGATTATCTGTAATACTCCACCCCATCTTTTCTCCTTCAAACAGAGGTGAGTTTCAGCAGGTTCTGACCAGTTCTGGAGAACCGGTAGGAGAAATTTTGAGTAGTTCGGAGAACTGGCAAATACCACTTCTGACTGGCCCCGCCCCCATCTATTCACTGCCTCCCGAGTCCCAGCTGATCGGGAGGAAATGGAGATTTTACAGTATCCTTCCCCTGAGGTAGGGAGGGAATGGGGATTTTACAGTATCCTTCCCCTGCCACACCCACCAAGCCACGGCCACAGAACCGGCAGTAAAAAAATTTGAAACCCACCACTGCCTTCAAATCCGAATTGTTGCATTGTACTGTTGAGCAGTCTATGAATATAACAAGTTTTATAACGAAGCTGTGGGATTGGTCTGGTTGGCTTTGTTTCAGCAAACATGCTGGTATAATATGCCAGTTTGGCATTAACTTTGTTTTCGGGATCTTTTTGTGCCTAGCTTGTTGTGTAATATAACCAAGCCATCCAGGTTTCATGACTAACTGCAGTACTTGGTCTAAAGACCACATGCTAGTTTGTCAGGTCTCACAGGAAACTGCTTTGAGCCATGGTGGCGCAGTGGTTAGAGTGCAGTACTGCAGGCTACTTCTGCTGACTGCCAGCTGCCTGCAATTTGGCAGTTCAAATCTCACCAGGCTCAAGGTTGACTCAGCCTTCCATCCTTCCGAGGTGGGTAAAATGAGGACCCAAATTGTTGGGGGCAATATGCTGACTCTGTAAACCACTTAGAGAGGGCTGTAAAGCACTGTGAAGCAGGTGTGGGTTCTAACTTACCTCGCTGCCGAGGAGGAGGTTCACTTCCTCCCACGCCTCGTGGGCGCGCCTCGTGGGCAGTGCTCAATGCCAAAAATTCCAAAAAAATTCAAAAAAAAATTCCGAAAACAAGATGGCGGTACATGCGCAGTTCCGGAAACTTGGCTTCTGCACACATGCAGCAGAAAAAAAAATTAAAAAAAAAATAAAAAAAATGTCTAAAAAAATGTCTAAAAAAGATGGCGGCGTCCAAGATGGCAGCACCGACAGAACCGGCTCCGTGATGTCACCAGCGGTTTGCTACCAGTTCTATGGAACCGGTGTGAACCGGGAGGAACCCACCTCTGCTGTAAAGCGCTATATAAGTCTAAGTGCTATTGCTAGTGCTTTGTACCTGAATATTTTTTATATAAACTTAATAAAATATTACACAGATAGAGGATAGATAAGGTAGCAAGTTAGCTAGGTAAGATAGATAAGCTAGTTAGATGTGTGTGTGTGTGTGTGTGTGTGTGTGTGTAAAAGATGTTGAGGTTGGTCTATTTCTTAATATTTTATTGATTATAAATTCCAAAAGGTTGGGACAACTATGGCCTGGTTGATTGAGAATCTCCGTAGACACTGATTGTAAAGATTAACTACTAGTATTATTAATACACAGTACTAATTTTCTTTATCCATCTTTGGACTTTTCTTCCCTCTCTTCCTTCCACCCTTTCCCCTTTTAGTATAAGAAACCAGAGTAAAGGAGAAACAGTTGGTGGAGAAATGAAGATTGTTTCTTAAAGCAATTAGACTGAAGAAACCAGTTTGTGACAGTAGCCGGTTCATTGGAAGAGGAGAAACTCCATAAGAACTTCTTTGCTATTGAAGGTCAACTTTTAATAAATAAGGGATAAGCTGTCTAGAGCAACTGATCTTTAGTAACTGAATTTTCTGAGCTGAAATAACATGGTCTCTACAGGGCTTGGAGCAGGAGTCATCATGAGGTTGCGTTTCCACCAGACATATTCAATGTTTCCACAGGATTTAGATCTATGGTCTGTTATCAATCATGGTTTATGTTGGTAGCATGTTGGCAGCATGCAGGAAAATGGATTAATTTTGGACCGAGGGCTGCTTTTTTTCTGGAAGCTATATTAAAATCAAGTTTCGATTTATTTATTTGTTTATTTGTGAGATTTATATACCGCCTCACAGTGCAAGCACTCTCTAAGCGGTTTACACCAGTAAGCAATATATATATATTTACATTGCCCCCAACAATCTGGGTCCTCATTTTACCCACCTCGGAAGGATGGAAGGCTGAGTCAACCTTGAGCCGGTGAGATTTGAACCGCTGACCTGCAGATCAGTGTCAGCTAATGTGGCCTGCAGTACTGCCTCTAACCGCTGCGCCATCTCGGCTCATAAGTTGATTTGCCTCAACTGCTGCTGATTTCATTGCCTGGATACTCTGTGCCACACATTCATCCTTCCCATTCACTTCTGTAGAATACCCAGTTTATTTTTATTTTTTAAATGGAAGAAATAAATTCTCATTTTTCTTATTTTTTGGATAAACGGTGTCTTGATGCTGAGAAGTGAAATGGATCCAAGAGACTGAGTTCTAGTCCCGTCTTAGACATGAAAGCCGGCTAAGTGATTTTGGGCCAATCATCAGTAGATAATGAGTTCTAGTCCCGTCTTAGGCGTGAAAGCTGATTGGATGACTTTGGGCCAATCATCAGGAGACTGAGAGTTCTAATCCCACTTTAGGCATGAAAGCTGATTGGATGACTTTGGGCCAATCATCAGGAGACTGAGAGTTCTAATCCCACTTTAGGCATGAAAGCCAGCTGGGTGACTTTGGGCTAATCATTCTCCCTCAGCCCAACTCACCTCACAGGATTGTTGTGAGGAAAATAGAGGAAGAAATATTAGGTATGTTTGCCACCTTGAGTTATTTATAAAAAATAATAAAGATGGGATAAAGAAAGGAAAGGGAAAAAAGGAAAATGAAAGAAAAGAGGGGGAAAAAAAGAAAAGAAAAGAAAAATAGAAATGGAAAAGAACAGAACAGAAAAGTTGATGCTCAGCAATGGATGCATCCTGGGTGACCTTCAGCTCTTTATTTCTTTTCAGTCCAAGTACCTCTGGGAGAGCTTAGATCAGTGATGGCTAACCTTTTCCGGACCGAGTTGCCAAAGCACGCGTGTGTGCCCAAACCCCCAAAATGAAATTTGCACGTGGCCCCGCACATGCGCCTTGCCCCCATGCATATGCGCGTTCCCATGCATGCACCCCGCCCTTGCATGTACCCCCCTGTGCATGTGCACATCCCCCACATGCGCCCCAACTCCCGCGTGTCAGATGCCCAAAGACCAACTGGCTGGCGGGAGGCGGGTGCGCATGTGTGGTGGAGCTGAGCTGGGGTGACGCCGCTCGCGTGCCCACAGAGAGGGCGCTGCGTGCCACCTCTGGCAAGCGTGCCATAGGTTCGCCATCACGGGCATAGATCATCCAAATTGGTTTCCACAAAGAAGAGGGAAACAAGCTATTCTCCAAAGCAATTGAAGGCAAGACAAGAAACAACAGATGGAAACTAATCAAGGAGAGAAGCAACCTAGAACTAAGGAGAAATTTCCTGACAGAACAATTAATCAGTGGAATGACTTGTCTCCAGAAGTTGTGGGTGCTCCAACACTGGAAATTTTAAAGCAGAGATTAGATAACCATTTGTCTGAAATGGTATAGAGTTTCCTGCGTGAGCAGGGGGTTGGACTAGAAGACCTCCAAGGTCCCTTCCAACTCTTATTCTGTTATTAAGGGGGATCCCTATCTAAGCCACCTCGGCTTCCTGGAGAAAAGGTGGGATATAAATCTAAAAAGTAAAACAAATCACTGAGGGACCGAGGATGTTTTGCAGAAGTACCAGGAAACATTTTGCAACCGAGCTGCAGAGCAAAAGCAATCCTAAAGCAAGAGCCTGAGAAAAGGCAGCTTCATAGTTGCACCATGTTGAATTTAGGACCGGAGAGGTGGGGGGGGGCGCTCCTTTTCCTCAGCTCTGGCGAGGATGCTTCGTTTCCAGCAGATGTTGCCGTTTAATTATATTTTGCAAGTCAACGACACACAAAATTACAGGAAGCTGGAGAGGCTGAGCATATCTTGGATTTTCTGGAAGGGGACAAAAGAGAATGTTGTTGATGAGTGAAGTCCAGGCAGATAAGGTTCCAAATTGGCCCATCTAGCGTGGCATTCTTTGTACGAGAAGCAGCTAAATTCTTTTTTTCAGATGTCTGCTAAGAGAACGGAGGGGCCAAGATCTCCCCTTCTCCTCCCTTCGTTTTCTGTCCACATTCCTTTCGAACTCAAAGCCCGAAATCCTTTTTTTTTTATGATCTCTGTTTCTCAAACAACACTTAGGGGTCTCTGGTCTAGGACAAAGATCAAGTACAGGTAGTCCTCAGCTTACGACCACAATTGAACCCCAAATTTATGTTGTTAAGTGAGACATTTGTTAAGTGAATTTTGCCCCATTTTACAACCTTTCTTGCCTCAGCTGTTAAGTGAATCACTGCAGTTGATAAGTTAGTAACCCGGTTGTTAAGCGAATACGGCTTCCCCCTTGACTTTGCTTGTCTGAAGGTCGCAAAAGGGGATCACATTATTTATTTATTATTTATTTATTGTTTGGTTCTTCTATGCCGCCCTACTCCCGAGGGACTCGGGCGGCATAGAAGAATGACTCAGCAACGGTCATAAGTGTGAACCAGTTGCCAAACATCTGAATTTTGATCACATGATCACAATGCTGCAAAGGTCGTAACTCTGAAAAACAGTCAGCAGTCACTTTTTTTCAGTGCCATTGTAACTTTGAACGGTCACTAAACAAACTGTTGTAAGTCAAGGACTACCTGTACAGTTCCTCCTGCTGTAGATCGGCTGGCCATAACAGTGTCACAATACATGATGTTCTTTTGCATCCTGGGGATTAGCATAGATCAGTGATGGCTCACCTTTTCTGGAACGAGTGCCCAAACCGCGCACATGTGCGCGCGAATGCGTGTGTGCGTGTCCAAACCCCCAAAATGCAATGTGTGCACCCCGCACTTGCACTCTGCTACCGCACATGTGCGTGTCTTGCGCATGTTCCCGCACTTGCTCTGTTCCCGCACGTGTGTGCCCCATGCATGCATGCCCCACATGGGCCCCTGCATGCGCATCCGTGCATGCATGGACATGCATGCACATCCCGGATGCATGCCCATGCATGCTGCCCCGCATGCGCCCCGCCTCTGTGCATGTGTGCGTTCCCCCCCATGTGCCCCCCGTGCATGCGTGGCAGAGGCCCAAAGACCAACTGGCTGGCAGGAGGTGCACGCACATGCGCGGCAGAGCGGAGCTGGGGCGACGACTCATGGGCGCACAGAGGGCACTGCATGCCACCTCTGGCACACGTGCCCTAGGTTTGTATCACGGGCATAGATTGTTGTCAATTGTCTTCCCAGCTCAGGTCATTATTGTGTTGAGCTGTAATTCTAAACGAACTGTTGTAAGCTGAGGACTACCTGTCATCAGTAGTTTCTCAAACTGAAAAGCCATAAGCCATGGTTTACTAATAACAGTAAACAGTAATGAAGCTGCTTCGTATTCTGTGCTTAAGCCATAACCCATCAAATAGAGTGGAGAGGAGGGGGGAAAAAAATCTGTGTACCGTATTTTTCGGAGTATAAGACGCACCTTTTTACCCTCAAAAAGAGGGTGAAAACTTGGGTGCGTCTTATATACCGAATGTAGCCCCACCCAGCCACCCCCACCCTTTGGCCTCTGCCTGCCAGCAATTTTCAGCAAACAGGGCAAAGCACAAGAAGAGCACAAGAAGAGATTATCTGCCTCCCGACCTACAGCTGATTGAGGCTTACAAGCCCCGTGGTAAAATGAAACTGAAACTAGGGTGGCTGTGATAAGACATATTGCTGGGAGATACCTGGTAGGCAGATTGTTTTCCCCTATTTTCCTCCCCAAAAACTAAGGTGCGTCTTATACTGCGGTGCATCTTATAATCCGAAAAATACGGTAATTGCTTGGAGTTAAAAACAACTTGATGGCACATGATCCATCAATGCTTAGTGTGAGGAGAGAACCATCAATGACTGTTATAAGTCAAGGACTACCTGCGGAGGAAGAGTGATCACCAAATTTCTAAAGAGCTTTTGTGGCTGGGTGGGATTTTGACCACCAAACTTCACAATCCAAGTCCAATTCATCCTGCATTACATTAACTCTCTGGAAAATATAGGGCATGAAGATGACGTCAAGTTTTCCTGTCGTCCAGAAATTGGGGATGAGGAGGGGAGGCACCTCATCCCGGGGCAAGGATATGTGGATAAGCCCTGCGTATGTAAACCTATCTGACTCATGCACTTCCCTCCTGACCTTATGCTGTTATGTCTGGCTATAAATATAAATTATAAGGTTATCAGCATAATGATGTAATTGTGGTGGGCCGACATGTGGTGGGGATGTTTGTTGTGTTTACGCTGGTAACTAAAAAACTACGCTTGTGCTGTTTTTTTAATACCAGGCAACCAATTCAAGTATTGCCAACTTTATACAACCTAGAAAACCCTCAATGTCTTTCTCACCATAACTGGATGAGAAATCTTTACGGTAGTGTCTTTTCCAACTGGAGATGTCAGGAGTGAATGAATTTAGGAAGTAAGAATAACAACAATAGCAAAAATAATAACCAGCCCTGTTTTTCCTTGTTTGCTTTTAGCAAGTGATCTTGTTCTGGGCTTAGAAGCTAAGCAGGAATAAACCTGTTTACTACTTGGATGGGAGGCTACAAAGAAATCCCAGGGCTATAAAGGAAAGACAAAAGAATGAAATGGTTAATTACTTCCATCTTGTGACTGAACTATACGTAGTCTTTGATGTAACAACCATAATTGGGACCAGAATGTCATTGCTAACAATGTTGTGGTTGTTAAGTGAGTCATGCCTGATGTTGCAAGCTTTTTTTGCCATGGTTGATAAGTGAATCACGTGGTCATTAAGCATATTCGGCTTCCCCTATTGATTTTTCTTGTCGGAAAAAACCCTGGAGAGGGCACAAGCGGCGATCGCATGATTTTGGGATGCTGTAACCGTCATAAATAAATGACGGCTGCGAAGTCCTGAATTTTGATCACATAACCGTGGGAATGCTGCAACAGTCATACCAGTGGTGGGTTCCTACCTGTGCGGGTCACTCTATAGCACCGGTAGCAGCCCGCTGGTGACATCACAGTACCGGTGCGGTCAATTGCCAATGCCTGGGCGCCGCCATTAAAAAAAAATAAAAAAAAAATTTAAAAAAAAATTCTTCTGCGCATGCCCAGAAGTTGACCTTTTGGCACTGCGCATGCGCTGCCTTCCTACCCCACAGTGAGTCCAAGCAGGGGAGGATGGCTGAGGGAGCGCGTGAGAATGGGCGGCAGGAGCTATCTCAGTTCCCCTCCCTTCAGCAGTCCGAGAAGCCACGAACGCGCGGTGATGATCCCAGGCATTTTTGCACGTTCGAGGCTTCTCGAGCTGCTGAGGGGAGGGGGAACAGGCGGCAGGAGCCTAGGATCATTGAATGTAGAGAAGCATTTAGGCTGGACGGAGTCTCCTAGAAGAACCACTGCCGCGCTCTTGCTGCTCCTGCTGCGGGGGGCTGCGTTGCGGATGGGCAATGCCCCTGCTTCTCCGGCCGCTGCCAAGCTCCTGAGGCCCACGCCCACCCGGTCACATGGCTGGCAAGCCACACCCACAAAATAAGCCATGCCCACAGAGTGGTAGTAAAAAAATTAGGAACCCGCCCCTGAGTCGTACGTGTGAGGACTGGTCATGTTACTTTTTTCAGCACTGTCATAACTTCAAAAGGTGGTTCAATGAATGGACCTGTATGCTGCCCTCCACTGTATGATGGCTTTCACTATTTTTATTGAGAAATGGAGATTTTTTAAATAGACAATAGTTTAATATACGGTAGAAAATAACAATTACGTAAGGACGGCAATGTAGATAAGCTCCAGAATTCAAATTATGATTAAACAATAGTTCGCCATTTATAAGATTGCAAAATCACAGGAAGATCCTATGAAAGGAGTGGAATAGGGCAAGAACCCATGAATTGAAGAAATACACAGAAGGGGAAGAACTCCACAAAAGGGGGAGAAACCACTTAGGGGTGACATGATAGCTATCTTCCAATACTTGAGGGCCTGCCACAAAGAAGAGGAGGTCAACCTATTCTCCAAATCACCTGAAAACAAGGCGAGAAACAATGGATGGAAACTAATCAAAGAGAGAAGCAACTTAGAACTAAGGAGAAATTTCTTGACAGGGAGAACAATTAATCAGAAGTTGTGGGTGCTCCATTGCTAGAGGTTTTTAAGAAGAGATTGGCGTGTCTGGAATATTATAGGATCTCCTGCTTGAGCATGGAATAAGACAAGATGGATGGTATTGAGTCCTGTACTACAGCAGTGTTTCTCAAATAGTGGGGCACCCCCCCTGGGGGGGGCGCAGAGCGATGCCAGGGGGGGCGCGTTTGACCCTGGGGAACATGCGTGGTCCCTCTCGATCGATTCCCCCAGACGGGGAGTGTTTTCCCAGTTGCACGCTGCTCCGAACCCCGAAGAGAAGGCGGCCAGGTGGGGCGGGGCGGCTGCATAGGTTCTTGTTGTTCTCGGTGGGCGTTGCGGTAGCCATGAACAGCGTGGCGAATCTGCTGCTGGACAAGGAGAAGCATCCTCTGCAGCTGGGCGAAAGCTTCGAACGGCACCCTAAAGCCTCCTTCCACACCATTCACTGTGAGTGCCCGGCAGAGGCGGCGCTTATGGGCCAGGCCGGCGACCCCAAAACATCGGCTTGATTAAGCTGGCCTGGCCCTGTGTCAAAAGAGGGCCCTGACCATGGTAGCCTATGCCTGCCTAACCGAAAACAGGCTCCACTGAGTTCAGTGTGACTTACTCCCAGGTAAGTGGGTAGAGCAGCCTTCCCCAGCCAATAGTTTGCTTGCAGCTTATAATAAGTAAAATAATAAATATTAACACTAAAATTCCATCGGGGCCCAGATCGGAGAGTTGGGGGGTGCGCGAAATGTTTACTTCTTCCTAGGATGGGAGTAACAGAAAATAATTGAGAAGCACTGTACTACAGTAAGGATCCAGCAAAAAGCCAGGCTGACAGCTCTCCCTTTTATACAGAGCTGTCAGATGGCTCAACCAATCAGCGGTCTCCTTTTTCCCGCTTGAATAGGGGACCTTGGAGTAAACAGTATGTTCTTAATACATAACAGATGGGATGGATGGGATAAGATAGGATAACCTTTATTGTCATTTTTTACTGTGAACACACTGGCACACATTAAAAATGAAATTCTGTGGCCTGCTCTCAAAAGAAAGTATCTATCAATCCATACACATACATAACACGCATTAGACAAGGAGGCGCCCAAGTTCCCTTCCAATTCTGTTATTCTGAAGGAATTGGGAGTATTTCTGCTCTACAACAAGCCATGCTTTGTAGTTCAGGGAGCCTGTAGGCCCCATCCAGTTCTATCACTCCTATTCTTCTGGCCTTCAGAGAGGGCACTTCTGAAATTTGGGATTAAAGAACCAATTTGGGAGTTACCTACACACATGTCTGTGGAGGAGGGGAGTGTGTTGTGAGGAAATGAGTATCTCAAGAGAAAACTGAGGGTAACCTTGAGGCATTAATAAGACTGAAGCACATAATAAAGAAAACAGAGCTGTATTGGCTTACAGCGTGAAGAAGAATGAACGAATCAGTAGCAGATGGCGGAGAGAGATATTTTTGTTGTAGCGGTTCCTAACTCCTGAGAGCTTTTGATGGTGCAGGTGCGTCATCTTTTCACAGCATCTCATTAAAAACCTGTGCGATACATAGATGAGGTGAACATTTAACCCAATAAGAGGAAAGCTGAAGGGCCGGCTGATAAAACCAAGCAGGCTGTGGGAGGCCTTTGGGATTGTGGTGTTTGTTAGAAATGTGAGATTCAAGCCTCCCACCTCCAGCCCTGGCCCAGGTGTAACTTCCTTTCGAAGGTCTGTGACTGAATGCCTTTTGTCTCCCGTTAGCTCGCTGTGAAACCTCTTTGCAAGGGTGCCCTTCTGCATTGCTGAAGCATTTCAGTCAAAAGTGGATTAGCAGGTTGCTGGATGAGGAGCATGTGGGGACAGCTAATAAAGAGGCATCAAAACTATTCAACTTTTCATTGCCATTGTGCAGGCCACACATGCCTCTCAGTTCCCTCATCTGGGCTTAGAAAACAAGCAAGACCATGTCCTGCTAATCCTTGGATGGGATCAGAGGTGGGTTCCTGCCTGTTTTTGCCGGTGTGGTTAATAGCTGTTGTTCGGCGCAGAGCCGAAGACGCTGCTGCCGTTCGCGGCGCGGGAGCTTTCCCCGGGCTCTTTCCCCGCCCGCATGGAAGCCGCCAATTGCGTTCTTTTGCCCTCTGCGCATGCAGAACACTTTGCGCATGCACAGAGGGCAAAAGAACGCAATTGGCGGCTTCCATGCAGGCGGGGAAAGCGCCCGGGGAAAGCTCCCGCCCCGCGAACGGCAGCAGCGTCTTCGGCTCTGCGCCGAACAACAGCTATTAACCGCACCGGCAGGAACCCACCTCTGGATGGGATGATTAATAATAATAATACTGCATCCAGTTTTGGTCACCACACTATAAAAAAGATGTTGAGACTGTAGAAAAAGTGCAGAGAAGAGCAACCAGGATGATTAAGGGACTGGAGACTGAAACATACGATGAACAGTTACAGGAACTGGGCATGGCTAGTCTAGTGAAGAGAAGGACCAGGGGAGACATGATAGCAGTCTTCCAATATGTGAGGGGCTGCCACAGAAAGGAGGGGGTAAACCTATTTTCCCAAGCACCTGAAGACCAGACAAGGAATAATGGATGCAATAATAATGCAATGCACATGCGACACCCCCCTGTGCGTCCAGCTGCCTGCGCTCATGACCCCGTGAATGCCCCACCCCTGCGCTTGCGTCCCCCTCTCCCCCACCCCATACATGCATGCACCCATGCATGCGCCCCTGCATGCACATGCTATCCCGCGCATGCACGTGTGACCCCCACGCATGAACGTGCATCTCCCGCATGTGCCCCGCCCCCATGCATGCATAGCAGAGACCCAAAAACTAGCTGGCTGGTGGGAGGCGCGCATGCATGTGCAGTGGAGCTGAGCTGGGAGGACGGCTCGCGTACCCACAGAGAGGGCTCTGCATGCCACCTGTGGCACACGTGCCATAGGTTCGCCATCACGGACCTACAAGGTCCCTTCCAACTCTGTTAATCTAAAAAAAAATGATGATGTGTCATCAAGCTATTGCCGACTCGTAGCAGTCACGTAGATAGCAATAGCAGTAGCACTTATATACAAGTAGTCCTCGACAATTGAACCCAAAATTTCTGCTGTCAAGTGAGACATTTGTTAAGTGAGTGTTGCCCTATTTTACGATCTTCCTTGCCACAGCTGTTAAGTGAATCACTGCAGTTGATAAGTTAGTCACCTGGTTGTTAAGCGAATCTGGCTTCCCCACTGACTTTGCAAAAGGTGATCACATGGCGTTGGGACACAGCAACGGTCATAAGTATGAACCAGTTACCATGAATTTTGATCATGTGACCATGGGGATGCTGCAATGGTTGTAAGTGTGAAAAATGGTCATAAGTCACTTCTTTCAATGCCGTCCTACCTTGGAATGGTCACTAAATGAACTGTTGTAGGTCAAGGACTATACATCTTCTCTGACCGCATCTGTCAGCTTCATTTCAATTTCAACTACCTAGGAAGGAACTTCTCAAGTTACTCCTTCCTTCCTTCCTTCCTTCCTTCCTTCCTTCCTTCCTTCCTTCCTTCCTTCCTTCCTTCCTTCCTTCCTTCCTTCCTTTTAAAAAAGGATTCTGGAACCAGGAAGCAGCTGGTTAGACATGTCAACATACACAAGTGCAAGTGTTATTATTTTGCAATTGTCCATGTACATGTGTGCGTATCTGTAAATACATGTGTGATCGAAATTCTTTGCTATGATTAAGTGGCACTTATTCCCAAGTAGATAGACTGCTCTTAGTAATATATATATACATGCAGGAGGCAGTGGTATAAAATTAAGTGTAAAACCATCTGGCTGTGACCTTGTACATTTGTGCACGGTGTTGGCTGTGTTTCTGAGTTACAAGGAAAGTGGAGACGAACCTCCAGTGGGTTTTCCAAGCTGACTCAGAAGAGCAATCAATATTCTTGCCAAAGAAACCGTCTTAACCGTGAATTTTTGAAATGCATCTTTATGCCACCAAAGCTGTTACGAGAAGGTGTGTGCCTCTCTGTGGCTATCCTTTCATGCTGACGTGGAAGCGATCAGGGCAAATGAATGAATTCTTGGAAACCCCCATTTTTAATCCTGAAAAGAAGCTCAGCTTTAGAAAATTTGAGACAAATCATCTGGAATTAGCAAACTGATGCAACGGATTGTTGTTGTTTTTAGACAAATAATGTTATATGACAAATCTATGTGCAGTTGCTCTCTTGTTTACATTCATTTAAAAAGAAGTATTATGATAGTGTGAGCCATAATTTACCTAGACCAATAAAGATTACCCAATAGATTTTTTTTAGTGACCAGGCAATGAACACGTAACAAAATAAATAGACAATGAAGATATTTAGAGATATTTTCCCCCATAATTGGCTTTCTCATACACCTTCCCAGAAGTATTGGCACACAAAACTGAAATACATGATGATACATGATCCTGGGATCAACAACTCTATATCACTTAATCCCCAATTCTTTTTACCTCGTTCTGTATAATTCTCTGCAATCTGTTCATCATTCCATCTTTTTTTATTATCTCTCCTACAAATATATAAGATTTTCATCTTCATTCCCAGAATACCTATAAGCCGAATGCCTTCAGACTAAATTAATCATAAACAATCAATTTAGTTGGGATATAAGAAAATCAAAGAAAGATAGGAGATGTCTGAACACAGGTAATTCTCAACTTGTGATCATTGATTTGATGACTGTGCGAAGTTATGACGATATACTTTAAAATATTATTTACGACTGGCCCGCGAACTTATGACTGTCATTGCATCACGTGATTTGGATTTGGATGGCTGGCAACCAGCATGTATTTAAAACGATTGCAGCATCCCAATGTCATGTGATTGCCATATGTGACTTTCCCTGGCGGCTTCTCATTCTTCTCCCATTCTTCAATGGGAGAAGTTAGATTTGCTTAATGACTGTGTGATTCATTTGATGACCATCAGTGGCGGGATTCCAAATCTTTTCCTACTGGTTCTATGAGAGAGCGCTTTGCATGCGCATGCAGCACTCAAAGACCACCCGCGGGGGCGGGAGGCCAGGGCCAGCCAGAGGTGGTATTTGCCGGTTCTCCGAACTACTCAAAATTTCCGCTACCGGTTCACCCGAACCGGTCCAAACCGGCTGAATTACCACCTCTGATGACCATGCCAAAAAAGGTTATAAAATCAGGCACAACTCAGTTAGTTGACCATATTGCTTAGCAATAAAAGTTCTGGTCCCTATTGGAGTCATAAGGGATAACTGTGTAAGTCTAAACGTTATTGCTATTGCTAAATCCTAAATTCTAGGAGCAACCTGATCCCAAGAGATCTCTCTTCTTGAACGTACCAAATTCCTGCAACCGTTCTTCATATGCTTTAGCCTCCAGTCTCCTAATCATCTTTATTGCTCTTCTCTGCATTCTTTATAGAGTCTCAACTTCTTTTTTTATATTGTGGCGACAACAACTGGATTCACTATTCCAAGTGTGGTCTTATCAAGGCATTATAAAGTGGCACTAACACTTCACAAGATCCTGAAGTATTAGTTATTTGACACTTCTGACCTCCTGCAAACACCTCTGTCTGGAAAGCTAAAACTCTGACTGGGATCAGTGAAGGATGCTGAGAACCACAGAGGCCTTCTTTCAATGTCTTCAAAAGAAATGGAAAAGAAAAAAAAAATGTATATCCCACAACTTGAAGAAAACGCCAAAATATAACAAGTACAGAAATCAAGAGAAGGCAGAGCTACTCAACTCCTTTGCGGTTTAGCCTTCATGACAAAGTACACCGAGACCTTGATTCACAGGGGACCTTGATGCAAGTGACTCTGCAGATATTGAGGCAAATTTCAGTAGCAATTTATCTCATTTGCGTCATGATTTGCATAACTTGCATGCCATTATGCAAATGGCATCCTCTTGCCATCCGATTCATGATATGTGTCTAACGTTGCATCAATCACCTACTTTGACGCGAATGCTGTAATTTGGGATGATGTCTTCCCTTCAAAGGATGTGATTGCCACAATAACGTACTTTGTATTTCATGGACATTTGTGAATAAAGACACTTCCTCCGTCAATGAGTCTGTTAAAACAAGGTTGTTCTCCACCAGGAAATTGTGAAAAAGCAGGATTGAACATGAAGACTGACAGAAATATCATCAGGAAATATCTATTTACTTTACTTTATATGTTTATTGTGTTTATTGTGACTGTTGCTTGTGTTGTTTTTTATGTTTTTAAATACTATTTTACTATTGTTGTCTTATTGTATTTTTTGATAGTATTTGGTTGTTTTTATATATGCTGTACGCCGCCCTGAGTCCCCAGGGAGTAGGGCAGCCTATAAGAATCCCAAAATAAATAAATAAATAAATAAATTATTGCCAAATAAATTACATTCTGGTGTAGTCAGAAAGCTTCATGGTAGCCTAGCTGAATCTTCATCTTTGATAACATCCAGAAAAACTTGTAAAGTTTCCATTCATTGTAGAGCTATAGAGCAATTCAGCCGTCTGGCATTGATGCCCAGGTATATATTAAAAAGAGATGAATGGGCAAGCCCTTTGAAACCAGTGTGATAATAATTTTATATTACCTGAAATTATGTAATTTAATAATCTATACACTATTAAAACTTTCCTGTCTGTTTGACTGATTGTAACTTTCAATTAGCTGAAGCGGTGCATCAGAAAGCAACAATTTGTGAATCAAGGCACCTCGAACTTAAAGAATGTGTACAAAACCCAGGGCCCATGATTCCTGTGGAATTGAAATTTCAAGGATTTTTCAGACCAATTATGTTTGCAAACTTGTGGCCGCTTCAGCGTCATATCATATAATTGTGATTTCCAGCACACCCTGCCACCTCCCACAAGTAACGTCAATGGGGAAGCTGGCAGGAAGTCGGAAGTCGCTCCTGCTCCTACTGATATTTCGCCCACCCATGGTCATTCCTTTCCACTGTTTAGATAAGGAAACATCTCTGAAAGGATTGCCCAGTGTGCGATAGTGGCGAATATCTGTAGCTTGGGTGTAGGATGAGGGTGGAGATTCTTTCTCCGAGCTTGTGTGTTGGTTTCCTGATGTCTTGTTGCCAGGCTAAGTAACATTTTTAGCGGAGTTTAGGGGATGTCAATGTTGATGTTCTGCTTATAAGGGCTTTGTGTGGTCAGTAGCTCTTGTGATGATGAGGTCATGTAAGGTGAGGGTCACATCAGGTCAGGGTCTTGTGATGGGTCTTGTGATGGTCAGGAGTGGGTTGTGTCAAATGAGGGTCTTGTAATGGGTCTTGTGAGGGGAGGTCACATTGATTTGAATTCTGAGGGGTTCGTAGGCTGGTTGTAGGTCAATATGTCTGTTGATGGAATTGCTTGTGTGTCGGGGCCCATCTAGTAGTACATAGTATTATATATTACATGTTGGGTAGGGAATCCTGGGAGTTGAAGTCCACACATCTTAAAGTTGCTAAAATTGAGAAACATTAGTCTAAATAAGCAAGAGCCACGCCTCCCTCATGAACGTGGATTGAGAATTTCTGCAGTGTATTCTGAGTTAGTAGCTGTACAAGCTATAGACCCACTGTGATTAAACTCTGTGACACTTTTCCTATTTTCCCCCATTTCTGGGCAGCAAAAGAACTTCAACCATTTTAAGATGGCCACAACAGATACTCTTCATAGTATCACCGGTACAGATTTGAGGAAGCTACCCTTTTGGGGACAACCTTTGTGGCAGGTAGGCATGATGTTGTGGAGTCTTTGGTGGTCTTTGAGGTAGGTTGCTTGCTTGCAGACGTCTCATGACCTAACTAGGTAACATCATCAATGCTACTGGAGAAGTAGTCTTCACCAGTTGTTGGACACGTGGCGGAAGAAAACAAAGAAATGATGTAGAGATGAGAAGACCTACAGGAAGATGGCTCCAGTGGGTCTCTAGACAAGATTGGGATATTTCTCCTAGTATATTCCAATCTTTTAAAGAACATTCTGGAGAACTCATTTAACCTTTCATCTGTGTTGTGTGATGGGCAACCGTTCTGTGATCATCAGGCTATTTATTTATTTGTGAGATTTATATACCGCCTCACAGTGCAAGCACTCTCTAAGCGGTTTACACCAGTAAGCAATGTATATTTATATTTCCTCTAACAATCTGGGTCCTCATTTTACCTACCTCGGAAGGATGGAAGGCTGAGTCAACCTTGAGCCGGTGAGATTTGAACCGCTGACCTGCGGATCACAGTCAGCTAAAGTGGCCTGCTATACTGCACTCTAACCGCTGCGCCACCTCGGCTCATCCATGGCAGCCAATTTGTGAGCAAGTCATCACATACTCTCGACATATACATTCTTGCCATTATAGTGAGGTTTTTTTTGGGGGGGGGCTATAAGAACTTTAAATTAAATTAAATTAAATTTTTTAAAAAATATTATTTATTTGTTAAACAAATTTATATAGCTGTCCAACTCATACATAGGTGACGATGAATGGCTTACAACATTTTAAAATCACCACATTAAAAAAAACCCATACCTTCCTCCCCATGGTAGCAGCAACACAATCAAATCAGTCACTTGATCAGCTCCATCACTATTCATGGTCTCCAGGCCCACTGACAAAACCTCTGTTTTAAGGCCTTTCAGAAAAGCAACAGGGTCAGGGCCAGCTGTACCTTTTTATATTACAGCCATTATTTTTAAATTTGTGACTAGACTTAATTTCTTGGAAATATTTATGAATGAGGCAGGCCTGTTGGGGGATGGGGGGGGGCTTGTGCCCACGTTGGGAATTTTTAAAAGCAGGTTATGGGACTTTCCCAGGCGGCAAGTGGATTTGTATTTCCAGCTTTTTCTTCATGCAAATTCATGTCCCAATATTTTCCTGACTTTGTTCTCTTTATTTTTGGGTGAGGAATTTCCACGTTTTAGTGCTGTCCATCATGTAGGCACCACCTTAAATAGAGAGCAATTTTTAAAATCTGTTCAAATATTTCTTGGCTCCTCATCAGTTTGCAAAATGAGTCAAGTGGCAAAAAAAAAGGACAAGAGTGAAATTATACCATTTTCCAGCTGCTACCGTATTAAAAAATGAACACATTTTCATACATTCATTGGACACACATATTTGTGTGACCATGTGAAGAGAGAGAGAGAGAGAGAATATATATATATTTAAATGTACATTTTTGCTGATAAAGAAATAAAAGGAGACTAGTATAGATCTATTTCAAGCAATTTAGCTCTCATCAGCTAGCCATACCCTTCTGGGATTTGAACTTGGGCTGTTTGCCTTGTTAGGCAGTGCTTTAAACCTCTAAGCCACAAATTCTCCTCCCTTATCAGCTGAACCAGGGGAGGGATAAAATGTTTTTCTGTCGAGTCACCTGGTATACCCAAAGGCAAAAAAAAGCAGTATGCTCCCTCACATATTTGGGTATACCAGGTGACTCAACAGAAACACTCTCTCTCTCTCTCTCTCTCTCTCTCTCTCTCTCACACACACACACACACACACACACGGGGGAGAGAGAGAGAGAGAGAGAGAGAGAGAGAGAGAGAGAGAGAGAGAGAGAGAGAGAGAGAGAGAGAGAGAGAGAGAGAGAGAGAGAGAGAGAGAGTTATTGCCAGGAACTTCCAGGGATACAATGATGGCAAGTTTTACTAAATTAAAATCTTGTTTCTAATATAACTATTATGTTCAAATGTGCAAGTGGGGCAGCCTTTCAAACCAGTATCCTCTATATCAGGGTTGTCAAACTCAAGGCCCGGGGGGGGGGGTAGATCCGGCCCTCAGGGTGCTTAGATCTGGCCCATGGGGCCACCATGGAAACAGCAAAGGACCAACCCACAGTGCCTCTGCCAGCGAAAACGGAGCTCGGGAGGGCTTCGTGCAGCCTTCTCAAGCTCCGTTTTTGCTGGCAGAGGGCTGCAGGAGGCCATCACAGTCAAAATGGAGCTCAGCAGAGGTTGGTTGCTGCTGGTTTGGAATGGTTCTTTAGAACCAGTAGCGGAAATTTCCTGCCGCTCACTGAACTGGCAGCGAAGACCGGCGGTCCACGCTCCCAAACAGTCCTCTGGTTGCTGCGGATTGCCAAAAAACCCTCTGTGCATGCGCAAAGTTTTCTGCACATGCGCAGAGGGTCATTTTTGGGAAGGGACACAAAACGTGCACTTCTGTCGCGATGCAAACCGGCAGGGAAGGTAAGTAGAACCCATCCCTGGAGCTCAGGAGCCCGTTTTTGCTGGCAGAGCGCTCGGGTCCCAACAGGCGCCCCTGACACGGGTGCCATTGAGCTGGTCACGCCCACCCCAGCCACGCCAAGATCAAACACAATCCTGATGCGGCCCTCAATGAAATCGAGTTTGACACCCCTGCTCTATATTGATTGGCTCTCTGTTGCCATAATCCTTAGTCAACTTGCCTGTTGCCATTGTCGCTGAGTTATCCATCATGAGCCCGTGATTCTTTTCTCAACCAGTCACTGCTCATTGTGATCACACTAACAGACATGTGGAGTTAGGGAGTTTGTACCATTGAACATTGTATTTGCTTCCTGATCTGTTGTATAAAAAATACTCCTAAAGAACTCAGTGCGGAGGAGAGAAAAGCAGAGCTTCCTGCCTGCCTGAGAACTCTGCAAAATGGGAAGTTTCTTGCCGTTGTGGTACTTCTTGAGTACAGATAGTCCTAGACTTACAACCATTCGTTTAGTGACCGTTTGAAATTACAACAGCACTGAAAAAAAGTGACTTTTGACCGCTTTTCACACTTACAGCAATTGCAGCATCAAAATTCGGGTACTTGGCAACTGGCATGTTTATATTTATATTTTATATTTTATGTTTATATTTAGGACAGTTGCTGTGTCCCGGGGTTGTGTAATTACCTTTTGTAAGCTTCCCAGTTGGCTTCTGACCAGCAAAGTCAATGGGGAAGCCAGATTTGCTTAATGATGGCATGATTCATTTAATAACTGCAGTGATTCACTTAACAACTGGCAAGAAAGGTCAGAAAAGGAGGCACAACTCATTTAAGAACTGTCTTGCTTAGCAACGGAAACTTTGGGCTCCATTGTGGTTGTAAGTCGAGGACTACCTGTATCACTACTCATTACTCATACATATAGATTAGTCCAGAACGCAGCCGCGCGAGCTATCATGGGTGTACCTAGGTACACCCATATTACACCTATTTTCCGCGAGCTGCACTGGCTTCCCATTGGTCTCCGGGCACAATTCAAGGTGTTGGTTATCACCTTTAAAGCCCTACATGGCTCAGGACCAGGTTATCTCCGAGACCGCCTCCTACCGCACAGCTCCCTTTGACCAGTGAGATCCCACAGAGTCGGTCTTCTCCGGGTCCCATCAGCCAGACAATGTCGGTGGGTCCACGGGGGAGACCCTTCTCTGTGGCAGCTCTGGCCCTCTGGAACCAGCTATCTCTGGAGATCCGGACCGCCTCCACCCTACTGGTCTTCTATAAGGCAATTAAGACCTGGCTCTTCCGTGAGCTTGGGGGTATCAGGGATAAGCTCCAGCCCATTAAAGTAGTATGCATGTGTTTTTTAATGGTTTTTTAATTGTTTTTAACTGTTTTTTTAGATTTTGTATTTCACATGCTGTTAGCCGGCCAGAGTCCTTCGGGAGTTGGGCAGCATACAAATCAAATCAAATCAAATCAAATCAAATCAAATCAAATCAAATCAAATCAAATCAAATCAAATCAAATCAAATAAAATAAAATAAAATAAAATAAAATAAAATAAAATAAAATAATAAAATAAATAAAATAAAATAAAAAATAAAATAAAATAATAAAATAAAATAATAAAATAAAATAATAAAAAAATAAAAAAATAAAAAAAATAAAAAAATAAATGAAATGAAATGAAATAAAATAAAAAATAAAAACAAACAAACAAACAAACAAATGATAAATAATAAATAAATAAATAAATAAATAATTAGGTTCTATGTTGAATAAAAATAGAAGGAAAGGAAGTAGTGATGAGGGGACGGGTCAAAAAAGCTGCTTGTACCACTAGCAGCAGAGACAGCCAGCCAGAAAGGCTCGGCCTGAGGACAACAATTGCAAATCCTGTGCTCCTGAAGCACACTTAACTTTGACCCAGACTGAGTTTGAGACTCAGTCATGTGGAACAACCTTCCTCTTTGTGTTACTTTAAAAAGAGAGAGAGAGAGAGAGAGATAAAAATATGCATTTAGCAAGAGCATGGACGGTTTTTTTTTTTATTTGTTAGATAAAAGGATCTGAGGAAACAGAGACAACGTCCCGCAAAAGAGAAGTGAATCCATGGACAACAATCGCATCCTGTTGAGAACTCTGCTCTATTTTTAAAGGCTGATCTCCTTGCCCTGTCTGCAAGGAGAACTGAAGAAGCTTCTTGGATTAGAAGTGAAACATCTTCAAGGAAAAACCAAGTCCAGTTGCCTTTTGAAAAAAGCACCTTCGGGACAACCATGGCCTGGATGACTGAGAATCTCCAAAGACAACAAGGCAACAAGAATTGCTTTTGATGCAGAAGATTCTGATTTCAATCCCACGCAACTTCAAGAAGTGTTAAAGAGCCTGTAGAGGGAAAAAAACCAAACCCATTCAACCTGTCTCATGCCTGCTCTGGACAGACTGGGCTTACTCGTTTTTTTTATCCCCACTCCACTTCAAGATTTATATGCTGGGGCGAGAGGCAAAGCAGT
This sequence comes from Diadophis punctatus similis, assembly GCA_023053685.1. Lineage (NCBI taxonomy): Eukaryota > Metazoa > Chordata > Lepidosauria > Squamata > Dipsadidae > Diadophis > Diadophis punctatus. The sequence continues at coordinate 10,876,924 of JALIGW010000001.1, read as the reverse complement.
ATTCATGAGGAATGCAGTAACATTGAGAAATCGGCACTTTGCACACATAAATCTATCCCAGTTTTGACTAGCAGCGTGCCTGGTTGTAGCAGCTTAAATCACAACCTGACTTTGGCTATTAAACCAAAGTGGCAATCTTTATTGATCAGAGATTTGTCCCTCATCTTCCAAGCGATCCAAACTATTTCTTGTACTCTTGGCTGGTATGGGCAACATTATTCTAAGTAGAATAATAATTTACAGTCTTTAACTTATAACCACAACTGGGGCCAGAATTTATGTTGCTAAGCAAGGTGGTTGTTCAGTAAGTTGCACCCGATTTTACGGGATTATTATTATTATTTGCTAAGTTGTTAAGCGAATCGCTGCAGTTGTTAAGTGAATTATGCGGTTGTTAAGTGAATCCGGCTTCCCCCATGGATTTTGATTGTTGAAAGCTGGCTGGAAGGTCACAAATGACAATCATGTGACTCTAGGACAGTGATGGCGAACCTTTTTTGGTTCGCGTGCCAAAAGGGGGGGGAGTGCGGGGGGTCACGCATGTGCGTGCCCACACCCATAATTCCATGCCCCCCGCACATGCCCGTGTGACCCCTCCCTCCCCCCCGCTCCCGGCACACCTGTTTTTTGCTCTCCCAAGGCTCCAGAGCCTTTCTAGGAGCCTGGGGAGGGCGGAAACGGCCTTCCCCACCCCCTCCGGAGACTGGAAACAGCCTGTTTCCCCACTCCCAGTGGGCCCAGAAGGCCCGAAAATCAGCTGGCTGGCACACACATGCGCTCCGGACCTCAGCTCGTGTGCCCACTGATATAGCTCCGCGTGCCACTTGTGGCACCCGTGCCATAGGTTCGCCATCACTGCTCTAGGACGTTGCAATTGTTGTAAACACAAGTGTTGGTTGCCAGGCACCCAAATTCTGATCACATGACCATGAGGGGTTAATTTTTTCTCCCATGCATTTTTCAAGTCAAATCCCATATTCGCTCAGGGCAGTGCCATAAGGAAACAGTTGGAACAGCTGCTGACTTGTCTGCTTTGGCTCCAAATAGCTTTTGGCTGAGTTGAGAGTTAAATCTCTTGCTGGCTCTCACCTTAAATCTCATCTCTTCAGTTACTGTTAGATAGATTAGCCCAGTGTTTCTCAACCTTGGCCACTTGAAGACACGTGGACTTCAACCCGTTAAAGCAGGGGTCCCCAAGACTTGTGGACTTCAACTCCCAGAATTCTCCAGCCAGCATAGCCAGCAATTCTGGGAGTTGAAGTCCGCAAGTCTTAAAGTTGTCAAGTTTGGGGACCCCTGCGTTAAAGGCTGGATGGGGAGCAACTAGGCTGAAACTGAACTCTGGCAAGACAGAATGGCTCTGAGTTTGGGGTTCTTTGGTCCATGGAGAATTGCCATCTTTGGTCTTGGATGGGGTAGCACTGCCCCAAACAGACCCAGTGTGTAAACTGGTGTTTTTCCTGGACTCATGACTCCTGCTCAGGGAGCAGATGGCAATTGTGGCCAGGAGGGCCTTTGTACAATTGCGAGTTGTGCACCAGTTATGCCCTTTCCTGGACCAACAATCTCTGTTCACAGTCATTCACTTCCTAGTTACCTCCCATCTTGACTATTGCAACGTGCTCTACATGAGGCTGCCCTTGAAAAGTATCCAGGAGCTCCAGTTGGTTCAAAACACAGCCGCCCACATGGTTTTGTGCAGGCCCAAGGGTGCACATGTGTCACCTCTCCTGTGGGAGCTACATTGGCTGCCATTTTGTTTCCAGGTCCAATCCAAGGTGCTGGTTGTCACTTTAAGCCCTACATGGCTTGGGACCAGGTTATGTCAGGGGTGGGCCAACTAAAGCTCTTTGAGGACCTGTGGACTGCATGCATGGCTGGCTCAGGAATTCTGGGAGTTGAAGTCCACAGGTCCTCAAAGAGCTGTAGTTTGCCTACCCCTGGGTTATGTGAAGGACTGTCTCTCCCCGATTACATTTACCCGACCTACCAGAGTGGGGAGCCAGGGAATGTTGCATGTCCCCTCTCCTACAGAGGTACATCTGGTGGAACCCGGAAGAAGGACCTTCTCCAACCCTTTGGAACATCATCCCTGCAGAGATTAGACTGGCCCCCACTTTGACCCTTTTCCACAAGATCCTGAAGATTTGGTTTTGCCAACGGGCCTGGGAAACCCAGAGTGGGATGGAGCGCATCAAGTGGCTCATTTGACTGATTGCTGTCACCAGGGGGATGGGGGGTTATTGTTTATATTGATGTATATTGGGTTTTTTTTTAAGCTTCCCAAAGTCACTAAGTCTGAGTGGGTGGCCATATAATTTTTTCTAAATAAATAAACTAACTCTTAGAATTCATGGCTTGCTGGGGAATTCTGGGAGTTGAAGTCCACATATTTCAAATTGTTAAGTTTGAAAAACACAGGATAAGGTCTTATAGTCTGTTCCCCATTATCAGTGTCTAATGGCAGAGTTATCTGATGCTTATCAAGTGGCTCCTTCCTGCTTTTCAAAGGAAAAAAGGATAATTTTGTTGTTATTCAGTCCTTAAGTCATGCCTGACCTTCTGTGACCCCCTAGACCACAAGATACCAGCCCCCCCGTCCTCCACTGTGTCGCAGATTTCGCCCAAACCATGCCCACTGCATTGATGACACTTTCTATCCATCTCATCCTCTGCTGTCCTTTTGCCTTCCATCTTTCTCAACATCAGGGTCTTTTCCAATGAGTCTTGTCTTCTCATTTGGTGGTCAAATTATTTGAGTTTCAGCTTCAGGATTTTTCCTTCCAAAGAACAGTCAGAGCTGATTTCTTTAGGATTGAGTGATTTGATCTCCTTGCAGTCCAAGGGATTCTCAAGAGTCTTCTCCAGGACCACAATTCAAGAGCATCAGTTGTTCAGTGCTCAGCCTTCCTTGTAGTCCAACTCTCACAGCCATATTGGGAAAACCATAGCTTTGACTATACAGACCAAACAGGATATAAGAAGATTAAATAGACTTTGAATGTCCAGGCACCTTGGCATGAAGATGTAACTGTGATGCAAAAGCAGCTCCATATTTCTCTGATTCTTTTTTAAAATTTATTTAAATTTATTTATTTTTGTCAAGTACGTGTTGGTAATATACATAGATATAACATTGTTTATATACATAAGATGGGTACTGATAAGAGGGAACATTAGGACAGGGACGGTAGGCACGCTGGTGCGCTTATGCACGCCCCTTACTGACCTCTTAGGAATCGGGTGAGGTCAACAGTGGACAGTCTTAGGGTAAAGTTTTGGGGATTTGGTGACGAAACCACAGAGTCAGGTAGTGAGTTGCAGGCATTAACCACTCTGTTGCTAAAGTCGTATTTTCTACAGTCAAGTTTGGAGCGGTTCACTTTGAGTTTGTATCTGTTGTGTGCTCGTGTATTGTTGTGGTTGAAGCTGAAGTAGTTGTTGACAGGAAGGACGTTGTAGCAGATAATTTTATGACCTTCGCATAGGACATGCCGAAGGCGACATAGTTCTAAGCTTTCTAAGCCCAGGATTTCAAGTCTGGTTGCATAAGGTATTCTGTTGCGAGTAGAGGAATGGAGGGCTCTTCTTGTAAAGTATCTCTGGACACTTTCTAATGTATTTATGTCCGATATGCGGTGTGGGTTCCAGACAGATGAGCTGTATTCAAGGATTGGTCTGGCAAATGTTTTGTATGCTCTGGTTAGTAGTGTGATATTACCGGAGAAGAAGCTACGTAAGATTAGGTTAACAACTCTTGAAGCCTTTTTGGCGATGTTGTTGCAGTGGGCTTTGGCACTTAGGTCATTTGAGAAGAGTATTCCAAGGTCTTTGACAGAGTGAGGGTCGTCTGCAAGGTCTTGTCTATTCAGCTTGTATTTGGTGTTCTGATTCTTTTTGCCAATGTGTAGGACAGAGCATTTGTTGGTTGAGATTTGGAGTTGCCAGATGTTTGACCATTCTGACACAAAGTCAAGGTCTTTTTGGAGGGTAGCAGTGTTGTCGGTGGTGTTGAAGAGTTTTACATCATCGGTGAAGAGAACGCAGTCACTTGTAATGTGATCGCAAAGGTCATTTATATAGAGTATAAAGAGTGTTGGTCCTACTACTAAATTACGTCTGCATGAGCCAAATTATTTCTGATTCAACTGTGGGAAATTTGAAAGCCCAGCTAAAGCAAGCTTTTTCTGTTGCAATGTTTTGAAATGCTCAGTTTGTGGGTAGTCTGGTTTCCCCTTTGTCAGGAACTCTTACCTCACCTCACTACCTTCCAGCTCCTGAACTCAAGACAACCATGACTCACTCATACACCCATCTCACCTCAACTATACAACAATGTTCCCTCTAAGCTGCGCGGCCGCACGGCCGTGCACGTAACAAGAGAATGGCGCGCAGTAGTTTCCAACTGCCGCAGGCCATTTTCTAATATCAGAGGCTGCGCGACTGCGCGCCCGACACATGACTAGAGAACGGCGCGCAGCAGTTTCCAATTGCCATGCGCCATTTTCTAATGTTAGAGGGACCATTGCTATGCAGTCAAATTCAGTTCTGAGACAACTTCCACATTAAGGTGCTCACTCCAAAAATTGGAATTGGCCAGTCCCTGCAGAGGAGAAGGGATAGAAATAACTTCACAAACACAGGTAGTCCTCAACTTACGACCAAAGTTGAGCCCCAAATTTCCATTGCTAAGCCAGACAGTTGTTAAGGGGCATTTGCCCCATTTTGCGATCTTTCTTGTCACATTTATTAATCAAATTTGTTTAATCAGTGATTTGTTGAATCACTGCAGTTGTTGAATTGGTAACATGGTTGTTAAATGAAACTGGCTTCCCCATTGACTTTGCTTGTCAGAAGGTTGCAAGAGGGGATCACATGACCCCAGGACACTGCAATTGTCATAAATACTTGACAATTGCCAAGCATCTGGCATGCAGCTGCCAAAAAAAGCCAACACAGTCCTAGGATGCATTAACAGAGGGATAGAATCAAGATCATGTGAAGTCTTAATATCACTTTATAATGCATTGGTAAGGCCACACTTGGAATACTGCATCCAGTTTTGGTCACCAAGGTGTAAAAAAGATGTTGAAGCTCTAGAAAAAATGCAGAGAAAAGCAACAAAGATGATTAGGGGACTGGAGGCTAAAACATAGAAAGAACGGTTGTAGGAATTGGGTATGTCTAGTTTAATGGGGGGGGGAGAAAGGACTAGGGGTGATATGATAGCAGTGTTCCAATATATCAGGGGTTGCCCCAAAGAAGAGGGAGTCAAGCTATTCTCCAAAGCACCTGAGGGCAGGACAAGAAGCGACGGATGGAAACTAAGCAAGGAGAGAAGCAACCTAGAACTAAGGAGAAATTTCCTGACGGTCAGAACAATTAATCAGTGGAACAACTTGCCTCCAGAGGTTGTGAATGCTCCAACAGTGGAAATGTTTAAGAAGAGATTGGACAACCATTTATCTGAAATAGTATAGGGCAGTGATGGCGAACCTTTTTTGGTTCGCGTGCCAAAAAGGGGGGGGGATGCGTGGGATCACGTGTGTGCGTGCCCACACCCATAATTCCATGCACCCCCGCGCATGCGCATATGACCCCCCCACTTCCAGCATGCAATGGCACGCCCATTTTTTGCTCTCTCCAGGCTTCTAGGAGCCTGGGGAGGGCGGAAATGGCCTTCCCCACCCCCTCTGGAGGCTGGAAACAGCCTGTTTCCTGACTCCCAGTGGGCCCAGAAGGCCCGAAAATCAGCCGGCCGGTGCGCACATGTGCGCCGGACCTGAGCTCGCGTGCCCACTAATATGGCTCCGCGTGCCACTTGTGGCACCCGTGCCATAGGTTCGCCATCACGGGTATAGGGTTTCTTGCCTGAGCAGGGGGTTGGGCTAGAAGACCTCCAAGGTCCCTTCCAACTCTGTTATTCTATTCTATTCTATTCTATTCTATTCTATTCTATTCTATTCTATTCTATTCTATTCTATTCTATTCTAAATTTTGATCAGGTGGCAATGGGAATGCTGCAATGGTCTTGGTGTGATAAATGGCCATAAGTAATTTTTTTCAGTGCCATTGTACCTTTGAACTAAACAAATGGTTGTAAGTGAAGGACTACCTGTACTTATAATCCTTGACCTACGACTGGTTGCTCAGCAACCATTACAAGTTACAGCAGACCCCCCACACCCCAGAGGTCATGTTAGGGAAGCAAAGCAAGCTGCTTAGTTGCTGGGTGGCATGCTGGAAATTCAGAAGCAGCTGCCATTTTCCAAGTAGCCGCAATTCAATGTGGCTACCGGGAAAATGGCGGATGCTTCCAGGATTGTGCCACGTGGCCAAGCAACAAAGCAGCTTGCTTTGCTTTCCTAACACAACCTCCAGAGCTCCTGCGCTCTTTGAAAAGTAAATGAGTGATGGGTGAGGAGGAAAGTGAGGGCCTCAAAGGATGGGAAGCAGAGCATAGGTTGCCTCAAGGGGTAAGGGAGGCCTTGGGAGGTGCAGGACTGGGCCTGTGCTAGGCCTCTCAGGGCCTCCTTCCAGGCCCCTGAGTCACCCTGTTCTTCATTTAATAGATCTTTGAAAGGTAAGTGTGCAATGATGGACGCCGAGTCAGGAGAAGAGTGTGGGATCTGATGGGGTGGAAAGCAGACCCAAGGCCTGAAGGTACCTGGTGGGAAATAGAGCACAGGGTGCCTCAGGATGGAGGAAGCCTTGTGTTGGAAGAAAAAATCCAGTCTGGTTCCAAGCCGGGAGAAAAACGCTGGAAATAAAATGGAGACTGGCTACAAGTAAAGAAGATTTATTTGGTTTCCAGAAACTTCAGTGACAGTGGCATGTTTCTGGGATGGTTGACAAAATGGCTGGGTGAGTGGATGGATTTTTATAGGGTTCTGGGGTTTTGTGATTGAGATGCTCCAGGGGGTTGTGCAATATAGTAAGCCTTGTGTCTTTTACTATTTCAATGGTGGTGGGTAAATGCTATTATATCCTAAAGGTTATGTCCTGTCCTTAGAATTTGGGTGGGGGAATATAAATTCTTAATCCCATCAGCTCCAACCTTCTGTGGGAGCTGTGGCTGAAGGCATTTTGTTTATGAATAGGATAGCCTGGCTTTCTTAATAGGTACAAAATATCCATCTTTAAAGACTTGAGGCTTCTGTTTGAGGCTATGGCAGGAAGACAGGCTGCTTTCTGCCTTTGTTAATATTTTTCTCCATTTCTCCTTTGAGGGAATACAATATTTTGCCTCTTTTAATATTCCCCAAAATATTTCATTCTCTAGGAGGGGAGGGGCTTTCCACATTTGGGGACACCCATGGCAACACCTGTGTTAGGCCTCCTAGTTCCTCCCCCATCCTCCGCTTAATGACCCACAAGTTTGTTTAACAATTGCCTCATAAACAGTAGGGATAGAGGGTCGGAAGAGGGGGAGGGTGTCACGTGGATGCTTCACTTAACAGCCAGCATGACTTTTGACTGTATTGGGGAGGCTCCATTATGGTCATGAGTCCAGGAGTACCTGTATTTGTTAGCTGCATCTTTGCTCGCTTGATGTAGATTCTTCGCACGCTAGTAAAATGGCAAGAATCTGCAAGAAGTTAAAATCGCCTGGACTGATCCCAGCTTCCCTCTGTTTTTGCCATTGCAGTCACCATATCTATAGCTTGAGGCATGGAAAAAAGAGCTGGGCCGAGAAAATGTCAACATGTTATTTTTCAATTTTACAGCTCACAGTGGCTTTTCGACAGCATCTGATGGCGAGTTTGCAGCAGGATAGCTTCCTCTCATACCACTAGATCAGGAGTCTGATCAGGAGTCAACCTTGGCAACTTTAAGACTTGTGGACTTCAACTCCCAGAATTCCTCAGTCAGTTTGTTGGCTGAGGAACTCTGGGAGTTGAAGTCCACAAGTCTTAAAGTTGCCAAGGTTGGAGACCCCTGCGTGACTAGATTACTTTTCAAACATTCAACAAAGGGACACGGTATATTCTGAGAAAAACAGAAAGGAAGGGACTAAATTTCTGTTCCTTTTTTGTTTGGTTGTCATCACTGAGGTCAGCTAGGTCTGCCGCCTACACCAAACTCCCAAACAGAAGTGACATGAAGGAGTGAGGATGGGACACAATGAGGATACAGTACTTAAACCAGGGGCGGGTTCCTAATTTTTTTACTACCACTCTGTGGGCGTGGTTTATTTTGTGGGTGTGGCTTGCCAGCCATGTGACCGGGTGGGTGTGACATCTTGGACTGCTGAAGGGCGGGGTACTGAGATAGGTCCTGCTACCCATTCCCCCTTCCCTCAGCAGCTCAAGAAGCCTCAAACGTGCGAAAATGCCTAGGATTATCACCGCACGTTCGTGGCTTCTCGGACTGCTGAAGGGAGGGGAATGGAGATAGCTCCTGCCGCCCGTTCTTTCAGTGTCTCACGTGCTCCCTCAGCCATCCTCCCCTGTTTGGACTCACTGTGGGGTAGGAAGGCCGCGCATGAGCAGTGCCGGAAACTCGGCTTCTGGGCATGCACAGAATAATTTTTTTAAAAAAAATGGCAGCATCCAGACACCGGCAACCGACCGCACCGGTACTGTGACATCACCAGCGGGCCGCTACCGGTGCTATAGAGTGGACCGCACTGGTAGAAACCCACCACTGACTTAAACACTATAAAGTTCCAGAGTTTTCTGCAAATTGATAGATTTTTAGTTTGGGGTGGAATTGCATAATACAGAATCTTAATAAGTAAAAGATTAGAAATGGATTTCTGAATAAATCAGTGCAACAGTACAGGGAGTCCTCAACTTATGACCATTCCTTTAGCAACAGTTTGTCAGTTGCCTATGAAGACTGGGGAATTCTAGCAACTGACTCTTTCTTGTTTTGAAAATAGACTCAATTCCCATTTCCCCTTTTCTGGCATGTGTTTTCACTTACTTATTTTTACTTAGTTTTCTCCACCCTGATGTTTGTGGGGCCAGGTTTTCATTCATTTGTTCATTCATTTTGGGATGGGCAGAAGATGGACTGATTCATTTCTCTCCTCAACCTGATTTCCCAGCAAATTACATAGGTCAGTTGGAAATTTCTGGGCAAGCGTCTTAATTCAGCCCAGAAACTGAAATTAATGGAAAACTTTCCTAGCAGAATCTGGTTTGGGGCATCCCCTGATCAGGGGCGGGTTCCTAATTTTTTTACTACCACTCTGTGGGCGTGGCTTATTTTGTGGATGTGGCTTGCCAGCCATGTGACCGGGTGGGCGTGGCTTCTCAGACTGCTGAATGGAGGGGAACTGAGATAGGTCCTGCCGCCCATTCCCCCTCTCCTCAGCAGCTCGAGAAGCCTCAAACGTGCGAAAATGCCTAGGATCATCATCATGCGTTCGTGGCTTCTCAGACTGCTGAAGGGAGGGGAACTGAGATAGGTCCTGCTGCCCGTTCTTTCAGCGTCTCACGCGCTCCCTCAGCCATCCTCCCCTGCTTGGACTCACTGTGGGGTAGGAAGGCAGCGCATGCGCAGTGCCGGAAGCTCGGCTTCTGGGCATATGCAGAAGAAATTTTTTTAAAAAGTTTTTTAAAAAATGTTTTTAATGGTGGCACCCAGGCACCGGCAACCGACCGCACCGGTACTGTGACGTCACCAGCGGGCCGCTACCGGTGCTATAGAGTGGACCGCACTGGTAGGAACCCACCACTGCCCCTGATGCTTTGGATGAGCCTTCAGTAGCTCTTCTTCTCTAGGAATTATTAATTCCAATTTGTTTGTTGCAGTACAAATATTTTTTTTAAAAAAAATCATCAGCAGGCCTTTATCTCAAGGCTGTCCACTTAGCTGGGTGCTCCAATGCCATTTCTTTTTAAACATTTTAGATCTGCCTTTGTTTTGCCATCTCAGGATACTCAAAATATGTGCAGATTCTTTGCAGGCAGCCTGTGGAAAGCCACCAACATTTTTATTTGAAGAAAAAAAAATGCTGTGAAATAAAATTACTTTTATTGGTAAAGTATGGAAGATGATCAAACAATGAATCCACAAAAAGAAGATTTTCTTCCCCAGAAACCCTACAGATTTTCATGGAAGTTGTTTCATAGAATCCCCGAAGCCATTTTGCTCCCTCAAATCCTCACTTAATTTCAGTTGCAGAATTGTGAAAATCGGAAGCATCTTTTCTAAGTTAGAAATGCAAGCATATGTAAGCCTCAAAATAAGTGTTAGTACAATTTCTTATAAAAAGCAAAAATCACTAGGTATCAGCTAGCAACTTTTCAGACTTTTAATAAAATCTGTTAGTCTGAAAAGGTGCTGGCAGTTTCCTTCTAATTTTTGGCTACCATAAACAAAAACAAACACCATTCTCCTTAAGAATGTTAAATTTGATTTCAGTGCATATCTGGGGAGCAATTTAAGTAAGTATGTAATTATGCAAGTGATTAAATTCAGGTTTAGCAGACATTTGGATTGAATGGACAATCCTCATGAATGGTTCATTGAATTGAGATGTTATTACATGATCATGAGATTTAATGGGGACCATTGTCAGGTGAGGGTGTAATGACACCAGTTTATTAACACCCTCTGCTGTTGTCCCAAATGTGTTTTTCAAAAGGCAACTGGACTTTCTTGGGTGTTTTTTTTCCTTGAAAACGTTTCGCTTCTCACCCAAGAGGCTTCTTCCGAACTTGGATGAGAAGGGCAAAGTTTTCAAGGAAAAAAATCCCAAGAAAGTCCAGTTGTCTTTTGAAAAACACCTTTGGGACAACCGTGGCCTGGATCAGAGGTGGGTTCCTGCCTGTTTTTGCCGGTGCGGTTAATAGCTGTTGTTCGGCGCAGAGCCGAAGATGCTGCTGCCGTTCGCGGCGCGGGAGCTTTCCCCAGGCGCTTTCCCCGCCCGCATGGACGCTGCCAATTGTGTTCTTTTGCCCTCTGCGCATGCAGAACGCTTTGCGCATGCGCAGAGGGCAAAAGAACGCAAAAGGCGGCGTCCATGTGGGCGGCGGCAGTGCCCGGGGAAAGCCCCCGCGCCGCGAACTGCAGCAGCATCTTCGGCTCTGTGCCGAACAACAGCTATTAACCGCACCGGCAGGAACCCACCTCTGGCCTGGATGATTGAGAATCAGCATAGACACTGTTACATTCTCAGACTGAAGCACATAGGCTTCAGTCAGTTCCTCCATTCTGGAGGGAAAATACTGACTCTGATTGGCTAGACTGTCTGGCAGCTCCCTATAAAATGGCTGGCTGTCAGACAGAGCCTTTGCTGGGTTGTAAATAGTTGCCAAATAAAGATCTGTTGTTTTGAAGCCACTTCTGTCTGCCTCTTCCATTCACCCTATCTAACAGACACTCTCTGGTCTTATTCTTTGTTGAACTCTAGAAATATGTCAATCTACACCACCACCACTACCACCTGTTTTTCTTATTACTCTCCAGCTTGCTTTATGTGAATAAAGTCTTCAGCTATTCATAAAATCATGTTCATAAAACCCACTCACACCGACCCTCTTCCAGTTTTCTAGAACCAGGCAAATCCAAAAACAAATCAAAATTTCACTTAAAACACCAAATTTATTTATTTTATTTATTTAGTTAGTTGGTTTGTCAAACATGTACAAGATAACAGGTATAGTATATGATGATGATGATGATGTTCGTCCATCGTGTTGGAAGAGGACCTTGACATCTATGAGAATCGGGGGGGGATGTCAAGACTTGCGCGTGAATTGGATTAAAGTGAGGGAGAGGTGCACATAGTCAGCCTCACTCTCTCTTCCCAGATTCCATCTTGCTCCAATAGCAGGACAAGAGTCAAGACAGTTGGAGATGGGCTGGGCGCAGTGGTTGACCAGGGCGTCTTTTGTGTCTTGCCGTGCTCTTAGCGTATCACATCGCTTGCAGAGACCGCCTTCATGACCATTGTCCTATTCTAGTAGATTTCATCCACTCAGTCCAATGGAATCTGACTTCACATGCTTGGGATAGACAAGTCCCAATCTCACTGAAGGTCAATGACCCAACGGCTACTCTCAACCTGGTTTGGCCAGCCTGTCAAAGCTGTTGCCCGGGGTGTGGCCACTGCGCATGCTACAGCTGCTAGGAGCGACAGGTGAGAGCTGAGTGACAGGTGGGGACCAAAGGTGAACGAGCTGCCCTAACAGCTGCCCTAGAATGAGCTGCCGTAAAAGGACACGACATGCCCCTACACCAGAGGTGCTACCCCTCCCTGAGCACCCCATACACACCGTTAGAGTAAAAACATAAATATGAACATAGTAAATGGGTACGAAAAAATGGAGACAGTAGGACAGGGATGGTAGGCGTGCTGGTGCGCTTATGCACGCCCCTTACAGACCAGTGGTGGGTTGCTGCCGGTTCGGACTAGTTCTTTAGAACCGGTAGCGCTGACTCCAAGCAGAGAGAGAACCGGTTCTCTGTATCCGTGAAAGTGGGCCCGCCTGCCCGCCCCTGGGTTATACTGACCTTTATCTCTGCTTCCGAAGCCCAGCTGATCAGGGGCGGCAGATTGAATTGCTGCTCCGCAGCTGTTTTCTGTGCTCCTTGCTTAGTTTGCAACGTGGAAGTTCTATTCCCTCTGAACTGTGCACACGCACTCAGCGAACTGGCAGCGACGAAAAGCGAAACCCACCCCTGTTACAGACCTCTTAGGAATAGGGATGATGATGATCAGACAGAAAAGAAGACAAAGCACAGCCACTTTGTTCTGTTCACAACAGAATTCCTTATGAAACCAGACTTGAAATTTTGGGACTTCAAAATTTAGAACTCCGCCGCCTTCGATCTGACCTAAGTGTAGCTCACAAAATTATCTGCCTCAATGTCCTACCTGTTAATGACTACTTCAGCTTCAACCGCAATAATACAAGAGCTCACAATAGATACAAACTTAATGTAAACCGCTCCAGACTTGATTGCAAAAAATTCGACTTCAACAACAGAGTGGTCAATGCCTGGAACACTTTACCTGACTCAGTAGTTTCTTCCCCAAACCCCAAAAACTTCAACCTCAGATTATCTACCATCGACCTCACCCCATTCCTAAGAGGTCGGTAAGGGGCGTGCATAAGCGCACAATCGTGCCTACCGTTCCTGTCCTAATGTTCACATATATTCTTACCTCTTTTACTCTTATTCATGCTTGTACTATTACATATATATTCAATCATGTTTTACTGTTTATACTTTGTTTATAATCATATATGCTTGACAAATAAACAAATACAAATACACTTTAAAAATCATCCCTGACTGTTCTCCGGGAGATTTTCCTCCATATTTGAGATGATCAGTGATAAATAATTGTATGAAGATGCACTTGTCTAGCAGTCTCTGAAGTTGGACTTCCAAGCAGACGGTTGGGATTCTAACATTAGTAAATTTTTTCTCCCTTCTTGCTTTTTTTTTTTAGCCTGCTAATTCGTGGCCTGCCCGTATTTGTATTGCGGCATCTTCATCAGACAGATTGGATCCTTCCCCAAAAAGAGCCTCTGTGCCAATCAGCTTTGTTCCTCTTAGGATAAGGAATTGCAGCAGAGGATGGCTCCAAAGCGAAAGGGAAAATATTGGATAAGTTTAACACACTTGAGCAGGTTGGTTCAAGATCAAATTATTTTATTTTGGTTTGGTCCTTGAGTCAGTGTTAAGTCCTGGCGATTGCGGGTTTCTTGGCAAGATTTCAGAAGTACTTTGCCATTGCTGGCATCCCAGGGCTAAAAGGGAGTGACTGGCCCAAAGTCCCCTAGCTGGCTTTGTGTCTGAATTGGGAGTAGAACTTTCTGGCCTGGTGGTTTAACCACTGTACTAAACTCTCCCATTGCCCTTACTCTTCACTCCTACCCAGACAAGTCCCTGCAGTTTTCTTGGCAAGTGTCTATGGAGATTCTCAGGTGTTCCAAAGGTGCTTTTTTTTTTAAAGAGGCAACTGGACTTTCTGGTTTTTCTTTGAAGACGTTTTGCTTCTCATCCAAGAAGCTTCTTCAGCTCTGAATAAGCTTCTTGGATGAGAAGCAAAACGTCTGAATAAGCTCTGAATAAGCTTCTTGGATGAGAAGCAAAACGTCTTCAAAGAAAAACTAGAAAGTCCAGTTGCCTCTTGGAAAAAAAAAGTACCTTTGGGGATTTTTGGCAAGGTTTTTCAGAATTGGTTTGCCATTGACTTTGCCCCTAAGGCAGGACTAGAATTCATGATCTCCCTGTTTCTAGACCAGCGGTTCTCAACCTGGGGGTCGTGACCCCTTTGGGGGTCAAACGACCCTTTCACAGGGGTCGGGAGACTTCGCCTGGACACCGCCATTTGGGTTCTTTTACTCTCTGCGCATGCGCAGAATGCTTTGCGCATGCGCAGAGGGTAAAAGAACCCAAATGGCGGCAGCAGGGCGGGGGGGCACAGCGGCGGGTGCAGCGGTGGGGTGGGTCGCGGTGGGGGCACGGGGGCAGGGGGCGGGGCGCGGCATTAGGAAGGTTGAGAACCACTGTTCTAGACTAATGCCCAGAGATGGGTTCCTCCCGGTTTGGACCGGTTCGCCCAAACTGGTAGCGACCTGCTGGTGACATCACGATGATGTCACGGAACCAGTTCAGTCGGTGCCAGTCTGGGCGCTGCCATTTTTTAATTTTTTTTATTTTTTTGTTTTTTTTAATTTCTTCTGAGCATGTGCAGAAGCCGAGTTTCTGGCACTGTGCATGTGGTCGCCATCTTGTTTTTGGCTTTTTTTTAAAAAACATTTTTTTTGGCACTGCGCATGCGACCGCGCACTTTGCGCGTGCGGACCCACAAGGCGCGCCCACGCAGCGCAGGAGGAAGCGAACCGGCTGCGAGGTAAGTTAGAACCCACCCCTGCTAATGCCTTAACAACTATGCCAGATTGGCTCTCATGAAGTTAGGTTTCCATGTGAAATTTATCTCCTATGCCAAATTGGCTCTCTATTACTTCACATAGTATACAAGCATATGAACTACATATAATATATATGAAGATATAAAATTGAGAACTTGCAACATTCAAAAATAAATGAAAGGGCTGTGTTGCTAAGACAATAGCTTAAGCAGAGGTTGTTAAATTAGAGTTAAACCAGAGATGGGGTACCATTGCCGCTCTAAATATTAGATTCCATCTCAACATCTCCTGACCCGGTTAGCCAAGGATAATTGGAAGCAGAGTCCAATAACCTCTGGAAAGTCACAAATCGTCTAGTCACCTGTCAGATTAACTGGTCACTATGGGATAACCAGACATATCATGGTTTGAGGGGCAGCCATTTTGGGAACAGTGTGGGCTGCTCAGTCTTTCAGCAGAAGGACCGCACTCTAAAAAGTGAATGAGGCCAGGAGAAAAAGTAAGCAGAATTGTTTTAAAAAATGCTTTAAACTGAATTAAAAATGTCACTGCCATACAATTACAGTACTGCAATTATAGTCAGAGATTTGTTTTCTTCTTTATGTTATTTCATGTTAAAAATTATTTTGTCTTCGTTACATCATCACTCCTGTCTACAAGATCTGATTTGGAGGAAAGGAAAACTCAGCAGAGCCTTGGAAATTCCCTAGTTAGTAAGTCCCACAAGATGCCGGTGAGTTTTAGAAGCAAAAATAAATAAACCAACAAACCTAAATATTCGTACTGGCTAGCTGGCGATAATGCCAATAAAGCCGTGTTGCTAAACATCCTGCACATTTGTGAGGAAAGCCAAAAATGACTCATCTGTCACTCTTAAAAGTAAAGGACTCCCCACCTATCTTTGCTTGCCTTTAAAGAGAGTATAAAATGCAATTGACTTTGTTTTATGGTCCAATGAGTGGGTGAATATTCAGAGAGAGGAACCTTCTGGTTACAAAGATCTTGCAACAGACAGGTTAAAAGAAAGAAAGAAAAAGCTCAAGGTAAGATCGTTTTCTTCTGCTAGCTGTGTGAAAAGAAATGTTTAAATCTTTGCCTCTGTGGGGCAGCAGAGAGTTCTCAAGTTGGGTCAGTATAGATATTTTGGCTGAGAGAAGAAATTGACCAATATTGTCTCGGGTTAAAATGCAAGAGAAAGAAGACTGATGCTTGCTTAAGGAACATGCATATCCCTGGCACGGTTTTTGTCTGTTAGGTTTTGTATGGCCCAGGTAACTCCAGAAAGTTCTAGGAACTCAGCCAAGTAGATGGTTCGGCAGACTCCAAAGTGATTTTTAAAAATCTGATGCAGGCAGCAGCAGGAACTGATTCGAGAGCTCTGGATCTGAAATCTGCAACAGGGGAATTACACTGAGGTGTGTGTCCCGCTGAGTTTCTTGGTCTGGTAAGTTCATGGGAAATTGCAACTTTCCTAGGATTTCCTTTGCTCTTGGCACCGTCTTCAAATTGATTGGAATTTTGTACAAGTTGAGAGTGTGGGTGATTTTAATGCATGGGGGCCGGGGGGGATGTCTTACAAGTTGGTTTAAAAAGTAGCCCTTGGAGTAAGCTCTTTAAAGAAATGATTGCAACGCCTTTTACAAATTCAGAAACACCGGATTCTTTTGTACGAGTCCCTCAAAAAGCAATCTACTGCGCTTTCATCAAATGAAATGGAACAATGATCATTATTTTGCGATTCATAAATATAGTATGGCATTTAATGTTATCTTTCAAGAGATTTTTTTTAAACAAACAAATTCTGGATTCAGCCCTGCCCAAATCCATTTATTTTGGGACTAAATTAAAAAAACAAAAGGTTTGTAGATTTTAATGCATTTATTTTATTTATTAAATTGCTGATCTCGTTATTTGGGATGAAGCTGGGAGGCTATAGATTTGCATTATAACTCCACTGGCTGCATTAAAGAAAAGATTGTTCAATATGATACACTTATAACTGACAATTGGTGGTATTTAGGATGAGTATTTAATGCATTAAGATGGAAACTCTCTGTTTAGATCTGTAGCACTCTCTATTTAGGGAGGTTTATTCACTTATAAATATGAGATTTGGAGTTGCAACTTAAATTTTGTCCATTAGTAGCAATATGGCTTCAATATGCTTCCTTGTGCTCTGATGGGTGTATGTACATAAACATATAAACCACGGATCCTCTAGAGACAATTGTGATGTTTGGTTTAGAAAGATGACCTGAGTGATTTTGGAGCAGTGTTTCTCTCATAGCCCAACCAACCTCACAGGATTGTTGCGGGAAAAATAGGAAGAGGAAGGAATATTAGCTACATTTGTTACCTTGAGTTATTGTGGGATAAAAATAAATAAAATCAATATAGATACATAGATAAAAGACAGACAGAGAACGTTGCCCATTTAATATTTGATTAAATATTACCTAATTGTCATTCATGTCCATGCTGTGTGTTCCCTAGTTTTCATATGACATTGCAAAATAATGGCATTTCTACATTTTTTAATGGAAGGAAGCCAATAATGAAAGTTTCATCCCATTTTGCAGAGAATGAGAGCCAACTGCTTAAAAGTTAAAAGTCCAGTAATGCCCCTTTGAGTTTATTTATCAAACTTGTATGAGTTTAGTTAGTGCCATAGATATGTCTGTGTGCTTTTTTTTGCACCTGTACGGAAATGGTTTGGCATCGTCTTCTTTAGGGATGGTTTTGGGTCAGCCTATTGCCTTGAGATTATTATTATTATTATTATTATTATTATTATTATTATTATTATTATTATTATTATTATTATTATTATTATTATTATTATTATTATTATTATTATTATTATTGTTTTGGTCTCCCAAGCCATCTTAGCGTTCCGAGATCAACCAACATCACCTCTTTCGTCACCTCTCCCTACTTGTGTGGATCAGGAAGTAATAAGGACAGAATTAACAGAAGGATGCTTCTAATGAAAACAGGAAGGGACTTTTTCTTAATGGGACCTGATTGTGAGAAACATAGGAAGAGCTTCTTGGCTACGTTAAACACTGTGCAGAATCTTTATTTAACCCTGTTTCCTTCCTGGAAATCAGCACCAAAGACTCTGGTGTCAAAATAGCCCTGGAGAAGAGCAAGAATGCTTGCTTATGGGATATATCTGTTTTCTACATACAGGTATCCTTAACTTATGACCAGTCATATAGCGACCAAAGTTATGAGCTACCTGAAAAAAGGGAGTTACGGTCTGGTTCTGAAGTTCCAATGGTGGTGGTGGGCAGGGGTGAAATTCAGCAGGTTCTGACAGGTCCTGGAGAACCGGTAGCGGAAATTTTGAGTAGTTCAGAGAACCGGCAAATACCACCTCTGGCTGGCCCCAGAGTGGGGAGGGAATGGGGATTTTGCAGTATCCTTCCCCTGCCACACACACCAAGCCACGGTCACAGAACCGGTAGGGAAAAATTTTGAATTTCACCCCTGGTGGTGTGTCTTCCCTGAGGTCACATGATCACACAATTGGGCACTTAGCAACATGGCTGCATTTATGGTTGCTGCAGCATTCTGCGGTCATGTAACCACGTATTATGGCGGCTTTGCCAAATATCAGAAACCATGAATAGAGAACAATGGGTTTGCTTAATGACTATGCCACTCATTTAATGACAGCAGCATTCATTTTATGACTGTGGCATTTGCCTAACGAGCTGGCTGTGTTATGGTCGTAAGTTGAGGACTACCTGTATTAATCTGAAAAACCTGGAAGCATTATATGGTTATTTTGAAGCAATTGCCAAGGGACTTGTATATAGTCTGTGGTGGAATGTAATCACACAATTGAAGCCTTGATTTCCTTTTATGTGCAAGGCGGCCATCTTGACTTTTTGGCCCCACCCGAACACCCTGACCTTCCCTTGCTTTTAAAACGAAAAGAATCTTCTTTCTCTCTTCATGCCTGCTATTTATTTCCTTTGCAGAAACGGACTTTTTATCTTGCTTGGCTAGGATTTGAACGGCACCTAAACTGCCTTGGTCTAGAGATTATGCAGAGAATGAGGTATCCTTGGGCGTTGCTTTGTGTGCCACCATCCAGTCACTCCGAGTTGTGGGAAGAGATGGATCTCAACAATAATATGGAAAAAGCAAACGAAAATGTCCACAGGTGAGGCTGCTTCATGTTTCTCCTTGGCTCGAAATCTGGAAATTACCGGAGAAATTACATTCTATCGGAAAACAGCCATGAAATCTCTCTCTCTCTCTCTCTCTCTCTCTCTCTCTCTCTCTCTCTCTCTCTCTCTCTCTCTCTCTCTCTCTCTCACACACACACACACACACACACACACACACACACACACACCACATTACAATCTGTAGCAGTATGCAGCCATTTGGGAGGTGATATAGTAGTGAAGGGTGGGCTTTAAAATAGGAGACTGAGAGGGCTATTCCTCCTTTAGGCACAGAAACAAACTCCATGATGTTGGGCCAGTCCACATTTCTCAGCCCAACCCACCTCATTGGGCTGTTGTAGTGTGGAAAAAGGAAAGAGGGCATTATGGATATAAATCTCATAAATGAAACCTGCCTCCCTCATTTGTGCCATCACAAACCATGGTACAGTAGTTGGATAATTCTAGAACAGCGGTCCCCAATCTTTCCGGCTCTGCAGACCGGCAGTGGAGATTGGGGGGGGGGATGGTGTTGTACATACGCCCACTGCTTACACAAATGGAGCTTTGCGTGCTCGCAGGCCGCTTGTACGAACTGGTTCCCAACGGGCCATGGACTGGTATCAGTCCACAGACCAAGGGGTTGGGGAGCTCTTCTCCAGAAGATGCAGAAATCTGTTTGTGTGGAGATTCTTAAGTCTAGGAAAATTTCAGTCATGGTATTGAGGGTGAGCCCTGGGTCCATTCCTCTTTCTTAGTACAGCCTACCTCACAGGACTGTCTTCCGAACAGAACAGCAAAAGGAAAGCTCAGCTGGGAACGCCTTAAAGGAAAGGTGGGAAAACACGATAAGTTTTTTTTTAAAAAGAAGAAACCCTTTTCCCTTGCCCAGCCTGGAAACGAAAAGGAAGGGAGACAAGTTCAAAAATCATTATTATTATATTCTACAGGAAAGCAATGAAATTCACAACTATTTTCTTAACAAGGGCGCATCTGGAATTCTTTGAAGTACCCACCCAGTTAATTCCCCAAAGCCATCCATTCTGTGAATGGCTTTCCCTGTCTTTGTTTTGTTCCTATAACCAACTTGTTCCCCATTGATCTCTGAAGCAGCTTGACGTGATTCTTTGTTTAGCTCAATGGGTGGTACCCTGGCTTGGCACTCCCTCGACCCACAACCAGCACCCCAGGAAGCCTCTCAGGTTTATCAAAGCAATGGGACCATCACTAGTTCTTTCACACCTCTTCCTCCTCCTCCTCCTCCTCCTCCTCCTCCTCCTCCTCCTCCTCCTCCTCCTCCTCCTCCTCCTCCTCCTCCTCCTCTTCTTCTCTCTCTCTCTCTCTCTCTCTCTCTCTCTCTCTCTCTCTCTCTCTCTCTCTCTCTCTCTCCCCCTCCCTCCCTCCCCCACAACCCCCTACCCAGGGGCGGGTTCCTAATTTTTTTACTACCACTCTGTGGGTGTGGCTTATTTTGTGGGTGTGGCTTGCCAGCCATGTGACCGGGTAGGCGTGGCTTCTCGGACTGCTGAAGGGAGGGGAACTGAGATAGGTCCTGCCGCCCATTCCCCTTCCCCTCAGCAGCTCGAGAAGCCTCAAATGTGCAAAAATGCCTAGGATCATCACTGCGCGTTCGTGGCTTCTTGGACTGCTGAAGGGAGAAGAACTGAGATAGGTCCTGTCACCCGTTCTTTCAGCGTCTCATGTGCTCCCTCAGCCATCCTTCCCTGCTTGGACTCACTGTGGGGTAGGAAGGCAGCACATGAGCAGTGCCGGAAACTCGGCTTCTGGGCATGCGCAGAAGAAAATGTAAAAAATAATATTTTTTAAAAAAAATGGCGGCACCCAGGCACCGGCAACCGACCGCACCGGTACTGTGATGTCACCAGTGGGCCGCTACCGGTGCTATAGAGTGGACCGCACTGGTAGGAACCCACCACTGCCCCTACCCAAGCAGTTGTCCTATTGGCTTAATTTTCTCTGCGGTGAGACCTTAGTTTTTCTTTCTGCTGGCAAGATATTAGAGAAAAATATTCTCATCGTATCACCTTTATTTACAAGCAGTTCTCGACTTACCACCGTTCGTTTAGTAACCGTTTGAAGTTACAACGGCACTGAAAAAAGTGATTTACGATGGGTCCTTGCACGTACGACCGTGGCAGCATCCCCACGGTCATATAATCAAAATTTGGGCGTTTAGCAGCTGGCATATATTTATAATGGTTGCAGAGTCTTGGGATCATGTGCGACCTTCCCAGCCAACTTCCAATAAGAAAGATCAGTAGGGGAAGCTGGATTCAATTTACAATAGTGTGATTCACTTAACAACTATTGTGATTTGCTTAACAACCTTGGCAAAAAAGGTCGTAAAATCAAGTACAACTCACTTAACAACCACCAACGGAAATTCTGGTCCCAATTGTGGTCTTAAGTCTCGGACTACCTGTACTAATACACCATCATAGAAGTTCTCAGTTTTGCTGCATTATTTAAGGGCATCCATGGAAGGGAGTATGTCAAAAAAGTCAAGATGGTGGCTACAACCATGCAGTCAAAGTGCCACCCTTTTTTAGCAAGCGTGGCATATGAACCACAAAAAAAAAAGAGGCAGGCTTTGAACCCACAGCCACAGTCCCTATCTTGACAGTTTTAACTCCTCTCTGGTAGATTCTCCTGACAATGGGCATTTATTATCTAGTGAGGTTTAAATGATTGCATTACCTTTGAGTAGTGCTTCATGAATGGTCCTTCTTCTCCTCCATAAATGAGATTTAACCCAAAACTGAATGAGAGTTTTTAAAATTATTCCCTGGATATTTAGGAATGATTCAATTTTAATTGAAGTGTATTTTAATTAAGTGGCATCACCACATTGCTAACCTTTTTTCTTACTCATATGTTGTATGTATCGATGCGCAGACAGTTAAAATACCTTTCTGGATTCCAGGATATCATCCTATCTTATTCACCCATTGACACTACAGCTGTTTATTTATAGTTGCTCATCAGTGCTTTTTTCCAGCTCTGGAAAATCCACTTTTTAATAGCTTAAACAGTGATACCAAATATAATTTCTAGTTTTAGAAAAAATCCTCAACAATGATGGTTGTTTTCAGGTGCAGTTTCCCCACACTTTTTTTTCAGTAGTCATTTGCTTTTTCAACTTTAGGAAAGTATAAAAATAAATCTGGGAAGATATGACTTTAGATCTCCATCTTAGCCAGAAAATGATCTTGGTGTCCTTGGATCAGTCTCTTTCAGCTTGCTTTATCGCTTACTTTCTAGCAAGACTGGCAACAGTGGGGAACACATATGCCGCCTTAAGAAAATATGCTACAAATGAAAAGGGTATAGCAGTGATGGTGAACCTTTTTTGGTTCGC
This sequence comes from Diadophis punctatus similis, assembly GCA_023053685.1. Lineage (NCBI taxonomy): Eukaryota > Metazoa > Chordata > Lepidosauria > Squamata > Dipsadidae > Diadophis > Diadophis punctatus. The sequence continues at coordinate 10,854,521 of JALIGW010000001.1, read as the reverse complement.
ATGCCAAAAGGGGGGAGCGCGGGGGGTCACACATGTGCATGCCCACACCCATAATTCCATGCGCCCCCCACCCGCGCATGCGCACGTGACACCCCCCTGGGCCATTTCTAGCCTCCGGAAGGCCTTCAGGGGGGTGGGGAAGGCTGTTTTCGCCCTCCCAGGGCTCTGAAGCCTGAGAAGAGCAAAAAAACAGAACTTCCGGTTCAACTGGAAGTCGGCAAATGGAACGTTTCCGGCCTCCGGAGGACCTCCGAGGGGGTGGAGAAGCTTGGAGAGAGCAAAAAACGGGCCTTCCCCACCCCCTCCGGAGGCTGAAAATAGTCTGTTTCCCGACCCCTAGTGGGCCCAAAAGGCCCGAAAATCAGCTGGCGCGCGCCAGACCTGAGCTCATGTGCCCACTGATATGGCTCCCCGTGCCACTTGTGGCATTCGTGCCATAGGTTCGCCATCATGGGGGTATAGCATAAAACTCAGCAATTGGTTTTTATAGACCCACACACACACACATCTCCCTGGGAAATTTATTACACATTTGTTTGGATATTTGGGATGCCACAAAGGGATGGCTTCCAAAGAAGATAACATTACTAGTTGATATCCCTCTTTTTTTCAAAAAGAAAAAAAATGTTCCATCCAGGTCAGGGCAATCATAAATGTCATCCTTGACTTACGACCATATCTGGGACTTGAACTTCTGTTTGTAAGTGAGGTGGTTGTTAAGTGAGACATGCCCAATTTTATGATCTCTTTTTGCTGCAGTTGTTAAGCAAATCTGGCTTTACCCATTGACTTTGCTTGTGGGAAGATGACTGGGAAGGATACAAATAGTGATCACACTGCAACTGTCCCAAATACACACCAGTTGTCACTTGTCAGAATCCTGATCACATAACCGTGGGGATGCTACAACAGTCATAAGCTGTCATAACTATGAATGATGTCAAGGATACCTGTACAGTCATTCTTCTCTAATGGGGTCATCATAAAGGACAGGAGAAATAGACCAGTTTTGGATTGTCTTAGGGCGCGATGGCTCAGTGGTTAAAGACACAGCTTATCGGTTGGAAAGTTGAGAGCCCGGGTTCCAGACCTGAGTGTTGCGCAAGAGCTCCCGTTTCTGCCCGCATAGCAGTTCGAAAGTATGCAAATGCAAGTAGATTAATAGGTACCACTTTGGTGGGAAGGTAACAGCATTCGGTGCACCTTTAGTGTAAGAGCCGTGGTGGCACAGTGGTTGGAATGCAGTATTGCAGGCTAACTCTGCCCACAGCCAGGAGTTCGATCCTGACCTACTCAAGGTTGACTCAGCCTTTCATCCTTCCGAGGTTGGTGAAATGAGGACCCAGATTGTTGGGGTCAATATGCTGACTTTGTAAACCTCTTAGAGAGGGCTCTATGAAGCGTTATATAAGTCTATAGCCATGCTGGCCACATGACCATGGAACATGTCTTAGGACAACACTGGCTCCCTCATCCAAGAAATGGAGATGAGCACCACGCCCTAAAGTTGGGCACAACAAGACAGAGAAACTTTTACCTTTACCTTTTCTCTGGAAGTATGTGATCATATCCACTTATTTACCTAGACCAGGGGTGGGCAAACTATGGTTCTTTGAGGACCTGTGGACTTCAACTCCCAGAATTCCTGAGCCAGCCATGCATCCATGCATGGCTGGCTCAGGAATTCTGGGAGTTGAAGTCCACAGGTCCTCAAAGAACCATAGTTTGCCCATCCCTGACCTAGACTGAATGCTTTACTGTCATGCATTTCTCATATCTTCACAAAGGATTGTTATTTCTCCTTTCTTCTAGTGTGGCAAAGCAGGAAGCTGCTCTTGTTAAGAGTCTGAGCAGGAAACCCAATGGCATCACATTGCTTGAGAAGGCAAAAGAAGTGAGTCTGGTTTTGGGGTCCCTCTATCCGAAGTTAAGACTGAAATACAGGGGATAAGCAAAGGTGGGGATTCAGGGGTCTCCAACCTTAGCATCTTTAAGCCTGACTGACTTCAGCTCCCAGAATTCCCCAGCCAGCTTTGATAACCCTCCAAGAGGCCAGGGATGATTTTGTTTATTTATTTATTTATTTATTATTACATTTATTTGCCACTCATCTTGTGGTTCGAGGTAACTCTGAGCGACACCAGACGGTTACCTTCACCTGGAGAGCAACATAATCCCAGTAGCCAGACTAAGATGTAATTTGTTCAGTTTGGGCTTTAGTACTTTTTACGAAACTCGCTTGAGTTAAAATGACAAGTTAAATGACAACTGTAAAATGACAATTGTGAGAATGCGCCCAAACCTGTGTCCATAAAAAACATGCATAATGAAGACAGTTACAAATCTAGTTGCTAAATCTGATTAATTTTTATTGTTTCCTGTGTAGTATAAGCTCCAATTCACTCGGTAATTTGTGTTCAGAATATTATGCAAAGGCAATGTAGTACAGTAATCAGGTGACAAGTATTTGGGTTAAATGTTTTATGCTGAATTCAATGTCCTACTCAGCTCTGAAGTTTACTGGTACCTCTGGCCCTTGAAAAGAGTTTTTGTGAAGATAAAAATAAATAGTTTGTATTGGATGGATGGATGGATGGATGGATGATGGATGGAAAGATAGATAGCAATAGATAGATGATAGATAGATGATAGATAGATAGATAGATAGATAGATAGATAGATAGATAGATAGATAGATAGATAGATAGATAGATAGATAGAGTAGGTAGAGATAGGTTGATAGATAAATAGATAGATAGATAGATAGATAGATAGATAGATAGATAGATAGATAGATAGATAGATAGATAGATAGATAGACAGACAGACAGACACACCAGACAGACAGACAGACAGACAGACCTGATTTTTAGAGGAAGACAGTAATCAAATCCAAATTAAAACTAATCAAATGCATTGTTTTTGGTTTCTTTTCTGCCCAGAAACTTCTCCAGAATAATACCATACAAACATCTAGATGCCCAAGGCATTTAAAAATTAAAAATCAGGAGACTGGAACAATCCTTCAAGATGCATTGCACCATGAGGCCAAAGAGGTAAGAGAAATGCTTAGATTTAAGTGTTTTTTTCTAGCTCTCTAGCAGACAACACACATGCTGACGTGGCCATAGCAAATTCTCCTCTTTTCAGAGAAAGCTGAAGAAGACTCTTTAAATCAGGGGTCTCCAACCTTGACAACTTTAAGACTTGTGGACTTCAACTCCCAGAATTCCTTAGCCAGCAAAGGATTGTTATCTGTCATCCCAAGTGGCGGCCATAACTGTTACAGTTAGAAGCTTAAAATTACAGGAAGGCATATCCTCATTAAAATTAGAAAAAAACTGTACTAATGAAAGAAGTTGGCAGAGAAACAATTTGCCCAGGAAGGTAGAGGCCTTCTTTTCACTATTCCTGCTTCAGCAGAGTTTGAGCAAGCATCTTTCAAGAATCCATTTGGATTCCTGTTCGGAACACAAGTTGGATTGCTACCACTTCACTTTTGGGTTCTATCTGTAGGTTCTATCTAATAATTTTTTTAAAAATTTATTAAATGCAAAAATAAAGAAAAATACACTAAATAAATAAATAAATAAATAAATAAATAAATACATACATACATACATACATACATACATACATACATACATACCAGAGCTGGGTTCTAACTTACTTCGCTGCTGGTTTGCTTCCTCCCTTGCCGCGTGGCCGTGGCATGTGGGCATGCGCGCGGTTTGCCCAGTGCCGATTTTTTTTTAAAAAAATCCAAAAACAAAACAAAACGGAAAACAAGATGCATGCGCAGTGCTGGAAACTCAGCTTCTGCGCATGCGCAGAAGAAAAAAACCCAGAAAAAATTCAAGAATAAAAAATAACAAATAATTCAAAAAAAAGATGGTGGCGTCCACGGACCAGCACCAACCAAACCGGTTCTGTGGCATCATTGTGACGTCACCAGCGGGTTGCTACCAGTTCGGGCAAACTGGTCCGAACCTGGAGGAACCCACCTCTGATACATACATAACATACATACATACATACATACATACATACATACATACATACATACATAAAAAATAAATACATAAATACATAAAAGAAAAAAAACCTAAAAACTAAACAGGGGCATGTATTCACATACATAGCTGTACAGTAAACATTTCAGTGAAAGGAAGCCCTCATTTGTTACAGTCATCCATTAATTGATAAATTGATTTTGTGCCATCAAATTGTTTTCAACTCTTAGCAACCACATAGGTAGATCTTCTCCAGGATGATCTATCTCCAACCTGGTCCTTCAGATTTTCCAATGGTTCATCCATCTTGCTGCTGGTTGTCCACTTCTTCTCATTCCTTCCCCCTTTCTCAGCAATAGAGCCTTTTCCAGGAAGCTGGGTTTCTATATAATGTGTTTGAAGTAGGATAATTTGAGCCTGGTCATTTGTACCTCAAGTGAAAACTCTGGATTGATTTGCTCAATGATCCATTGGTTTGTTTTCTTGGTTTATTTATTTATTTATTTGTTTGTTTGTTTGTCAAACATGTATAGGATAGTAGTAATTTGTATGAACATAAGTAAAAAGTAATGATAAAAGAGGACAATAGGACGGTAGGACAGGGACGGTAGGCACAGAGGTGCGCTTATGCACGCCCCTTACAGACCTCTTAGAAACGGGGAGAGGTCGACTGCAGACAGTCTAAGGTTAAAGTTTTTGGGGTTTGGGGAAGAAACCACAGAGTCAGGTAGTGCATTCCAGGCGTTGATCACTCTGTTGCTGAAGTCGTATTTTCTGCAGCCGAGTTTGGAGCGCTTTACATTTAGTTTGAATCTATTACGTGCTCGTGTATTGTTGCGGTTGAAGCTGAAGTAGTCATTGACAGGAAGGACATTGTGGTATATGATTTTATGAACTACATTTAGATCAGATCGGAGGCGACGTAGTTGTAAATTGTCTAATCCCAGTATTTCAAGTCTGGTGGAATAAGGTATTTTGTTGTGAGCGGAGGAGTGAAGGACTCTTCTTGTGAAATATTTCTGGACTCTCTCGATTGTATGCAGTGCAGGTTCCAGACAGGTGAGCTGTATTCCAGAATTGATCTAACAAATGTTTTGTATGCTCTGGTTAGTAATGTAATGTTGCCAGAGAAGAAGCTACGGCAAGATTAGATTAACAACTCTTAGTGCCTTTTTGGCAATGTTGTTACAGTGGGCTCTAGCACTTAGGTCAATGTTGATCATGTTATTGTCAAGAGTACAATCATCCAAAACTAATCCATATTGATCTGAGATCCTGAGCAGATTTTTTTCCATACTGCACTTTCCATTGTAAGGGCAATATTTCATTGAAGTGGGTATTAAATCACCCCAAAGGTTAAACCCTGCACCTGTGCCTACTGCTGATTCTGGAAGTGTTTGTTAATCCATCTCTTTTGCCTGTACATATTTTCCCCACCAGGTTCTTAACTGTCAGAACAAAGTTTGCCAGGGATCTCTCATGAAACCGAAAGGGTTAATCCGAGGTCCCCGAGAAGAACCCATCCCCAGAGACAAATTACTACTCCAAGCAACTGAGTTTATCCATCTTTTCTACAACACACTCCAAAAGTGAGTCAGTTTTTTTTTTTTTTTGCTTATTTTGAGCTTCTATCCTGTGATTCACTTCCTTTCGGCAATTTTGGAAGGCCTTTTTAAAGACTCAGGTTGTGATTGGCATAATAGTGTTACTCTAATTGTAGTGCTAACAGAGCAATAAACTGTCTTTGTGTTGTCTTAAGTTTGCAAGTGAAACAAGAAAGAAAGAGCAGGTAATCAGGGGAAGGCATCTCTCAGAACATAGAAAAGTAGAAAAGAACAAAGAAAAATTAGAGAACATTTACATTTGAACTCTGCTTTCAGATATCCAAGCTGATTGACATACAATCCTGCAACCAACATCAAAAACATTTTTGGGGGGATCTGTGAGAGAGGGACTAACGGTGGTCTTGATGTTTTGACATTTTTGTCTAGAGAATGCAAATTATATAATGATGCAATGATGCACACGACATTTTTTTATTTTATTTTTTTATTTTATTTATTTGTCAAACATGTATAGTAGTAATTTGTATAAACATAAGTAAAAAGTAACGATAAAAGAGGACAATAGGACAGTAGGACAGGGACGGTAGGCACAGTGGTGCGCTTATGCACGCCCCTTACAGACCTCTTAGGAACGGGGTGAGGTCGACTGTAGACAGTCTAAGGTTAAAGTTTTTGGGGTTTGGGGAAGAAACCACAGAATCAGGTAGTGCATTCCAGGCATTGATCACTCTGTTGCTGAAGTCGTATTTTCTGCAATCGAGTTTGGAGCGCTTTACATTTAGTTTGAATCTATTACGTGCTCGTGTATTGTTGCGGTTGAAGCTGAAGTAGTCATTAACAGGAAGGACATTTTGGTATATGATTTTATGAACTACATTTAGATCAGATCGGAGGCGACGTAGTTGTAAATTGTCTAATCCCAGTATTTCAAGTCTGGTGGAATAAGGTATTTTGTTGTGAGCGGAGGAGTGAAGGACTCTTCTTGTGAAATATTTCTGGACTCTCTCGATTGTATTTATGTCTGATATGCAGTGCGGGTTCCAGACAGGTGAGCTGTATTCCAGAATTGGTCTAACAAATGTTTTGTATGCTCTTGTTAGTAATGTGATGTTGCCAGAGAAGAAGCTACGCAAGATTAGATTAACAACTCTTAGTGCCTTTTTGGCAATGTTGTTACAGTGGGCTCTGGCACTTAGGTCGTTGGATATGAGTACTCCAAGGTCTTGTATCAGACATTTGTGGCAGGTGCAGGGACCCACACCTGCATTCTCAGCTCTTGCATCCTTGGCAAGTCAGATAAAAGGGACAACTTCATAGATAGGTAGCTCTACCACCTGCTCTCCTTAAGCCATTCTTTCATGCAGAGGCAGTCTGGAGCAATCTCACACTCCCTTTTGAAAGGAAGAAACCTGTCATGTACAGAAAGCTTTGCCTCTCAGGGCTAGAGACGAAGGGTGAGGAACGCAGAGAAATGAATGCCTTGTTATCTCCAAATAGCTGCTGACAAGAGATTAGAAATATAATTGCTGAAAAACACAGTTTCTGAACGCCAGGAGAAATCAAAAGCGGGGGAGAGAGATGAAGAGAAGCTAATAGTATCTGGCAGGACAGATGGAGGCCTCAGCAGGCCATTTTGGGCCTACAGGCCTGAAATTTGTTCGGGTAATTATTCATTTAGAACATAAGAATCTAAGCAGTGCCCTGCTGGATCAGACTCCTGGCCCATTTCATTCAGCAGTCTGTGTCACAGTGGCCAACCAACTGGCCAAAGAAACCCATAGTCTCCCAGCAAATGGCCTTCAGAGATAGTCCCATGACAGGGGCGGGTTCCTAATTTTTTTACTACCACTCTGCAGGTGTGGCTTATTTTGTGGGTGTGGCTTACCAGCCATGTGACCGGGTAGGCGTGGCTTGCCGGTCATATATTAGTTATTTCAAAGAGATGTTACTACTATTTTTGCTATTTTATACCTTACATGAAAAGCTTTGCATACAAAGTGTGTGTTACACCATGGCAAAATGCCTGGGATCATCACCGCGCGTTCGTGGCTTCTCGGACTGCTGAAGGGAGGGGAATGGAGATAGCTCCTGCCACCCGTTCTTTCAGCGTCTCACGTGCTCCCTCAGCCATCCTCCCCTGCTTGGACTCACTGTGGGATAGGAAGGCAGCGCATGCGCAGTGCCGGAAGCTCAGCTTCTGGGCATGCGCAGAAGAATTTTTTTAAAAAAATTTACAATTATTTTTATAAAAAATGGCGGCACCCAGGCACCGGCAACCGACCGTACTGGTACTGTGACATCACCAGCGGGCCGCTACCGGTGCTATAGAGTGGACCGCACCTGTAGGAACCCACCACTGTGACCCATGACCATCAAGGCTAAAATTGGTCCAATGGCTGCTTGCTTTACTATATATGCATTGCGTGCAATATAACAAAAGTCTGTATTATTTAGTATCTTGCAAAATCTAGGAAGAGCTTCCACTTGAGATCGTAGAGAGCTAACAATTTTCATGCCGGCTGCGTTCATATATCCAGTATGGCATAGCATAGTTTGCTTGGCTTTGGCTTAGTTCTGTGTGTGAACATAGCCATCTTGGTTCGTTCTACACACCATGGTGAATGAAAGCAATGACTTACTGCATGAACCCAGGTTTTATATATCTGCTAAGATGAGATTCATCTTTCTTCAGTGTTTGTTGACTTCGGTCACTTTAAGTCGTGTGGACTTCAACTCCCAGAATTCCCCAGCAAAGTAGCCTGGGTTGAAGTATATGCATGTTAAAATGGCTGAGGTTCGAAAACAACTGTTTTAAAACAAGGCATTTTTGTGCCTGTTTATGGCTGGCAAAATAATATTTAACCATGTAACTGGAGAAGAAAAATGGAGCTGAAGTTTCCTAAATATGCATGTCAGGGGCGGGTTCCTAATATTTTTACTACCATTCTGTGGGCGTGGCTTATTTTGTGGGTATGGCTTGCCGGCCATGTGACCGGGTGGGCATAGCTTCTCGGACTGCTGAAGGGAGGGGAACTGAGATAGGTCCTGCCGCCCATTCACCCTCCCCTCAGCAGCTCGAGAAGCCTCGAACGTGCAAAAACGCCTAGGATCATCACCGCGCGTTCGTGGCTTCTCAGACTGCTGAAGGGAGGGGAATGGAGATAGCTCCTGCCGCCCGTTCTTTCAGCATCTCACATGCTCCCTCAGCCATCCTCCCCTGCTTGGACTCACTGTGGGGTAGGAAGGCAGCGCATGTACAGTGCCGGAAGCTCAGCTTCTGGGCATGTGCAGAAGAAACATTTTGTAAAAAATTAATTTTTTTAAAAAAAATGGCGGCGCCCAGGCACCGGCAACCGACCGCACTGGTACTGTGACGTCACCAGCGGCCGCTACCGGTGCTATAGAGTGGACCGCACCTGTAGGAACCCACCACTGATGCATGTGCTTTTTTATGTGCTGAGGGCAATGGTGGAACAATGATATAAAACAGGCAGGATTACTTGTCATTGATGGTTCTCTCCTTGCATTGATTATGTGACATCAAGTTGTTTTTGACTCCTAACAATTACATAGATTCCCCTCCCAATCCTGGTTTGATTGGTTATATCTGAGGCACAGAATATGAAGGCAACTTCTTTACTGTTTATTGTTATTAGTAAACCATGGTTTATGTCTTTGAAGTTTGAGAAGCTACTGTACTGATTATAGCTGATTAAACAAACCATGGAGTATTAAATGATAGAAGCAAGTCATTAGGTGAAGGATCTCTACTATCTAGAAAGCTGTATTTTTAATGTTTGGAGCCAGAGTTTTCCGACTACTTCTAATCTTACAAGCAAACAATGATGTTATTGGCGCTGCAAGAAGAAAAAAAGTCTTATTATTATGACTCCTGCAGCAATGTGTCAAGGTAATGAGGAATTTTACAGGCTCTCTTCTCCTCCCAGGAGCACCATCCATTCAGGTTCACTCGATAGCCATAGGAAAGAATGATGGTTTTCAACATTCACTTGTTTCTTCTCTGCATCTCTTTGATTGGGAAATCCCTGCATCATTTTGGAAATCTTTCTGAATTATGTTAGCTTCCAATATTGCTTACTGTCCTGTTCACCACTGTTGCCATTTCCTTTATTTTCTTTGCAGGGCAGAAACGGAAGAGCACACAACACGGCTGGAAGCAGTGGCTCAAGAGATAGAAAGAACAGGAACTTATCAACTCACCAAAGAAGAGCTTATCTTTGCCACAAAGCAAGCCTGGAGAAATGCTCCTCGGTGCATCGGGAGAATCCAGTGGTCCAATTTACAGGTGATCCATTTGCTTTTGCTGTTCCAGACGTAACCAGATTCTACTGGAAAAGCCAGGGTTTGGCTCATCCAGTGGTGGGTTCCTACCAGTGCGGTCCACTCTATAGCACCGGTAGCAGCCCGTTGGTGACGTCACAGTACCGTGCGGTCGGTTGCCGGTGCCTGGGAGCCGCCCTTTAAAAAAATTTTTTTTTTTTAAAAAAATTCTTTTGCGCATGCCCAGAAGCCAAGCTTCCGGCACTGTGCATGCGCTGCCTTCCTACCCCACAGTGAGTCCAAGCAGGGGAGGATGGCTGAGGGAGCGTGTGAGACGCTGAAAGAATGGGCAGCAGGACCTATCTCAGTTCCCCTCCCTTCAGCAGTCTGAGAAGCCACGAACGTGCGGTGATGATCCCAGGCATTTTCGCACATTCGAGGCTTCTCGAGCTGCTGAGGGGAGGGGGAACGGGCGGCAGGAGCCTAAGATCATCGAATGGGGAGAAGCATTCAGGCCGGATGGAGCCTCCTAGAAGAACCGCTGCCGCGGTCTTGCTGCTCCCGCTGCGGGGGGCTGCGTTGTGGGTGGGCAATGCCCCCCTGCTTCTCCGGCCGCTGCCAAGCTCCCGAGGCCCACGCCCACCCGGTCACATGGCTGGCAAGCCACACCCACAAAATAAGCCACGCCCACAGAGTGGTAGTAAAAAAATTAGGAACCCGCCCCTGGTCTCATCCTATTCCATAGTGATACCTCCACAAAAATTATAAGACAAAGAATGGAACTCTGGGCCAGCATTCTAGGACTAGGTTAGAAGTAGAAAAGAATTGGCACACGTATTATTGGACTTTACAACCTAAGCAGAGATTTAAATTCTTGAAACTGCATAACTGGATCCCCAGTAATCTGCCTTTTGGAAATTCGGAATGTGTAACCTGAAAAAGAGCACATTTCAGAGAACAATGAAAAAGATGAATGAGAATTGATATGTGAGATTGATACTCTTCCTTTGATCTTCTAGGACAGTGATGGCGAACCTTTTCAGCACCCAGTGCCCAAACCGGAACGCTGCAGCCCGGAAACTCGAAGACAACCTGGTGTTGTGGTTTCCGGCACGCGCATGCCAGCTGGACTTCGTGTGCGCCGGAGCCCCAGAAACCCGAAGACCAGCTGGCCAGCATGCTTGCTTTCTTGCTTGGTTTCCGGTGTGCGCATGCGCACCAGCCAGCTGGTCTTTGGGTTTCTGGGGCTCCGGCGTGCGCGAAGATCAGCTGGCCAGTCCACATGTGTGTGTCGGAAACCAGAAGAGCACCTGGCGATGGCACGCGTGCCCACAGAGAGGGCTCTGCGTGCGACCTCTGGCACGGGTGCCATAGGTTCACCATCACAGTTCTAGGATAATGATTCTCAACAACTGTAAGCTGTGCCTAGGGAATTCTGGGAGTAGAAGTCCACACAGCTTAAAGTTGCTGAGGTTGAGAAATATTGTCCTAGAGCAGGGGTGTCAAACTTAAGGCCCGGGGGCCGGATGCGACCCTCCCGAGCTCCGTTTTCGCTGGCAGAGGGTTGCAGGAGACCGTCACACGGAAGCCGGTTTTCGCTGGCAGAGCGCTCGGGCCGCCACAGGCACCCACACACAAGTGATGTCGAGCTGGCCCCGACCCCCCCAAGGTCAAACACAACCCGGATGCCGCCCTCAATGAAATCGAGTTTGACACCCCTGTCCTAGAGAGAGAACTCTGATATAACTTACAGGTTGTGGAACATTGAAGGTCTCCAGGAAATCTATTTTAGTATGATGGATCTTCTCTTTATCAAAGTTGGAGCTACATGATCTGTAAGTGTCCTTTCTGTGAGGTTATTATCTGCAAAACATGCTAAACTAGCTAGTTTCTAAGAGACAATTGAGGGTTATCTAAGAGTTATTTAAGATTGCAAAAGTTATATTTCTTGGATTGGGTTGGAAAGCGATCTTGGAAGCCTGTACTACTACTAATATTAAGTTTTCTTATTTGCCGATTAATGCCTTTTAGGTGTTTGATGCTCGCAGTTGCACCAATGCTAAAGAAATGTTTGAACATCTTTGTCGCCATTTGGAGTATGCTACGAATGGAGGGAACATAAGGTATGAGCCATTTTTAAAATATATATATTTCATCTGGATCTATAGAGTCACTGAGTAAACTGTCATTCACTCCCACTCTCTTGAAATAGGTCCACCATCACTGTCTTCCCCCACAGGACTGATGGAAAGCACGACTTCCGAATATGGAACAATCAACTCATCCAGTATGCTGGCTACCAGATGCCAGATGGATCCATTGTGGGAGATCCAGCCAACGTGGAGTTTACACAAGTATGTACAAAATAAATATTGAGAGTAGTGCATCATCATCATCATCATCATCATCATCATCATCATCATCATCATCATTATTATTAATTTATTAAATTTATATTTTGTTGATTTATTTATTTGTATCCCGCCTTTATTATTTTTATAAATAACTAAAGGTGTTGAACATACCCAACACAACTTCCTCCTCCTATTCCCCTCCCACAATAACAATCCTGAAGAGTGGATTGGGCTGAGACAAAGTGACTGGCCCAAAATAACCCAGCTGGCTTTTCTGCTAAGATGGGAGTTGAAGGTATGGCTTCCTGCTTTCTACCCCGATGCTGTAACCACTAGGCCAAACTGGCTCTATGCCGTCCATCTCCCTGGTGGCTTACAACACCTTAAAAGCACAGTATAAAACAGGGGTCCCCAAACTTGGCAACTTTAAGACTTGCGGACTTCAACTCCCAGAATTCTCCAGCTGGCTGTAGAATTCTAGGAGTTGAAGTCCGCAAGTCTTAAAGTTGCCAAGTTTGAAGACCTCTGGTATAAAACAATGAGAGCATTAAAACATGAAAAACATTCAGTGTTAGCATTAAAACATTAAACATTAACAAGAAATTAAATAAAAGGCATGAATAAATGTCTGGGATGGAGGTCCTAATCTACTAGTCACCTCCAAAGTGGAACATCCCCATCGAGACCCCAGGGCAGTTGGCAGAACCAGGTTTTGAGGCCCCTTGAGAAGAGCAAGATGGTAGGGGTTGATCTCACCCCAAGGGGCATGATGTTCCAAAGGGCAGGAGCTACAGCAGAAAAGGCTCTTCTCCTAGACCCCACCAGCCCTAAATTCCTAATATACCTCTTCTGCAGGAGTGAGTGGGCTGGGCCAGTCCCATTGGATGAGACTGTTCCTCAGTTAATCTGGATCCATGCCATAAAAGGCTTTGAAGATGATAACAACACACCTTGAATTGGACCCAAAGGCAAACCCGCAACCAGTGCAATTCCCACAGCGGTGATGTTACCTGGGGTTACCACCACAGGGATGCCTAAAGCTGTCTGTGCTGCTACTTTCTGCATCAGGGGCGGGTTCCTAATTTTTTTACTACCACTGTGGGCGTGGCTTATTTTGTGGGTGTGGCTTGCCAGCCATGTGACCGGGTGGGCGTGGCTTGCCGGTCATATATTAGTTATTTCAGAGAGATGTTACTACTATTTTTGCTATTTTATACCTTACATGAAAAGCTTTGCATACAAAGTGCGTGTTACACCATGGCAACACAGCAACCTTTATATGCAGAAAATGCTATAGTTAAAAGACAAGCAAGTCTCATGCAGCATGTTTGGTTTCAGTCATGGATTCCTTAGATGAAAATATTGAGGACTGTTAAAAGAACAGTATCTTTTAACAGTCCTCAATGTTTTCGTCTAAAGAATAACAGTATAAAACTGTATAAAATTAACAGTATAAAAGGTTAAGCTTTCGGAAAACGCCCACTTTGGGAAGCTTTAGGCAAAAGCGAAGGAAAAGTGTCAAATGCGAGCTTCTTATTATTTTCAAGCGAAGGGACGGAGAAAGACTTAATTATCAGGTTTCTGGGCATGCGCAGAAGAAATTTTTTTTAAAAATCTAATTTTTTTTTAATGGCGGCGCCCAGGCACCGGCAATTGACTGCACCGGTACTGTGATGTCACCAGCGGGCCGCTACCGGTGCTATAGAGTGGACCGCACTGGTAGGAACCCACCACTGTTCTGCATTCCTGATCGAATGCATTGCAATAGTTCAAACGTGAGATGATCAGGGCATTCCACCTTTACCGAAACTGCATCCAGTTCCATAATTCTAGAATCCTTGGGCATTCAAGGAGTCGAATACTTTGCCTCCTCTCAAGAAAGAAAGAAAAAGAAATCACCGCCCTTCTTTTCCTTCTGCCAGCTCTGCATCCAGCTTGGCTGGAGAGCCAAATATGGCTGCTTTGATGTGCTTCCACTGGTCCTGCAAGCCAATGGTCAAGACCCAGAATTATTTGAATTGCCGCCAGAGCTCATCCTGGAGGTGTCAATGGAGCATCCCACGTAAGCATCTTGGCTTCAGATGACAGAAGCCCAGACCTGTTTTTGATGGGTCAGGTGGAGGACTCTATCAAAGCAAGATTGTTTGCTGAGACCTTGGGACAGGTTGGGTTGGGTTGGCTTTTGTTTGGTTAAACGATGTTGAACGTGTCCTTGGAGATAACAGGCAAGCAAAATTGAGCCGAAAGTAATGAAACAGCAAGAATGTTTAGTCCCGAAGCTTTGCAGCTTTTCTCATCTTCTGTTTAATCAAAACGAGTTTTTTCTCTCTCTCTCTTAATGATATAATCGGGGAAAACCTTCAGCAGATGCTAAGGCTGCTGTTACGAAACAGAGTCCAAACATAGATAGCAGGGCCACTGTAGTCCAAATTTCCAGTTATTTGTGTTCCCCCCCCCTTCCAACAAAGTAACTTAATGAGAAGTGGCTGTTGAGGAACTGAGGTGCAGTGTGAATTTACAATGAAAGAACCAATAGGTTTTCTAGTCAAAATAAATGGCTAATGGATGGCTTGTTAATACAACTCTCTGTGATCCTTTCTGCAGATATGAATGGTTTAAAGACCTGGGCTTGAAGTGGTATGCAGTTCCGGCTGTGTCTAATATGCTCCTTGAAGTTGGTGGGCTGGAATTTACAGCTTGTCCTTTTAATGGCTGGTACATGGGGACTGAGATTGGGGTACGGGACTTCTGTGATGTCCGGCGCTACAATATTCTTCAGGTAACCCTTTGTAAAGGTTGGTTGGGTGGTTAAGGTGTGTTTCAGAGGCATCTTTATTATTTTACCAAGACATCTTTATAATGCCTTGGTAAGGCCACTGGTAAAACCCTGACTAGGTGGCTCAGTGGCTAAGACATTGAGCTTGTTGATCAGAAAGGTTGGCAGTTCGGCGGTTCGAATCCCTAGTACAGGTCTCCTGCGTGAGCAGGGGGTTGGACTAGATGACCTCCAAGGTCCCTTCCAACTCTGTTACTGTTACCTAGTCAAGGCCACACTTGGAATACGGCATTCAGTTTTGGTCTCCACGATGTAAAAAGGATGTTGAGACTCTAGAAAGAGTGCAGAGAAGAGCAACAAAGATGATTAGGGGACTGGAGGCTAAAACATATGAAGAACGGTTGCAGGAACTGGGTATGTCTAGTTTAATGAAAAGAAGGACTAGGGGAGACATGATAGCAGTGTTCCAATATCTCAGGGGTTGCCACAAAGAAGAGGGAGTCAAGCTATTCTCCAAAGCACCTGAGGGTAGAACAAGAAGCAATGGGTGGAAACTAATCAAGGAGAGAAGCAACCTAGAACTAAGGAGAAATTTCCTGACAGTTAGAACAATTAATCAGTGGAACAGCTTGCCTCCAGAAGTTGTGAATGCTCCAACACTGGACGTTTTAAAGAAGATGTTGGATAACCATTCGTCTGAAGTGTTATAGGGTTTCCTGCCTAAGCAGGGGGTTGGACTAGAAGACCTCCAAGGTCCCATCCAACTCTGTTATTATTATTTATTTATCTGCAGAGGGTGGGGGGTGGGTGCAGACGATGAAAGCTGTATTTATACCATTTCAACGAAGCTAGAATATGACACATTGTTGGTTCCCCATTTTGTCTGCTTGATCCAGGAAGTGGGGAGAAGGATGGGCCTGGAAACAAACAAGCTCTCTTCACTGTGGAAAGACAAAGCTGTGATAGAGGTTAATGTTGCTGTGCTCCATAGTTTTCAGGTGAGTGGAAAAAGAAGAGGCAAAAGGTCGCTCTTCTCCATTTCTAGCCACTTCCTTTGCAGCGAGAAGGTCTGAGGTTCAGAGCTGATTTTTTGTTTCCTTCAAAGAAGAAAAGGCTTTGTTGGAGATCTTTGCAAGCAACTAACCCAGTGCTTCTCAAATAGTGGGGCGGGCTCCCCTGGGGGGGGCATGGAGCGATGCCGGGGGGGGCGCATGACCCCGGGGAACCTTCTTTTTTTTGCCGCAGGGAGTAGGGGTTTTTATTTATTTATTTATTTGTCAAACATGTATAGTAGTAATTTGTATAAACATAAGTAAAAAGTAATGATAAAAGAGGACAATAGGACAGTAGGACAGGGACGGTAGGCACAGTGGTGCGCTTATGCATGCCCCTTATAGACCTCTTAGAAACGGGGAGAGGTCGACTGTAGACAGTCTAAGGTTAAAGTTTTTGGGGTTTGGGGAAGAAACCACAGAGTCAGGTAATGCATTCCAGGCATTGATCACTCTGTTGCTGAAGTCGTATTTTCTGCAATCGAGTTTGGAGCGGTTTACATTAAGTTTGAATCTATTACGTGCTCGTGTATTGTTGCGGTTGAAGCTGAAGTAGTCATTAACAGGAAGGACATTTTGGTATATGATTTTATGAACTTTTAGATTTTATTATTTATTTAATAGATTAGTATGCCGCCCAACTCCCAGGGGACTCTGGGCGGCTCACAACATGTCCAAATCTATTACAGTAAAACATATAACAATTTAAAAAATATATAAAAATTAAAAAGAAATCTCCAACATTCATAATTAAAGGGGGGAGATCAGATCGGAGGCGACGTAGTTGTAAATTGTCTAATCCCAGTATTTCAAGTCTGGTGGAATAAGGTATTTTGTTGTGAGCGGAGGAGTGAAGGACTCTTCTTGTGAAATATTTCTGGACTCTCTCGATTGTATTTATGTCTGATATGCAGTGCGGGTTCCAGACAGGTGAGCTATATTCCAGAATTGGTCTTACAAATGTTTTGTATGCTCTCGTTAGTAATGTGATGTTGCCAGAGAAGAAGCTACGCAAGATTAGATTAACAACTCTTAGTGCCTTTTTGGCAATGTTGTTACAGTGGGCTCTAGCACTTAGGTCAGTGTTTCCCAACCTTGGCAACTTGAAGATGTCTGGACTTCAACTCCCAGAATTCCCCAGCCAGTGAACACTGACTTAGGTCGTTGGATATGAATACTCCAAGGTCTTTGACGGAGTGACAAATAAACACCGAACAATAGCACACAGCACAGAGCAGGAGATATGAAGTGCAGATAACAAACCCTTAAGAGACACCCTGGAAAAATATTTAACAGGGATGAAAAGAAAGGAGGAGAGAGATGGAGATAATGAGACAAACGTAAGTCTCCTGAAAGCTAAGACGAGGAAATATGACGAAGCGTATGTAGCGCTTGGCTTCACTGTGACTACGGTGGGAGACGAGGAAAGACCGGTATGTTTACTGTGTCTAAAAATGTTGGCAGCAGACAGCATGAAGCCAAATAAATTAAGGCGTCACTTAAACACATTACACCCCAATCACGCTGATAAGCCGCTTGAGTTTTTTCAGCGAAAACGTGCCGAATATTGCAAACAATCGTCCCGGTAGAGAGTTGGGGGCGCGCGAAATGTTTACTTCTTCCTAGGGGGGGTATAACAGAAAATAATTGAGAAGCACTGAACTAACCCAACCATTGATTGGATTAGTTGCTTCTAAACCAGTTACCCATCATTCTGTTGCTAAGCAGGATAGTTGTTAAATGAATTTTGCCCCATTTCATGACCTTTCTTGCCACTGTGGTTAGCTGAATTGCTGCTGTTAAGTTACTGAGACAGTTGTTAAGTGAATCTGATGTGAGACGCCGCTGAGAGCAGTGCGGATTATCAGGAGCTGGCTCTGCACTCGGGAGTGAGAACGGCGACTAATTAGACCTTTTGAACGCTGACTTTGGAGACCGCCGCCATTTTTATGGCGGAGGCTTGCTTCTGCAAACTAGTCTCACTCTTTGATTTCTGTCCCTTGGGACCCCCCCCATTGTTGCTATCGAGGGGGCATAGATACATTTTGTGCATTTAACGTCTGTCCTTGGAGGCTTGTAAAAACTCTCTCTCTGGAAAGATCGTGAGAAGCCGCCATTACTGCCTGCTTGTCATCTGGAAGGCAGTTTCTGGAAGGTACAGTGACTATAATTATCCCAGATGCTTCTTCTAATACCATCTTGGCTCCTGTGGACGCTTCTAGTCACCCTATCGATCAAAGCAACCAAGGCGAAGATGTGGACCCCCCCCCTTGGTCAAATTTCGATCAAGCACCGAGGGATGTAGGACTTTGGACTTTCAAAGCCACCATTGTGATTCTGCCGCCATTTTAGAACTTTTTAGAAACCGTTTTAAATTGTATCCTCCCCTCTGAGATGTGATATGGGTGTGGTTGAATGTGGGTAGAATGAGATGAGTGTCTGAGTATTAGAAAGTGTGTGAAAATGGAAACGCTAGGGACTGGGACCTTGCCCCCCCCGCTGAGTGCAAAAACAGAAGTGGGGGGGGACCCGGCTACCCCTTCTTGTGAGAATGGTATGTATGGCCTGCAGGAAGGGAGGGAGACCAGCGGGGGAGGGGAGGGGGTCTCTGGTGTAGGCGAGAGCCGGACCATCTCGGTCATAACGGGAAGAGGCAGATATGGCGGGAGCAGAGGGGTGGGCCGCTCTCGGGGAATAAGACCTCGCTGTTTACAAGCGATCCCTTGTTCCGGCCCCTCCGATCCGGTTCCATCGTGCTCAACCCGGATACCTGGCAACCAGGGTTTTCAGGGCCCTGGGCTCAGGATGCTGCTGCTTAACGCCAGGTCAATCGTCAACAAAGCCGCCTTGATACGTGACTTAATCACAGAGGAGGGGGCTGACCTGGTGTGTGTTACCGAGACCTGGCTGGGGCAGGAGGGGGGAGTAGCTCTCTCCGAGATATGCCCAGCCGGTTTCTCGGTGCAGCACCATTCTCGACCCCAGGGAAGGGGGGGAGGAGTGGCAATAATAACGCGTGGAAATCTGCATCCTCGTAGGATCCCTGCCCCGGAGATTGTTGGGTGTGAGACGCTCCTTTTGAAGTTGGACTTAGGGGTACAGGTGGGCCTTTTCTTAACGTACCTGCCTCCCAGCTGCGTAAGCAAGGCCCTGCCTGAGCTGCTCGAGGCAGTAGCCGGCTTGGCAGTTGAGTTCCCCAGGCTTATGGTGCTGGGGGACTTCAACTTGCCATCTGCTGGCGAAACCTCTGGGGCGGCCCAGGAGTTCATGGATTCCATGACAACCATGGACCTGTCCCAAGTAATCCAGGGTCCGACTCATGAGGGTGGTCACACGCTCGACCTAGTGTTTCTTTCGGGGCAGTGGAGAGATGATCTGAAGATAAGGGACTTAGTCATCACCCCACTGTCATGGTCAGATCATTTCCTACTGAGGCTGGATTTCGCAGCCCCATTCCTCCCCCGCAGGGAGGTGGGACCGACTAAGTGGTTCCGCCCCAGGCGCCTAATGGAACCGGAAGGATTCCAGAGGGAACTTGGGGAAATACCTGAAACCCTGGTACACAATTCGGCTGACTCCCTGGTGGCTGCTTGGAACACCGCAGCATCAGGGGCTCTAGACCGAATTGCGCCTAAGCGACCTCTCTATGGCAGTGGATTCCGGAAAGCTCCCTGGTTTACCGAGGAGCTCCGGGAGATGAAACGCCAGAAGAGACGTCTGGAGCGCCGCTGGAGGGCCAGAAAAACCGAGTCTGATCGAACACTATTAAGAATTTACATCAGATCTTATTTAGTGGCGATAAGGGCGGCAAAACGATCCTATTTTTCCGCTCTTATTGCGTCCGCAGATTCTCGCCCAGCCGCCTTGTTTAGGGTGACTCGCTCCCTCCTTGCAAAAGGGGGGAGCGAGGAACACTTACAAGGCAGAGCTGAGGAATTCGCTGAGTTTCTGTCGGATAAAGTTGCTCAGATTCGGTCAAATCTGGACTCCGGCTGGACAGAGTCCATTGAGTTGACAGGGGCTAGTCTTAGTCCATCATTATGGGAAGAGTTTGGGCCTGTTTCTCCCGAGGATGTGGACAGGGCTGTGGGAGCGATGGGTACCTCCACCTGTTTATTGGACCCGTGCCCCTCCTGGCTGGTTTCGGCTAGCAGAGAGGTAGCACGCGGCTGGATCCAGGCGGTGGTCACCGCTTCTTTGAGAGAGGGATCCGTACCGCAGTCGTTAAAAGCTGCGGTGGTGCGACCCCTCCTGAAGAAGCCTTCCCTGGATCCAGCTGACTTGAAGAACTATCGTCCGGTCTCCAACTTACCTTTTTTAGGGAAAGTTGTGGAGAAGGTGGTGGTTACTCAACTTCTGCAGCTCCTGGATGAAACAGATCATCTAGACCCTTACCAGTCGGGTTTCAGGCGCGGCTACAGTACAGAAACTGCCTTGGTCGCTCTGATGGATGATCTCTGGCGGGCCCGGGATGGGGGAAATTCCTCCATCCTGGTGCTACTTGACCTCTCAGCGGCTTTCGATACCATCGACCATGGTATCCTTCTGCATCGTCTCAGCGAGTTGGGAGTGGGAGGCACCGTTCTGCGGTGGTTCTCCTCTTATCTCGCTGATAGGATGCAGTCGGTGCTGGCAGGGGGGCAGAGATCGTCCCCTAGGCCCCTATTATGTGGGGTGCCTCAGGGGTCGGTTCTCTCGCCCATCCTGTTCAACATCTACATGAAACCGCTGGGGGAGATCATTCGCAGACATGGGGTGTGTTTCCATCAGTACGCTGATGACACCCAGCTGTACATCACCACCCCGTCTGACTTCAGTGAGGCAGTTGATGTAATGTGCCGGTGCCTGGACGACGTCAGGATCTGGATGGGGAGGAACAGACTCAGACTTAATCCCGATAAGACTGAGTGGCTGTGGATATTGCCTCCTAAGGACTACGACAACTGTCCCTCCGTGGTCCTTGAGGGAGCGAAACTGACTCCCTCGGACCAGGTCCGCAACTTGGGGGTCCTTCTAGATCCACAGCTAAAATTGGACCATCATCTTTCAGCTGTGGCTAGAGGGGCCTTTGCACAGGTTCGCCTGGTGCACCAGTTGCGGCCATATTTGGAGAAGGAGGCTCTACTCACGGTCACTCATGCCCTTGTCACCTCTCGCTTGGACTACTGCAATGCGCTCTACATGGGGCTACCCTTGAAGAGTATCCGGAGACTTCAGTTGGTGCAAAATGCGGCTGCGCGTGCTGTGGTGGGTGTGCCAAGGTACACCCACGTGACATCGATACTCCGCCAGCTGCATTGGTTGCCCATCGGTCTCCGGGTCCAATTCAAGGTGTTGATCACCATCTTTAAAGCCCTTCATGGCTTGGGACCAGGTTATCTACGGGACCGCATTCTGCCTCATACTTCCCTTCGACCGGTTAGGGCCCACAGAGTGGGCCTCCTCCAGGTCCCGTCGGCCAAACAATGCCGGCTGGCGGGCCCAAGGGGGAGAGCCTTCTCTGTGGCTGGCCCTGTGCTCTGGAACCAACTTCCACCAGAGACCCGAACTATCCCCACTCTGCTGGCCTTCCGGAAAGCTGTTAAGACATGGCTTTTCCTGCAGGCGGGGGGTAGAGCTTAATTCATTCGAGCCCACCCCCCAAGTATGTATGATGTTGAATGGTTGGTGATGATTCTTTTTATAGTGTGTTTTAATTTTTATATTTGCTTTTAATTAACTTTTTAGATTTTGGTTATTCTTGTATTTTCTCACTGTTGTACGCCGCCCTGAGTCCTTAGGGAGTTGGGCGGCATATAAGAATTCCAAAATAAATAAATAAATAAATAAATCAGGCTTCCCCATTGGCTCTGCTTGTCCGAAGGTCGCAAACGGTGATCACATGATCCGGGAATATTGCAACCATCATAAGTACATACCAGTTGCCAAGTGTATGCCGAATTTGGATTACGTGACCGCAGGGATGCTGCAATGGGTGTAAAGTGTGAAAAACGGTCGTAAGTCGCTTTTTTTCAGTGCCGTTGTAACTTCCAACGGTCACTAAACAAATGGTTGTAAGTCGAGTACTGCCTATAAGGCCTGTTGTGGCCCGCTAGCGGCCACCAGAGCTGGCAGCAGATTCGGACAGTGAGGAGGTTGGGGAGGAACATGGGCCAGTCCTGGAGTCTGGGGAAGGCTCTTGACGAGTGCTCTGCGCCGGAGGCAGAGATGGGGCCAGGGCAGACTGACAGTTATCAGCTGCCTCCAGAGTCAGACATCAGTGAGGCAGACGAACAGCTGGAGCCTGTTCCCAGTGTGCGCATGCACAGAGTTGACAGACGAAGGGAACAGCTGAGGAACAAGGGTCGACTTGGGAGTAAGGCCACAGGTAGACGATGAATGGCCCCTCCCATAGGGAATAAAAGAGGAGCGAAAGGGGAGGGATGTTTGCAGGAGACAATTAGTTCATTTGGGCGAAGATCTGTTCCTGCATCCTTGCCAAGTATTGTCTGTTATAGTGTGGAGTCTGAAAGATATCGGCTTGGCAGCTCTCCAAGCCTGATAAAAGTCTGTAATTGGGAAATACCTTGAAAAATGGTTGACCGGGACTTTGCTGGAGAGGAATTCACTGTAAACTAAATAAAAGGGGTTTTATCGGGATGTGGAGCCAGCTTCGTGCTTTTGTATTTGTATTTGTATTTTGTATTTGTTTATTTGTCAAGCATATATGATTATAAGCAAAGTATAAACAGTAAAACATGATTGAATATATATGTAATAGTACAAGCATGAATAAGAGTAAAAGAGGTAAGAATATATGTGTACATTAGGACAGGAATGGTAGGCACGGTTGTGCGCTTATGCACGCCTAGGTCAGAACAAGGCCATGGACTTATGCTTGAAAGTCTTAGCCAACCCGTACACTGGAGCCAAGCAAGTTTTTCATTTCTGTGATTCTTCTAGAAACAAAGCATTACTATCATGGACCACCATTCTGCTGCGGAATCATT
This sequence comes from Diadophis punctatus similis, assembly GCA_023053685.1. Classification (NCBI taxonomy): domain Eukaryota; kingdom Metazoa; phylum Chordata; class Lepidosauria; order Squamata; family Dipsadidae; genus Diadophis; species Diadophis punctatus. The sequence continues at coordinate 10,831,491 of JALIGW010000001.1, read as the reverse complement.
CATGAAGTACATGCAGAATGAATACCGGATTCGTGGGGGGTGTCCGGCAGATTGGGTTTGGCTGGTTCCTCCCATCTCGGGTAGCATTACACCTCTCTTCCATCAGGAGATGTTGAATTACATTATTTCACCGTTCTATTATTATCAGGTGAGCTAAGTTCAATTCAGTGGCTTGCCTGGTTCGTATTAGTATCTTTCAATTCAAAATCAGCAATGGTTTTTTTCCCCCATGAAACATTGGAAAACTGGCTTTTGTATTTATTTTATTTTTAATTTATGTATTAGATTTGTAGTTCATAAGTAACTCAAGATGGCTAACGTACCTAGCATTCCTTCCTCCTCCTATTTTCCCCACAACAGCCCCATGAAATAGGTTGGGCTGAGAGAGAGTAACTTGCCCAAGTCACCCCGCTGACTTTCATGCCTAAAGTGGGATTAGAACTCACAGTCTCCTGGTGATTGGCTAAAGTTACTCAGCCAGCTTTCATTAAAGTGACCAGATTTTTTTTTCTTCAAGCGGGACACCATTGACAGGGGTGGGTTTCTCCATTTGAGTTTTGCCCTCTGCGCATGCGCAGAACGCTGCGCATGCGCAGAGGGCAAAACAGCAAATGTCGGCGTCCAGGTGAGGAGGGGGGGAGGGGGGACGCGGGAGGCCACTGTACGTCCTACCTACCTGGGACTTTTCCCAGTAGCTTCAGTCGCGTTCCTTGCTAATAGCGCCCAGAGCAGAGCAGCCCCTCCCAGAAGATCGCGAGACGTTATCTTTTGGAAGAGGCTGCTCTGCTCTGGGCGCCAATTAGCAAGGAACGCGACTGAAGCTACCGGGAAAAGTCCCAGGTCGGACGCGCGCCCCGTCCCGTCCGCCAGTCCTGCCCCGCACCCCCCAACCCCCAGCGCGAGACGCGCGTCCGACCTGGGACTTTTCCCGGTAGCTTCAGTCGCGTTCCTTGCTAATAGCGCCCAGAGCAGAGCAGCCCCTCCCAGAAGATCGCGAGACGTTATCTTTTGGAAGAGGCTGCTCTGCTCTGGGCGCCAATTAGCAAGGAACGCGACTGAAGCTACCGGGGAAAGTCCCAGGTCGGACGCGCGCCCCGTCCCGTCCGCCAGTCCTGCCCCGCCCCCCCCAACCCCCAGCGCGAGACGCGCGTCCGACCTGGGACTTTTCCCGGTAGCTTCAGTCGCGTTCCTTGCTAATAGCGCCCAGAGCAGAGCAGCCCCTCCCAGAAGATAACGTCTTGCGATCTTCTGGGAGGGGCTGCTCTGCTCTGGACGCTATTAGCAAGGAACGCGACTGAAGCTGCTACCGGGAAAAGTCTCAGGTAGGACGCGCGCCCCGCCCTTCCCCGCCCCTTTTGCCGCGGCACACTTAGCATGGCCTCATGGGACAAGTGCAAAGTGGCGCTCCCCCCCCAGGGTTCGCTCTGCCCCGCCCCGCGCCACCCTGTGAATAGAGGGGACTGAATCGGAAGCCTGTCGCTCGGGCGCGCGTCTGGCTGGAGGAAGAAGCGGGGGCTCAAAAATCGGGACTTTTTAAGAGGGCGGGCGGGACGCGGGACAAAGCATTAAAAAGCGGGTCTGTCCCGCCAAAATCGGGACGTCTGGTCACCTTAGCTTTCATGCCTAAAATGGAACTGGAATTCACAGTCTTCTGGTTTCTAGGCCAGAACCTTAACAACCACAAATTGGCTTCCATCATATTGGAATGGATATATTAGGGAAATAAAGAATGGGTGGGTGGGTGGATGGATGGATGGAGTAATTTCTCCAGGTTCTAAGTATTATTCCCATGAAAATTGAGTCCAGACCACTGGTTCACCTCTACCACCAGCTAATTCAAACTTAGTCCTTCCTTCCTTCCTTCCTTCCTTCCTTCCTTCCTTCCTTCCTTCCTTCCTTCCTTCCTTCCTTCCTTCCTTCCTTCCTTCCTTCCTTCCTTCCTTTCCTTCCTTCCTTCCTTCCTTCCCTCCCTCCCTCCCTCCCTCCCTCCCTCCCTCCCTCCCTCCTTCCTTCCTTCCTTCCTTCCTTCCTTCCTTCCTTCCTTCCTTCTTTTATCCTTATCCCACATTTCATCTAGTTCTAAGCAGAAATTTAGAAAAGGTAATTTTGAGGGGCAAGGAATAGCTTAGAACATTATTAAGGGAGCAATTGTTTGCGATCAACACAAAGTATAAATATATTATAATTAGGCTTCGCAATGATAAGAGCTATGGTGGCGCAGTGGTTAGAATGCAATACTGCAGACTACTACTGCTGACTGCCGGCTGCCTACAGTTCAGCAGTTCGATCCTGACCGGCTCAAGATTAACTCAGCATTCCATCCTTCCGAGGTCGGTAAAATGAGGACCCAGATCGTTGGGGGCAATATGCTGACTCTGTAAACCACTTAGAGAGGGATATAAAGCAATGTGAAGCTGTATATACAGTAAGTGTAAGTGATATTGCTATTTGTCAAGGGGTAACCCTCCTTGAAGTCATCCTTAACACACAGCAGTATTCAAGTGTATCCCTCTGTGAAGCTTCTTTGATTCCTGAAAGATTTCAGAATGGCCAAGAAGTGGACATGGATCCATAGGAAGAAATACAATTCATCAGTGCTCCAAGTTCAATTTAGCAAGTGCAGAAATCCAATTGTTTTCCACAACAAAGGGAATAAGGGATAGAAGCAGAATGAGGAAACCTTTGCAGGAAAAGTCATAGGTCTGTGGAATCAGTGATAGCTTTAATAAGCAAAATTGGGTAACTGGCTTAAGTCATGGTAACCTGACATTGAAATGTCCAACTTCTCCTATCCTTCAAGGTGGATGCCTGGAAAACACACATCTGGGAAGATGAGAAACACAAGCCAAAGAAAAGAGAGATCAGGTTCTGCATATGGGCCAAGTACGTTTCCAGGATAAGTTATGATACCCGTCTGAAAAATCTACTCTTGGATCTGGATCAAACAAAGCGTTTTTCTTTGCAGGGCTGTGTTTTTTGCGTCCTCGTTGATGCGAAGAGCCATGGCTGTCAGGATCAAAGCAACGGTGCTCTATGCAACAGAAACAGGGAAATCAGAGACTCTAGCTCGAAAGCTGGGGGATATGTTCAATTGTGCCTTCAGTACCAAGGTAAGGTGCCTGTGATTGACCGTGACCTATAAATGAATGAATGTTTGTTTGTTTGTTTGTTTGTTTCTTTCTTTCTTTCTTTCTTTCTTTCTTTCTTTCTTTCTTTCTTTCTTTCTTTCTTTCTTTCTTTCTTTCTTTATTTATTTATTTATTTATTTATTTATTTATTTATTTATGAGATTTATATACTGCCTCACAGTGCAAGCACTCTCTAAGCGGTTTACACCATAAAGCAATGTATATTTACCGTATTTTTCGGAGTATAAGGCGCACCGGAGTATAAGACGCACCTAGATTTTAGAAGAGGAAAACAAGGAAAAAAGTATTCTGAACCAAATGGTGCAGTAATATATTATTTAATAAAATACTAGTGTAGCAGAATACTTTTTACAACCATGTACACTTTTTGCAAACTTCAAACTTGACAGCTTTAAGACTAGTGGACTTCAACTCCCAGAATTCCTCCTCCAGTCATGCTAGATGGGGTAATTAGAAGGCAAAAACGCCCCAATTTTTGCAAAAAAACGGCCCATTTTTCGCTCATTTTTTTGCAAAAACAGGGCATGCAGAGGATCTGGGAAGCCTGCAGAGCACTCCTAGGGGGTGGGGGAAGGCAAAAATGCCCCATTTTTTGCAAAAAATGGCCCATTTTTTGCTCGTTTGTTTGCAAAAAAAAAGGGCATGCAAAGGATCTGGGAAGCCTGCAGAGCACTCCTAGGGGGTGGGGGAAGGCAAAAACCCCCATTTTTGCAAAAGAAGGCCCGTTTTTTGCAAAAATTGGATGCAGGGGCGGGGCTTCGGGAGGCTAAAAATTGCTGTATTCAGTGTATAAGACGCACTGACATTTCCACCCTCTTTTGGGGGGCAAAAAGGTGCATCTTATACTCCGAAAAATACGGTATATTGCCCCCAACAATCTGGGTCCTCATTTTACCTACCTCAGAAGGATGGAAGGCTGAGTCAACCTTGAGCCGGTGAGATTTGAACTGCTGACCTGCGGATCACAGTCAGCTAAAGTGGCCTGCAGTACTGCACTCTAACCGCTGTGCCACCTCGGCTCTTATATTGTTTTACTTGTGAAGAAGAGCAATACGGGTAGTCCTTTACTGACAACCCCAACTGAGCCCCAAATTTCTGTTGCTAATCTAAGGCAGTTGTTAAGTGAGTTTTGCCCCATTTTACGACCTTTCTTGCCGCAAGTTGTTAAATGAATCACTGCAGTTGTTAAGTGAGTAACACGATTGTTAAGTGAATCCCCATTGACTTTGCTTGTCAGAAGGTCGTAAAAAAACATGATCCCGGGGCATTGCAAAGGTCACCAATACGAGCCAGTCGCCAAGCATCCTAATTTTGATTATTTGAACATGGGGATGCTGCAACAGTTGTTAAGTGTAAAAAATGGTTGTAGGTCACTTTTTTCAGTGCTGCTGTAACTTTGAAGTTGAGGACTATCTGTATTATTACAGATACTTAGAAGATAGCAATAGCCATAGCACTTAGACTTAGGTACCAATTCACAGTGCTTTTACAGCCCTCTCTATGTGTCAGAGTCAGCATATTTCCCCCAACCAGGGGTGGGTTCTAACTTACCTCGCTGCCGGTTCGCTTCCTCCCATGCCGCATGGGCACAGTGCCGAAAAAATACCCCCTCCCCAAAAAAAGCCAAAAACAAGATGGCGATGTATGCGCAGTGCCGGAAATTCGGCTTCCGCACATGCTCAGAAGAAAAAAACCCCAGAAAAAAATGCAAAAATTTTTTTTTCAAAGCAAAAAATTAAAAAAAAAGAGATGGCGGCGTCCACGGACCGGCACCCACTGAACCGGTTCCGTGACATCATTGTGACGTTACCAGCAGGTTGCTACCGGTTCGGGCAAACCGGTCCGAACTGGGAGGAACCCACCTCTGCCCCCAACAATCTGGGTCCTCATTTTACCCACCTGGGAAGGATGGAAGGCTGAGTCAACCTTGAGCCTGGTGAGATTCAAACTGCCAAATTGTAGTCAGCCGGCAGTCAGCAGAAGTAGCCTGCAGTACTGCACTCTAACCACTGCACCACTGCGGCTCTCGGTGCAGTGTCCCAGCCTCCCAGTTATATAAAGCAGAGACAGGGTTGATGACGTAGACAAGGTAGCTTTCAGAGAAGCTTGTCTTCCACAATGTATTGTGTTAGTACTAAAGCTTGGCTATGTTCTTAAGTAACCTGTGACCCCTTGAGTTCACTTAGCAACTGATTACCCTTTTTTCGGAGTATAAGATGCACTTCCCCCCCCCTAAAAGAGGGTGGAAATGTTGGTGCATCTTATTCACCGAATACAGCCATTTTTAGCCTCTTAAAGGAAAACGGGCTGTTTTCTGCAAAAACGGGGGCGTTTTTGCCTTCTCCCAGCCCCCAGGAGCACACTGCAGGCCTCCCAAACCCTCTGTGCACCCTGTTTTTTGCAAAAATGGGTCAAAAATGGGCCCATTTTTGCAAAAAATGGGGCACACAGAGGGTTTGGGAGGCCTGCAGTGTGCTCCTGGGGGCCGGGGAGGACAAAAACCTTTTCTTCTTACTTACCTCTTTGAAATCTTGTTGTGTCTTATACACCGGTGCATCTTATAGTCCGAAAAATACGGTATATGTTTTTCAGGTTCTGAAGAAAGATGGACAATGAATATTATTTTTTGCCTCACAATGTTTTATCCACTTTCATTTATCAGTTCCTGATAAAATTTCTGTCTCCTTTTAGGTTACCTGTATGCGGGATTACAACCTAAGAGACCTTGAGAAAGAAACTCTACTTCTGGTGGTCACCAGCACTTTTGGAAATGGCGATGCACCAAGCAACGGCAAAGTAAGACTTTTAAGGCATGCTATATTTATTTATTTATTTAGGATTCTTATATGCCGCCCTACTCCCTGGGGACTCAGGGCGACGTACAACATTTGAAGAACCACTAAACAATACAATTTAAAACAATTTAAAATACATTTAAAAAGCATACAAAATCTTACATACATAGGGGAGACCAAGATGAAATTGTCTCAAAACCCTGCCTGCAGGAAGAGCCATGTCTTCACGGCTTTTCGGAAGGCCAGCAAGGTGGGGACAATTTGTATCTCTGGGGGGAGTTGGTTCCAGAGAGCAGGGGCCCCTACAGAGAAGGCCCCCCCCCCTAGGCCCTGCCAGCCGACATTGTTTATACTGATTTTCCACAATCAGTCAGACTCTCCATGCAATATAACAGTCTTTTTTTTTATTATAGACTCTGCAGAATGCCCTCTTGTCAATGAAACAACTGAGTAACAAATTCCGGTAATTACTTCCAGAATTTTGTTTATCCCGGTTAATCAATTCCTGTTCTTTATTGAATCTTTTAAGTGCTCATATTTTAAGATGGACTGCTATTCATCTATTTCATCTACTATAATATAATCTAAACTAGCTTGCCCCAATCTGGAATTCTCTGTATATATTGATTATAACTTCAATGGTTTCAGTGGGGATCAATGGCTCATAATTTGATGGCAGTGGCAGTACTTCTGAAGACTATCTGCTGGGAGATCAGTGGACTTCCTTGTACAGTTGGTTGGTCACTATGAGAAGAGATTGCTGAGTAGAATAGAATAGAATAGAATAGAATAGAATAGAATAGAATAGAATAGAATAGAATAGAATAGAATAGAATAGAATAGAATAGAATAGAATAGAATAGAATAGAATTCTTTTATTGGCCAAGTGTGATTGGACACACAAGGAATTTGTCTTTGGTGCATATGCTCTCAGTGTACATAAAAAGAAAATATACATTTGTTAAGAATAATAAGGTACAATACTTAATGATAGTCCGGGTACAAATAAGCAATCAAATCATACTAGGAAACAATCAATATCAATATAAATCGTAAGATACAGCAACAAGTTACAGTCATACAGTCATAAGTGGGAGGAGATGGGTGATAGGAACGATGAGAAGATTAATAGAAATAGTAATGCAGATGTTTGACAGTGTTGAGGGAATTATTTGTTTAGAAGAGTGATGGCGTTCAGGAAAAAACTGTTCTGGTGTGTAGTGTTCTATAGTGTCGTTTTGAGGGTAGGAGTTGAAGCAATTTATGTCCAGGATGCAAGGGGTCAGTAAATATTTTCACAGCCCTCTTTTTGACTCGTGCAGTATACAGGTCCTCAATGGAAGGCAGGTTGGTAGCAATTGTTTTTTCTGCAGTTCTGATTATCCTCTGAAGTCTGCGTCTGTCTTGTTGGGTTGCAGAACCCAACCAGACAGTTATAGAGGTGCAGATGACAGACTCGATAATTCCTCTGTAGAACTGTATCAGCAGCTCCTTGAGCAGTTTGAGCTTCCTGAGTTGGCGCAGAAAGAACATTCTTTGTTGTGCTTTTTTGATGACGTTTTTGATGTTAGGTGACCATTTTAGGTCTTGAGATTTGATAGAACCTAGAAATGTGAAGGTCTCTGCTGTTGATACTGTGTTGTCTAGTATTGTAAAAGGTGGTAGAATGGGAGGGTTTCTCCTAAAGTCTACCACAATTTCTATGATTTTGAGTGTGTTCAGTTCCAGATTGTTCCGGTCGCACCACGAGGCTAGTTGTTAAACCTCCCGTCTGTATGCAGTTTCATTGTTGTCTCGAATGAGACAGACTAGATGGACCAGGGGTCCAATCCAGCAGTACGCTGATTATGTTCTTTTTTAAAATTAATTTTCTATTTATTACATTTCTTAGTGCTTAATAAACATTGCTTAACAATACCAATTCCCTTCTTACTCTCCACCCTTTTTTTCCAGCCATTCATAAAATAAGTTCCATGTTTGATAATATTCTGTGTCTTCTTTCTGTTTGATTTTCAGTGTAAGTCTATCTATTTCTGCACAATCTAAATATCTTCTTAATTATCTCTTCATCTTCATCTCTTCATTTTTCCAATATTATGCGAAAATAATCCTCGCTGCTGTTAAGACATGTAACATACTTTTCTTATCAAATTTTTCTGATATCATCCCTCATAAAAACAGTTCAGGTTTGAAATCTACATGTTTCCCTATTTTATTTATTTATTTATTTATTTATTTATTTATTTATTTATTTATTTATTTATTTATTTATTTATTTATTTATTTATTTATTTATTTATTTATTTATTTATTTATTTATTTTAATTTGTCGAACATGTACTAGATAACAGGTATAAGTATAAACAAGGACATGAACAAGGAGTGAGTACAAGTAAATGGGGTCAGTAGGACAGAGACGGTAGGCACGATGGTGCGCTTATGGACACCCCCTTTTACGGACCTCTTAGGAATGGGGTGAGGTCCACGGTAGACAGTTTAAGGTTGAAGCTGTGGGGGTTTGAGGATGTAACAACGGAGTCAGGTAGAGCATTCCAGGTATTGGCCACTCTGTTGCTGAAGTCGTATTTTCTGCAATCGAGTTTGGAGCGGTTTACCTTGAGTTTGTATCAATTGTTTGCCCGTGTATTATTGAGGTTTATAAACATATCTGATTATGTTCTTATGTTCTATCACCACCACCACCCCAAAATGGAAAATGATGACTGCGTCCAAAATGGGTAGATGGCACAGATTGGGGAAGCAAACATACAGAAAAGGTTTCTTGTCTGTTTTAAACAGAAATGTGCCCCCTCTCTATCTGGAAGTATGGGAAATTAAACCTTCTCTTTCCAGAGCTCATACCTAACCTTTGAGCTAATGTTCCCATCACCTCCTCCTTCATACCATTCTTTTGAGAGTGACACACACACCCTTCTTAAGGATATTCCAGATGGTGGTTTTAAAAAAAGGCTTATAAAAGATAGACTAGAGAAAACATTTCTGGTTTTTCTGTGGACTTTAATTGATGGGCTAGCTGTAACAGAGTTGGAAGGGACCTTGCAGGTCATCTAGTCCAACCCCCTGCCCAAGCAGGAGACCCTACATCTGCCTCTACCTAGGATTGAACTCACAACCTCCTGATTGTGAGGCAAGAGCTCCACCTCTAGGCCACAGCAAAGGAGTCGGTGACTGTGTGATCCTATTTTTTACAGTATTTTTTATTCTTGAAAGATTTTATTGATATGTTGCTCTTGTTGTGAACATCAAGAAGGTGGCGAGATGGCGAGCCGAGGTGGCGCAGTGGTTAAAAGCAGCACTGTGACCTTCAGCTGATTGCTAGTTCAGCAGTTCAGCTGTTCAAATCTCACCAGGCTCAAGGTTGACTCAGCCTTCCATCCTTCCGAGGTGGGTAAAATGAGGACCCAGATTGTTGGGGGCAATATGCTGAACTCTGTAAACCGCTTAGAGAGGGCTGTAAAGCACTATGAAGCGGTATATAAGTCTAAGTGCTATTGCTATCATAATCTCTGGTGAAGTGGGTGGCATACTAGTAGAGTAATACAAATAATTTTGTGTTCTTATTTACCTTGATTAGCAGGACCCCAATTGATATGAAACCTGTTATGTATGATAGATAAAAATGTTTTTACTGGCTATAAAAGTACAGGTAGTCTTCGACTTACGACCATAACTGAGCCCAAAATTTCTGTTGCTAAGTGAGACATTTGTTAAGTGAATTCCCTTTTATGACCTTCCTTGCCTCAGTTGTTAAGTGAATCACTGCAGTTGATAAGTTAGTCACCTGGTTGTTAAGTGAATCTGGCTTCCCCATTGAGTTTGCTTGTCCAAAGGTCACAAAAGGGGCTCACATGACCCTGGGACACTGCAACCATCATAAGTATGAGTTAATTGCCAAAGGTCTGAATTTTGATCACCTGACCATGGGGATGGATGCTGCAAAGGTCGTAACTGTAAAAACCGGTCCTAAGTCACTTTTTTCAGTACCGTTGTAACTTTGAACGGTCCCTAAATGAACTGTTGTAAGTCGAAGTCAACCTGTATTCTCAGTTCTATCAAGCAGGCGGGCTTGTGAACTTTTCAATAGGTTGTTAACGGAGGCACTTCAACAGGGACAATCCAGGGGCGGGTTGCTTGTTCTTCGCGCTACGGGTGCGCTGCACGCGCATCGCCATGTTTCGGTGTGTGCTCGCTACATGCGCGCGTGCTCTCACGCAATTTTACTTCCTGCGCATTCGCGGAAGCAAAATCTCACGAGGGGACGCACGCGCGCATGCAATTTTGGTGCTTTTTTGCTTCCGCGCATGCGGAATCACAGAAATCTCACGCGAACATGTGTCCCCTCGCACATTTTTGCTTCCGCGCATGCACAGGAAGCAAATCAGCCCAAAAATTCCCAAAAAAAAGATGACGCCAAGCAACAGACCGGTGAAGACAGTACCGGAGCTGTCGTTCGCAAATAGCGCCATCTGCTGGCCGCTACCAGTGCGGTAGAGTCGACCGCACCGGTAGGAACCCACAACTGGGACAATCTCAGAAGGAAAAATGCCTGTTTTGAAATGAGATCTCCTCCAACACACACACACTTTGTTCATGATTATATTTTTTTAAAAACCTAGCATTCATGCAGCTTTTCTCTTGAAACAGGTATGCGGTCTTTGGCTTGGGTTCAAGCATGTATCCAGAATTCTGTGCCTTTGCCCGTCTTGTGCACCAAAAACTTGCACAGTTGGGGGCATTTCCAGTCAGCCCAATGGGTGAAGGAGATGAACTCAACGGGCAAGAAGAAGCTTTTCAGAACTGGGCCATTCTTACATTTCAGGTAACTACAATATTTATGTATGTATGTATGTATGTATGTATGTATGTGATTTATATACCGCCTCACAGTGCAAGCAATCTCTAAGCAGTTTACACCAGTAAGCAATGTATATTTATATTGCCCCCCAACAATCTGGGTCCTCATTTTATCTACCTCGGAAGGATGGAAGGCTGAGTCAACCTTGAGCTGGTGAGATTTGAACCGCTGACCTGCGGATCACAGTCAGCTAAAGTGGCCTGCAGTACTGCCTCCAACCGCTGCGCCACCTCGGCTCTTGATGACGTTTTTATAACCTTGATGCCCAGCGAGTCTCCGAGTTTCCAATGTCTCTGCAGCGGATACCAGAATCCAGTGATTTAGCTCAGGGTCTTTCAAACGTTGGCAACTTTTAAGATGTGTGGACTTCAATTCCCAGAATTTCACAGCCAAGATGAGGAGTTCTGGGAATTGAAGTCCACTCATCTAAAAGTTGCCAAATTTGCAAAACACTTCTTTAGCTGATTTCCCTGGGAGAAATGTTCATACCTCTTTTACTCTTATTCATGCTTGTACTATTACATATATAGTCAATCATGTTTTACTGTTTATAATCATATATGCTTGACAAATAAACAAATACAAATACAAATACAAATGAGAGGTTTGTGGTTTGGCCCAGCCCAAAAACATTATTTATCCTGGGGAGAGAGCATAGAAAGAGAGAATCTAAATGAGATATTTTATTTTATTTATTTATTTCGTTTGTCAAACATGTACAAGATAGCAGGTATTTGTATGAACATAACATAAGCAAAGTAACTACAGATAAATGCAGTGCAGCAAAAATAAATGTATTCGATAGAAAGGTACCCCTAAGCCTCTGTAACTTACTTACAGATAGTTCTCATTTTGCAATGACAATTTGGACTGGCAACTCCAGTTAAACAAGGAGGTTGCTAACTGAAACCACTACTGCACTTAGGGTCTTCTTCGGTTTTCCTTAGCTTTACAAGCTGCGAAGGTTGTACATGCGAGGATTGGTCTTAAAATTACTTTTTCATCAGCTTCCTAAACAAGGCAGTCGTTTAACAAAAACTACTTGTATGTGTTCACCAATTGCTGTTGTACTTCCTGTTTCTTCTTGTAGAAAGCCTGTGTAGAGTCTGCGTTCACACCCCATTGCCGATTAGCCAGGCTATTGAATTAACAGGTTCTTTTCTTGGTCTTTCTCCTCTCATTCCCAAACCCAAAGGTGTCCCCTAGTTATCCATTAAATTGTTCTAAGGCACAATGGGGCTAATCTTCTAATCCAGCTTTGCTTTCTAAAGAAGCAAATAGCAATAGCACTTAGACTTATATACCGCTTCATAGTGCTTTACAGCCCTCTCTAAGCGGTTTACAGAGTTCAGCATATTGCCCCCAACAATCTGGGTCCTCATTTTACCCACCTCAGAAGGATGGAAGGCTGAGTCAACCTTGAGCCGGTGAGATTTGAACTGCTGAACTGCTGAACTAGCAGTCAGCTGAAGTAGGCTGCAGTGCTGCTGTCACTTCCATGTATAATGGATGTTAATTACATTGAAAACTCTCACTTTCCTTCTCCATGCACATATTAGGGTTGGCCTCCCCAGAAGCGAGAAAGCTTTATTGTTTGCATGATCTTGGCAGTTGATGTGCTGTGAATTGAAACCGTCTTTTTAAACAAGCCACTTGACTGAAATTACCTAATAGTAATTACCTAATTAATTAATGAATGAAATTACCTAATGGTAAAGACTATAACGATGAAACCGTTAAAGCCAACCTCTTTAACACATTCTTCGGCTCAATCTTTGTAAACAGCAATGGCTCATGCCCAATATTTCCTAGTCGTACCACAAATAATTACAGCGATCTAACACAAATTGATTTTACAGAAGATATTGTTGAAAAGGCATTAAGCAACCTAAAACCATATCTATCTATTGGACCTGATGGACTATGTGCATACTTCTTAAAAAAGCTCTCCACAGCCTTAGCTGAACCTCTAAGCATAATCTTTGATAAATGTTTCAGGACTAGCTCCTTACCCAATTTATGGTCACTAGCCACAGTCATCCCTATCTTCAAAAAAGGAGATCCCATGCAACGTCGAAAATTATAGACCAATCTCATTATGTTGTGTCACCTGCAAAGTCATGGAATCAATCATAAACCAATCCATTACCCTCCACCTAGAAACTAACAACCTACTCTGTAACAAACAATTTGGTTTCAGGAAAAAATTATCCTGTAATCTGCAACTCCTACACTGCAAAAACATATGGACTACACAACTCGATCAGGGTAAAGCAATAGATGCAATTTACATAGACTTTTGTAAAGCCTTGATTCAGTGGTACACGAGAAACTACTTCTGAAACTAAAATCTTATGGCATCTCTGGACCCCTACATAATTGGATAACTGCATTCCTGTCAAACAGACAACAAGTGGTTAAAATAGAGAGTTCTCTATCAAATCCTGCACCTGTCAATAGTGGTGTCCCTCAAGGCAGCGTTCTAGAACCTACACTCTTCATACTTTACATAAATGATCTTTGTGATCACATTATAAGCAACTGTGTTCTCTTCGCCGACGATTTCTAACTATTTAACACCACAGACAACCAACAAATGCTTTGTCTTACACATTGGCAAAAAGAATCAGAACACAAAATACAAGCTTAGAGGACACGACCTTGTAGATGACCCTCATTCTCTCAAGGATCTTGGAGTACTCATATCGAATGACCTAAGTCCCAAAGCCCACTGTAACAACATTGCCAAAAAGGCACTAAGAGTAGTCAATCTAATCTTGCATAGCTTCTTCTCTGGCAATATTACACTGCTGACTAAAGCATACAAAACATTTGCTAGACCAATTCTCGAATACAGCTCACTTGTCTGGAACCCACACTGCATATCAAACAATACAATCGAGAGAGTCCAAAAATATTTCACGAGAAGAGTCCTGTACTCCTCCGCTCGCAACAGAATACCTTATTCCACCAGACTTGAAATCTTGGGCTTAGACAACTTAGAACTACGTCGCCTTCGAACCGATCTAAATGTAGTTCATAAAATTATCTGCCACAAGGTCCTACTTGTCAATGACTACTTCAGTTTCAACCACAACAATACACGAGCACACAATAGATACAAACGTAATGTAAACCGCTCCAAACTCAACTGCAGAAAATACGACTTCAGCAACAGAGTGATCAATGCCTGGAATTCACTACCCGACTCTGTGGTTTCTTCCCCAAACCCCAAAAACTTTAACCTTAGACTGTCTACTGTCGACCTCACCCCATTCCTAAGAGGTCTGTAAGGGGCGTGCATAAGCGCACCAGCGTGGCTACCATCCCTGTCTTACTGTCCTATTGTCCTCATTTATCTCTATTTACTTTGTTTATGTTTATGTTTATACCTATACCTGCTATCTTGTACATGTTTGACAAAGAAATAAAATAAATGAATAAATAATTTCATTTACTTTTAACCCCCTAACTGGAAGGTAGATGACTAACACAGAGGCTCAAGATGATTACACAGAGTCCTCGATAACTTTCATCTATTCTTTTTATATATGTATTTGAGAAGACTGCCTGTGAAATTTTTGATATCCGTGGAAAGCACAAGATCCTGTTACCAAAGGAATATACATGTAAGGAAACCTGGAACCCCAAGGATTTTAGGATTGCATATGACTCTCGGCCATTGGATTTAGAGAAAGGTATGTTCTCCTCTGATCCTTAAATGCCTTTATTTTTAATTGAATGTTGTTATCATCACTTTCATCCTTTTTAATCAGTATTTTTCAACCTTGGTGACTTTAAGATGTATCTCGTTCCATACACAAACTGTTGAATTTGTTCCATCATTAAAAGGTACCAATTATATGTTTCAAATGTTATGTTTTATTCCAAGTTCATAAGAAAGTATATTTCCCATTCTGTGCCCATCCATTGGGTGACAATATATGGTAATTATAATTTCAATTATACCCTTGAAATCATAACTGCCAAATCACATTTTCAGTTCTATTCTCTATCTAATAACAGATGAGCTTATATATAAATTGTTAATAAACTAAAATTGACATTTGGTTCTCTTCAATTTATTTTTTATTTATTTTATTTTTATTTATTTATTTGTCAAACATGTACAAGATAGTAGTTGTTTGTATAAACATAAGTAAAAAGTTCGGATAAAAGAGGACAATAGGACAGGGATGGTAGGCACAGTGGTGCGCTTATGTACACCCCTTACAGACCTCTTAGAAATGGGGTGAGGTCAATTGTAGACAGTCTAAGGTTAAAGTTTTGGGGGTTTGGGGAAGAAACCAGAGTCAGGTAGTGCATTCCAGGCATCGATCACTCTGTTGCTGAAGTCATATTTTCTGCAACTTGTATGTGTTAAAAACAACACAACGACCAGAAAATACAGATTTTAGTTGTGCAGAAACTCAAATTGAAAAAGCAATCAAGTAGTCCTTGAATTACAACCTATCACTTAATGGTTGTTTAAAGATTTGCAAAAAGTAAGTTATGACCTCTCCTCAAAATTACGACTACAAATTCATACACAATCTCTCTCTCTCTCTCTCTCTCTCTCTCTCTCTCTCTCTCTCTCTCTCTCTCTCTCTCTCTCTCTCTCATACACACACACACACACACACACACACACACACACACACACACACACACATCCTAGAGCCATATTATTCCATTTTGCGCACTTGGCAACTAGCTCACATTTATGACTGGTTGCAGCATCCCATGGTCACGTGAATGCAATTTGCAATGCTTTTTTGCCATTTTCCAGCCAAAAATGTCCATTAGATAAGCTAGGTTCAGACTACATGATCCGCTTAACGACTGCAGTAGTTGTAAAAGGGGTTGTAAAATCAAGCCCAGTCATTTAATGACTCCACTTACAACCGCAACAGCTTACAACCAGAATGCCAAGCTCAGTTGCGATTGTAACTCAAGGACTACCCATAGGTGAGAGGAGGGCAGCTGGGTGTGCAGATGGCACCTACCAAGAACACCTCACAAACAGCTGCATGTTTCCCACAGCTGCTTCAGCATCTTGGGGGAAATTGCACTGGGTTTAAGATGCCTTGGGATGCTTTTGAGATGTTATCCGGAACGGTCCAACTTTTTTTTAGCTGTGACAAAAGACAGTTTGTTTCTTTGTTTTCTCTGTAGCACTCGGTGATATTCATGGGAAAAATGTAGTTCCACTGACCCTCAAATTTCGGCAGAATCTTCAAAGTGCACGGTCCAGGTATTCTTTCCTGCTTGCCATACTCCCTGGTTTGGTTTGGTTATTTGAACCCATTCAACTTCTAACTGCACATAAAGTATGCGTTCAAATTTGCAGAGAGATTTTATTTTTAACTTTGTGCCATGTAGAGGTTATATTAGCCATTGTGTACTTAGATATGCATTTTGACCCGAATTGCCTAAACGTTTCCATGTGGTTGTGTATAAAAACATACAGTTGTATTTCAATAAAAAAATTACATAGTACCGATAAATGGTTAAATATAATTGTTCCAAAATAAAATAACGTTGAAAATCAGTGAATTTTAGCTCAATATAAGGAAGAGAGACACTTCTTTTTAAGGGCCAAAAGCTACATTCAGTCTTTAAAAGACCTGCCAACCTAAATGTGAGCTAAGAAGAAGAAAAATCATCCTCCTTAATCTTCCCTTTTCTTGCTGGAAAAGGTATTAACAGTTTTCAATCCCTTGATATTAGTCACTTATGTCTTTAAATGTATACAAGTTTAAAATCCTTGTCTAAAGAGATTCTCAATCATCCAGGTCATGGTTGTCCGAAAAGTGCTTTTTCCTGGACTTTCTTGGTTTTTTTCCCTTTGAAAAATGTTTAAGAACTGAAGAAGCTTCTTGGATGAGCTGTGAAATGTTTTTCAAAGGAAAAAAACCAGAAAAAAACACCAAGAAAATCCAGTTCTTGCGGTCAATCTCGTTAGTTTATGGCTTATGTAGCTTATGGCTATAGAACCCTTCCCTCATCTAAAAATATAATGACATGAAGTTCAAAAGTTTTCCCATAAATGGTGTCAAAGAATCACACCATAATGCTTCCCGCATGAAGTTTGAGAAGTATCTCATCCGTGGTTTTAACAAGGAAATCCTGTGACGGTTGACTTAAAATGAGTTTGTGTTTCCTTTTCCTTTTCAGCCGTGTTACCATGCTAATTAAACTTTCCTGTGAAACCAATCAGGAAATCAACTATCTCCCAGGAGACCATCTTGGGATCTTCCCTGCAAACCGAGAAGCTCTGGTTGATGGCATCATCTCCCACGTTGCAGATGCTCCTCCATTCAATGAAACCTTTAGACTGGAAACATGTCGCGATCGTAAGTTAGGAGTCCTTTCTCCAACTTTTTTTGCTTTGGGATATGAGCGGATGTCTTTACAAGAAAGGGACAATGCATATCCAAATGGATTTGGAGTGAACAAGAAAAAGAAAAGGATACCTCTTGGCATCCAGCTCTTTTCCAATTGGTCAAGAGTGGACAGCATTTTAGCCTTTCACCTTCCAAAGAGACCTCATGGTGAAAGGATGGCCTTATCCAGGGGTGGGTTGTAACTTACCTCGCTGCCGGTTCGCTTCCTCCCACACTGCGTGGCTGCGCCTCATGGGCATGCGCAGTGGCAAAAAAATAAATTTTTTTTTTAAAAAAGCTGAAAACAAGATGGCGACGCATGCGCAGTGCTGGAAACTCGGCTTCTGCACATGCGCAGAAGAAAAAAAAACTGGAAAAAAGTTCAAAAAAAATTCAAAAAAGATGGCGGCACCCACGGACCGGCACCAACCGAACTGGTTCCATGACGTCTCCAGCGGGTTGCTACCGGTTTGGGCGAACCGGTCCGAACCGGTCTGAACCCACCTCTGGCCTTATCAGACAAGGCGTGTGGGGGGAATTTGGGGCTTCCTTTGTTCCATTTGGGGTGTGGCATTTTTGTTAGCTATTTTTCCCCTGAGTAAAATAGGTGTGTTAAGTCAATTGAGAGTTTAAAGCTCCTGTTTTACTACTTTCACACTCCAAAATGGAAAAACCATTCATTCTAAATTGGGCAGCCTGATTTAAAGGTTCTGGGGATGAGGTATCTCCTGCAGAGATGATACTGACTTCAATGAACAGTTCGGGTCAACAGGAAAGACCGTTTTGGAAGACAACTGGTCAGATGTATTTATTTTTGACTTAGATGAAGTCTCTCCCCAGCTGATTTCCTCTGTATTCTGACTCTCAGAATATATTCTCACCCATTTCCTCTTTCATTGCAGGTGGCTACTGGACTCCTTACAAAAAGTTTCCAGCATGTACGCTGTCCCAAGCTTTGATGCATTTCCTTGATGTCACCTCTCCTCCTTCCCAGCAGTTGCTAAGATCATTTTCCCAGCTGGCAGAAGATAAAAGTGAGAAGGAAAAGCTGAATCTCTTGTGCCATGTGAGTTTGGGATTTAGTTTCAGGCAGGGAGAGAAAATATTACTTATAGAGCATGTCTCTGTTTCATCTGCTAGCACCTGGCCGACCATGGTTGATCTCCAAAAGTTAGGCAGGGTTGGACTCGGTTCTAACGCCACTTTATAATGCCTTGGTAAGGCCACACTTGGAATATTGCATCCAGTTTTGGTCGCCACGATGTAAAAAGGATGTCGAGACTCTAGAAAGAGTGCAGAGAAGAGCAACAAAGATGATTAGGGGACTGGAGGCTAAAACATATGAAGAACGGTTGCAGGAACTGGGTATGTCTAGTTTAATGAAAAGAAGGATCAGGGGAGACATGATAGCAGTGTTCCAATATCTCAGGGGTTGCCACAAAGAAGAGGGAGTCAAGCTATTCTCCAAAGCACCTGAGGGCAGAACAAGAAGCAATGGGTGGAAACTAAACAAGGAGAGAAGTAACTTAGAACGGAGGAGAAATTTCCTGATAGTTAGAACAATTAATCAGTGGAACAACTTGCCTCCAGAAGTTGTGAATGCTCCAACACTGGAAGTTTTTAAGATGATGTTGGATAACCATTTGTCTGAAGTAGTGTAGGGTTTCCTGCCTAGGCAGGGGGTTGGACTAGAAGACCTCCAAGGTAGAGGTGGGCTGCTTCCGGTTCAGACCAGTTCAGGCGAACCGGTAGTTCCGACCAGTGGCTGGGCCTGCCCACCCACCCCGGTGCTATCCCGTCCTATATAATCGGTGTGTGTTTGCTGTTGCGTGTGCACGCTCACATTTTCACCTTCTGGGCGAACCGGTCATTACAGTATGTGACGCCCACCTCTATTCCAAGGTTCCTTCCAACTCTGTTATTCAGCTAGTGTTTGGGTGGGAGACCATCAGAAGATTTCATGGCTATAGACCAGGGGTGGCCAAACTATGGCTCTTTGAGGACCTGTGGACTTCAACTCCCAGAATTCCTGAGCCAGCCATGCATGGTCCTCAAAGAGCCATAGTTTGGCCATCCCTGCTATAGACCATACTGGGAAGTTGAAAACATTCCAATAGCAGATCACTTTTGTCCCGCTACTAAAAAAGCTATATCAACATGTCTGTATAGTCATCTGGAGTCAAGCGCAATTCAACAGAATCTTTAAGAGCCAAGGTGGCGCAGCAGTTAGAGGCAGTACTGCAGGCCACTTTAGCTGACTGTGATCCGCAGGTCAGTGGTTCAAATCTCACCGGCTCAAGGTTGACTCAGCCTTCCATCCTTCCGAGGTAGGTAAAATGAGGACCCAGATTGTTGGGGGCAATATAAATATACATTGCTTACTGGTGTAAACCGCTTAGAGATTGCTTGCACTGTGAGGCGGTATATAAATATCACAAATAAATAAATAACACAGCTACAATAGGGCAACCCCAGTGAACTGATCTGGGATTGGTAATTTAATAACTTTGTTTTGGATAGCACATTTCCATCTCTGGCTTTGACTCAAATTTATGCCTATTGTAGTTATTCCTATGCTCTTTTCCAGTGGTGAAATCCAATTTTTTTTACTGCCGGTTCTGTGGGCGTGGCTTGGTGGGCGTGGTGTGGCTTGGTGGGCATGGCTTAGTGGGCGTGGCAGGGGGAGGATACTGCAAAATCTCCATTCCCACCCCACTCCTGGGGGAAGGGTATTGCCAAATCTCCATTCCCTCCCCACTCTGGGGCCAGCCAGAGGTGGCATTTGCTGGTTCTCCGAACTACTCAAAATTTCCGCTACCGGTTCTCTGGAATCTGTCAGAACCTGCTGGATTTTACTCCTGCTCTTTTCCTGTTTAATAGCAATAGTACTTAGACTTATATACCGCTTCATAGTGTTTTATAGCCCTCTCTAAAAACTTTACAGAATTAGCATATTGCCCCCAACAATCTTGTGTTATTTCTTGGAATTTTATAGCGTACCACTGTTTCTACAACAAGGTGCACCCTCATTTTGGAGGAGATATAAAGATATAAATCCATAAATAAACACCAAGTCCCTGAACGTCTGTATGTTTGCTTTTCACTGTAGAATTTGGAGGAATACAACAAGTGGAAATTTTACAACAGCCCCACTATCTTGGAAGTCCTGGAGGAATTCCC
The DNA here is from genome assembly GCA_023053685.1 of Diadophis punctatus similis. Classification (NCBI taxonomy): domain Eukaryota; kingdom Metazoa; phylum Chordata; class Lepidosauria; order Squamata; family Dipsadidae; genus Diadophis; species Diadophis punctatus. Next base: position 10,811,105 of record JALIGW010000001.1, on the reverse strand, counting down.
ATCCATCAGGATCTCAACATCCTTCTTACTCTCTCAGCTGCCTTTACTCAAGCCCAGATATTACTCCATCAGTTCTTCGCAGGATTGGGCACCCCAGGAATTACATTTGACTGTGGCTGTAGTGACCTATAGATCTAGAAGTAAGTGGGGCTTTCTGTTCTGAAGGTTCATCTGGCCCTGTGTTTGTGGTGATCCTTCATCAAATGTGAGAGCTGGTTTGGTCTAGTGCAGGGGTGGGCAAACTATGGCTCTTTGAGGACCTGTGGACTTCAACTCCCAGAATTCCTGAGCCAGCCATGCATGGCTGGGAGTTGAAGTCCACAGGTCCTCAAAGAGCCATAGTTTGCCCATCCCTGGTCTAGTGGTTAAAGCACCAGGCTAGAAACTAGGAGACTGTGAGTTCTAGTCCCACTTTAGGCTTGAAAACCGGCTGGGTGACATTGGGCCAGTCATTCTTTCTCCACCCAGCCCGCCTCACAGGGCTGTTGTTGTGGAGAAAAATAAGAGGCGGAAGAAATATTAGCTATGTTTGCCACCTTGAGTTGTTCAAAAATAATAAAAGCAGAATTTAAAAAATTAAGAATGTGCTTTTGAATAGCTCAACAAATTATTTATACTCCACTTTACAGCCATGCTAGGAATCATCCTTTCTTGGAGAGGATAAAAAGTTCCTGCAACTAGAACAGTAAACACAGGTAGCCCTCGATTTACGACCACAATTGAGTCCCAAATTTTTGCTGCTAAACGAGACAGTTGTTAAGTGAATTTTCCCCCTCCCCATTTTACAACCTTTCTTGCCACAGTTGTTAAGTGAATCACCGCAGCTGTTCAGGTAGTAACATGGTCGTTAAGTGAATCTTCCTCGTTGAGTTTGTTTGTAAGAAGGTCGAAACAGGTGATCACATGACCCTGGGGACACTGCAATCGTCATAAATATGAGTCAGTCGCCAAGTGTCTGAATTTCAATCGTGTGACCATGGGGATGCTGCAATGGTTGTAAGCAGTGGTGAAATGCTGCCGGTTCTGGCGGGCCAGTAGGTCGTTGCAGAGCCGATGGAGCTGGCGGCGGTCACGGAGCGGGGCTTCTCCCGCCCGCTTCCCCTGCCCACCTGGACCCCGCCATTTGGGTTATTATGCCCTCTGCGCATGCGCAAAGCGTTCTGCGCATGCACAGAGTGTAGAAGAACTCAAATGGCGGCATCCAGGCGGGCGGGGAAAGCGGGCGGGAGAAGCCCTGCGCCACGACCGCCGCCAGCTCCATCGGCTCTGCAACGACTGACCGGCCCTCCCGAACCGGCAGCATTTCACCCCTGGTTGTAAGTGTGAAAAATGGTCATTGGTTACTTTTTTTCAGTGCCGTTGTAACTTTGAACGGTCACTAAATGAACTGTTGTAAGTCGAGGACTACCTGTAACTGAACTGAATTCTCAGGAATCTTCTCCAACAGCAAAATTCAAAAGCATTAATCCTCTTCTTATCCTGTGAGTGAGGCCTATTAAAATCACCATACTGCAAAGTTTGTCTGCTCACCTTTCTTGTGATTTCAGCTAAACCTTCTCAAAAGACTTCCCCAAAACATCATACGTGTGTTCTTTTGCTCTCCCTTTCTTCTCAGATGGAAAAGGTCCAGTGCACCATGGGGTATGCAGTGCTTGGTTGAACACCATGGCCCCGAAAAAGACAATTCCCTGTTTTATTCGCAGGTAAGATTGCAAGCTGAAAAATTACCTAACTTGTAACAAAAACGTGAGTTCTCAAACTGGAAAATACCCAAATGATATCATAGGAAATATAGGTTGATTCTGTTAGGAATGTAAAGCATGTGGACTAATTTCTGTACTGTTCAAAGACCTGTAAATAGAAATTACTACAAACTGCTGTGGCCTAGAGGTGGAGCTCTTGCCTCTCAATCAGGAGGTTGTGAGTTTGATCCTAGGTAGAGGCAGATGTAAGGGACTCCTGCTTGGGCAGGGGGTTGGACTAGATGACCTGCAAGGTCCCTTCCAACTCTGTTAATCTGATTCTAATCAAAAATTAAGAAAACAAGGGGATGGGCTCTGTCTAAGTCTTTTCTCCGAGCAAAAAGAAAAATAAAAGCAGACCAACGAGGCCTAAACATTTCCAATTGCCATAGGTCGAAACTATATCAATGAACAGGTAGTCTTCTCTTATCGACTGCCCCATTTAGCACCCATTTGAAGTTACGATGGTGTAAAAAAACCCAGCTTTGTCGATCGGCAGTTTGAATCCCTAATACAGGTCTCCTGCGTGAGCAGGGGGTTGGACTAGATGACCTCCAAGGTCCCTTCCAACTCTGTTATGGTTACTGTTACCAATCCTCACGTTTTGACTGTCACATTGTATCATGGTCACATGATTGCCGTTTGCATGCTTCCTAAGTGGCTTGTGACAAACAGAGTTAACAGAGAACACAGAAGGAAAATCACAAATCAAGTCATGTGATGCAGAATAGAATAGAATAGAATAGAATAGAATAGAATAGAATAGAATGGAATGGAATGGAATGGAATGGAATGGAATGGAATGGAATGGAATAGAATAGAATAACATAGATGAAAGGGACATTGGAGGTCTTCTAGTCCAACCCCCTGGCTCAGGCAGGAAACCCTATACCCATGATGGCGAACCTATGGCACGGGTGCCACAAGTGGCACGCAGAGCCATATCAGTGGGCACGCGAGCTCAGGTCCGGCGCACATATGCGCACCGGCCGGCTGATTTTCGGGCCTTCTGGGCCCACTGGGAGTCAGGAAACAGAAGAAGCCTGGAGAGAGAAAAAAATGGGCGTGCCATTGCATGCTGGGAGTGGGGGGGGGTCATATGCGCATGCGCGGGGGTGCATGGAATTATGGGTGTGGGCACGCACACACGTGATCCCATGCATCCCCCCCCCTTTTTGGCACGCGAACCAAAAAAGGTTCGCCATCACTGCCCTATACCATTTCGGACAAATGGTTGTCCAATCTCTTCTTAAAAACTTCCAGTGTTGGTGAATTAACAACTTCTGGAGGCAAGTTGTTCCACTGGTTAATTGTTCTAAAATCTGTCAGGAAATTTCTCCTTAGTTTTAGGTTGCTTCTCTCCTTGATGAGTTTCCACCCATTGCTTCTTGTCCTGCCTTCTGGTGCTTTGGAGAATAGGTTGACCTTCTCTTCTTTGTGGCAGCCCCTGAGATATTGGAACCCTGCTATCATGTCTCCCCTAGTCCTTCTTTTCATTAAACTAGACATACCCAATTCCAGCAACCGTTTCTTTGCGAAGAAGAAGTGTTATAAGTCCCTTGTGATCATGTCATTTTCTGCTTAGCGACCGTAATGCTTAGCAATGGACTTGCCAGCCCCAATTGTGATCGCTAAGTGAGGACTACCTATATCTATTTGAAATGTAAAGGAATTAAAGGCCCATGATCTGTTACAAGATAATCTGAGAAGTGTACATTCATGGAAGAAGAGATATTTACACTTCATGCTTCTCTAGGAGTAAGATATTTGTTTGTCTCATTGTTATCTAGTGCTGCTGGATTCCAACTTCCAAAAGATCCAAGTAAACCGTGTATCCTGATTGGTCCTGGTACAGGAATTGCTCCTTTTAGAAGCTTCTGGCAACAACGACACTTCGACTTAGTAAAGAAAGGTGAAGAGGGCTTTGCTACTTTCTGAGTGATCTGTTTGGACAAATCCACGTGTAACTGAAATGGGCAATGTTTGGTGGTTGGCATTATCTAACAATTAGCACTAGCACTAGCACTTGGTTTATATAACACTTCATAATGCTTTACACCCCTCTCTAGGCAGTTTACAGATTCCGCATCTTGCCCCCCAACAATCTGGGTCCTCATTTGACCAACCTCGGAAGGATGGAAGGCCGAGTCTTGAGCCAGTCAGGTTCGAGCTGCTGGCAATCGGCAGAGTTAGTCTGCAATACCACATTCTAGCCACTACGCCATGACAGCTCTAATTAGCAATTAGACTTTCCAATTTCTTATTTGGGGTCATGGAATACAAGCCTTACTCTTTTGGAACATCTGCTTAAACCTGTGAAGTAGATCTTGAAAAGAGAACATGTTAAGAGAGGTCTAAAAGTCAACCCCAAGTTAATCTGAGGCAGCCTTTTATGCCTCCTTCATGAGACTCATGTTCACGTGTTCCACTCAATGCTGCAGTGAAGTCATTAAATTAAGTGGTTTTGCAACATGGCTTTGCTCCTCTTCAGATGTCACTGTGAATTGCTTCTCTTTTTTCAAAATGTGATAAATGTCGGGGCATGTAGGGCAGTGGTGGGTTCCTACCAGTGCGGTCCACTCTATAGCACCGGTAGCGGCCTGCTGGTGACGTCACAGTACCTGTGCGGTTGGTTGCCGGTGCCTGGGCACCGCCCTTTAAAAAAATATTTTTTTTGATTTTTTTAAAAAAAATTTCTTCTGCGCATGCCCAGAAGCTGAGCTTCTGGCACTGCGCATGCGCTGCCTTCCTACCCCACAGTGAGTCCAAGCAGGGGAGGATGGCTGAGGGAGCGTGTGAGATGCTGAAAGAACGGGCGGCAGGACCTATCTCAGTTCCCCTCCCTTCAGCAGTCCGAGAAGCCACGAACGCGCGGTGATGATCCCAGGCATTTTCGCACGTTCGAGGCTTCTCGAGCTGCTGAGGGGAGGGGGAACGGGTGGCAGGAGCCTAGGATCATCGAATGGGGAGAAGCATTCAGGCCGGACGGAGCCTCCTAGAAGAACTGCTGCCGTGGTCTTGCTGATCCTGCTGTGGGGGCCTGCATTGCGGGAGGGCAATGCCCCCCCCTGCTTCGGCCGCTGCCAAGCTCCCGAGGCCCATGCCCACCCAGTCACATGGCTGGCAAGTCACACCCACAAAATAAGCCACGCCCACAGAGTGGTAGTAAAAAAATTAGGAACCCACCCCTGGTAGGAGCCCTCCTAATCGTTCTGCTAACTGGGCCACTGGACTCCTTCTCTGAAGTTTAGTCCCAAGGGTATCACTGCAAACAGTGCCTTGAACTACCTAAGAAAGAAACCCAATTGATTTTGGCCTTCTGATTTTTAGGGATCCAAGGGAGGGGTCTGATCCTGCTGTTTGGCTGCCGGCACTCCAGCCTGGACCACCTCTATCGAGAAGAAATGGAGGAGATGCATCGGAAAGGGATTCTCCAAGAGGTCTACACAGCTTACTCCAGAGAGCCCGGGAGCCCTAAAGTAAGCCTCCGTTGCATCTTGCCTTTGATACTTTGCTCACAGCAGAGCACTAGATTGTATCCAGAAAGTCCTGAGTTCAAGCTCTGGTCCCACTGATTAAAAAGAGTGGGAACACAAAGATGGTATGGAAGCGGGGTGGCCAAAAGCAGTATAATTCAGGTATAACTCAGGTAGTCCTTGACTTATAACAGTTCATTTTGTGACCATTCATTACAATGGCACGAATTGGTGGAATTGTTTTAGTATACAAGTAGTCCTCAACTTACAACAGTTCATTTAATGACTGTTCAAAGTTACAACATCACTGAAAAAAAAAATGACTTATGGCCATTTTTCACACTTATGACCATTGCAGCATCCCCGTGGTCAGTGATCAAAATTCAGATACTTGTCAACTGACTCACATTTATGACGGTTGCAGTGTCCCAGGGTTATGTGATCACCATTGGTGAACTTCTGACAAGCAAAGATCAGTGGGGAAGCCAGATTCACTTAACAACGGTGTTACTAACTTAACAACTGTATTGATTCACTTAACAATTGTGCCAAGAAAGGTCGTAAAATAGGAACAAAACTCACTTAACAAACGTCTCACTTAGCAGCAGAAATATTGGGCTCAATTGTGCTCATAAATTAAGGACTACTTGTATGTGATCTTTATCTTCTTTACCTAAGTAACCTCATCAGTGCAATTGTGTATGGCAGCCAACCTCACACTTGCTTGCAGTGATGAACTTACCTAGTTGGGTCATGAAAATTCTGCAAGCAAACAACCAACTTCCAAGAGCACCAAGAACTTCGCAGTTCAACTCTGAGCTATAGATAGTCTCTTCTAATAGTATATACATTATCGGTGCTGTGCTCTAAAATATTTGGATTCTACTAGTTATTTGTCCCAGCTGTGGCATAGATTGTGCAACTACTAGGCGATAGACACTCTAGCGCAGAGGTCTTAAACTCAAGGCCCGGGGGGCGGATCTGGCCTGCGGGGTGCTTAGATCTGGCCTGCAGGGCTGCCCTGGAAACAGCGAAGGACCGGCCCGCAGTGCCTCTGCCAGTGAAAAACACACACGCAGCCCTCCCGAGCTCCGTTTTCACTGGCAGAGGGTTTCAGGAGATCGTCGCAGCCGAAAATGGAGCTCAGGAGCCCATTTTCACTGGCAGAGCGCTCAAGCCGCCACAGGTTCCCCTTGACACGAGTGATGTTGAGCTGGCCACCCCCACCTCGGCCCCCAGAGGTCAAACACAACCCTGATGCGGCCCTCAATGATATCGAGTTTGACATCCCTGCTCTAGTGCTTCAAAACGTTTTGAAGTATATTTCAATTTTCTCCTTCCCTTCTCTTCTTCCTTATTTTTGGAGTGTTAAGTTTGTCAGTCTTTTTAAAAAGAATTATTCACTTATCATTTGCTCTGCTCTAAAAAGCTTCGTAGCCAAAGCATCCCAATTCCATGCCTCCAACAGATAAATGGATTTCATAACCCTGACCACCAGCCTCGCTGGGGAAGGCTAATGGGAACTGCAACCCAGAAAGCTCTGGCAAGCACTCCAGTGTTTCCCAACCTTGGCAACTTGAAGCTGTCTGGACTTCAACTCCCAGAATTCCCCAGCCAGCGAATGCTGGCTGGGGAATTCTGGGAGTTGAGGTCCAGACAGCTTCAAGTTGCCAAGGTTGGGAAACACTGCACTAGACTAATGATCCAGTTATTAAGTGATTAAATATTGCAGCTTTCTCGGAAAAAATCTGAATGATATGCAAATGGTTCAGGTTTATGTGCAGGACCTCCTTCGGAAAGAACTAGAAGCAGAGGTATACAGGCTTCTCCATGAAGAAGAGGGACATCTGTATGTCTGCGGGGACATCCGCATGGCCAGCGAAGTGGCGAAGACTTTAAAGGAGATGTTTGCAAAGAAGCTGAGCTTGACCGAAGAGGAAGCAGAGGACTACTGTTTTCAGCTGAAGGTACGATGACCCATTTCCATTTGGCTGGCTGCCAAACTCAATCCTAAACCTCATCCGCTTTGTAAACACGGTCTATGGAACAGGTGAAAGTTCTCAACTCATGTCTTGTCATTTGGGGTCATCCAGGTTTCTGGCATTCCTCAACAAAAGGGTTTGTTGAATTGATTATTTGGTTGAATGACAAGGAAAAGTCTTTGAGGGGCACAAATACTGCGGGAAGTCTTAAGAAGTTGGCAATCTTTGATTTTTAGATAGGCTTTTCAAGCTCAGACCCTAAAAATGGATTCTAATTTCCATCATACAGTACAATACAATTCTTTATTGGCCAAGTGTGATTGGACACACAAGGAATTTGTCTTTGGTGCATAGGCTCTCAGTGTACATAAAAAGAAAAGATACATCCGTCAAGAATCATAAGGTACAACACTTAATGATGGTCATAGGGTACAAATAAGCAATCAAATCATATTAAGAAACAATATAAATCGTAAGGATACAAGCAACAAGTTACAGTCATACAGTCATAAGTGGGAGGAGATGGGTGATAGGAACGATGATAAGATTAATAGTAATAGTAATGCAGACTTAGTGAATAGTTTGACAGTGTTGAGGGAATTATTTGTTTACCAGAGTGATGGCGTTCAGGAAAAAACTCTTCTTGTGTCTAGTTGTTCTGATGTGCAGTGCTCTCTAGCGTCGTTTTGAAGGTGGGAGTTGAAACAGTTTGTGTCCAGGATGCGAGAGGTCTGTAAATATTTTCACGGGCCTCTTTTTGACTCGTGTAGTATACAGGTCCTCAATGGAAGGCAGGTTGGCAGTAATTGTTTTTTCTGCAGTTCTGATTATCCTCTGAAGTCTGTGTCTGTCATGTTGGTTGAAGAACCGAACCAGACAGTTATAGAGGTGCAGATGACAGACTCAATAATTCCTCTGTAGAATTGTATCAGCAGCTCCTTGGGCAGTTTGAGCTTCCTGAGTTGGTGCAGAAAGAAAATTCTTTGTTGTGCTTTTTTGATGACATTTTTGATGTTAGGTGACCATTTTAGGTCTTGAAATATGATAGAATATAGATATAATCATTTCCCAAATTCTAGTCCAGCACGCTGGATTAGGGGGTGGCTCAGCAGTTAAGAAGCTGGACTTGTCGACTGGAAAGCCAGTAGCCCAAGTTCGAGACCCAAGCACTACACAATGGGCTGAATTCCCATCCTCACCCCAGCTCCTGCCAACCTAGCAGTTCAAAAGCATGTAAATGCGAGTAGATAAATAGGTACCACTTTGGTAGGAAGTTAACAGCGCTCTGTGATGTCATGCTGGTCACATGACTGCCAAAATGTCTTCAGACAACACTGGCGCAATGGCGTTGAAATGGAGATGAGCCCCACCCCCTATAGTTGGCAATGACTAGCGGAATCAAATCTGCAGGGACTCCTTTACCTTACCTTTACACTGGATTGGAGAAGATTACTTTACGGTTGAGCTTAATTCCCATTTCAGAATTGTTCCATCTTCTCCTCTCCTGTGGCTTTTGGCTATAATATGAGTATCTTTATTTCTGCAAAGTTCTGGGGACAGACCACAAAGTTTAATCAAAGTACTATGACAGTTAACTTTTTGGTTACTTTTCTTATCAACTATTTAATTCTTTACAAATATATTGCCCCCTCATTTTTCTGCTCTTTCTCATTCAACTTTGTAGCATTGATTTCAATTTTTATCAGATTTATGATAGGCTGAACTGCCTTGGATTAAGAATATCAGGATGGAATTGTTTAAAAAGAGAGACATGGGTTCTGCATGTATCTACATGTGTTTGTGGTGTTCAGTTTGATAGTTGCCATTATTATGGTTTGCTGCACAGCCAGTCAGATGTTTAGACTGGATTGGGAATTTTTATCCTGCTATTGAATCCTTCTGAGGACCTGTCCTCAGAATAGTCAGATGTTGCTGTTTAATAGTGTTAACGGCATCATTGCAGGATGTAATCTGTTCCAGGTAAAGCTGTCTTTTGCAATTGACTGATGTTGGTTTTGTCAATGCTGCCCAAATGCACAAGGAGGGCAGAAGTCTTGGACCCCGGATCTCAGAATGAGCTGGAGGGATCCAATAAGGCTTTTAACTATAGCAATAGCAATAGCACTTAGACGTATATACTGCTTCATAGTGCTTTACAGCCCTCTCTAAGCGGTTTACAGAGTTCATCGTATTGCCCCCAACAATCTGGGTCCTCATTTTACCGACCTCAGAAGGATGGAAGGCTGAGTCAACCTTGAGCCGGTGAGATTTGAACAGCTGAACTGCTGAACTAGCAGTCAGCTGAAGTTGCAGTGCTGCTTTTAACCACTGCGCCACCTCGGCTCCTAATTTAGAAGTGATGATTGGCTCTGCCAGTATGGACCCCACTCTGTAACCAAGCTGGCTAAGATAACCTTGGAGCTGGTGGTGAGGACTTATGGCAATCCTGGGTATCTCAATTTATCTATTGAGTAAGTTGAATACCGTATTTATAGAATATTTTTTCCCAATTTAACTGAGTTTGCATTGGAGGGGTACCCACAGCAAATGATCAAGATGAAAGGCAAGTAGCGGCAATCCAAGCCTTACCCCCTTTTTAGGACATGGTGATCCAAGCCAAGGACATGGCTTGGATCACGGCATTGCACTCACTATCAGTCAAATTTTGACTCTCCCTATATATGATGCTGGTTTGAACAATTTGTGTTTTAATTGAGTCCTTCCATCCAGGCCTCTATTTAAAATTCTACAGGAATTTTACTAAAACAATTCCACCCATTCTTAACTGTCACGGTGTGATTATTGCCTGTTACATGTATATACAGGGAGATGCATCCCTATCTAATATAATGGTTTATTCCTGAGCACGTGATTAATATGTTCTTGTACGCATGTGTGCATTCCTTTCTTCCCTTCTTGCTCTGTCTTCCATTGAGAGAAGACGCACATTTATATTAGAGATGTAAACAAATGAGGATTTATTGTTTTTGTACCGAAATAAATATTTTTACTTAGACTTTTAAACTGCGGTTTCATTTCTAATGTCTGATGTCCGGGAAAAGATCAAACATCACCTCTGTGAGATTAATTCTCACATCTGTCATTAACTTTCCTTGTTTTGTTTTTACAGAGGCAGAAACGATACAAAGAGGACATATTTGGAGCAACGTTTCCAAAAGAGAACCAAAGAACCATGGAAGAAATAAAAACTGAACAACCCATAAAAGTCTTAGAATCTCAAGCCCAGCTAAAACTTTAACCGTAACTTCCTACACAGAGGCCTTCTTTAGCCTCAACGGGGGTCCCCAAATGTTGCTTTTACAGCAGCGTCTGCCAATGTGGACCAAATAAGCAGATTTTGCACCACAAAACCAAATAGTTATACTGTACTATTTTATTTAATTATATTTAATTCTTTTAGACTATGTCTATTTTATTGGAACTTTTGTAGTGATCAGTCTTTATTATATTATTATTATTTAAATTCCATTCTTGGACAAAGGGGGCAGCTTTTGTGGGCTGTTTTCACCCTGCTTTTTGTATGTTCAGAAGAGAAAAGGCTAACCTCATTTAAAACCAAAAACTGGAACTGCTTATAGGTGCTTGCATAGGGGTATCTGCGGGGAGGATATAAAAAAAAATCAAGATGACAACAGTAATCACATGATTGCATGCATGATGATGTTCATCCATCGTGTTCAAAGAGGACCTTGACATCTAGGTGGGGGGATGTCAAGAATCGGGGGGGGGATGTCAAGAATTGGATTAAAGTGAGGGAGAGATGCGCAGATTGCATGCATATCACACATAAAAATTGCATGCATATCACACATAAAAAGGGACAGGAATTAATTATGCCATTGCAGTTGCCATCTTGACTTTTCTGACTTCCTCTGTGGATGTTCCTGGCCTTCCATAATATGTGCCTGAGGCATTGCTATTGGAGGTCATGTTTTCCAGGCACACAATTTTACAAGGAAAGGAGGGTGATTTCTGGATCGTAGCTATGTTGCTAGGGTCCTTCTTCTTCCCAGGGCTGAGAGAGGGACTGGCTGAAGGGTCACCCAGCAGACTTTGTCCCTAAGGCAGGGCTAGAACTCACAGTTGTTAGCCAGTGCCTTAACCTTTACACCAAACTGGCTCTCAACACCACATCACAACCCGATTTCACATTCCAATAGCATCAACCCTTCCCCAATATGTTACTACAGTATTTGCTGAAAATGAGTCTGCTCTTTTGAGCACTTCAACGATGGCATTACAGTAAAGTGACCAGATATATATATTTTTAAGCGGGATGGGGGGGGGCCGCCTGGGCGCCGCCATTTGTTTTGCCCCCTGCGCATGCGCAGAACGCGCAGAGGGCAAAACACAGCAATGTCGGCGTCCAGGTGGGGGGGGGAGGCGGGAGGCCTTTCCTCGCCTCCCGCCTCCCCTTTGGGAGCCGGCAGCCCTTCGGGAGCCCGCCTCCCCTTCGGGAGGCCTTTCCTCGCCTCCCGCCTCCCCTTCGGGAGCTGCCCTGGGGCCGGGCTGGCAAGCAACGAACGGGAGGCGGGAGACGGGGAAAGGAGGCAGCCGGCAGCTTACCTGTCACGAGCTGCAGGCATCCAAGCGCCGCGGTCTCCCGGTCGCCCGGCCAGCCCCAGGGCAACGGCGGCAGCGAGGCGACGGGGGGAAGGAAGGGGAGGGGGACGAGAAAGGGCTGTTTGTGCCGCCGGAGAGGCCGCTCGTGAGCTCAAACCCACGACGGCAGCAGCGACGGCTCCTCGTCCCTCACCCCTCCACCCGCATCCCAACAGCAGCGGCGCCTCCGAGGGTGGGGCTAGGGATGGGGCGGGGAAAGGAGAGGAGGAGCAGCCCCCCTTCCCCCTCTCCCCAGCAGGCAGCCGGCTTGCTGAAATTCCGCCCGACTTGCTTCCGGTACCTCTCTTTTGCTTCCCCTCTAAGGTGACCAGACGTCCCGCTGTTTCCGCATTCTTTTCAAAAAAGCGGGACTTTTTGAAAAGAATGCGGGACGTGGGACACACGCTTGAAAAGCGTGTCTGTCCCGCCAAAAGCGGGACGTCTGGTCACCTTACATTACAGCCACCTTTCAAACAAAGGCCCAGCATTTGTTGAGACAGAATTGGTATTGATGATCCTAATCTTAAATAAGACCTCTGTCCTGATTGTCCTACCTTGAATACTCTTCAAGAGCCTGTCTTGCCCTTCTGAAGGAGCCGGTCTCGATCAGCACAGGGCAAATAAAATCAGATCATCTATTGATTTGAACATGGGTTTTTTTTGTCTCACATCTTGGGGGATTGGGAAGGATCAATGTGAGGGAAAGAACTGTGCAACAGGACTTGAATAAAAACATTTGTGAGTTCCTCATTGGCACTACTCGTTTTTCTACTTGATTGTGTAAACTTAAATAACTGTCCATCCTAGTTAGCAGAATTCTCCATTCTCTGTAGTGTTCTGAGTTCTGCATCGGGTGTCAAAGTTAGAATGCTGAGGAACCAACTCCCAATTTTTAATTGATTCACATCTGGATAAATTTGGAGCTTCGTTTGACAAGATGGGTATCACCTCTACACATTGGGCTGTTTTTAATGGACTAGTTTTTTCCATCTGAGAAATTCACAAAGTTGATGGGCTGCAGTTCTTTGCTGTCAGGGGAGAACTTGAATATATCCATCCATCCATCCATCCAAATCTGGTATAGTTGCCCACTCCAATAGAGTCTGTGTGTAGAATAATGAGTGGCCTTCCTGAATCGGATTATGGGTCTCCCAATCACACAAGGATTGTTCTAGTTGCTTTCCCCAGAAGCTATCATGAATAGCGCATGGAGGTGGCTAGGCTAAGCTACTGGTCTCACATGGGGGGTCACCTCTCCCCACGGAACCCCTGGTGCCCAAAAGGTGGGGGGGGGCGCTGTTCTAGTCTACCCCCTGCCCATGGCAGGAGATCCCATAGGCTAAGCTGGTCTCACACGGGGGTCACATGGCGGAGAAGACACTTTCTGAAAGTGTGTGATTTGGCACCACTTTGTGAGAAAGCAAAGGAACAAATGGCACAGAAATGGCCATTCTCTACTCATTTGCTATTGTAATGAGGGCTGAGAAGTGGGCTTATTCCTCTTCGAAACTGTCTCCACTCTAAGGTAGAGCAGGAGGAGCTCTGAGATGATAACACTTGGGTTCCTCTGTGCAGGCCATTGATATCTTTGACTGATGTTTAAAGTTTTCTTTTTTTCTCCTCAACTACATTCTTTATAAGCATGTCTTTTTCGATTGTAAATTCAAAGACAGAGACTATTATTTTGTAAGCTGTTTTACAGCAAGCGAAGTGCTTTTCAAATACTCTGACATCACCCAAATAAACTGGGCACTATGTCAGAAATATTATTGGCATTTGTCCCATGGAAGTTCTTTTCCCACTTACTTAAATTCTAAAGTCTAAAGCAGCAAAAAGGAAGGATACTTCCACCATGATATTTCCATGGTGTCTAATTCAGAATCAGAATGTCAGTTTACCACACTTGAGTCAGCAAACAAAACTAGATATGAACAAAACTAGTTTATTCAAACTATTAGATTGGAAGGGGAAAAACTGAACTATGGTTCTTAAAAACTGAAAAGAGCATTTGTTCAAACTTTAAGTAGTGTTAAGGAGTTCTTGTGCTCTTGAGCATGTGCACAGCGAAATGTGTTGTTGCAGTTTGATATGAGTTGCTATGATTCAGTCAATAAACAGATACGTTTAAGTATATTTATTTTATTTATTTATTTATTTTTATTTAAATAGATTTCTATGCCGCCCAACTCCCAGGGTTGGGAGTTTACAAATAGTTTACTTAAAGAAGTAGCAAAGCTCAAATAGGAAGTCCAAAGTCATACACGGTAAGTCAGTCAATACGAAGAATCCTCTTCTTGCCTATCTTTGTTTTAACTAGCAAACAAAGATTACAGCTAACAAACAAAACTATACTATCACAGATAGTTATGTTTTACACAGCAGCTCTTCACAGTACTTTCACACAGACACGAAGCCAATTACTCAACAGTGAAGCAGCAGAGACAATCAGCAGAGAGTGTCAGAATCAGCAGGAAATCAACAGAGCACTGAACGAGCATGCTCTCTTGCTCCCTTTTATATAATCAGCCTACAATGCATTTAAAGCAATATTCACATAAACATTGATTTATGGCTTGTTCATATATTAGCAAACCCAATCGTTTGAACAGAGTCCTAACATACTCCCCTTTGGGTTGTTAATATATAACTCTTTACATCCTTAGGTTGTAGCTTTCACAACTCTCCTTATGCCTTATAGAACCTTGTGCCTTCGTAAAATGATCTGCCATATTATTTTCACTTCTACAATACTCTAACTTAATCATTTTACTCTGTACACATTGGCTTACATTAAGATATCTTAAATCTGTATGCTTTGATCTTGTTTTCACACCTAAATTTGTTGCCATATTAATTGCAGATAAGCAGAATTAGGCTAGAAACAACACACAGAGGCACACCACAATGTCTCTTCCTGCCTCCCTGGCAGGATTAACCCCTTAAGGTGGGAAAGACAAAAGGCTGTTGGAAGGAGATTTCTTCCAACAGCTGGTTCGCCGAACTGCTCAGAAAGTTAATTACCAGTTCTCCCAAACCGGTGTGAACCGGCTGAATCCCACCACTGCATCTATCTATGGGCGACTTTAAGTCTGGATGTTGGTCAATGTTATGTCACCATCCACTTCAAGCAAATTTATCTGATACAGGTTACATATGCGATGGTTGTAGTCAAACTGATGATGTCCGTTCACAGCCACCTTAAAGCAGTGTGCTTCACACTGAATCCAGATCTATAAAAAGAAAATGCACATTTGTGATCACCTTAATGGAACCCGATAATATAACTCAGATCTTTAAATTTTTATTTTGTCTATTAACATCACAAATTACCCATTACCCAGACAACAAAGCAGCAAATGTGTTTCACAGAAGCACCTACAAGATCTGATGATGTCCTCAAAGTCACTAAATGATGAGTATCAAGAAAAACTAAAAGTAACTTTGATACAGATTTTAATTTAGTTCTGTGACTTTAACCTAATACATGGATTGGTACTGCACTCCAAATTTGGATTTATCTTAGAATCATATTTCAATTTTACAAATTTAAATCACAATAAATGCTTAGTACAGTAATAAGGATGAAATGGATGCATTGTATTATACTATATTATTTATACATTATATTATTAGTAACATAGTATAATGTATTATTTTATTTTGTGATTTATGTTGTGCTAACCATGGTTCTGATATTTATTACTAGTTCAGGTTTAACAGTGATTTTAGTTGGTGACTGAATTGTGAAATAGTGATTTGCTTTATGGCTACTGTAAAATGGTTGCAAAAGTCATCTGGTAACTGGATGACTTGACTTACAACCGCACCAACTTATGACCAAAAATCCAGTCCTAATTTTGATTGTAAGCAGTGTAGCTTTTAAACGAGTGTTACTGTATGGCCGAACCAAGGATCCTGAAGTCCGTGCATTAGGCTAGCCTGATAAATGCAAATTTAAGTCAGTTCACACAGTCATTTGGCCCAGGTGGAGCAACCAAAATGCTTTGACTTACGGTAAAGGGTTGGCCACGCAACAGAGGCATCCCACAGGGCAGGTGTCGCTCCTCTGAACCCCAGTGCATGTTGAGCTTAGAGTTTCGAACAATCGAATTCTGATCAAACCGTGGGTTGAGATGGAAAACAATATCGTTCCCCGCTTTCAGATTGATGTAGAATCTACATAAAAAGACCCAAATGTTGCTCTGCAGAATAAACAGGAGACACACACACCCGCATCCAGAAACTACACAATGAACATTCCAACTTCTGAAGATATTATATTGCTGATTCAAAAGCCATTATTTTTCCTCAAAGGAAATTCCTGTGTGAACCTGGTGAGCAAGAATATTTTTGCCAAATAGATTCTCTTTTTTGGGGACTTCATCAAGAGACCTCCACCTGGAAAAAAAGGGGTCATTCAATAGATAATAGATAAATAGATATAGATAGATGAGAGAGAGAGAAAGAGAAAGAGAGATGATATACAGATAGATGATAAATAGATATAGACCAGCGGTTCCCAACCTTCCTAATGCCGCGACCCATGACCCGCCCCCCCCAACCACGACCTACCCCACTGCCATTTGGGTTCTTTTACCCTCTGCGCATGCGCAAAGTGTTCTGCGCATGCGCAGAGCGTAAACGAACCCAAATGGCAGCATCCGGGTGAAGTCTCCAGATCCGGGCGAGGTCTCTGCTTGCTTTGCGTGTTGCCTCTGGGAGCTTTTCGAGCCCCGTTGTGAAAGGCGTGCGTGACTTCGGCGGGGCCGGGACAGGAGGCTGCCCAGAGAGAGCCATCCCCTTCGCAGAGTCTCTTCCGTCTACCTGTAGCGTTTGGGGAGAAGGGGATGGCTCTCTCCGGGCAGCTGCCTGTCCCAGCCCTGCCGAAGTCGCACACGCCTTTCACGATGGGGCTCGAAAAGCTCCCAGAGGCAACACGCGAAGCGAGCAGGGCTGGAAACCGCGATGCCCATGCCGGGATCCCCCGCCACCCAAAGGCAGGTAGAGGCACCACAGAAAGTCCACCAGAGCCAGGGCTCCGTCTGCAGCTCTTCTCTTTATCGGCTGGGGCGCCAGCCCTCCTCCCCCCTCATGTGATCCACTCTGGCGGAGTTGATGCTCCAGAAAAGGGCCCCTGCTGGGGATAACCCCCCCACACACTCCTAGCATGGAGGCTGCACCACCCCCGTTTGTCTCCCAAAGCGCGTGCAACAAAAGGACCCCCGCCTCTGCTCCAGTCCCCTCGAGCGGGAGACCTTGGGCGCCGAGGCCCCAAGGGAGCAGGAGGGAGTCAAGTCAGGAGGGGGGGAGCAGGAGGGAGTCAAGCTCTGCGGGTGCGGGTGCCAGACAAGCACGGGAGGCAGGGAAAGGCACTTCATCCACGCCACCTTCCCACCAGTCAGAAGGGCTCTCCTACGGGGCCTGTCCCTCAGCCGGGGAGGTGGGGGGAATCAGACACAAACGCCTCTCGCCGAATGGCACGTCTCCTAACCAATCAGAGGGCTCGGGCAAGTTGAGCCGATATGGCCAGGCTTGTGGCAGTGGGGGGGGGAGCTGAGGATGCCGGGGCGACCCCTGGGAAATGGTCATTCGACCCCCAAAGGGGTCACGACCCCCAGGTTGGGAACCGCTGATATAGACAGAAAGATAGATGATATAAATAAATGCATAGATATACTGTATATGATATAGAGATAACCACATCGTACCCTATCATGCATGGAGGGTGACTAGTAATGATTCTTAATTTTTATTTGCACTTGGAAAAAAAATACAGCAAAGTTCATTTTATCACATTCAATACTTTTGGAATGGGTATGTACATGCCTGAGTGTGTGTTTTTTCCACTCATTTTATTTCATAGGGCAAGGTCTGAACAATGAGCATAGGTGACACAGGTGTGTTCATTCTGTCACCCAACTGGCTGGGCTTCTGGTTGGCCAACTTTGTTCCTGGAAGGAATATTTAAGAAGTATCGCCAACTCACTCTAGGCATGCTGGTGTTCATTTGTGGTAGCCCTTTATCATCTGTTGATGGAGCCTCACTTTATTTTTCCCCCCAAACATGTTTATTTACTTTTTATGGCTAAAGATAAAATACAAAACACAGAAACACACTTGCATCAGACAGTATTCTCAAAGGTCCTTTTTCAAAAGGCAACTGTCTGTTTTTAACTGTGCAGCCCAAAACCATTCATTTGAAAGGAATTCTGAATAAATGAATTCAGAATAAAATTGTGTGGAAGGAAGTTTTACCAACAATATTTCTTAGTCTTTACCTCTGAGCACAAGGGGACACAGAACCTGAGACTATTATTGATTTGGATGGAGAAAAGCCCCCACAGATGGTAGTTCGGTAAGGGAGAGACTGTGGAGAGAACACACACACAAACAATATTAGAATTAATCTGAACTTTTTCCCATTTTGCACCTTCAAGTTATCAATCAGAATTTAGCAAAGGCCGATTGGTGTGTACAGGGGTTCAGTGGAGTGAGTCTGAAAAAATCAAAATGTCTGATGCCACCACATAATCAAATCCCTGCTCTTTTTAATGTGCATGTTCATTCACATAAAAAGAGAACAGAACTTCTATTGCCATGTTGACTGTTTTGACCTCCTACTGGGGACATCTTTAAGCATAGCCTTTTCCAGCAGCAGATTCCTAATTTTTTTACTGCCACTCTGTGGGCGTGGCTTATTTTGTGGGTGTGGCTTGCCAGCCGTGTGACTGGGTGGGCGTAGGCCTCAGGAGCTTGGCAGCGGCTGGAGAAGCCCCCCGCAGTGGGAGCAGCAAGACCGCGGCAGCGGTTCTTCTAGGAGGCTCCGTCCGGCCTGAATGCTTCTCCCCATTCGATGATCCTAGGCTCCTGCCGTCGGTTCCCCCTCCCCTCAGCAGCTCGAGAAGTCTCGAACGTGCGAAAATGCCTGGGATCATCACTGCGCGTTCGTGGCTTCTCGGACTGCTGAAGGGAGGGGAATGGAGATGGCTCCTGCCGCCCATTCTTTCAGCATCTCATGCACTCCCTCAGCCATCCTCCCCTGCTTGGACTCACTGTGGGGT
Source organism: Diadophis punctatus similis (assembly GCA_023053685.1). Taxonomy (NCBI): domain Eukaryota; kingdom Metazoa; phylum Chordata; class Lepidosauria; order Squamata; family Dipsadidae; genus Diadophis; species Diadophis punctatus. Next base: position 10,792,221 of record JALIGW010000001.1, on the reverse strand, counting down.
AGGAAGGCAGCGCATGTGCAGTGCCGGAAGCTCAGCTTCTGGGCATGCGCAGAAGAAATGTTTTTAAAAAATTTAAAAAAAATTTTTTTATGGCGGCGCCCAGGCACCGGCAACCGACCGCACCGGTACTGTGATGTCACCAGCGGGCTGCTACCGGTGCTATAGAGTGGACCGCACTGGTAGGAACCCACCACTGGCCTTTTCCCCTGAGAAAGCACCAATGGTCTTTCCTGGTCATAGTTGTAAATATCCACTGATGGCCTTAGCCTCTGGCTAAGTTTTTTCCAAAGCACCAAGGCCGTACTGTGATTCACTGCTGACCTCTTAGATTTCTTTTCAAAAGATTTTATGGCCAAAGCCATTCAGATTTCCCACAATATCCAAGGAACCTAGTTAAATCTGGTGCATTGTGGGGAATTCAAATGATGCTCAAGCCCAACCTCCAGCACCGATTCCTTCCTATTGCAGCTCTTATTAGAAAAGATACATCAGATTACTAAGGTTCGGTTCATTTTTGTTATCTTAGATTTATGCCTCCTTATTTATTTATTTATTTTATTTTATTTATTTGTCAAGTGTATATGATTACAAGCAAAGTATAAACAAAGTATAAACATGATTTTGTGTGTGTGTGTGTGTGTGTGTGTGTGTGTGTGTGTGTGTGTGTGTGTGTGTATATATATATATATATATATATATATATATATATATATATATATATATATATATATATATATATATATATATATATATATATATATATATATATATATATATATATATATATATATATAATAGTACAAGCATGGTTATGAGTACAAGAAGTATGAATATATGGGTACATTAGGACAGGGACGGTAGGCACGATTGTGCGCTTATGCACGCCCCTTACAGGCCTCTTAGGAATGGGGTGAGGTTGATGGTAGATAATCTAAGGTTAAAGTTTTTGGGGTTTGGGGAAGAAACAACAGAGTCAGGTAATGTATTCCAGGCATTGACAACTCTGTTGCAGAAGTCGAATTTTTTCCAATTAAGTTTGGATCGGTTAACATTAAGTTTGTATCTATTGTGAGCTCGTGTATTGTTGCGGTTGAAGCTGAAGTAGTCATTAACAGGTAGGACATTGTAGCAGATAATTTTGTGAGCTACACTTAGGTCAGATCGAAGGCGGCGTAGTTCTAAATTTTCAAGTCCCAAAATTTCATGTCTGGTTTCATAAGGTATTCTGTTACGAACAGAGGAATGTAATACTCTTCTTGTGAAATATCTCTGGACATTCTCAATTGTGTTAATGTCTGATATGTAGTGTGGGTTCTAGACAGATGAACTGTATTCAAGAATTGGTCTATCAAATGTTTTGTACGCTCTGGTTAAGAGTACAATGTAACCAGAGAAGAAGCTATGCAGGATTAGGTTAACCACTTTTAATGCCTTCTTAGCTATGCTGTTGCAGTGGGCTCTGGCACTTAGATCATTAGAGATGAGTACTCCAAGGTCCTTTACTGAGTGAGGATCATCAATAAGGTCATGATCATCTAGTTTGTATTTTGTGTTCTGATTATTTTTGCCAATGTGTAAAACTGAGCATTTGTTGATTGAGATTTGAAGTTGCCACTTGCTTGACCATTCAGATACATAGTCAAGGTCTTTTTGAAGGGTTGTAGTATTGTTGGTGGTGTTGAATAGTTTTACATCATCTGCGAAGAGGATGCAGTTACTTTGTATATTGTCACAAATGTCATTTATGTAAAGAATAAATTATCTTCTGGAGCATCAGGGGACATACTGTATATAACACTCCCCCCCCCACCCCGATATCTTTGCATAACAATGACACAATGGCTGGTTGAACTTCTGAGAGAACAGCATGCCCAAAGCCCCCCATGGCAGATGAGGGGCTTGAAGCTGAATGCAACACCTAACTGCTACCCACATTTGCTCTCCCACATGTTTAATCCTTAAGACATGTTAACAACTCCCAGTTGCTGAGTTCTCATACCAGGCACAGCCTACACTAATCAACCACATTATGGCTGAATGTGATTGTCAGAACTGCCATTATTTGCTTGAGTTTCACCTTCGCTCTCAGTCTGCCATGATCTATGGGGGGAAGAAGTCGAAGGGGAGGGGGTTGAATGCTTGGGGGAAAGTGAAACTAATGAAGCCAACTACTCATTGTAACAAACCATCCAGAGGCACCAGCTCTGGGAATGGAATGCAATGACTCACCATTCTGCCAGCTGTTGAAGTGACAAAGCAATTTATTCAAATATACAGTATTTGGACAATAAGGGACCAGGGGAGGAGAGGGATTGGATGGGGAAAGTTAACCAGGGAATTTTGGTGTGCGAACTTTAGTTCTGTTTTTTGCTATACTGTAATCCACTTGGCTTTTAGTAACAGTATATCTTTCACTACAAATGGAGTAGAGGATCTTTCTTGACTAAAGGACCAAGTTGGGGCAGATCTAACCGTGATGGCCTGATTCACATAATTTGCAAACATGGTGACTGGGTTCCCATGCTGAGCCAAAATTCCTACCCGTGCTGCATTGTGCCCATTTTAGAGGATTCCTACCTGAACAGTATCAGATCCCTAAATGTGTGGGACTTTGACTCTCATAATTCCATGCTAGAGTTTAAATCCTTCATAATTGATAGGCCAGAAAAAAATGACTGAAGTGCAAATATTGCTAATATGATAAATACTTACATACATTCGTGGCTGAAAGCATTGTCCAATGGGATAGGCACTTGACTATGAACAAAAAAGAATAGCAGTCAGGATTTTACATGAAAAGGTTTTCTAAAAAAATCCAAACATACACATAAGCCAAACATTTATTAAAAAGCTTGGGAATCCAACAATTCCTTAAAGTAGGACTGATAGTAATTTCTACCCAGTAAGATACATTTTTAATCCTGGTTTCTCCTCTTCCTGCAAGAGTTAACTGCTTCACTATGCCAGTTGCAAAACATCTACCCTTTCAGTTACCCATAATGTCTTCTGATAACCTAGGAAATTTCATTAGCAGCTCACAATGGGTTTCCCCAAAGGCGCAGAGTATGGCAACATCACATCTAGGATCCAAGGACCAGGTCCAGTATGAGTAAAAATTTCCCAACCAAGAGCTCTCTACAGCTGTTGTCCCCGTGCTTCTCAACCTTGGCAACTTTTAAAATGTGTGCATTTTAATTCCCAAAATTATCCAGCAAGGATGAAGCTGACTCCACACATTTTACAGATTACAGATTAATAGAGTTGGAAGGGACCTTGTGGGTCATCTAGTCCAACCCCCTGCTCAAGAAGGAGTCCTTACACCATTTCGGACAAATGGCAGTCCAGTCTCTTCTTGAAAGTCTCAAGTGTTGGAGCTCTCACAACCTCCGCAGGCAAGCTGTTCCATTGGTTGATCACTCTGTCAGAAAGTTTCTCCTTATCTCCAGGTTGACTCTCTCCTTGGTCAGTTTCCATCCATTATTCTTCGTCTGGCCTTCTGGTGCCTTGGAAAACAGCCTGACCCCCTCCTCTTTGTGGTAGCCCCTCAAGTATTGGAACATGCTATCATGTCTCCCCTGGTCCTTCTCTTCGCTAGACTAGCCATGCCCAGTTCTTGCAACCGCTCTTTGTATGTTATAGTTTCCAGATCCCTAATCATCCTGATTGCTCTCCTCTGCACTTTCTCTAGAGTCTCAACGTCTTTTTTGTAGTGTGGTGACCAAAACTGGATGCAGTACTCTAGATGTGGTCTAACTAAGCCTTTATAGAGTGGTGTTAGTACCTCCCTAGTCCTAGATTGTATCCCTCTATTAATGCAGTTTAGGATTGTATTGGCTTTTTTGGCCGCCGCTGCACACTGCTGGCTCTTAAAGTTAAAGTTACTACTGTTGAGAAACACATCTGTGGACGCTGATGCTAGTCTTCGTCTCAAATTCTTGGCAAGCATTTTCCAGCAACCCATTCTGTTTTGTTTTGCATATTTCATTTATGTCTGGGAATGGAATGGAAAGCAATGACTTACCAACCCGCCCGTCGTTGAAGCAACTGTTCCCAAAACTATTTATTCAAATATAGCCGGGAGTTGGGCGGCATACAAATCTATTAAATTAAATTAAATTAAATATTTGGACAATAATAGCAATAGCACTTAGCAATAGCACTTAGACTTATATACCGCTTCATAGTGCTTTACAGCCCTCTCTAAGCGGTTTACAGAGTTCAGCATATTGCCCCCAACAATCTGGGTCCTCATTTTACCCACCTCGGAAGGATGGAAGGCTGAGTCAACCTTGAGCCTGGGGAGATTTGAACAGCTGGACTGCTGAACTAGCAATCAGCTGAAGGTTGCAGTGCTGCTTTTAACCACTGCGCCACCTCGGCTCCTTCAGGACCAGGGGAGGAGAGGAATTGGATGGGGAAAGTTAACCAGGAAATTTTGGCATGAGAACTTTAGTTCTGGGTTTTGCTATACTGTAATCCACTTGGCTTTTAGTAAAAGTATACCTTTTATTACAAATGGAGTCAAGGGTCTTTCTTGACTAAAGGACCAAATCGGGGCAGGTCTGACAGTATTTATTTATTTATTTATTAGTGAGACTAATATACTGCCTCACAGTGCAAACACTCTCTATGCAGTTTACACCATTAAGCAATGTATATTTATATTGCCCCCAACAATCTGGGTCCTCGTTTTACCTACCTAGTAATGGCCTGATTCACATAATGTGCAAAATGGTGACTGGGTACCCATGCTGAGCCAAAATTTCTACCCATGCTCCTTTGTGCCCATCTTAGAGAATTCCTACCTGAGTAGTATCAGATCCCTAAATGTGTGGGATTTTGACTCTCATAATTAGGGTTGAAATCCTTCATAATTTATGGGCCAGAAAAAAATGACTTAAGTGTGAATATTGCTAATATGATAAAGACTTACATAAATTGGTGGCTGAAAGCATTGTCCAATTGGATAGACACATGGCTATGAAGAAAAAAAAATAGCAGTCAGGATTTTACATGTGAAGGTTTTAGATTTTTTAAAAAAAAATTCCAAATATACACATAAGCCAAACGTTTATCAAAAAGCTTGGGAATCCAACAATTCCTTAAAGCAGGACTGACAATGTGAGAATAAATCCTCACAGAGGCGAAATAGATCTTTACCCCGGAATTCTGACATTAGGAAAAGAAACCGCAGTTTAAAAGTCTAAGTAAAAACATTTATTTCGGTACAAAAACAATAAATCTCATTAACTACATGCCTGATATAAAAGTAGGTCTTCCTTCAATGGAAGCCAGGAACAGAAGGAAGGAACGGAGAGAATGGAATGTACACATGCGTACAAGAACATATCAATCACGTGCTCAGGAATAAACCATTATAATGAATAGGGATGCAGCTCCCTGCATATACATATAACAGGCAATAAATCACTGCGTGACAAGGACTGATAGTAATTCCTACTCAGTAAGACACATTTTTAATCCTGGTTTCTTCTCTTCCTGCAAGAGTTAACTGCTTTGTTATCCCAGTTGCAAAACGTCTGCCATTTAGAAGACCTCCAAGGTCCCTTCCAACTTTGTTGTTGTTGTTGTTATTATTATATTATTATTACCATACCTAGGAAATTTTAATAGCAGCTCACAACGGGTACTCCAGTTTCCCCAGAGCCCCAGAGTATGGCAACATCACAGCTAGGATCCAAGAACCAGGTCCAGCATGAGTAATAGTTTCCCAACCAAGAGCTCTCGACAGCTGTTGTCCCCATGCTTCTCAACCTTGGCAACTTTTAAGAAGTGTGCATTTTAATTCCCAAAATTATCCAGCAAGGATGAAGCTGAGTCCACACATCTTAAAGTTACCCAGGTTGAGAAACAGTAGACAGTGGACACTGATGCTAGTCTTGGTCTCAAATTCCTGGCAAGCATTTCCCAGCAACCCATTCTGTTTTGTTTTGCATATTTAATTTATGTCACTGTTCATTTTAGTCAAAGAGCTCTTGCAGGTATCACACCAGTTGAAAAACCTACCATACCTGTTTTAGCAGAGGCAAATTGGGAGAAATTTGGAGGCATCTGGTGCAATCCACACAAAGGCACCATGTGCATCATGATGTGATTGCACATCTTCCCTTTTGTGTCGATTGTGCAGTGATTGGGCTGCAATTCATCTTGCAACTCCCAGCTCTCAGAGGCAGAACCCAACTGTCATCTATCCCTGCCAATGTTTATGAATGAAATCTTCCCGTTTCCATCTCTGTTTCTCAAAAGATTGCTCAGTGTGGCAGAATCCTAAACAGTAAGGATTCTTCTGCTTTCAGCAAAGTTTGTATATCTCTGTGATGGCGAACCTATGGCACGCATGCCAGAGGTGGCACCCAGAGCCCTCTCTGTGGGCACGCAGCGCTGCGCCCTGAGACATTGGCCCAACCCGGCCATGGCCGACACCAACCTCACTAACATGAGGGCTGGCGGGTTGGAATGGGATCCGGGAGGAAGGTACAATGGAAAGGGGGACAGGCTGAGAAGCGGGCACGAACTGCGGCAGCAGCTTCCTTCTCCTCCTCCTCATGCGACCCCCTGGCCGGCTGCTATGGGACCGGAAGGGCGTGCACAATCGGGGATACTCTCTTCAAGCGAGCAGCCGGGCTCGGCCAAAGTGCAGCGAAGGCGCGCGGGTTGAGAGCGGACGGGTGAACGTCTTTGGTGAGGGCGCTTCAGCTTTTTTTGAGCTTGATCCCTGGGGTGGGCATGTGAGGTTTGGCGGGGCCAGCCCCCTTTTCCCGCTGCCCTGAGTTTCTTTACTCCATCAGCTGAGTGGTGCCACCAGTGGCTTTGAAGTGTGAAGGGCCTGGCCCTGCAGTGCTTCCTCGCTCAGTTGAAGGCTTCATTCAGCCTTCAAACAGTAAGGCTGGCCATGGAAACGGAATCGGCCAGGTGCAGGAACCAACGCCGTCCGTGGCCCTGGTGCGCTGCTAGCTTGCATGCGCCAGCCTTACTGTTTGAAGGCTGAACGAAGCCTTCAACTGAGCGAGGAAGCACTGCGGGCCAGGACCCTTCACACTCACATCTAGCCCGCCGGAGTTTGCTGCGCCGGGGCAGAATGAGACCCTGTCCCACGGAGCCTGCTGCCGCTTGGGCGAGGAGGACAATGACAAAGACGAGAAGAATGGTGAGGCTTTGCGCCAGCCAGCACAGAGCAGGTGAGGCTGGGCTGGCTGGCTAGTTGGGGAGGGGGCAATCATGGTGCTTAGGTGGCTGCTGCCGCCAGCAGCTTGCATGCCCGACTAAAGCTGGAATTCCCCGCGCCAGTGGAGAAATGAGAGGCTCTGCTGTCCCACAGGGCCTGCCACTGCTTGAGTGGGGAGGACGAGGAGAAAAACGGCTACTCAGTTGGCTCTCCCCCTCCCGCCATTGCCAGCAGCCTGAGTGCCCTGACTAAAGCAGGGATCTCTCTCTCTCTCTCTCTCTCTCTCTCTCTCTCTCTCTCTCTCTCTCTCTCTCTCTCTCTCTCTCTCTCTCTCTCTCTCTCTCTCTCTCTCTCTCTCTCTCTCTCACACACACACACACACACACACACAGAGTTTGGAGAGCCCCCCTTCTCTCTCTCTGTCTCGCTGCAGTGGCAGTTGTGGCGCTTCAGTGCCTGGCTGGCAGGGCGCTCAGATAAGCCAGTACGGGGCATTGTGGGGCAGCTCCGCACCCCCTCACCTTGCTTCATACTCAACCCACCCTCCCGCCTCGCTGATCAGGTACCCTGACTGAAGTACAGATTGCTCTCTCTCTCTCTCTCTCTCTCTCTCACACACACACACACACACACACACAATTAGATTGCTCTCTTGCTCTATCTCTACCTCTCTCTGTCTCTACCTCTCTCTCTCTACCTCTCAATGAGGCCTCATTAAGTAATTAAGTGGAAAGTAGTTGGGGGGAGGGGGGAGCAAGAGACCAGCAAACACTTTTCTGCAAACACTTTTCGCGAGGAGAATAGAAGTTTCTGGGACCCTGACTCTCTGCAAAAGAGGATGGGTGCCTGAATCTGAGTGATATTATAGCACCCAGAAGAGTCCATTCTCGGCACGAAAAGCATTTCCCAGCCAACTCTCCTCTCCCTTCCTCAAAGGCAAAGAAACAGAGAAACAAGAGAGGAGACAGATGTTTGCAAGGTGAGTCCTTGTGGCAGGAAGGGAGGGAGAAGCATGAGGTATCTTAGTGGATTGGGGAGGCCTTGAGGGCCTGTTCTATCACAGGCCCCCCCATGTTCTTCCCCGCCCTGAGATACTTTATGTGCACATTGGTATCCTTGAATTGTGAGCTTTTAGGAAAGTATCCCGGCCTTGTGTGTTGCAGTTATTTCCAGTGGGGAAAACAGGACAAAGCAAGTGGGGAAAAATAGTTTCCTCTGCTATATTTCCAGTCTGAATTAGACCATAGCAGGGTCCCTACAGAAAAGCTATTTTAAGGATTATGTATTAATAGAAAAGCAACTAATTTACTTCTGTTCTTAAATGCTAAAGCTGTTGCACATAAAAAACAGAGGAGCTCCGATCAACTATCAGAGCCATCATTTTGAGTGTTTAGCAACTGTCCAGGTTTATGACAAACCCCCCCCCCGAAGGTACTTATAACCTGGTTTCTGATAGGAATACACCCACTAGTCACATGACCACATGAATTGCAAGCATGGGATAAACTGAGCCTGGTTTGTTCTTACTGTATGCATTTCTATTATTCCCCAGTTTCACCATCCTGTTCCTTTAATAAAGATCTAGATCTAAATAGATAGTCTGGTTTATTGAAGGATAGGTGGGTTTATCTGCATGTCAACCTACACACAAGGTACAGGTAGTCCTCGAATTACAACCACAAATGAGCCCAGAATGTATGTTGCTAAGTGAGAAATTTGTTAAATGAGTTTTGCCCCATTTTAAACCTTTCTTGTCCCAGTTGTTAAGTGAATCATTGCTGGTGTTAAATTAGTAACACATATACAAATACAAATACAAATACATATACATATACACATACATAGGAAGCTGTGATGTTTCCTTCCATACACCAGGATGACTCGACAGAAAAAACATATATAACCCTTTCCTGCTGAAGAGCTGATAGGGAAGAGAACCTGGCCTAGAGGTTAAAACTGCTGCCTTACAAGCAGACTGCCCAGGTTCAAATCCCACTATGGGTATGGCTATCTGACGAGAGCAAAATAGCTCGAAATAGATCTATAATAGTCTCCCTTTATTTTCATTTATCAGCAAAAAATGTTACACACACACACACACACACACACTGTTTGTCATACCTGTGGGAATGTTGGGCAAATTGGGTTGGAACAAAATGGATTGGTCTGGAAAAAGACAGAAATCAAAGGAAATTGTATGAGCAAGTATCAGAACGAAGAGCTACTTCTAGGTCAGTGTTTCTCAACCTCAACAATTTTAAGATATATGGCCTCCAACCCCCAGAATTCCTCAGGCAGTGAAAAACGCTTCTTAGATGGTACAGGTAATGTTGCTTAATGAGTGGTCATTTAGCGACTGTCCAAGGTTATCACAACCCCTCCCAAAGGTACTTATAACCTGGTTTCTGACAGGAATACACACACATCTAATCACATGACCACATTTTGGAAACTTGGCAATTGGCTCACTTTTCATCAGTTGCAATGTTCCATGATCACGTGACTGCAATTTATTTTTGCTGGTTTCCAGCCATTTTGGCTGGTTTCTGATAAAAACACACCCATGGGAGGAGACTCCCTTTATGACTACAGCTTTGACTTTACAACTGCTGCATTTGCTTAAGAACTGTCACAAAAAAAGCTCGTAAAATCAAGCCAGTCACATGGATGCCTCAACTTATGACAATCATGACTTACAGACAGAAATTCTAGGCTCCATTACATTAATAAGTCAAGGACTACCTGATAATACAAAAATGTGGTGCTTGTGAAGTTTAGCAATCTCGCTAAACTTCAAAAGATGGAGAGGTGTGATAGGTTCTCCACTGCCACTGGTCCTGTCAGAGCACCCAACGGGGTCAAAAACACCAAGATGCCATATAATCAAAGTTGTGTCTCTGTTGAAGTGCATGATGTCTGTGACACACACGAGGGATTGTTGGCATTTTTTTTAAGTAAAGGACCATATATCATACCTGTGTGGATGTTGGGGAAATTGGGGTGCAACAGGAACGAATAGGATCGGTCTGGAAAAAAACAGAAATCAAAGGAAATTGTATGAGCAAGTATCAGAACAAAGAGCTACTTTTAGGTCAGTGTTTCTCAACCTCAACAATTTTAAAATGTGTGGCCTTCAACCCCCAGAATTCCTCAGTCAGTGAACAACACTTCTTAGATAGTAGAGGTAGTGCTGCTTAATGAGTGGTCATTTAGCAACTGTCCAGGTTTATGACAACCCCCTCCCCCCGAAGGTACTTATAACCTGGTTTCTGATAGGAATACACACACATCTAGTCACATGACCACATTTTGGAAACTTGGCAACTGGCTCACTTTTCATCAGTTGCAATGTTCCATGATCACGTGACTGCAATTTATTTTTGCTGGTTTCCAGCCATTTTGGCTGGTTTCTGATAAAAACACACCCATGGGAGGAGACTCCCTTTATGACTACAGCTTTGACTTTACAACTGCTGCATTTGCTTAAGAACTGTCACAAAAAAAGCTCGTAAAATCAAGCCAGTCACATGGATGCCTCAACTTATGACAATCATGACTTACAGACAGAAATTCTAGGCTCCATTACATTAATAAGTCAAGGACTTCCTGATAATACAAAAATGTGGTGCTTGTGAAGTTTAGCAATCTCGCTAAACTTCAAAAGATGGAGAGGTGTGATAGGTTCTCCACTGCCACTGGTCCTGTCAGAGCACCCAACGGGGTCAAAAACACCAAGATGCCATATAATCAAAGTTGTGTCTCTGTTGAAGTGCATGATGTCTGTGACACACACGAGGGATTGTTGGCATTTTTTTTAAGTAAAGGACCATATATCATACCTGTGTGGATGTTGGGGAAATTGGGGTGCAACAGGAACGAATAGGATCGGTCTGGAAAAAAACAGAAATCAAAGGAAATTGTATGAGCAAGTATCAGAACAAAGAGCTACTTTTAGGTCAGTGTTTCTCAACCTCAACAATTTTAAAATGTGTGATCTTCAACCCCCAGAATTCCTCAGTCAGTGAACAACACTTCTTAGATAGTACAGGTAGTGCTGCTTAATGAGTGGTCATTTAGCAACTGTCCAGGTTTATGACAACCCCCCCCCCAAAGGTACTTATAACCTGGTTTCTGATAGGAATACACCTACTAGTCACATGACCACATTTTGGAAACTTGGCAACTGGCTCACTTTTCATCAGTTGCAATGTTCCATGCAATTTATTTTTACTGGTTTCCAGCCTTTTTGGCTGGTTTCTGATAAAAACTCACCCATGGGAGGAGACTCCCCTTATGACTGCAGCTTTGACTTTATAACTGCTGCGTTTGCTTAAGAACTGTCACAAAAAAGCTCGTAAAAAAAAGATTTTTACATTCTGTTGAATGCTGGAATTGGAAGCAGGGGAGCCATCTACTGGAGGACGAAGATTACTGCAACGTGTGAAATTTAAAGGAAAGTGATGAAAGGAGAGAAAGTAAATAACACCTGGAAAGCTATTTGACCTTGACTTTATTTTAGTAGGCGATTTGGATGCTTGGAAATATTTAGTGAGCTTTTTGAAGATCCACAAGGCAAAGTAAACTAAATACTAAAACTTTATTGAAACTGTGCATTGAAAAGTGGATTTGAAAGATTTGAGGAAACCTGGTGGGCCAAATTGATTTTGGGTTATTAACATTACATGACAGATCATTCTACGAAGCAAAAGAAGAAAAGCGATAGAAGGGAAAAGAAAAAAGAAAAAGAAAAGACAAATAAGACTTTAATATCTGGACAATTGGGAAGGTATAAACTGGAAATTATAAAGACTGTAAAGCATAATTTAATTTTGAATTTAATGGTATTAAATTCACAGATTTCCTGGATAAACATTTAAACTGAACACCAGGGACAGAGAATTAATTGATACGGATCATTTCTGTCCCCAGCAATCTAAAATTAATAGGGTTAACAGTGCACACAACATAGATTTCTGTGCGGGTAAGTTTATCAGCTCTGCTGTCAAGCAAAGCCAAGCATTTAATAGTGAGTGCCATACCATGTGCACTAATCAAACAGGTGGCAAGAAAATAGGGGCAGTCAGGCACAACACAGGTTATGTAGACAATAAACACAGGGTCAATCAAAATAGACTCAAATGTCTATACACCAATGTACAGAGTATGAGGAATAAACAGGGAGAATTAGAAATTAAAGTAAATGAGGGAAGATATGATATAGTTGCCATTACGGAAACTTGGTGGGATGAAACTGACAAATGGAATATACAGCTAGAGGGATTTAAATTATTTAAAAGAAACAGACCAAATAAAAGAGGAGGTGGAGTTGCACTATATGTAAGAAATAACTACATCTCTACAGAAATAGAGCACAACAATAATGAAAATCATCTTGAATGCATTTGGGTCAATATTAAAGGGGGGCGAAATGACATTGCCATAGGTCTATACTACAGGCCACCCAACCAAACAGAGGAAGTAGATGAACTTTTTGCTAGTCAGCTAACTAAGGTATGTAGGAAGCACATCACAATAGTAATGGGGGATTTTAACTACCCTGACATCAACTGGGAGACAAACTCTGCACCAAGTGGAAGATCCAACAGGTTCCTAACAAACCTAGCAGACAACTTTGTTACCCAAAAAGTAGAGAAGGGAACAAGGGGATCAGTTATATTGGACTTAATTCCCACTCTCAGAGATGAAATGATAGAAGGTGTTGAAGCTACAGGAACCCTGGGGGCAAGTGATCATGCAATATTGGAATTCAACATTATGCAAACACAAGCAGTAGAACAAAATCAAACTAGAGTCTTGGACTTTAAGAGAGCTAATTTCAATAAACTTAGAGAGAACTTGGAAAAGATTCCATGGATGAGAATCCTCAAGGGGAAAACAACTCAAGAAGCTTGGGAAATTTTGAAAAGTCAGATTATAAAAGCCCAGACTAGCACAATACCAATGAAGAAGAAAAATAATATGTCTCAAAAGAAACCAGCATGGCTGCATAAAGAACTCTCTGACAAATTGAAAGACAAAAAGGACAAGTATAAAAAGTGGAAAGAAGGGGAAATAACTAAGGCAGAATACCAGCAAATAGCCCAAGCCTGTAAAGATGAAGTGAGGAAAGCTAAGGCTCACAATGAACAAAGGCTTGCGACAAAAGTAAAAAGTAACAAAAAAAGCTTATTCCAACATATTAAAAACAATTTAAAAGGTCAAGGAAACAATTGGTCCATTGCAGGGAGAAAGTGGCAAGAAGGTGACAAGCAACAGGGAGAAAGCAGAGCTACTTAACATGTTTTTTGCATCTGTCTTTACACAAAGGGAAAAAACAGTCCAACCTATCAAAAACAGCATCACAAAAAACATATTAGGAACACAAGTTAAAATAGGGAAGAAAATGGAAAGGGAACACCTGTCTACCCTAGACGAATTCAAATCACCAGGATCAGATGGATTACACTCCAAGGTTCTGAAGGAACTGGCAGATGAGGGCGGCAAAACGATCCTATTTTTCCGCTCTTATTGCGTCCGCAGATTCTCGCCCAGCCGCCTTGTTTAGGGTGACTCGCTCCCTCCTTGCTAAAGGGGGGAGCGAGGAACACTTACAAGGCAGAGCTGAGGAATTCGCTGAGTTTCTGTCGGATAAAGTCGCTCAGATTCGGTCGAACCTGGACTCTGGCTGGGCAGAGTCCATAGAGTTGACAGGGGCAAGTCTTAGTCCACCGTTATGGGAAGAGTTTGGGTCTGTTTCTCCCGAAGATGTGGACAGAGCTGTGGGGGCGATGGGTACCTCCACCTGTTTATTGGACCCGTGCCCCTCCTGGTTGGTCTCGGCCAGTAGAGTGGTGGCACGCGGCTGGATCCAGGCGGTGGTCACCGCTTCTTTGAGGGAGGGATCCGTACTGCAGTCGTTAAAAGCTGCGGTGGTGAGACCCCTCCTGAAGAAGCCTTCCCTGGATCCAGCTGATTTGAAGAACTATCGTCCGGTCTCCAACTTACCCTTTTTGGGGAAAGTTGTGGAGAAGGTGGTGGTTACTCAGCTTCTGCAGCTTCTGGATGAAACAGATCATCTAGATCCTTATCAGTCGGGCTTCAGGCGCGGCTACAGTACAGAAACTGCCTTGGTCGCCCTGATGGATGATCTCTGGCGGGCCCGGGATGGGGGAAATTCCTCCATCCTGGTGCTACTTGACCTCTCAGTGGCTTTCGATACCATCGACCATGGTATCCTTCTGCATCGTCTCGGTGAGTTGGGGGTGGGAGGCACCGTTTTGCGGTGGTTCTCCTCTTATCTCGCCGATAGGATTCAGTCACTGTTAGCAGGAGGACAGAGATCGTCCCCTAGGCCCCTATCATGTGGGGTGCCTCAGGGGTCGGTTCTCTCGCCCATCCTGTTTAACATTTACATGAAACGCTGGGGAGATCATCCGTAGACATGGGGTGTGTTTCCACCAGTACGCTGATGACACCCAGCTGTACATCACCACCCCGTCTGACTTCAGGGAGGCAATTGATGTAATGTGCCAGTGCCTGGACGACATTAGGATCTGGATGGGGAGGAACAGACTCAGACTTAATCCCGACAAGACTGAGTGGCTTTGGATACTGCTTCCTAAGGACTATGTCAACTGTCCCTCCTTGGTGTTCGAGGGAGCAAAACTGACTCCCTCGGATCAGGTCCGCAACTTGGGGGTCCTCCTAGATCCACAGCTAAAATTGGATCACCATCTTTCTGCTGTGGCTAGGGGGGCCTTTGCACAGGTTCGCCTGGTGCACCAGTTGCGGCCATACTTGGAGAAGGAGGTTCTACTCACGGTCACTCATGCCCTTGTCACCTCGCGCTTGGACTACTGCAACGCGCTCTACATGGGGCTACCCTTGAAGAGTATCCGGAGACTTCAGCTGGTGCAAAATGCGGCTGTGCGTGCTGTGGTGGGTGTGCCAAGGTACACCCACGTGTCACCTATACTCCGCCAGCTGCATTGGTTGCCCATCGGTCTCCGGGTCCAATTCAAGGTGTTGATCACCATCTTTAAAGCCCTTCATGGCTTAGGACCAGGTTATCTCCGGGACCGCATTCTGCCTCATACTTCCCTTCGACCGGTTAGGGCCCACAGAGTTGGCCTCCTCCAGGTCCCGTCGGCCAAGCAATGCCGCCTGGCGGGCCCTAGGGGGAGAGCCTTCTCTGTGGCAGGCCCCATGCTCTGGAACCAACTTCCCCCAGAGACCCGAACTATCCCCACTCTGCTGGCCTTCCGAAAAGCTGTCAAGACATGGCTTTTCTTGCAGGCTGGGGGTAGAGCCTAAACCACTCAAGCTCACCCCAAGTATGTATGGTTATTGAATGGGTATTGGATGATTTTAAATATTGTGTTTTTTAATTTTTATATATCTCGTTTTAATGTGTTATTTATAAATTGGTGTCCTGTATTTTTTTTTCTGTTGTACGCCGCCCTGAGTCCTTCGGGAGTTGGGCGGCATATAAGAACACCATAATAAATAAATAAATAAATAAATAAATAAATAAATAAATAAATAAATAAATAAATAAATAAATAAATAAATAAATAAATAAATAAATAAATGAGATCTCAGAACCACTGAACTATATCTTTCAAAGATCCTGCAGCACCAGGGAACTGCCAGAGGACTGGAAAAGAGCTGATGTAAAAGGAGGAAAAAAGGAAAAAAAACAGATCCAGGAAACTACAGACCTATCAGCCTGACCTCAATACCAGGGAAGATTTTGGAAAAGATAATCAAGCAACGAATCAATGAACACCTAGAAGCAAACACAGTAATAACCAAAAGCCAACATGGGTTTGTCAAAAACAGATCATGCCAGACTAATCTTATTGCATTCTTTGACAAAGTGACAAAATTAGTGGACCAGAGGAATGCTGTCGATGTGGTTTACTTGGACTTCAGTAAGGCATTTGATAAAGTAGACCATAACCTACTACTAGATAAAGTAGAAAAATGTGGGATGGACAGTAACACCACCAGATGGATTCAAAACTGGCTAACCAACCGCACTCAACGTGTAGTGCTCAATGGAACTGCATCTACATGGAGGGAAGTATGCAGTGGAGTACCCCAACGCTCTGTTTTAGGCCCAGTACTCTTCAACATCTTTATCAGAGCCACCCTAGTTGAAGGTCGTAACCCTCCAATAATAATAGCCTTCTATTCCTCAAAGTTATCCACTCTTTCACCCACGTGAGTGCAGCTGCTTGGTAATACAATTCCCAGTCAGGCAGACCAAAACCTCCTTTCCCTTTTGACTCTTGCAGTAGTTTCAGTTTTATTTTTCCTTGCCAAATGAATTTCAACATTATTTTATTCAATTCCTTAAAATATTTTTTCTCTAGTTTTATTAGTATTGTTTGGAATAAAAAAAAGTATCTTCGGCAGTATGTTCAACTTTATTGCGGCTATTCTGGAAAGTTGCAAGCTTTTCCATCTCTCCATATCCAGTTTAATTTAATGCATTAATTTTGTATAGTTGTTGTTGTGTTCTGACTGACCTCTAAATGAACTCTAACTTGTTATGCTTAGCTGAACTCCGACTGAACCCTGATTTGTTATGTTTTAGCCGAACTCTAACTGAACTGTATGTTTTCACCCAGGTCCAGCATTTGAATGCTCAAACGCTATTGGTTGTTGTGTCTGACAGCCCTCTATAAAAGAGCTAGCTGTCAGACCGTGCTTTGCTGGTTATCTTGAGTTGAGCTAAATAAAAGAGCTGTTCTGAAGTCAGTCTCCTGTGGTTACTCCCACTCTCTAACAGTTGTCCTCTTTGATTGTTATACATTTTACTATTAGATTCCTAAGTATTTCACTTTTTTCACTATCTGGATATTCATTTTTTTAATTAATTCATCCCTCTGTTTATTTGTAAGATTTTTAACTATCATTTTGGTTTTTTCCTTATTTATTTTTAGTCCAGCAACCTCTCCATATTCCTCTACTTTCTCTATGAGTCTCGGGCCCAGCGGAGGGTTCCGGTTATTTTTGCTACCGGTGTGCATCGCGAGCATGCGCAGAAGTGAACTTGCGTTCCATCGGGCGATTTCACTTCCGCGCATGCTTAGGACGACATTACAAGCCGAAACACAGCTGAGGAGCTTCTCAGCTGTGCTTCGGACGAAGAATAAAGGTCCGTATTGAAACAAGGGCGGGTGGAAGGGCTTTTTCCAGACAGCTCAGGACGCTGGGAGAAGTGCCAGAAAATGACATCATCGCCAGGCTCCTACCAGAGCTGCGCTCCACGCAGCACCGGTAGGAACCCACCACTGCTCAGGCCTGATTCTAATGGTTCCTTTTTTCATTTCCTTATTTTTACACTGGAGGGGCTGGGCAGGGAGCCCCTTTCCTGCCTCTCTACTTCCCTGTGCTTGGGACACCGCTCAAGCATTTGATAATGAAACCGCTCCATCTTTCCCCCCTCCCCCCTCCCCAGCTTCACTCCTCCAGGCCTGCAGCTGCTGCTGCTTTGCAAAAAAGCTGTGAATCCCCTCTCTTTCCAGAAATGCCAACTGACACATCTTCCAAGAAGTGATCCAGCAGCAGGGAAGGGAGAATAAGAATTAGACCCAGCATCAAACCAGGGGGATCATTTTTCTTCTGTCAATGTGATTGGGTGTGTTTAGTTAGCGTTGGCATTTTCATAAATTGGACCTGTTGCTCATGATTTTTTTCCAGTAGTTTTGAACCCACTTTTATTACGTTTGTAAATAACTGAAGGTGGCCAACGTGATCTAATAGTCCTTCCTCCTCCGATTTGTTTGAAAAAAGCTGCCACGTTCTAAACCTTCACTAGCTACAAAATGCCAACTCAGAGCCTGGTCTGGCAAAGTTAGAACACCAAACATAGAATAATAGGTTGGAAGGGATCTTGGAGGTCTTCTAGTCCAGGGGTCCCCAACCCTCCCAGTCCATGGCATGCCAGAAACTGGGCTGTGGAAACAAGCAATGCAGCCCCATGGGTGGGATCCAGGCAGAATGTGAAACCATGGCCCCTCCAGGCAGCGGAAAAACCTCTCCCCACGGAACCCCTGGTGACAAAAGGTTGGGGGGGGGCGCTGTTCTAGTCTACCCCCTGCCCATGGCAGAAGACGATATACCATCCCAGACTTTCTTTGGGCTTGGAGAACTCATTTGGTTTTCCAGTTCATTTAAACATCTCTTTATCAAAATAATTAGCTTCTGGCTCCATATTTAATCAGCCTCAAGCCGTCCCTTTTGACTGCTTGTCTGATTGACCCTCATTGCAATGTGATTAATATAAGTGCTCTATGTTTGCTATGCTTTAAATTCTAATAAACCTCTGAATCCTAAATTGAGACTTTTGTGGTGTACTGTCTATTCAATTGTTACTAAGTGCAGCTATGCTCAATAATCTGGTTTTTCCCTCTGACACTGTGTATTTTCACTTTTACTATTAGACATATAGCAATAGCACTTAGACTTATATACCGCTTCATAGTGCTTTACAGCCCTCTCTAAGCGGTTTACAAAATTCAGCATATTGCCCCCAACAATCTGGGTCCTCATTTTACCGACCTCAGAAGGATGGAAGGCTGTGTCAACCTTGAGCCGGTGAGATTTGAACAGCTGAACTAGCAGTAGCCTGCAGTGCTGCATTTAACCACTGCACCATCTTGGCTCTTATATTATACCCAGTTGTAAACTCGGAATAAGAATTATTTTCTTATATAATTCTAACTCTATTTTGATGTCCAATCTGGGTTTTTTTAATCTGATGTTTCTGTGCTTTTATTTTGATTAGGAGTAAGAAATTATTTTTATTACATATTTATATCTGTTCTGCAGAAAGTTCCAACTAAATATCTGTTTTGTCACTTTTTAACCTTTCCCCCTTTTTGATCTCCTTTCCCTCAATTTTTCTTTTTTTTATTTTTTATTTCAAGTATTTCATCTCTCTTTGAAACTTAAGAAAGTCAATTTTAAAAAAATTAAATATTATATTTAAAAAATATAACGGGTGAACCTTGTCCTAAAAAGCCACATAACCTGACCTTGGCTCAATCACAGTTATGTCTATCTTGGAAGCGCACCAGGGGAACAGCCCGCCACAAGATACTGAATTATAGGATGCCTGGCGTCGTAAAGTGAGGCGGCTAGGTGGGAATCCCTTTCCGTCCCTTCCCTTCTTAAGCAAACCCAACTTACCATATTCAGCAGCTGGCAGTGGAATCCGAGAAAGAAAAGGAAATTCCGGCAAGTTTGCCAATTTTGGCGATAGGACTTTTTCCTCACACACACATCCTCGCAAATGCAGCTTTGTGCTTAAATAGAGCGGAGCAGAGCCACGAAGGGGGGAGGTAAAAGAAAGGGGCGGAGCCTGCCTGGAGATGGAGGGGGCAGAGAGAGGAGATAAGTTGGGAGGGGGATCAGTGCTGCTCCCTAAAAGGCCATGGGTGGGATGCTCGTCAGGCGATCTGCTTGCCCCCATTCCTAGGCCCCCTCGATTTTCCACCCACTCTCTGGTTTTTCCCTATTGCTAGTCACGGAGGTGGGTTGGAAGGAGGTTATGGATCAACTTAAGGAAGAATTCCAACATGCCAATAGGGTAATACCCATAATTGGTGTCATGGGACCAGAATTGAAATATTGGGGGGGGGTTTCAAACCATAGGGACAAACCTGCAGCTAATTGCTTTCCAAATTCAGCCTATTTGGGGGGGGGGATCTCACAAGCCAGAACCTTCCAGTGTGATCAAGGGGCAGACTACAATCTCCATAATCCTTAGCCATTTGTCTATAAGGTCTCCTGCTCGAGCAGGGGTGAGGGGGGTTGGGCTAGAAGACCTCCAAAGCCCCTTCCAATTCTCTAATTCTGTATTCTGCTTATGGGCCAAATCATCTGGTGATACTTCTCGGACGTCAGGTATGACCAAATTAAAATAAAAAAATCAACTTGCAGTCCCCACCCCCCTCGCTACACTCTTAATGAAGCAAAGCAAGGGGATCTTTCAGCTTGAAGCAGCTTGCAAGGAGCAATCACCAGGATGGGGAGGTGGGGCAGTGACAGGGGTCAGTAGAACAGGGGAAGCAAGTAAGTCCTCCTGCCTCCTGACCTACCGTTGACCACACATTCTGTTTCTGCAAGACATTCTTTGGCTTATTTTTACTTTCTTATTTTTAGGCTGGAGAGGCTGGGCAGGGAGACTCTTTTTTGCCTCTCTACTTCCCTGTGCTTGGGACACGGCTGATCACCGCTCAAGCACCTGATAATGAAACCGCTCCAACCATCCCCCCTCCCCAGCTTCACTCCTCCAGGCCTGCAGCTGTTGCTGCTTTGCAAAAAAGCTGTGAATCCCCTCTCTTTCCACAAATGCCCACTGACACATCTTCCAAGAAGTGATCCAGCAGCAGGGAAGGGAGAATAAGAATTAGACCCAGCATCAAACCAGGGGGATCATTTTTCTTCTGTCAATGTGATTGGGTGTGTTTAGTTAGCGTTGGCATTTTCATAAATTGGACCTGTTGCTCATGATTTTTTTCCAGAAGTTTTGAACCCACTTTTATTACGTTTGTAAATAACTGAAGGTGGCCAACGTGATCTAATAGTCCTTCCTCCTCCGATTTGTTTGAAAAAAGCTGCCACGTTCTAAACCTTCACTAGCTACAAAATGCCAACTCAGAGCCTGGTCTAGCAAAGTTAGAACACCAAACATGAAGTTCACACATCTTAAAGTTGTCCTAGTGGAAACTTCAACTAGTGTCTTAGTGGAAGATCACTTAAACATGAGCCAGCAGTGTGCGGCAGCAGTCCAAAAAGCTAATACAATCCTTAGTTGTATTAACAAAGGCATAGAATCAAAATCACGGGAGGTATTAGTACCGTTTATAAAACCCTAGTAAGGCCACACCTGGAATACTGCATCCAGTTTTGGTCACCACATTACAAAAAAGATGTTGAGACGTTGGAAAAAGAACAGAGCAATTAAGATGATTAAAGGCCTGAAGGCTAAAACGTATGAAGAACATTGGCAGGATTTGGGTTTGGCTAGTCTAGGAAAAAAAAGGACTAGGGGGGACATGATAGCAGTATTCCAGTATTTGAGAGGCTGCCACAAAGAAGAGAGGGTCAATTTGTTGTCCAAAGCACCAGAGGACAGGACAAGAAACAATGGATGGAAACTAATCAAGGAGAGAAGCAACCTGGAATTAAGGAGAGACCTCCTAACTAACAGTGAGGACAATTAACCAGTGGAACAACTTGCCTTCAGAAGTTGTGGGTGCTTCAGTACTGGGGGATTTCGGCAAGTTTGCCAAGTTTGGCAATAGGACTTTTCCCTCCCACCATAAGGGAACGAGATCCTCACACATGCAGCATCGCGCTCAAATGGAGCGGGGCGGAGCCACCAAGGGGGGCGTAAAAGAAAGGGGCGGAGCCTGCCTGGAGATGGAGGGAGCAGAGGGAGGAGATACGTTTGGAGGGGGATCAGTGCTGCTCCCTAAAAGGCCACAGTTGCTTGAATGTGAGGCGGTGGGATGCTGGTCAGGCGATCAGCTTGTCCCCATTCTTACGACCTCTCAATTTTTCACTCACTCTCTGTTTTTTCCCTATTGTTAGTCACGGATTCGTGTCATGGGACCAGAATTGAAATATTGCGGGGGTTCACACCATAGGGACATACCTGCAGCTAATTTCTTTCCAAATTCAGCCTGTTTTTTGGGGGGGAGGTGACGCTCACAAGCCAGAACCTTCCAGTATGATCAAGAGGCAGATTACAGTCTACATAATCCTTAGTCATTTGTCCTGAATGGTATAAGGTCGTGATGGCGAATGTTAAGTCCCATAAAAGAGGCTAGAGGCGAGGCTAGTGACTTCAGCTCTTTATTCTGGTACAAGTAAAACATCCGCGATACCTGGTCTTTGACAGAGATTTAAATAGGGAACCGGGCAAGCAGGCAGCCAATCAGGTTTCACCTATGTCAGTGATGGCGAACCTTTTTTTCCTCGGGTGCCGAAAACTTGTGCGCGCGTGCTATCGCGCATGTGCGAGTGCCCACACCCATAATTCAATCCCTGGGGAGGGCGAAAACGGGCTCCCCCGCCCCCCCGGAGGCCCTCTGGAGGCCGGAAATGGCCCATTTCCCAACTGCTGGTAGGCCTGGTAGGCCCGTTTTTCGCCCTCGCCAGGCTCCAGAGGCTTCCCTGGAGCCTGGCGAGGGCAAAAATGGCCTCCCCCGCCCTCCAGAGGCTCTCTGGAAGCCGAAAACACCCTCCCAGAGCCTCTGTGCAAGCCGAAAATCAGCTAGCCGGCATGAACATGCACACTGGAGTTGAACTAGGGCAACGGCTCGCGTGCCGGCAGATATGGCTCTGCGTGCCACCTGTGGCACCCGTGCCATAGATTCGCCATCACTGACATATGTAAATCCCTGGTCGGACTGGAGTGAGAACTTCTCCAGTCTTTCAATACATTACATCCCTCCCTTTTTAGTTTGATGTTAATTAGCATACGTAGTCGTCGAGATACGTAGGACGTTTAGCAAGTCTATTTGACCTGCGCAGTTCAGTCGGGGCATTAGCCAGAGCCGGAGAGGACGTGTTTTTGCTCTCTGGCTCCATCTGTGGATTATTCTGGAACCCCTCACTTGTGATGTGGGATTTATCTGGAGTGGGTCCTGCGTCGTCGCTGGAGGGCGCCTCCGGACTGCCAGCTAAGTTCTCTGGCTCCGGGAAACTAGTTGTAGCTGTTGGAAAAGTAATGTTAGGACTTGGGCCTTCCCAGTCAGTGTTTAATGGCCAGCGCTCCCGTAATTGATCCACATGGCACCGCCATTTTCGGCCATCCCCCAACTCTATTATGTAGGACTTCGGGCCTGTTATTTCCAGGACCCTCCCAGGGAGCCACAATGGCCCTGCTGCATGATTCCTTGCGTATATGGAATCATTTATTTTTAAGGTCTTAATTTGTGCTGTGTTGAACGTTTCTCTGTTATTGCAGTAACTTGGGTGTAATCTGTCTAAGGTGGACCGGAGTTTCCGGCCCATTAAAAGCTCTGCAGGGCTTTTCCCTGTAACCGTGCTTGGTGTTATGTGCTGTGTGGTTAATAGTTTATCTATGCGTGCCTGCCAGTCCCCCGGCTTAACCCTGCCCAGGGCTTCCTTTGTTGCTTGCACTGCTCTTTCGACCAGTCCGTTGGAACACGGCTGGAACGGAGAAACCAATGTGTGTTTTATATCTAAGCTTGCTAAGAACCCCTCAAAGAGTGTCGATGTTAACTGTGGCCCATTATCTGACACCAATGTGTCCGGTAACCCGTGCATTGCAAATAACTTCCTCAGTGCTCGGATAACCGCTTCTGTTGTTGTGTTATACATCAACATTACCTCCAGCCATTTTGAGTAAGCATCTACTACTATTAGAAATGTTTGCCCGTGAAATGGGCCTGCAAAATCCAAATGTATGTGTGACCAAGGGGCCCTGGGCTGTTCCCATTCAAGGGTTGGGGATTTGGGAGGTAATGCTCTGGATTCCTGGCACGGAGTACAACCTGCGACCCAGTCCTCTATATGTTTCTCCATGTTGGGCCACCACACATAACTTCGTGCCAGTGCCTTCATTCTAACCATCCCCGGGTGCCCTTCGTGTAGTGCCCTTAGAATGTCCTCTCGTAGCGACAGAGGAGTGAGGACCCTGTCACCCCATAATAAGCACCCCCCTTGCACCGCCATTTCATGTTCGCGTATGGTTGGAAACTGTATTTAAATGGCCCTTGTGGCCACCCCCTCTTAACCAGTTCATAATGGTTCGGAGCTCGGTGTCTCTGGCTGTTTCGGTCGCAATGTCTTTTGCTGTTATCAGTCCCCGCTTAGCAAAGTCTATCATGAGGATTGGGAGGCCCGGAGTGGGGTCGTCCACTAAATCTGGCAAAGGGCAGCGGTTCAGCGCGTCTGCATTTCCCATGTCTTTGCCAGGTCTATGTGTCAAGGAGTAGGAATAAGTGGCCAGAAAAAGGGACCATCTCAGCATTTTCAGGAGCATGGCATCCGGTGTGGGCTTGTTAGCCGCTAGTAGCCCTAATAAGGGCTGGTGATCAGTGACCAGCTCAAAATGCCACCCATACAAGTATTCGTGAAAACGCCTTACTCCTGCAACCAATGCCAGGGCCTCTCGGTCAATTTGGCCATAGTTCCTTTCTGCCGCCGAGAGGGTTCTTGAAAAATAGGCAATGGGGGCTTTGCGGCCATCCGGAAGTCTGTTGCTAAGCACTGCCCCCACCCCAAAAGGCGATGCATCGCATACCAGTACTACTGGCAATGTTTCATTAAATTGAATCAAAACGCTATCTTGCAATAACAAGTTTTTCACTGCTTCAAAAGCTTGTGCTTCTGTGTGTCCCCAAACCCAAAGCATGTTGTTTGCTAGCAGCCTGTGCAAAGGCTCTGCGACAGTAGCATTATTTTTCAAGAACATGCTGTAGAAATTAAGAAGTCCTAAGAAAGCCTTTAGTTCGGTCTTGTTGGTGGGCACCGGAGCCTCTCTGATAGCCCTAAACTTGCTTTTGGTGGGGTGTAATCCGGATCCATCTATCCTGTACCCCAAAAACTCCACCTCAGAGACCCCTATCTGGCATTTACTGGGTTTGGCTCTTAGCCCTGAATCTCGAGAGCACTTCTTGTAGCCTTTCTCTCAATTGGGTCTTGTCCCTTGTGGTTATTAGTACATCATCAAAATAGTGAACGACCCCTGGGAGTTTGCTTAACAAGCGTTCCATTATTCCTTGAAAAATTCCTGGGGCTACGCTAACGCCGAATTGCAACCTATTACATTTGAAAGCCCTGTGATGGGTCACGATGGTTTGTGTTAATGCGGTCTTGCGGTCGACCGGAAGTTGCTGGTACGCTTGCGCGAGATCAAGTTTCGCAAAAATGGCGCCCGGGTCCAGCGTGTGTAACAAATGCTGTACAATTGGCACCGGGTATGCACTTTGTTGTAATGCTTTGTTTAATGTGCATTCATAGTCAGCGCATAAGTGCACAGACCGGTCGCTCTTTAAAACTTGCACTATGGGAGTTTCCCATTTTGCGTGGTCTACCGGCTCTAAAACTCCCTGAGCTATTAATCTGTCTTTCTCTTTATGAGCGGTTTTAATGCGAAGGGAACCTTTCTGGGGCTTAATCTCACTGGTTGGACTCTTGGGTCTAAGTTAAAAGATATAGGGGTGCCCACGTACTTGCCCAGTGATGGATCAAATGCGTCCTGGAACTCCTGCAACAAGTCATCGCAGCCGTCCACAATCGTCGGGTTGATTTCTTTTTGGTCTCTGGTCAGCTTGATTCTCAGTGTTCTGCACCAGTTGCGCCCTAGCAGGCTTGGGATGTGGTCCCGGGCAATTGTCAGTGGGAAGCTTGCTTCCTGGTCCTCGTATTGAACTCGCACTGGTTTGGTCCCCATCACGGGAATCCGATTCCCTTGGCAGTCTGCGATTTTCATTCTCTGTGTTGTCAGTTGTCCCGGAGTGAGGCTAGGCATAGCTCTTTTTGTGTGGCCCAGGATACGATTGTGATAGATGAGCCCATATTGATCTGCATTCTTCCACCGACAGGGTGATGTAAGTCAGGAGTTTTTTGTCGCCATCAACTTGATTGATACGGATGTAATTCATTCCCACAGCTGGGGTGTAATTACTGGGTTGCCTGTACTGACCTCTGTCCTCCCTCCTGGCATCGTTTGAGTAGAAATTTCTGCTTTGCCCTCTTGGAGGGGGACACTGCACCTTGCAAACCTTTGTTATGTGGCCAAACCTCCCACATCTGTAGCACACCGCGTCCCGGAACTGGCATGATGCTCGGGGATGCGGTCCCCCGCAGCTGGGACAAGATGTTAATTTTCGACCTGGACGGTGTTCCATTTGGAAAACTTCCTCTTCACCCTCCTCAGCTGCTTCTACGGGACTCTGGACATGGGTTTCGTTTACCTTGGAACTTGCCTTTGCTTGGGCCGGCGGAGTTTTCTTCCGCAGTACATCGCAGCCTTGTCAGACGTCTTGGCTGCGGTGGCCTCCTTTAAAGCCACTTGTAGCGTCAGGCCATCATCTTTTGCTAGGGATCTTTTCTGTAGTGCTGCGTCTCAAACTCCCCGGACCAGCTGATCCAGCAATACTTCATCTAGGTTCGTGAACTTGCAGTGGACTGCTATTTTCCTCAAGGCAGTCATATAACTGTTGATGCTCTCATACTCCTGCTGCAAACGTTCATAGAACTGGTAACGGCTCACAATTTTGGAAGGTGCGGGGTCATAATTCTTCTTTAGCACCACCTGTAGTCTGGACCATGTGGTCGCTTCTATTGTAGCCGGCTCCAGTAGTGCTACAGCCGTATCAAAAACGTCTGGTCCAAAGTGAGTCAGGAACATGTCCCTCTTCCTGTCGTCCGAAAGTGCACTCATGTCGTTCGCTCCCAGGAAACATCGGAAACTTTTTAAGTAATTTTCCCAAGTCTCTCTTCCTGGGTTGAATGGTGTCGGCGGGTGGTAAGATGATGCCATCTCGGCTCCTTAGAATCCGACCCTTTGTCCAGGATTCAATTTGGCGCCTCATGGTTCGCTTCCTTCCGGCCGGACTGGAATGTCTTTGTCTTCAGATCCCACCTTCGTGGTCAGATGTTAAGTCCCATAAAAGAGGCTAGAGGCGAGGCTAGTGACTTCAGCGCTTTATTCTGTTACAAGTAAAGCATCCACGATGCCTGGTCTGTGACAGGGATTTAAATAGGGAGCCCGGCAAGCAGGCAGCCAATCAGGTTTCACCTATGTAAATCCCCGGTTGGACTGGAGTGAGAACTTCTCCAGTCTTTCAATACATTACAGCGAACCTATGGCACGCGTGTCACAGATGGCACGCGGAGCCATATCTGCCGGCACGGGAGCCATTGCTGTAGATCAGCTCCAGCGCACATGCACGCGCGTACTGGCCACACACTCCTCCCCTCCCAGGCGTCTCCATGCACCCCATTTTGAGGTAAGTAAAGGGCTCACACGGAGGCTCTGGGAGGGCGTTTCTGGCCTCTGGAAGGCCTCTGGGGGGTGGGGGAGGCTGTTTTCGCCCTCCCCAGCCTCCAGGAAAGCCTCTGGGGGTGGGGAGGGCGAAAAACTGGCCTTCCGGTCCCATCGGCAGTCGGGAAATGGGCCATTTTCGGCCTCCGGAGGGCCCGTAGGGGAGTGGGGATGGCCATTTCCGCCCTCCCCAGGCTCCTAGAAAGCCTCTGGAGCCTGGGGAGAGCGAAAAACAGGCCTACCAGACCCACCATGCAAAAAGCAAGAGGAGCGCGGGGGGGTCACGTGCGCATGCGTGGGGGGTGGGCCGCATTGAATTATGGGTGTGGGCACACATGTGCAACCACCCGGCGCTCTCCCCACTTTGGCACATGACGGCAAAAAGGTTAGCCATCACTGGTATAAGGTCTCCTGCTCGAGCAGGGGTGGGGTGGGGGGGTTGGGCTAGAAGACCTCCAAAGCCCCTTCCAATTCTGATTCTGTATTCTGCTTATGGGCCAAATCATCTGGTGATACTTCTCGGATGTCAGGTATGACCAAATTAAAATAAAAAAATCAACTTGCAATCCCCACCACCCTCGCTACACTCTTAATGAAGCAAAGCAAGGGGATCTTTCAGCTTGAAGCAGCTTGCAAGGAGCAATCACCAGGATGGGGAGGTGGGGCAGTGACAGGGGTCAGTAGAACAGGGGGAGCAAGTAAGTCCTCCTGCCTCCTGACCTACCGTTGACCACACATTCTGTTTCTGCAAGACATTCTTTGGCTTATTTTTACTTTCTTATTTTTAGGCTGGAGAGGCTGGGCAGGGAGACTCTTTTTTGCCTCTCTACTTCCCTGTGCTTGGGACACGGCTGATCACCGCTCAAGCACCTGATAATGAAACCGCTCCAACCATCCCCCCTCCCCAGCTTCACTCCTCCAGGCCTGCAGCTGCTGCTGCTTTGCAAAAAAGCTGTGAATCCCCTCTCTTTCCACAAATGCCCACTGACACATCTTCCAAGAAGTGATCCAGCAGCAGGGAAGGGAGAATAAGAATTAGACCCAGCATCAAACCAGGGGGATCATTTTTCTTCTGTCAATGTGATTGGGTGTGTTTAGTTAGCGTTGGCATTTTCATAAATTGGACCTGTTGCTCATGATTTTTTTCCAGTAGTTTTGAACCCACTTTTATAACGTTTGTAAATAACTCAAGGTGGCCAATGTGATCTAATAGTCCTTCTTCCTCCGATTTGTTTGACAAAAGCTGCCACGTTCTAAACCTTCACTAGCTACAAAATGCCAACTCAGAGCCTGGTCTGGCAAAGTTAGAAGACCAAACATAGAATAATAGGTTGGAAGGGATCTTGGAGGTCTTCTAGTCCAGGGGTCCCCAACCCCCTGGTCCATGGCATGCCAGAAACTGGGCCGTGGAAACAAGCAAAGCAGCCCCATGGGTGGGATCCAGGCAGCATGTGAAACCATGGCCCCTCCAGGCAGCGGAAAAACCTCTCCCCACGGAACCCCTGGTGCCCAAAAGGTTGGGGGAGGCGCTGTTCTAGTCTACCCCCTGCCCATGGCAGGAGATCCCATAGGCTAAGCTAGTCTCACACGGGGGTCACATGGCGGAGAAGACACTTTCTGAAAGTGTATGATTTGACACCACTTTGTGTGGAAGCAAAGGAACAAATGGCACAGAAATGGCCATTCTCTACTCATTTGCTATTGCAATGAGGGCTGAGAAGTTTGCTTCCTCCTCTTCAAAACTGTCTCCACTCTAAGGTAGAGCAGGAGCATCTGCTCTGAGATAACATTGGGGTTCCTCTGCAGAGGCCACTGACATCCTTGACTGATGCTTAAATTTTTCCTTTTTTTCCTCCCCATATACATTCTTTATAAGTCATGTCTTCTTAGATTGTAAATTCAAAGACAGAGACTATTATTTTGAAAGTTGTTTTTCAGCAAGAAAAGTGCTTTTTAAATACTCTGACATCACCCAAATGAACTGGGCATTTATCTGTCAGGGACAGAGGTGGGTTCCTCCCGGTGTGGTCAACTCTGCCGCATCAGTAGGGGCCGTCCGATTGCTCAATTTGCGCGTGACGGCTCTGGTGCCATCTTCACCGGTCCGTTGCGCGCATCGCCATCGTTTTTAAAGAATTTTTGGGCTTTTTTGCTTCTGCGCATGCGCGGTAGCAAAATCTTGCCGAAATCTTGCGAGGGGACGTGTGTGCGAGATTTCTGCGAGATTTTGCTTCCACGCATGCGCAGAAGCAAAATCGCGCGAGCGGGGGCGCGCACATACTGAGTGTATGCGCGCACAAAATGTGGAGATGCCTGCGCAGCGCACCGGTATCAGTAAGTGAGCAACCCGCCCCTGGTCAGGAATATTATTGGCACTTTTCCCATGGAAGTTCTTTTCCCACTTACTTAAATTCTAGAGTCCAAAGAAGCAAAAAGGAAGGATACAATCCTGACATTTCCATAGTGTCTAATTCAGAATCAGAATGTCAGTTTACCAAACTTGAGTCAGCAAACAAAACTAGATATGAACAAAACTAGTTTATTCAAACAATTAGATTGGAAGGAAAAAAACCTGAACTATGGTTCTTAAAGACTGAAAAGTGCATTTATTCAAAGTTTAGGTAGTAAAGCGCAACACTTCACATCCATTGCACATCCATCCAAAAATGGATCTCTACTGGCAACTTTAAGCCTGGAGGTTGGCCAATGTTATGTCACCGTCCACTTCGAGCAGATTTATCTGAAGCAGATTATGTATGCGATGGTTGTAGTCAAACTGATGTTGTCCGTTCACAGCTACCTTGAAGCAGTGTGCTTCACACTGAATCCAGATCTATAAAAAGAAAATGCACATTTGTGATCACTTTAATGGGACCTGATAATATAAGTCTGATCTTTAAATTTTTATTTCGTCTATTAACATTATAAATTATTCATTTCCCAGACAGCAAAGCAGCAAAGGTGTTTCACAGAAACACCTGCAAAATCTGATGATGTCCTCAAAGTCACTAAATGATGAGTATCCAGAATAACTAAAAGTAACTTTGATACAGATTTTAATTCAGTTCTGAGATTTTAACCTAGTACATGGATTAGTACTGCACCCCAAATTTGGATTTATCTTAGAATAATATTTCAATTTTACAAATTTAAATCACAATCAATGCTTAGTAATAAGGATGAAATGTATACATTGTATTATACTATATTATTTATACATTACATTATTAGTAACATAGTACAATGTGTTATTTTATTTGGCGATTTATGTTGTGCTAACCATGGTTCTGATATTTATTACTAGTTCAGGTTTACCAGTCATTTTAGTTGGTGACAGAATTATGAAACAGTGACTTGCTTTACGGCCACTGTAAAAATGGTTATAAAATCAGGTCTGGTAACTGGATGACTTGACTTACAACCGCACCAACTTATGACCAAAAATCCAGTCCTAATTTTGATTGTAAGCAGTGTAGCTTTTAAACGAGTGTTACTGTATGGGTGAACCAAGGATCCCGAAGTGCATGCATTAGGCTAGCCTGATAAATGCAAATTTAAGTCAGTTCACACAATCATCTGGCCCAGGTGGAGCAACCAAACTGCTTTGACTTACGGTAAAGGGTTGGCCACGCAACAGAGGCATCCCACAGGGCAGGTGTCGCTCCTCTGAACCCCAGTGCATGTTGAGCTTAGTGTTTCGAACAATCACGTTCTCATCAAACCGTGGGTTGAGATGGAAAGCAGTATCGTTCCCTGCTTTCAGATTGATGTGGAACCTACATAAAAAGACCCAAATGTTGCACTGCACAATTAGCAGGAAACTATCCACATCCAGAAACTGCACAATGAACATTCCAACTTCTCAAGATATTATATTGAGGATTCAAAAGCCATTATTAATCTCAAAGGTGTGTGAGCCTGGTGAGCAAGAATCTTTTTGCCAAATAGATTCTCTTTTTTAAGGATTTCATCAAGAGATCTCCACTTCTAGAAAAAAGGGGTCACTCGATAGATGATAGATAGAAAGAAAGATACTAGTAGATAGGATAGAGATAGATAGATAGATAGATAGATAGATAGATAGATAGATAGATAGATAGATAGATAGATAGATAGATAGATAGATAGATAGATAGATAGATAGATAGATGATAGATATAGAAAGAAAGATACTAGTAGATAGATACAGATACAGAGAGAGAGAGAGAGAGAGAGAGAGAGAGAGAGAGAGAGACAGACAGACAGACAGACAGACAGACAGACAGACAGACAGACAGACAGACAGACTCTGTAGCTATTCAGCCAGCACACAAGTAAATAATTCAGCAGGATTCATTTATAGAAGAAACTTCTTTATATACAACAATATAAAACATGATGCATGTATACAATACCCATGCAACTCTTGCAATGTGGTAGAGAGAAGTAGCAAGTACAAGGACAAGAAGTAGAAGCAAGGACTCTCAGGCAAAGACAAACAAACTCTTATATACACAGAACAGTTAAGCTAAGCCACGCCCAGGCTCTGAGCCGTCTCACATGGCTCACAACAAATCCTGTGTCTCAGTCACCAAACAGTTCCCATTGGCTGACTTGTTGTTATGGCTATTCCAGTTCATAAATTCTTATACACTGACTAGATAGATGGATGGATGGATGGATGGATGGATGGATGGATGGATGGATGGATGGATGGATGGATAGATAGATAGATAGATAGATAGATAGATAGATAGATAGATAGATAGATAGATAGATAGATAGATATGATAAGACAGAGACAGGCAGGCAGGCAGGCAGGTAGATGATCGTAGCCCATCATGCATGGAGGGTGACTAGTAATGATCCTTCATTTTTGTTTGCACTTAAAAAAAATAAAAGTACAGCAAAGTTCATTTTATCACATCCAGTACTTTTGGAATGGGTGTGTGCATGCCTGAGTGTGTTTTTTCCACTCATTTTATTTCATAGGGCAAGGTCTGAACAATGAGCGTAGGTGACAGAGGTGTGTTCATTCTGTCACCCAACTGGCTGTGCTTCTGATTGGCTAACTTTGTTCCTGGAAGGAATATTTTAAGAAGTATCGCCAACTCACTCTAGGCACACTGATGTTCGTTTGCCTTATCCCTTTATCACCTGTTGATGGAGCCTCGTTTCATTCCCCCCCCCCAAACATGTTTATTTACTTTTTATGGCTAATGATAAAGTAACAAAATGCAGAAAAGGATGGAGCCTCGCTTTACATTCTGATAAACCGTATAAGCCACCCAGAGCTATAGCGGTGAGATGGGTGGGTATATACATTTAATAATAAATAAAATAGTTGCAATAATAAGTTACAGTCATGCAGCATTTTGGATTGAAATTCTTAATTTCAAGGATTCTTAAAATTGCAGCATCTTTTCTAGAAGTCAGGCTTGATCCATGAAAAAAAAATGCATCTTGTTTTAGGACAGTGTTTTCCAACCTTGGCAACTTGAAGATGTCTGGACTTCAACTCCCAGAATTCCCCAGCCAGCTTTGCTGGCTGGGGAATTCTGGAAGTTGAAGTCCAGACATCTTCAAGTTGCCAAGGTTGGGAAACACTGTTTTAGGAGATACTGACAAGTGCAACATGAACGCCCTCGTGTGGCACAAAACACCATTTTCCCTTTGAGTTCAAAGTGCTGCACAAATATATTATCGTCAGTCACTGCACCTGCGTCACAATCAATTTGTTGGTCTTTAAGATGTCTCAAGAGTTTTTGTTACGCTGATGTACTTTATAGACATTTCAGGCTTATACAGGTAGTCCTCAACTTATGACCCCAATTGGGCCCAACATCTTTGTTGTTAAGTGAGAAATTTGTTAAGTTAGCTTTGGCCCCTTTTAATGACCTTTCTTGCCACAGTTGTTAAGTGAATCACTGCAGTTGTTAAGTTAGTAACATGATTGTTTAGTGAATCTGGCTTCCTCGTTGACTTTGCTTGTCGGAAGGTCGCAAAAGTGAATCACATGACCCCAGCACATTACAACCGTCATAAATATGAACCAGTGGCCAAGCGTCTGAATTTTGATAACGTGCCCACGGGGAATGCTGTAATGGTCATAAGTGTTAAAAACAGTCATAAGTCACTTTTTTCAGTAGAGTGGTAACTTTGAATGGTCACTAAATGAACGGTTGTAAGTCGAGGACTACCTGTACAAATATTCTGGTAGATGATACCACTTGCATTACATGGTTGTCTCAAAGGTGCTTTTCCAAAAGGCAACTGTCTGTTTTTAACTGTGCAGCCCAAAACCATTCATTTGAAAGGAATTCAGAATAAATGATCCGGAACAAAATTGTGCGGAAGGAAGTTTTACCAACAATATTTCTTAGTCTTTACCTCTGAGCAGAAGGGGACACAGTGCCTGAAACTATTATTGATTTGGATGGGAAAAGGCCCCCATAGATGGTAGCTCGGTAAGGGAGAGGCTGTGGAGAGACCACACACACACAAACAATATTAGATTTAATCTGCCTTTCCCCCCCATTTTGTACCTTCAAGTAATCAATCAGAGATAGCAATAGCACTTAGACTTATATACCGCTTCACCATGCTTTACAGCAGAGGTCTCCAACCTTGGCAACTTTATGAGGTGTGGACTTCAAATCCCAAAATTCCTCAGCCAGCCATGCTGGCTGAGGAATTCTGTGAATTGAAGTCCACACCTCATAAAGTTGCCAAGGTTGGAGACCTCTGCTTTACAGCCCTCTCTAAGCAGATTACAGAGTCATCCTGTAATCCTAGGAGCCATCCTAGGAGCCGAGGTGGCGCAGCGGGTTAGAGTGGGGTACTGCAAGCCACTTTAGCTGACTGTGATCCGCCGGTCAGCGGTTCATATCTCACCGGCTCAAGGTTGACTCAGCCTTCCATCCTTCCGAGGTAGGTATAATGAGGACCCAGATTGTTGGGGGCAATGTAAATATACATTGCTTACTGGTGTAAACCGCTTAGAGAGTGCTTGCACTGTGAGGCAGTATATAGCACTTAGACTTAGCACTTAGACTTATATACTGCTTCATAGTGCTGTACAGCCCTCTCTAAGCGGTTTACAGAGTTCAGCATATTGCCCCCAACAATCTGGGTCCTCATTTTACTGACCTCAGAAGGATGGAAGGCTGTGTCAACCTTGAGCCGGTGAGATTTCAACAGCTGAACTGCTGAACTAGTAGGTTGCAGTGCTGCTTTTAACCACTGCGCCACCTCGGCTTCTTGATATATAAATGTCACAAATAAATAAATAAATAAATAAATAAATAAATAAATAAATAAATAAATAAATAAATAAATCCTATTGCCCTCAACAATCTGGCTCCTCATTTTACCAACCTCCTTTTAGTCAACCTTGAGCCGGTGAGACTCGAACTGTCAAAGTGCAGTCAGCCGGCAGTCAGCAGAAATAACCTGCAGTACTGCATTCTAACCACTGGGCCACCGTGGCTCACCAACAAAGGCCTATTATTGTATACAGGTGTTCGGTGGAGTGAGTCTGAAAAAATCAAAATGTCTGATGCCACCACATAATCAAATCCCTGCTCTTTTTAATGTGCATGCTCATTCACATGAAAAGAGGACAGAGCTTCTATTGCCATGTTGACTGTTTTGACCTCCTCCTGGGGACATCTTGGATTATCCACCTAAGCGTAGCCTTTTCCCCTGAGAAAGCACCAATGGTCCTTCCAGGTCATAGTTGCAAATGTCCACCGATGGCCTTAGTCTCTGGCATCATTCAGGTTTTTTTCCAAAGCATCAAGGTGGTACCATGATTCACTGCTGACCTCTTAAGATTTTTTTTTCCAAAAAGTTTTCTGGCCCAAGCCATTCAGATTTCCCACAATGCCCAAGGAGCCTAGTTCAATCTGGTGCATTGTGGGAAATTCCAATGATGCTCAAGTCCAACCCCCAACACTGATTCCTTCCTATTGCAGCTCTTATTAGAAAAGATACATCAGATTACCAGGGTTGGGTTCATACTGGTTCGTTTTATTAGATATCTTAGATCTATGCCCTCCTTGTCTCCTGGAGCCTCAGGGGACATATATAACACCCCCCCTCCATTATCTTTGCATAACAATGACACAATGAGGCTGGTTGAGCTGTGAGAGAACAGCACGCCCAAAGCCCCCCATGGCAGATGAGGGCCTTGAAGCTGAGTTCAACACCTAATTGCCACCCACATTTGTTCTCACACATGCTTAATCCTTAAAACACGTTAACAACTCCTAGTTGCTGAGTTCCCATATCAGGCACAGCCTACACCAGGAGTCCCCAAACTTGGCAACTTTAAGATTTGTGGACTTCAACTCCCAGAATTCTCCAGCCAGCTATGCTGATCATTTGCTTGAGTTTCATCTTCGCTGTCAGTCTGGGGTGGGTGGGAGTCGAAGAGGAGGGGGTTGAATGCTTGGGGGAAAGTGAAACTAATGAAACCAACTACTCATCGTACCATCCAGAGACACCAACTCAAGGTCAAAACTCTGGGAATGGAATGGAAAGCAATGACTCACCAACCCGCCCGCAGTTGAAGCAACTGTTCCCAAAACTATTTATTCAAATATATTTGGACAATAAGGGACCAGGGGAGGAGAGGAATTAGATGGGGAAAGTTAACCAGGAAATTTTGGCATGAGAACTTTAGTTCTGGGTTTTGCTATACTGTAATCCACTTGGCTTTTAGTAAAAGTATACCTTTTACTACAAATGGAGTCGAGGGTCTTTCTTGACTAAAGGACCAAGTCGGGGCAGGTCTGACAGTAATAGCCTGATTCACATAATGTGCAAAATGGTGACTGGGTTCCCATGCTAAGCCAAAATTCCTACCCATGCTCCTTTATGCCCATTTTAGAGGATTCCTACCTGAGTAGTACCGGTATCGGATCCCTAAATGTGTGGGATTTTGACTCTCATAATTAGGGTTGAAATCCTTCATAATTGATGGGCCAGGAAAAAAATGACTTAAGTGTGAATAGTGCTAATATGATAAAGACTTACATAAATTGGTGGCTGAAAGCATTGTCCAATTGGATAGGCACATGGCTATGAAGAAAAAAGAATAGCAGTCAGGATTTTACATGTGAAGGTTTTAGATTTTTTTTTAAAAAAATTCCAAATATACACATAAGCCAAACGTTTATCAAAATGCTTGGGAATCCAACAATTCCTTAAAGCAGGACTGATAGTAAGTCCTACTCAGTAAGACACATTTTTAATCCTGGTTTCTTCTCTTCCTGCAAGAGTTAACTGCTTTGTTATGCCAGTTGCAAATCGTCTGCCATTTTAGTTACCCATAATGCCCTCTGACAACCATACCTAGGAAATTTTAATAGCAGCTCACAATGGGTACTCCAGTTTCCCCAGAGCCCCAGAGTATGGCAACATCACAGCTAGGATCCAAGAACCAGGTCCAGCAAGAGTAATAGTTTCCCAACCAAGAGCTCTTGACAGCTGTTGTCTCCGTGCTTCTCAACCTTGGTAACTTTTAAGAAGTGTGCATTTTAATTCCCAAAATTATCCAGCAAGGATGAAGCGGAGTCCACACATCTTAAAGTTACCAAGGTTGAGAAACAGTAGACAGTGGACACCAGTAGTGGGTTCCTACCGGTGCAGTCCAGTGCGCCGTTCCGGTAGGGACCCGCCAATTGCGCAATTTGCGTGCAACGGCTCTGGTGCTGTCTTTGCTGGTCCGTCGCGCAGCGCCATTTTTCTGGAATTTTTGGGCTTTTTTTGCTTCCTGTGCATGCGCGGAAGCAAAATCTCACGAGGGGACACGCGCACGCATGGGATTTTGGTGATTTTTTGCTTCCGCGCAATCACACGAGGGGACGCGCATGCGTAGCGAGCATGCACGTGCGTGAAATGAGATGATGCGCGTGCACCGCACTGGTAGGGAAGTAAGAGGAACCCACCCCTGGTGGACACTGATGCTAGTCTTGGTCTCAGATTTTTGGCAACTGTCTTCAAGTATTTCCCAGCAACCCATTCTGCATTGTTTTGCATATTTAATTTATGTCACTGTTCACTTTAGTCAAAGAGCTCTTGCAGCTATCACACCAGTTGAAAAACCTACCATACCTGTTTTAGCAGAGGCAAATTGGGAGAAATTTGGAGGCATCTGGTGCAATCCACAAAGGCACCATGTGCATCGTGATGTGATTGCACATCTTCCCTTTTGTGTCGATTGTGCAGTGACACCACACCGTGGGCTGCAATTCATCTCGCAACTCCCAGCTCTCAGAGGCAGAACCCAACTGTCATCTATCTCTGCCAATGTTTATGAATGAAATCTTCCCGTTCCCATCTCTCTGTTTCCCGAAAGATTGCTCAGTGTGGCAGAATCCTAAGCAGTGTTTCTCAACCTTGGCAGTTTGAAGATGTGTGGACTTCAACTCCCAGAATTCCCCAGCCAGCGTTGCTGGCTGTGGAATTCTGGGAGTTGAAGTCCACACATCTTCAAACTGCCAAGGTTGAGAAACACTGATCCTAAGCAGTTAGGATTTATTTATTTGTAAGTTCTTCTATGCCCTACTCCCTAAAGGACTCAGGATTGTTCTGCTTTCAGCAGTTTGTATATCTGTATGCTGTTATTGTTCTCTAACATGTATTGAGCGCCATCTAGT
The DNA here is from genome assembly GCA_023053685.1 of Diadophis punctatus similis. NCBI lineage: Eukaryota > Metazoa > Chordata > Lepidosauria > Squamata > Dipsadidae > Diadophis > Diadophis punctatus. The sequence goes on along the minus strand of JALIGW010000001.1, from coordinate 10,754,351 downwards.
GGCCAAAGATAAAACCTTTCATTGTTTAGAAAGTTGGTTTTAGTAGTGTTTTGACCCTACAGAATGCCCATCCTCTCATCCTCCCTCAATCTGGGTGTGCATCCTGAGAAGTCAGACTGCGTTTTCTAACATTCCGAGGAAGCAAAAGCACCTGGAAGAATCCAGCCTAATCTGTGGCGCATGTTCCTCGGAGGACAAAAATCCATGTCCCATAATACATAGTATGGCTGGTGAAACTTGGGACTTTATGTGTAATTTATTAAACCAGCAACTCAACACTGTTTATTTTTGTCAGGATGAGAATAACTCTCATTAGAGGCGAAAATAGATCTTTTCCTGGAACGCTGACATTAGAAATGAAACCGCAGTTTAAAGTTCTAAGTAGAAATATTTATTTCAGTAGAAAAACAATAAATACTAATTAATTACATCTCTGCTATAAAAACATGTCTTGCTTCCACAGAAGCTGGAACAGAAGGACTGATCAAAGAAAAGGAATGTACACATGCGTACTAGGAACATATCAATCACGTGCTCAGGAATAAACCATTATATTAAATAGGGATGCAGCTCCCTGCATATACATATAACAGGCAATATAAATCACTGCGTGACAATTTTGTATTCGGGTTCTTACTGTATGTATTTCTATTTTTCCCCAGTTTCGTCATCCTGTTCCGTTAATAAAGCGTCAAGGTCTACATCAGTGGTTCCCAACCTTTTTTTGGCCATGCGCCACCTAAGCATCTCTAAAATCCTGATGCCCCCCCCCCCGTGACATATAATTCTTACTATGCAAAAAGTATAGGAAGTGGAGGAAGCGTAAAAGGCAATTAACTTGGCTTAAACAAGGTTCCAATTTCCACCATTAAAAATCAAATCCCCCCACCCCCGTGGGGCATGGGCCCCATGTGGGGAACCACTGGTCTACATAGATGGTCTGGTTTTTTGAAGGATAGGTGTGTTTATCTGCATGTCAACGTACACACAAGGTACAGGTAGTCCTCAACCTATGGCCACAATTGAGCCCAGAAATATAAAAATAAAAGGACTGTATGTCATACCTGTGAGAATGTTGGGAAAACTGGATTGGAACAAACTGGATAGATCTGGAAAAAAAAAACAGAAGTCAAGGGAAATTGCATGAGCAAGTATCAGAACAGAGAGCTACCACTAGAGCAGGGGTCTCCAACCTTGGCAACTGTAAGACTTGTGGACTTCAATTCCCAGAATTCCTCAGGCAGTGAAAAATGCTTAGATGGTACAGGTAGTTTTGCTTAATGAGCGGTCATTTAGCGACGCTCCAAGGTTACGACTAACACCTGGTACTTATAACCCAGTTTTTGACAGAGACACCCACCCACCTCTAGTCACATGGCCTCATTTTGCACACTTGGCAACTGGCTCGCTTTTCATCAGTTGCAGTGTTCCATTATCATGTGACTGCAATTTATTTATTTTTTTGGCTCATTTCTGCTAAAAACATGCCCATAGGAGTGGACTGTATGACTGCTGCGGTTTGCTTATCAAGAGTGTCACAAAAACGGTTTGTAAAATCAGGTCAGTCATGTGGGCGCCTCAACTTATGATGATCATGACTTAGATCACTACTGCAATGCGCTCTACATGGGGCTACCCTTGAAGAGTATTCGGAGACTTCAGCTGGTGCAAAATGCGGCTGCGCGTGCTGTGGTGGGTGTGTCAAGATACACCCACGTTACACCTATACTCCGTCAGCTGCATTGGCTGTCCATTGGTCTCCGGGTACAATTCAAGGTGTTGATCATCATCTTTAAAGGCCTTCATGGCTTAGGACCAGGTTACCTTCGGGACCACATTCTGCCTCACACTTCCCTCGGACCGGTTAGGGCCCACAGAGTGGGTCTCCTCCAGGTCCCGTCAGCCAAACAATGCTGGCTGGCGGGCCCTAGGGGGAGGGCCTTCTCTGTGGGGGGCCCCGTGCTCTGGAACCAACTTCCCCCAGAGATCCGAATTATCCCCACCCTGCTGGCCTTCCGAAAAGCCATCAAGACATGGCTCTTCCTGCAGGCAGGGGGTTGAGACTAGTTCCATCTGTGCTCTCGCCCTGTATGTATGTTGGTGAATATTTTTTTAACTTTTATAATCTTTTAAAATTGTTTTAATCATTGTTTATTGTTTAGTGTTCTTGCACAATATTGTACGCCGCCCTGAGTCCCTCGGGAGTAGGGTGGCATAGAAGAACCTAATAATAAATAATAAATAAATAAATAGTTACCACAGAAATTCTAGGCTCCATTACAGTGAAGTCGAGGTCTACCTGGCATTACAATACAAAAATGTGGTGCTTTCTGACATCCTCTCACAACAATCCCGCTAAACTTCAAAAGATGGAGAGGTGCGATAGGAGCTTCACTGCCGCTGATCCTGTCAGAGCTCCCCCCACATAAAAAAATCAAAGATGGTGACTAATGCCATGCAATCATAGTTGTGTCTCTGTTGAAGTGCATCATGTTTGTGACACATATGAGGGATTGATGGCATTAGGCTACCACTTGGACTTTCTTTTGATTTCCCCCCTTAAATCACTCGAGAAACTGTCAGAAAATCTTTGCATTATTCAAAAACCAGAAGGAAAGAGGAAAGGCATATATTTATAATGCCTAAATACTCCACACATTTAATCCCAAGAAAAAATAAGGGTGCCCATTTGTTTATCAGAGGAAGGCAGGAGAGGTCTTTTATAAATAAAATGAAATCAATGGAATACCTACAATTGGACCTTGGAAGCTGATCGAGACCACATCTAGTTCTCCGGAAATTCCGATGGTATCTACTCGGGAAAGAGGGATCCTGTGTTTGAATTCCAAATACAGCTTTCCATCGACGAGAACCTGGCACACACAGAAGGGAGCAACTTGTCAAGTCACAACAACAGAGAAGAAAATGTCTGTGGAGATTCTCGATCATCCAGCAATTACAACTCTGTTGTTACATCCTCAAACCCCCAAAACTTTAACCTTAAACTGTCTACCGTGGACCTCACCCCATTCCTAAGAGGTCTGTAAGGGGGCATGCATAAGCGCACCAGCGTGCCTACCGTCCCTGTCCCCATTTATTCGTACTCATTTCCTGTGTTCATATCCATCTTTATACTTATACCTGTTTTCTCGTACATGTTTGACAAACTAAATAAATAAAAATAAAAGAAATTATATACCGCCCCATGGTGCTTTACAGCACTTGCTGGGCGATTTACGATGTCAGCATATTGCCCCCAACAATCTGAGTTCTCATTTACTGACCTCAGAACGATGGAAGGCTGAATCAACCTTGAGCCAGTCAGGATCAAACTCCAGACTGTGGGCAGAGTTAGCCTGCAATACTGCATTCTAACCTCTGCGCCACCAGGGCTCCAGGTCACGGCTGTCCCAAAGGTGTTTTTTTCCAAAAGGCAACTGGACTTCTTTGTTTTTTCTTTGAAAACGTTTCGCTTCTCATCCAAGAAGCTTCTTCAGTTCTGATCTAAAGAACTGAAGAAGCTTCTTGGATGAGAAGCGAAATGTTTTCAAAGTAAAAAAACCCAAGAAGTCCAGTTGTCTCTTGAAAAAGCAGCTTTGGGGCAACAGAGAAGGAACCAAAACAATGGTTGGACTCACCTAACAAGTTAACCCCAGTTAGTAGGTTATGAATAAGGCCAACTGGGAAGTCACAAACCATGTTTTAGAAATAACAAGGACTAGATTCCCCAAAAACACTTAAAACAAGTAGAGATTACTGGTGGTCCTTGACATATAACCAATCACTTAGTGACGGACCATCCAAACAGCACTTGCAACCTTGTTGTGAAGTTACAAGAGGCACCCTCTCTCCCAATTGTGTTTTGGGAACTTGGCAACCGGTCTGCATTTACGGCCATTTGCAATGCCCCTCTATCACGGGGCTGCGATTTACGTTGCTTTTGTAGAAAATTAGCGTTTATTCCCAATTTTTGACAAAAATGGCGCATAATAAAGAATGAACTGAATGAACCCTGCCAAAAAAGGCAGCAAAAAGAGGTCCGACCATGTGATGACCTACTTTATGACGGTCGCAAGTGATGACCACAATGGGCAGGCTCCATTGGGAGACTGTATGGAGCATTCAAAGTGGGCAAGAGACCTGATGAGTTTCTCTGTGAAGGAGACGGTTTCTAAACCGATAAATAAAAATAAAGACAAGGTCAAAAGAAAGCGTGCCCAAACGCCATCGGTTTATGTGTGCATTGATGGGGCCCATTTTGCATTTGAGATAGCAGTTTTGCGCTCAGCAAGGGATGCTTCGAGACATTTTGTATTTTGAAATTTTGAAAAATGGTTTTCCATTTCTACAAGATAAAAATCAATAACCAAATCTACTGGGTTTTTTTTTTTTAAAGATGGTGATTATAACCCATGAAGAGGACTTATCGTCAGGGGTGAGATTCAGCCAGTTCGTGCGAACCGGATGTTCATTTTAATCTGGTTCGCCAAACCGGTTGTTCAAGGACTGGCTGATCGTGCCCACCCCTCCCCTCCCCACCCCGGAGTCTCCACGTGGCCCATTTTGGATGCCACTTAAGTGCAGGGTGTGCACAGAGGCTCTGGGAGGGCGAAAAATGGACCTACCGGAAGTCTGGAAACTGGCCTGTTTCCGGCTTCCAGAGGGCCTCCGGTACCCGGGGGAGGCAGTTTTTGCCCTCCTGGAGACTCGAAGAAAGCCTCCGGAGCCTGGGGAGGGCGAAAATGCCGCCCCCCCACCATGGTGAAGGAGCCGTGGTAGGCCACGCCCCCATGGCCACACCCACCCAGCAACCGGGCAGCGAACCAGTTGCTACAATTTTTCAATCCCACCCCTGCAGTCGTCTTCGTACCACATAGGAGGAGATGTTCACAAGAAACCGGATCTCAAAAGGATGCCCTTTGCGGAAAACCATATCATATTTCCTTTCTTCTTGCTGCCAGCCGCCCTTTTCGTGTGAATTGCATACAATACAGTTCTCATCAAAACGGACGTTGAAATGGAAAGCGACATCTGATTTGGGCATTTGGCAATTGCCACACTGAAAGTCAACATTGAATCTGCAGAGAGAGCAAGAAAGAGAAATCATTTGGATGAAGACCATGCGGTATTAAGGTAAATTGAAGAAAGAAGGCCCTGACAAACCGCTTACAAATCATATTTTTATTCATTTGTCCCACAATACCAGTGTTTCTTAACCTCGGGCACTTGGAAGATGTATGAACTTCAACTCTCAGAATCCCCCAGCCAGCATCTGAAAGTTCCCTAGGTTAGGAAACACTGCCACTACAGGCCTCAAAGGCTAGATTTAATCTGTATTTTTGGAACAGTCTTGAACTGAACACACTCAAAACTGTAGAGATGATAGTAGATTTTAGGAGAATCCTGTCGTGGCCCCATCGGAATCCCGTTCGGAGGAGGAGGAGGAACCAGGATCGTCTGATGGGGATGGCACATCTCCCTTGGTATTTTTGGATAGGCCAGGGGCTGAGGACGATGCTGTCCCAGGCCCCTCAAGCATTGGGGGAAGTGGTCGACCAGACGGGGAGCTGCCTGGCTTCACGGATGCGAGGGAGGATCGGCTACTGACAGGCAGTGGTGCTGATAGGCCTCGGATCTCCCCTGATGAGGAACAGCTGCCTCCCCCACTTGATCCAAGGGCAAGGAGAGCAGAGGGTAAGCAGACTCAGAGAATGGCTGTAAGGCCGCTCAGGAGACGGTCGCCCCGCCCCTCCTCACAATGAACACCTGGAGTGGAGTGACTTAGGGAGAAGCCTTGCCGAGTTAGTCTTTGCCAGGAACAATTGTTTCTTTTGGATTACACTCCCCCGGCTTTGACTCATGCCTTTTTGCCTTGCTTTGAGGACTGCCTTTTTGTTGTAGTCCGCCAGCAACCAGCGGAGCTGGCAGCAGATTCGGACAGTGAGGAGGTTGGAGAATAACATGGGCCAGTCCTGGAGTCTGGGAAAGGCTCTGATGAGTGCTCTACATCGGAGGCAGAGACGGGGCCAGGGCAGTCTGACAGTTATCAGCTGCCTTTGGAGTCAGACATCAGTGAGGCAGACGAACAGCTGGAGCCTGTTCCCAGTGTGCGCATGCGCAGAGCTGCCAGACGAAGGGAACAGCTAAGGAACAAGGGTCGACTTGGGAGTAAGACCACAGATGAACGATGAATGGCCCCTCCCATAGGGAATAAAAGAGGAGCGAAAGGGGATGGGAGTTTGCAGGAGACAATTAGTTTGCTTAATTGGTTTGTGACTCTCAGAGACTCCTTGCCAAGTTTTGGAGATATCGGTCTGGCAGCTCTCCAAGCCAGATAAGGTCTGTGACTGTAAATTTAAAGACTTTGCTGGATGTGAATGAGAAGAATTCATAGTAATTTAATAAAAAGGGGTTTTTGTCAGGACAAGGGAGTCTGCTTCGTGGTTTGGGAACGCCTAGGTCACAACACTTTTGTCTTGGCCTCGCCTTGTGGTCTGCTTTTGCCCTTTGCTTTGCTTTACCTTCAGAACGGCCTTGGCCTTGCAACTTGTCTTTGACCTGAGGATTGCCATTTGTCTTATGCCTGGACTTTGCCGTATGGACTTTCCTGGTAATATGTGGGCTGTTGTTTGGGGGACTGAAGGTGGCTGCCTTCAGGGGAGCAAGGGGTGAAACCTTACTAGTCATTGGGGGGCTGTTTGTTGAACACTTCTCAAGGACAATAAATAACTCTCTAATGCAGGGGTCTCCAACCTTGGCAACTTTAAGACTTGTGGACTTCAACTCCCAGAGTTCCTCAGCCAGCTTTGCTGGCTGAGGAACTCTGGGAGTTGAAGTCCACAAGTCTTAAAGTTGCCATGGTTGGAGACCCCTGCTCTAAAGGCCTGCCTTGCCTTGACCACCTGGGTCGTAACAAATCCTTCCTATTCTACGACCTCTTACAATATTAGACCACACAGTTTCAACAGTAGAGACCCAAGTTTCTAGGTTCTCTAATATCACAAGACTTACAATTGACACCTAACATCAAAAACGTCATCAAAAAAGCACAACAAAGAATGTTCTTCCTGCGCCAACTCAGGAAGCTCAGACTGCCCGAGGAGCTGCTGATACAGTTCTACAGAGGAATTATTGAGTCTGTCATCTGCACCTCTATAACTCTCTGGTTTTGCACAGCAAACAAACAGGACAGGCACAGACTTCAACGGTTAATCAGAACTGCAGAAAAAACAATTGCTACCAGCCTGCCTTCCATTGAGGATTTGTATATTGCACGAACCAGAAAGAGGGCTGTGAAAATATCTACAGACCCCTCACATCCTGGACATAAATTGTTTCAACTCCTACCCTCAGGATGCCGCTATAGGATATTACATGCCAAAAGAACTAGATACAAGGACAGTTTTCATCGATACTATCGATACCATTACTCGATACCATCAATACCATTACTCTGCTAAGCAACTAATTCCCACAACACTGCCTTATGCCCCTAGTATTACTATTCTTCTCATCTTTCCTATAACCTATTTCCTTAGCTTCTTATGACTAGTACTTTGTTGTTTGCATTTATGATTTATGTTATTTGTATTTAGTATACTAGTATGATTTATGTTGATTGCTTATTTAGTCTCCTATGACTATCATTGAGTGTTGTAGCTTGTGATTTATGATGATTGTATTTTATGATTATGATCATGATTTATCACTTGTTGCTTGTATGTACACTGAGAGCTTATGCACCGGAGATAAATTCCTAGTGTGTCCAATCACACTTGGCCAATAAAGAATTCTGTTCTGTTCTGTTCTGTTCTCTTTTCTTCTGTTCTCTTCTCTCTTTTCTCTTCTCTTCTTCTCCTGTCCTCTCCTCCTCTCCTCTCTTTTCTCTTCTTTTCTTTTCTTCTTTTTTCTTTTCTTTTCTTCTTTTTTTTCTCTTTTCCTTTCCTTCTTCTCTTCTCTTCTTCTCTTCTCCTTTTTCCTTTCCTTTCCTATTCTATTCTATTCCTATTATTTTTATTCTATTTCTATTCTATTCTGATTTTGCAATACAAACCCACGAAAATGGGTGCTGAAATTTCAATCAGAGTGAGGTACCCTTCATACAGGTAGTCCTCAATTTACGACCGGCTGCTTAGCAATTGTTCGAAGTTACAGTGGAGCTCCACGGGGCTACTTATGACACGATTCCAAAGTTTCAAGAGTTGCCAGGCCCCATGAGTGCATTTTGGGCACTTGGCAACCAGCCCCGCATTTATGGCTGCTTGCAGTGTCCTGTGGTGACAAGACCATGTTTGATGACATTTTTGCTGAAAACCAGCATTTACTTCCAGTTTTTGGCAAAACCAGCCTATATTGAACGATTGGTTCGCTTAATGACGGCTGCAAAAAAGCTCGCAAAATTGGGTTGGTCACATTGCTGACCTGTTTTACAACCATCACAAAGACAGGCTCCATTACTGCTGTACGTTGAGAACTCTCTGCATTTCCACCGTGCACGTATGAGAGAGAGACATTCTCCTGGTTTAATTTCTAGGATTTTAAAACAGATTCAGTTGAAAGACATCCAGTTTTATTCTGTACAGAACTGTACAGTTCTACACTTTACAACAGAGGTGGAGAACTATGGCCCTTTTATGACTTGTGGACTTCAACTCCCAGAATTCCTGTGTCAGGGCTCCAAATAGCATCCAAAATTAAATCAGAATCCATGGCAAAGTATTCCCCAAAGTTCCAGTTTATTAGTAGAGCCATGTTGGCACATCTGGGTGAAACCCGAATCTGAAACTTCCCAGGTTTCACCAGCCAGTTGAAAGTTCAAGCCCTTGTCCTCACACCCCCAAGTCCATCACGTTGTCCAATCTTCTATTGCCATGCTGGCAGAGTCCACCCATCTCCTTCCGTGCAGGTGCAGAGGTGCAGAGACAAAGGATGACCTTGGCTTTCTAGAAAGAATTTGTTATGGCTACATGCTAGCAACTTAATACAATCCCCCCTCCCAATTTTCCACAATAGAAAATGCATAGTAGAATAGTATAAACTGTGACAGGCCTAAGATCCCAAATAAAATGGCTTCGGCCTGACATCCTGAGCCATCCATGTCCACAAGTTATAAAAGGGCTTGTGCTGCCCCACTCACTCACGCACACACACATGTAAGTGTGTTTTAGAGTTTATTAATGTTCCTCAGCAGTTCCCTTCACCCAGCCTCAGAACCACCCCAAATAAAGCCAGCCATAAGCAGGCCAACATTAGTCCACAAGGCAATGGCCAATAGTCTATAAAACAATAGAAAGTTGCTCCAACAAGTAAGTCTACCAAACAAACTTCAATCCACGAGGCAAAACTAAAAGTACATCCATGAGAACTCACTTGACAAGAGAAGTTCAGAGTCTCCAAGGCAGCAAGTCAAGCAGGAAGCACGAACAAACACACAGCCATAAACCAAACACGTTGTTCCCAGCAATGCCTCTCTCTGCCTGCCGTGATAAATAGCTTTCCAGTGCAGCCCATCAAGACAGGCCGGACCTTCTCCTGACTAATCTCGCAGATCTCCTTTGCTCTTGCCTTTTCTCTGCCCTGTACTCTCGGATCCACCACAGAAGGCAGCTCCTCCTCCTCTTCACTGATCTGCAAACTGTCCCCAGCCAAAGCCCCTCATAAATCTCTTTCGGCCAGCAGTTCAGAGTCATTAATTAACCCAGTTCCTGATGTGCCAGGAATGAGCTCATCCTCCCTCGAGCCAACCTCCGAGGAAGAGTGAGAGGAGTTGTCCAAGGGAGACATCACAGGGTCATGGTTCCCCAACCGTTTTACAATATGAATGTGCTGGAAACGGGTTTGTTTTAAAAGTGTTTGTATCATAAAGCAACATGAGTGAAGGTTCAAACTGACCAGCAATTTCTTTGTACTTATTTGCAAAACTTCAAATCTGTCGGAAAAGCATCATTTTGTTTCAGAACTCTCTCCCATCAATGGTGATAGGTGATAGATGATGGTTTTACAATACAGACTGAAAAGTCCACCTTGTTCAGAGATGGAGCTTTTTCCTGGTTGCGGCTTCACTAGTTCGAAGGCTGTCCAGATATTTTGAAAGTTTTGGATTTTGTGGTGGAACTCCCCATACACTCTTTTCCCCCTCCACTTGAATGACTCACCTTCTGCAGGACTTCAAAACACTTCCGGTGACTAATATGGTCATCCCATCTTTCAGGCCACCATAAATTGGACCACTAAAAGGAACAGCCTGGCCAGAAGTTAAAAGAAAAAAAAATAGCCGTTAAATGGAGAATCTCCTGCAGCTCAAAGACATTAATTCAACTGGTTCATGAATAAATGCCTTTGAAATATAATAACATGTCTGCCTCCATCCTCCCCTGAATGGCTCTAAAACACTTTTTTCTCAATCTCAGAACTTTCAAGATGTATGGACTTCAATTCCCAGCATTCCCCAGGTCCAACACCAGTAATAGTTTGCTCAACCAAGAGCTCTTGACAACTGTTAAACCGGTATTTGTCAACCTTGGGCACTCTAAGATGTCCGGACTTCATTTCCCAGAATTCCCCAGACTGAGAGCTGCCTGAAGGATTCTGGGAGTTGAAGTCCATATCTCTAAAAATGTCCAATGTTGAGACACACAGCAATATATACAGAGAATAATGATTGAACCTCAGTCTTTACCCAGGCACATTTTAACTCCATCCAGCATTGTAATTTATTTTATTTATTTATGTTTTTAGTATATATCTTTGGGTGTATGTGTTTATCTTTTATGATTTTAAGCCACCCAGAGTTGCCCTGTTGTAAGATGGGCAGGCAATACATTTATAAATAAATATATAAATCTCAGGCAAACTGCATAAACAAACAAAACAAGCAAACTTCACAACTAAACAGACAAAACAAGTGAACAGAATCCCAAGATTCTTTCTTAGGCCTAGTACTCATCAACATCTTCATAAATGATTTAGATGAGGACATAAAAGGGAAACTCATCAAATATGGGGAAATAGCCTCAAGATTGACAAGACTTGAATACTGGGCCCTATCCAATAAAATGCAATTCAATGGTGAGAAAAGTAAAGTTTTACACTTAGATAAGAAAAACTGTATAGAATAGAATAGAATAGAATAGAAATAGAAATAATAATAGAGTAGAGTAGAGCCCCTGTTCTCTGGAACCAACTACCCCCAGAGATCCAAATTATCCCCACCTGGCTGGCCTTCCGAAAAGCCATTAAGACATGGCTCTTCCTGTAGGCGGGGTGATTTGAGACAATTTCACACCTTAGCTTCTCCCCCATGTATGTATGGTTTTATATGTTTTTTAAATTCTTTTTAAACTGTTTTTAAATTATTATATTGTTTAGTTGTTCTTTAAATGTTGTATGCCGCCCTGAGTCCCCAGGGAGTAGGGCGGCATATAAGAACACTAAAATAATAAAATAATAATAACAGAGTAGAATAGAGTAGAGGTAAGAATAAAGTGTGGTGTGGTGTGGAGTGCAGTGGAATGGAATATAGAATAGAATAGAATAGAATAGAATAGAATAGAATAGAATAGAATAGAACAGAACAGAACAGAACAGAACAGAACAGAACAGAATAGAATAGAACAGAATAAGAGTAGAGTAGAGGTAAGAATAAAGTGTGGTGTGGTGTGGAGTGCAGTGGAATGGAATATAGAATAGAATAGAATAGAATAGAATAGAATAGAATAGAATAGAATAGAATAGAATAGAATAGAACAGAATAAGAGTCGAGTCGAGTCGAGTCGAGTCGAGTCGAGTCGAGTCGAATAGAATAGAATAGAATAGAATAGAATAGAATAGAATAGAATAGAATAGAACAGAATAAGAGTCGAGTCGAGTCGAGTCGAGTCGAGTCGAGTCGAGTCGAATAGAATAGAATAGAATAGAATAGAAGGTACCTGGCTCAACAGTAGTGACTGTGAGAGGGATCTAGGAGTCCTAGTGGACAACCACTTAAGTATGAGCCAGCCATGTGCTACAGCTTCCAAAAATATCAAGGCACTCCTAGACTGTAACAACAAAGGGGTTGTATCAAGGTCACATGAAGTGTTAGTACTGCTTTATACTGCTTTGGTAAGACCACACTTGGAATATTGCACTCAGTTTGGATGTAATGTAATGATATAATGATATTTATAATGATATATAAACAAAGATGTTGGGACTTTAGAAAGAATGCAGAGAAGAGCAACAAAGATGATTAGGGGACTGGAGGCTGAGACATATGAAGAACAGTTCCAGGAATTGGGTATGTCTAGTTTAGGACTAGGGGGTGACATAATTCCACTGTTCTAATATCTTAGGGGCTGCCACAAAGAAGAGGGGGTGTCAAACTATTCTCCATAGCACCAGAGGGCAGGACAAGAAGTAACTTGTCAAAGAGGTTGGAAAACTTACCAAAGAGAGAAGCAACCTAGAACTAAGGAGAAATCTCCTGACAGTGAGAACAATTAATCAGTGGAACGGTTTGCCTTCCGAAGTTGCGGGTGCTCTAACACCGGAGGTTTTTAAGAAGAGATTGGACAGCCATTTGTCCTGAATGGTATAAGGCAGTGTTTCCCAACCTTGGCAACTTGAAGATGTCTGGACTTCAACTCCCAGAATTCCCCAGCCAGCATTCGCTGGCTGGGGAATTCTGGGAGTTGAAGTCCAGACATCTTCAAGTTGCCAAGGTTGGGAAACACTGGTATAAGGTCTCCTGCTCGAGGGGGGGGGGGGGTTGGGCTAGAAGACCTCCAAAGCCCCTTCCAATTCTCCGATTCTGTATTCTGCTTATGGGCGAAATCATCTGGTGATACTTCAGGTATGACCAAATTAAAAGAAAAAAAATCAACTTGCAATCCCCACCCCTCTCGCTGCACTCTTAATGAAGCAAAGCCAGGACCAGCTCGAAGCAGCTTGCAACCAGCACTCACCGGGGATGGGGAGGTGGGGCAGCGACAGGGGTCAGTAGAACGGGGAAGCAAGGGTCCTCCCACCTCCTTACCTACCGTTAACCACATGCTCTTTCTGCAAGCCCCCCTGGAAGATAATCTTTGACTTGTTTTCCGCTTTCTTATTTTTACGCCGGAGATGCTGGGCACCCTTTCCTGCGTCTCTACTTCCCTGTGCTTGGGACACAGCTGATTTCCGCTCCAGCACTTGATAGTGGAGCAGCTCCACCCTTTCCCCCTCTCCCTCCCTCCTTCCCCAGCTTCACTCCTCCAGGCCTGAAGCTGCATGCTTTACACACACACACACAAAAGCTGGGAATCCGCTCTCTCTTTCCAGGAATGCCCACCGACAAATCTTCCCAGAAATGATCCAGCAACATGGAAGGGAGAATGAGAATTAGACCCATCACCAAACCAGGGTGCTCATTTCTCTTCCATTAGTGTGATTGGGTGTACTAAGTTAGCGTTGGCATTTTCATACATGGGACCCGTTGCTCATGATTAGAAGTTTTTAACCCATTTTTATTATGTTTGTAAATAACTCAGTGGCCAATGTGATCTAATAGTCCTTCCTCCGATTGTGTTTGAAAAACGCTCCCATGTTGTAAACCAGGGGTCCCCAAAGTTGGCAACTTTAAGACTTGTGGACTTCAACTCCCAGAATTCTCCAGCCAGCTATGCTGGCTGGAGAATTCTGGGAATTGAAGTCCACAAGTCTTAAAGTTGCCAAGTTTGAAGACCTCTGTTGTAAACTTTCACTAGCTACTATGGGAAGCTCTCTCCCCCGCCCCCCTGCCATTCTAGAGAATGAAATATTTTGGGGAATATTAAAAGAGGTAGAATATTATATTTCCCAAAAGGAGAAATGGAGAAACATGTTCTTAGAGGCAGAAAACAGCCCCAGTCTTTCTTAATAGCCGCCAGCAGATTTTGTGCCCATTAAGAAATTCACCAGGGTGGATTTGATTTAAATCAAGTCAATGTAAATCACGATTGAAATCATGATTGAAATCACTAGTAAAAAGACTTGATTTAAATCAACTCGATTTAAATCATAATTTTAAAAGAGAAACTGTGTCCCGCGGTGACTCCTCCTCTGACCTGCTGTTGACTCACCGACAGTCCTAATATTGCAGAATATACAGCCTCATGCTACATAACTAAGCTCCATTTCATGCTGAATAAACTGAATTATTAAGGTATCTTAAATAGAAAACTGTCTTTAGATTGATTTTTACTCCCAAAGCATTTTATTAAAATAAATTTAATTTTTAAAAATTCGATTTAAATTTTAAAAATCCATTTAATTTTTTTTTAAAAAAATCATTGATTTCTATTTACCCTGCTATTCACAAACAAAACACCTTCACCTCCAAATGATGGGTTTAAAATTTCCATTCCCCCCACCCAAATTCTAAGGCCAGGACGTGACCTTTTAGGACATAATAGGATTAACCCACCACCATTAGAATAGCAAAAGACATTTGTATTTGTATTTGTTTATTTGTCAAGCATATATGATTATAAGCAAAGTATAAACAGTAAAACATGATTGAATATATATGTAATAGTACAAGCATGAATAAGAGTAAAAGAGGTAAGAATATATGTGTACATTAGGACAGGAACGGTAGGCACGATTGTGCAATTATGCACGCCCCTTACCGACCTCTTAGGAATGGGGTGAGGTCGATGGTAGATAAGGTGATGGGGCTTCATCACTGGGGTTTTTAAAGAAGATACAGGACAGCCGCTTGTCTGAAATGGTAGGGTCTCTTGCTTGTGCAAGGGGCTGGACTAGAAGACCTCCAAGGTCCCTTCCAGCTCTATTCTGATTGATTGGTGGATGGATGGATGGATGGATGATTAAGTTGCCTAGGTTGATAAAACACCACCTTAAGAGATTTGGAAGAGCAGGATGGTTTTGCCAAAAGCGCCTTTTTACCGTAGTTTTTGTGTTTACTACAAATCAAACATGTTCCTTTCCCTTAAAAAAAATCCCCTTACTGGGAAGGGAAATGAAACAGACCATGTGCTAGAAAGGAACTGAAACAGAAACCACAGATATCATGTGGTTCACGGGTGTCACAAGGTTAGAAGGCGGTGACTTTGTGCAAAAATGATGTTGTGGCAATTTGATGCTGTCTGCAACTGTTACTGAGAGGTTTGATTTCTACCACCGCCCATCTTAAAACACAACTCTGGGTGGCTCACAAGAAAACCAAAACCCAGAACTAGGACCACCATAAAAATGTTCAATCATAAAGTTATGCTTTAGAACCCACCCTTTTGATCGTACTTCAAATGCTTCAATAAATGCTTGAACCGAGCCGAGGTGGCGCAGCGGTTAGAGGCAGGTACTGCAGGCCACTTTAGCTGACACTGATCCGCAGGTCAGCGGTTCAAATCTCACCGGCTCAAGGTTGAGTCAGCCTTCCATTCTTCCGAGGTAGGTAAAATGAGGACCCAGATTGTTGGGGGCAATATAAATATACATTGCTTACTGGTGTAAACCGCTTAGAGAGTGCTTGCACTGTGAGGCGGTATATAAATCTCACTAAATAAATAAATAAATAAAAGCATATGTGTTGCATGTACACAGCTCTATGAAGGTGTTTCGATATAAAAATGTGTATGTTGTATGGCTGGGGAGGAAAAAGATGGCAGAGGCTGCCAGGGAGGGGGACTGTGGACTTCAATTCCCAGAATTCCCCAACCAGCCATTCCCTGACTGAGGAATTCTGGGAGTTGAAGTCCATACATCTCAATGTTGCTGAGCTTGAGAAACACGGAGTTAGAGGCCTTAACCAAGACGCCATCTTGAGGGTAGAAAAATGGCACCTTCCCCAGAGTTCAGAAGAAGCTGAGAAACACTGCTCTAACCTTAGCGGCATCATTGCTTGATCTGTACATGTGCACCTTGAAGGAATTAGACCAACATCTCCATCCTTAAGCAAACTAGATAGCCAGTGTATAGGAAGTCTGACTTTAATGACTATAGGACAGGACATTCAGAAGGGTATTTACAATGCAAAATCAAAGTTCTGAGTGACAGAGAGGAGGGAGGGAGGGAGACAGAGAGGGAGAGGGAGATAGACAGAGAGGGAGGGAGAGAGACAGGGAGGGGGAGGGGGAGATGGAGAGGGAGAGGGAGGGAGGGGGAGGGGGAGAGGGAGAGAGAGAGGGAGGGGGAGAGAGAGAGAGAGAGAGAGAGAGAGAGAGAGAGAGAGAGAGACAGACAGACAGACAGACAGACAGACAGACAGACAGACAGACTCATAAGGTTACATTTTGGGTGCTCAGCAACCAGGCCACATTTACAGCTGATGCCAGAATTTTATGTTGTTTGGCTTATTTATTTATTTAATTTATTTATTTATTTATTTATTTATTTATTTATTTATTTATTTATTTATTTATTTATTTATTTATTTATTTATTTATTTATTTATTTATTTATTTATTTATTTTGTGAGATTTATATACCGCCTCACAGTGCAAGCACTCTCTAAGCGGTATACATGTTTAATAAATTATTATTACTTTTATTTATGCAGTCATTAAAATTCATGTGTTCGCCCTTCAGAAACGGACTTTTCATAATGTGCTGGATAGCTCCAACAAAGATAAAACAGCTCCATTCCTTCAAAAGAGGAAGAACAATTTTAGAACCAACGCTTTTCGCGAAACCAGGAAATGTTTCGCTGCATAATTTAATTTTTGTTACTATATTGGTAGTTCAGTATGATTTGGGCGATTGTTTTTACTATGTTTCTTAAGTTTTAAAGTATTAGTTTGGATTTCTTGTTTGGAAAAGATAAAAATGAACCTTTGATTTTTTTTGATTTGATGATTAGATTTGTTATGATTTTAGAAATACTGTATATTTTCACTTTTACTATTGCGCGCACACACGCACACACACACACACACACACATACCTAGGTGTAAACTCGGAGTAAGAATTATTTTCTTATATAATTCTAAGTCTATTTTGATGTCTAATCTGTTTTTTTTATCTGATGTTTTTGTGCTTTTATTTTGATTAGGAGTAAGAGATTATCTTTACTACACATTTATATCTGTACTGAAGAAAGTTCCAAATAAATCTCTCCATTTTGTCACTTTTTAACTCTCCTCCCCCCTTTGGTTCTCCTTTCCCTCAATTTTTCCTTTTTTGTTATTTTGCATTTCAAGTATTTCATCTCTCTTTGAAACTTAATAAAGTCGATTTCAATAAAATAAAATAAAATATTACATTAAAAATAAATAAAAATAAATAAAAATAATCCAACAGGGGGGTTGGATCAGAAGACCCCCAGGGTCCCTTCCAACTCTGGTATTCTGTTCAATCACGGGTGAACCTTTGTCCTAAAAAGCCACGTAACCTGGCCTTGGCTCAATCACGGTTTTGCCTATCCTGGAAGCGCACCAGGGGAACAGCCCGCCACAAGATACTGAATTATAGGATGCCTGGCGTTGGAAAGTGAGGCGGGTGGGTGGGAGAATCCCTTTCCCCCAACTTACCGGTTTGAAATAAGGCGACTGCAAGGCCATTTTCGGCAGCTGGCAGCGGAATCCGAGAAAGCAAAGGAAATTCCGGCAAGTTTGCCAAGTTTGGCGATAGGACTTTTCCCTCACACCCAAAGGAAACGAGGTCCTCGCAGATGCGGCGCCGCGCTCGAATGGAGCGGCGCCGAGCCGAGCCACGAAGGTGGGGTAAAAGAAAGGGGCGGAGCCTGCCTGGAGATCGGGGGTGGTGGTGGCCGGGTGGGGGGTCAGTGCTGCTTCCTAAAAGCCCGAAAGTGGCTTGAACGTCACCGAGGGATGCTGCTGCTTGTCACGCGATCTCCTTGCCCCCATTCCCACGACCCCTCCTTTTCCCACCCGCTCTCTTGGTGTTTCCCAAGCGCTAGTCGCGGAGGTGGGATGGAGGGAGGTTATGGGTCAATTTAAGGAAGAATTGCAACATGCCAATGGGGTAATGGTACCCATGATCGGGGTCATGAGAGCTCATCTGAAATACTGCCGGGGTGGAGGGGGGTTTCACACCACAGGGACGGTACCTGCAGCTAATCGCTTTCCAAATTCAGCCTATTGGGGGTGAGTGATCAAAAGAGGCGGATTACAATCTCCATAATCCTTAGCCTGGGAAGATTGGTATGAAGCCACCATAACCCCTGGGACACGCAGGCTTATTTCCGCGCTCCCCCCCCCCCCCTTCAGTTTGCATTAGAAAGCCAATGAGAAATATTCCACTAAGCACTTCAGCTACAGAGATTGCGGCAAGTTCTTTCAACCAATTACACAAGAGAGAGAGAGCAAGCCCTTCCTGTAAACTAAACTAAGGTTAACGTTTGGCCGAAATCGGGCACTACTGAGTAATCAAATGAAACCGCATGTGACCCAGAGTTTATTCTTCCAAATGCAATCCTCTTTTAAATGATGAATAGAATAGAATAGAATTCTTTATTGGCCAAGTGTGATTGGACACACAAGGAATTTTTCTTGGTGCATATGCTCTCAGTGTACATAAAAGAAAAGATACGTTCGTCTTAATTGTTATTAATTACTAATTGTCCGTCTCTACCATTTCAGATCCAGCAGCCACTTAATAGTCTAAAATTAATGTAAACTGGAAAAAAGGTCTTTCTGTTGTTGTTGTTGTTTTTTGCTGGAATAAAAGGGAACGTTATGCCCAGCGTACTATAGAATAGAATAGAATTCTTTATTGGCCAAGTGTGATTGGACACACAAGGAATTTGTCTTTGGTGCATATGCTCTCAGTGTACATAAAAGAAAAGATACATTTGTCAAGAATCTTGAGGTACAACACTTAATGATTGTCATAGGGTACAAATAAGCAATCAGGAAATTGTTCAGAACAGATTTGGGCTAAATTCTTGGAATAGTTTTGAAAGCAAAGCAGTGATATTTCAACGTCTTTTTTTCAACTAGCTTTATCCACAGAATTGCAATAGTGAGACCACCTTTTTAAAGTGGCTATGGTTGGCTGGGGGCTACTGTACCCATTGCCTACCTATCAGCAAAGCTAGGCACATCAATGTTTCTACCAGCATTGGAACCAGAATGTACTCAGAAAGGGAAGCCCGGACTTCAATGACTGCGGAAGAAGGGGCACCAGGACATATTACAGGTAGTCCTCAACTTACAACCATTCGTTTAGCAACTGTTCAAAGTTACAGTGGCACTGAAGAAAGTGACTCATGACTGGTCTTCGCACTTACGACTGCCGCAGCATCCCCACGGTCACGTGATCAAAAGTTGGGTGAGTGGCAAGGGGAATGTATTTACGACAGTTGCAAATCATGAGATTGCCATTTATGACTTTCCCAGCCAGCTTCCGACCAACAGAGTCAATGGGGAAAGCCAGATTCCCTTGTTGGAAGAAATATCCATCTGGTTCAGTTCCAAGCCAGGACAAAGACACTGGAAACATGGAGGCTGATTGGAAAGATGGTTTAATGAAGCAGAACCGCATGGGTGGTTCTGGGCAGCTGACCACATGGAGTTGAGAGTGGTGGGGTATTTATACCTTCTCTTGGGCTTTGAACTTGAGCTTCCTGTTCCTGTGCAAGAACATGTATTCTGTTGGCTGTTGTAGGGGTCACAGCTAGCTCTGTAGGTTGTCTGAGCCAGGCTTGGTTGAAGTTTGGTCTGCTGATGCAATGAAGGGGCTTGTTGGGCGATTCCTATTGTGGCTGAGGGCTAATCCTACCTTTGTTCAGACCTTGATGCATGGCAGTAATTGATTACCAAATCTGAATTTCTAAAGCTGTCCCAGATCAGTATCTGCTTGGGGGGGGGAGGGGCAGGGAGCTGAGGCTCTGAGTTTCTGTCTCCCTTAAGATTTTTATTTCTCTTTTAGGGGAAATATTTTATCCTGTCTTTTTTTAATATTTCTCAACATATTTCATTCCTCTAGGACAGAGGTCTTCAAACTTGGCAACTTTAAGACTTGTGGACTTCAGCTCCCAGAATTCTCTAGCCAGCTGGCTGGAGAATTCTGGGAATTGAAGTCCACAACTCTTAAAGTTGCCAAGTTTGGGGATCCCTGCTCTAGGAGGTGGGGGGTAGCTTCCCACACTCTTAATGATCGCCTGTTTCACTTAACAACTGCAGGGGTTTGCTTAACAAGCATGGCAGAATCGGGCATGACTCACTTAACAATTGCCTTGATTGTCCCAAAGGTGCTCTTCAGAACTGAAGAAGCTTCTTGGATGAGAAGCAAAATGTCTTCAAGGAAACAACCGAGAAAGTCCATTTGCCTTTTGGAAAAGCACCTTTGGGGTAACCATGGACGATTGAGATTTTCCATAGACAATATTGCCTTGATTAACGATGGGAATTCTGGTCCCAGTTGTGCTTGTACATCGAGAGCTACCTGTACATATAATTTCAGATTGGAGGCAGGCTGCTATTGCGATAACTTTACAAACTATCCATACTGGCCTTTCGGATCTGGCTACCCTTTGCCTTATATTTGTCACAAGTCTCTAGGGCAGTGTTTCTCAACCTTAGCTATGTATAACTTGTCAACTTTTTAAAATTCTCTCTTCCTCCTTCATGAGTTCCCTATTCCTGGAAGGCTTTGTCTTCATAGGTTAGGAATGCATTAACTTCTATCAGTTTTGTGTCCATATACCAAGGTAGATGCCAGATCCTTTGGGGAGGCTCTGAAGTTTTAAAGAGACAAATGGATATCTTATGTGTAAGACCTATAAACGTACAAAAAAGGACTAACATTTTTGGCCTTGCCCACTTTGAAAGGGCCCCAGGAACGACAAACAGGATCACTTGAGCATAAGGTACATTTTAGTCGTTCTGTTTCATGCTGCAACTGTTCAGTTCATTCAGAAATGTTTGCCAAAGGATTATTTTTAAGGGTTTGGAAGTTTAAGCATAACAATGTCTCTCTTGGGCCATCTCTGTCTTCAGGCTTGTAGATATAGTAATAGCAATAGCATTTAGACTTACTACTGCTTCATACTGTTTTACAGCATTCTCTAAGCAGTTTACAGAGTCTGCAACAATCTGGGTCCTCATTTTACCGACCTCGGAAGGATAGAAGGCTGAGTCAACCTTGAGCCAGTGAGGATCGAACTCCTGGCAATCGGCAGAGTCAGTCTGCAATACTGCATTCTAACCACTGCGCCACCATGGCTCATATCCAGAAATATCCATACAATGGTGTCTAATAATGCTATGTGTATCAAAATAACTTCCATGGGATTGTATCATTTGTGTCATAAGGTTGGCTGTGAAAACAGAAGTTGTGTTATTTCACCTGTGATGTCACAAAACACATGTCATTTGCCCTCTATGCCCCCCTTGGATCCCCCCTCCCAAAGTTAGTATTTTTGCAGAAGATAAGAAAAAGATAGCAGCTCCTTTTTCAGGAATTGCTGAAAACATCTGATGTTTTCTACAGAATCCCCAACTCCCAACTATAGTTATCCTAACCCAAGTTATATTTTAGTTACATCCCAAAGCCACATCAACGGTCAGCATTATTTTTGTAAAAAATGTCATCACATCAGGTGTTTCATCCAGAGCAAAATTTTATTCACTTAAAGAAACTCTAAAATATTCAGAATTTCATTAGCACAGAATGTTCTTTTTCAGACTTTTTTTCTCTCAACAGCTGAAAAAAACAATACAGAACTCTTTGTTAATACTAACCATTTTTAAATTAAATTACTAGCCATTTCAGAAGACAAACTTAGTTGATAGAAAATATTTATATATATTTATATATAGGCGTGTGTATTTACTGTACAAAGTTTACATTTAGAAAAAAAAAGTAAATTTTCTCCAATATTACAGACTTAAAAGTTTACGTACAGGGTTTAAATTGTGACTAGGGAGACTCTTGATGTACAAATGTGCTTCCCTTTAAAAAGAACCAGAAAGACATAACCTCACAATCTCACAGTGCGAATTCATTTTCTTACAATCAGCATAAAAAGAGTAATTAACAAATGAGAGCAGAGGTTTTTTTCTTGATTTGTTTTGTGTGTGTGTGTGTGTGTTCCTGTGAAATATTCCTTTTATCTTACATGAGGCAAAAACGTGAGTCATTCTCTTATTTGCTGGCAGATGCATCTGGATATATAACAGTGTAAACAGAAGGGGTTTTTAAGAGTAGGACCTGCATTGAAAATAGAGATTTTAGCGGGGGAAATCACACTTAATTCCGGCTGTCACATGAACTAGGACACAGGAATTCAGTGGAGCAAGGACATTACCTTAACATTATTGTTTATTATAATTACAACTAGTATGAATTCTCTTCTGTATTTTGTAATTTTCCTTCTTGGCATATTAAATATAATAATTGTAATTTGCAGGCAACTTTTTAAGGAACTGGCAGGCAGGCAAAGTCAGACAGAAATGGCTTGTAACCTCAGGTCAGTATTTCTTTACCTTGGCAGCTTTAAGATTCGTGGACTTCAATTCCCAGAATTCCCATGGCTGGCTCGGGATTTCTGGGAGCTGAAGTCCACACATCTTAAAGTTGCCAAGGTGTGGTGTTTAATGTCAAAAGTGGACTGAGCCCATAATGTCACCAGTGAACCACCCATTTCCCAGTATCCACACTACCACTCCAATTTTTATTCTCCATGTTTCATTGGTCAGAGAGATAGAAAAAGAATGTTTATACCACTTACCGGTATATTACTTCCGTTCTATGTTTCTGAATGTTAAATCGAAATAATATTTCAGAAACAAGGAGAAAGAAAATAAAACGTTGCACCAACGACCTAAAAGTTGGGTCCAGATTAATCTAAAGGCAATATGCTTAGTTTAATATTTATTGTGTTCATAAAAAGGGCAGTTCTGAATAAACAGAGCTTCCACCTTCCTTCACAAGGGGGCAGGGGAAACATGTGTTTAGATCATGGTTAAGAATAGGATTGAAGCATGTTACTGCAAACCTGGATGAATAGACTGTTATCCCTCTTTTCAAGAGGCCAGGATGATGGGATCTAGAGTCTTAACAATACAGAATCTAGATTCTAGAGGGTTCAGGTTTTTCTATTCAGATTAAGTAGTTGTTATTTAGAAAAGTGTGGCTGCTGTGTAGAAGTGTGCAAGAACTACACACATGCACACCCAATCACCTTAATCCCCGCCCCATCCCTGCCCTCTCATATATGAGAAACTCTGCTTCCAATCTGCATCCGATAAATGGCGATTTACAAAATCTGAAAAGAAACTTAGAATGTAGATCACAAAGAAAGGGATTGGGTGGTTTAACAAGATTCCGGAAATCAATAGTAAACCACTTTCAGTTTGTTGTAAAAAAAAATAATGGTGACCAGAGAATGCCCCTGGTCACCAGCATCCAACACAATCTGAGGGAATTCTACTTCTTTACAAGTTAGAAGTTAAGATGGCGATTTTCAGAGGTACAGCCACAACCTATCTCAGGTCTCCAGGGAAGATGGCTTTATGGCAGTGTTTCCCAACCTTGGCAAGTTGAAGATGTCTGGACTTCAACTCCCAGAATTCCCCAGCCAGCATTCGCTGGCTGGGGAATTCTGGGAGTTGAAGTCCAGACATCTTCAACTTGCCAAGGTTGGGAAACACTGCTTTATGGCATCTATTTTATTTCATGCTCATTTTCAATTTGGCAGTTTCAGAGATGCACATACAGGCTCAGAGGTCCTGTCTACCCAGCAGGATTATAACACTTTCAAACTGCAGCCTGGCAGGGAAGGTTGGAGAAAGGGCCCCACAATTTTCCAGGCCTTCCCCCAAACTGGAAGGCTTGTTGGAGGGGTGAAACTGGGCCCTGCAGACAGTTTAGATCAGAGGTAGGGAACTGCGGCCCCTTTATGGCTTGTGGACTAAATCCTGAGGCAGCATGGCTGGCTCAGGAATTCTGGGAGTTGAAGTCCACAAGCCATAAAAGGGCCACAGTTCCCCACCCCTGGCTTAGATGCTACCATGCTGTCCTCAAGACCTGTCAAAATCTTCCAGCTGATAAAAGGTCCGTTCTCAACACAACATTCTAAACTTTTGCTTCTTTACCAACAAAACCCAGATTTGTAACCATACAGTTTAAATAGTGCCCGGATAATTTGAAATAAGAAAAGTGCTAGTAAAAATGCTTGGTGGTGGTGGTTGTTGTTGTTGTTTTTTGTTTAAAAAAAGACACCTTTTTATCATGTTTATTATTAACCGTTAATCCACACAGAAAAAAAAAGTCATCCAAATGTAAACATTTCAAAAAGGAAGCCTCTGACTTAAGCAAACACATCAAACATCCATATTGCTAGGGCAGCGTGGGTCTCGCCATCTTCTCCTTCCGTAACTTTTGGGATTTTCCGTTTTAAGATCGCAGATAAGTTTTTTTGTCCCAGGCGTGTGAACGGCACAGAGGGGGGGGGGGGGAAGCCCAGGAGCCAAGAATCTTTAAAACACAGCAAGCTATATCTTTTGATTACTGGATTCCAGATCTCCCAGAGCAAATCGTTCAAAACGGACAACCATTTTGCTACTGTTAAGGCTGAAGGGGAAAAGGAGGAGGAGAATTGGAGGGGGGGGGGGAAAGGAAATTAAAACAGTTACATGTTAATTTCTACTATAAAATGAAATGCCAATGAACAAACCGATTCTAATTTCCAACACAGAAAGCAAGACATTGAGGCTCTCCTATATAAAATGTGCGTGGACTTCGAACGTTTTGAACAACTAGGGGCTTTCTCCCATTACATTTCTCATTAAAAAATAATTTTTCAGGCTAAAAGAACCTCTTTCAGATCCCTGTCCTACAAGAAGGACCACTCTAGCAGGGGTCTCCAACCTCGGCAACTTTAAGACTTGTGGACTTCAACTTCCAGAATTCCTCAGCCAGCTTTGCTGGCTGAGGAACTCTGGGAGTTGAAGTCCACAAGTCTTAAAGTTGCCGAGGTTGGAGACCCCTGCTCTACAGTATTTGTGACTCTTGGGGCACTTTTTGGTCTTGACTATGTCAAGGCGACTTACAACCTTAATTGAGCCTCCCAATTACCATCACACATTGTGACAATCATAAAACAGGTTATCCACTGCTGCAATTTTATTACCTTTTTTTTGGGAAGGTCATTAAGCAACCACCATGGTCATAAAGTGAACACTTTCCCAGCGATCGTTCTAAGATATGACAGACGGATTCAAAGATCTGATGGCCGCCCCCCATCTGTCAGTTAGCTGATTGCATTTTGGGTACTCAGCAACTGGCCGGCATCAATGGCTAGTTGCAGCATTCCACAGACATATAACCTTTAAAGAAGAATATTTGTAGCTCAGGGTTGAAATGGGGGCTGCCCTTGGTGCTCTCTGAGCTTGCTTGTTTTCTTGCAAATGTTTCATTACCCAAACTAGGTAACCTCAACTAGCACTGATGTTGTTACCTAGTTAGGGTAATGAAACGTCTGCAAGAAAACAAGCAAGCTCAGAGAGCACCAACGTACATAACTTACAACTTTTTTTTTGCTGGTTTTGGCTTTTTTGGTTTCCAGCAAAAAGCACCCATTGCGGACAATGGGTTCACCTAATGACTGCAGTATTTGCTTAATGACTGCCGAGTTCACTTTACAACTGCCATGTTCACTTAATGACAATGGTAAAAAAATGTTATACAAGTGGGTTGGTCACGTGGGTTCCACAACTTACGGCCATCATGACGTGTGATGGAAATTCCAGGGTCCTTTACAGTTGTAACTCAAGGACTAGCTGCACTATGAACGGAAATAGTGTGATTTATTTATTTGTTTGTTTGTTTGTTTATTTATTTATTTTATGGGCCACATTTAAATATAAACACGGAGAAAGATTTTGTATTTAGCTGGGTAATTCTCTTCTGATGCTTTGCTCACTATTGTCTATGAAAAAATGTAGCCGGGGCATTTGGAAGGCTGAGTGGAATGAAACCCAGGTCCTTTCTAGCTATCAGACTGTGGGCCTTTCCTTTTGAAATCCTTTACAGAAGAAAAACTGGAATTGGAAGATCCTGAGTTTCCCATGCTCTAAGGCAGTGTTTCCCAACCTTGGCAAGTTGAAGATGTCTGAACTTCAACTCCCAGAATTCCCCAGCCAGCGAATGCTGGCTGGGGAATTCTGGGAATTGAAGTCCAGACATCTTCAACTTGCCAAGGTTGGGAAACACTGCTCTAAGGCATCGTATCATCAATTCAATTCCTTCTGCAGTTCATTAGCCAAACAGGAATAATTAATCTCTCCACTGCTTTCTGTTATAAGATTTCCATAAAGGAAAAATGCCACGGGTGAAACTGGAACTGTTGAAACATTTAGGCTGTAATGATCCCTTATTTTAAAAACAGACATAAATGCATTTGGATAAATCAGGAGTTCAGAACTGAACCGCGGCGTCCTTGATGATCTCTGAATTTGCTTGTTAACTGCAGATATTCCATAACCCAACTAAGTAACATCATCAGTGCTAGTGAGTGTGGGGTTTGCTCCCTGTTCAGCCCTCAACAGACACATAGAATTAAACCACATTTACACACCATTCAAGAGACAATAAAAGCATTAAGAAAGAAACAAAAAGACCAGTACACATCTTCTTCAGCAATCAACACCCAGATAAGCAAGGATTAACACCACAAAAACAATCAAGCAAAAAACAGTAATCTAATCAAGGAACTACCACGGAGAAAACCACATCCCAAACTGCACTGGTAGGACAAGCTATTGCACATAAAAAGGCAGCAAACCCCACACTCACTAGCACTGATGATGTTACTTAGTCAGGTCATGAAACGTCTGCAAGCAAACAACCAAGCTCAGAGAGCACCAAGGACAATGCAAACATAAATAGGGCTACACTGTAAATCAGCAAAATGACTTCATGTTCAAATTCCCCATTAAACTATTGTTCCCATTTCAACCGGACAGTCATTTAAAAATGTTCTTGCTTTTAATACAAATAATAATGTACAAAGCACGGTCTTAAAAAGAAGCAATCCTCTTCTCTTTCACGCATGCACTAATGCTTCTTCCATTTATAGAAAGGCAGAATATACATCAAAGTGATCAACAGGAAAAGTATACAATATATTCTAGAAGACAGCGGAAGTGATGCCATCGCCTTTGAAACATGCAAAGATATACCACTTTTGACACAATGAAAAATTAGCCAACTCAGCACTTGTTACGATTACTCATCAGTTCAGTGGGTGTGTTTTTTCTTAAGACTTGGTCTTAATTCGTCCCCTATGTCAGGGTTCCAACTAACACCCCCAACAAAAGAAAACTCCGAGGCGTGAGTTTCCTGAAAGTTCCACCTGGCTGGGTGGGATAAAAATGTATACATTTCTAATTAGCCCCAATGGAGCTGTTATGGAAGAATCAACCCCAGGTTTTTTTTTAATGTCTCTCTTGCTGGAAGTCAAATGCACACTAAAGTTCAACATGTCTTTATTTTAAAACTCGCCTACAAAAGACAATGCTGTTAGGTTTTTGCATTTTGTGTTTGCTTATGCTTTGCAGACCAGGGTGGTGATAGGAGGAAAGAGAGAGAGAGAGTGTGACAGAGAAAGCACTGGGGGGGGGTATGGGGGGGGTGAGGAACCTGACAGGTGAGTTGCTCTAAGGAGGCCTGGAGGAGTGGAAGAAATTTCCCCTAAGTTCAGTGTTAATAGAGAGGCAAAGAGTTCTTAACAGACAGGTCACTTCACATGAGCAGCCCACACCAAGAAAAAAGGCGGGACGGAAGAAGGAACTGTTAGCAGCATCGGGGGGGGGGGGGGAGCACTCAAAGGTTAAAAATGGAAACGGTGCGCACAAGGTCCGAGCTGCTGGGTAGATTAGTCACAAGTGCTCATGCAAGAGGAAATTCAGCTATGGCGCCAGGAGCTACAACCTGTAAGAGAGAAAGTAGAAGGGAAGACACACAAAAAGGGAAGAGAGTTAGTTCACAGTCAAAAAGGTTCAAAAGTTAGAAGCACAGGGGGGAAAAAGAGATTTGTGTGTTTTTGGCCCTTCAGAGCTCTGAGAATATTGTGCAACTTCCTAGAATTTATTTATTTATTTATTTTGTGAAATTTATATACCACCTCACAGTGCAAGCACTCTCTAAGCGGTTTACACCAGTAAGCAATGTATATTTATATTGCCCCCAACAATCTGGGTCCTCATTTTACCTACCTCGGAAGGATGGAAGGCTGAGTCAACCTTGAGCCCGTGAGATTTGAACCGCTGACCTGCGGATCACAGTCAGCTAAAGTGGCCTGCAGTACTGCCTCTAACCGCTGCACCACCTCGGCTCATAGAAACTAGGCAGCGAGATGCGAAGATAGCTACCAGCCCTGGACGATATCGTCGCATCTCGCTGTTCAAGAAGTTGCACAATATTCTCAGAGATTCTTCTCATCCTGCTTACAATCTTTTTGGACTGTTTCCTTCTGGCAGAAGATACAGAACAATTAAAACTCGGACCACATGCTTTCTGAACAGTTTTTATCCAGAAAGCTATAATTGCACTTAATAATGAATTAAAGGGTCACCATCAGTGAGCTGTTGGATAGCATTGCTTGGCCTGTTGTATGGATGTTTGAGTGGTTCAGGGTGGGGAATTCGTGGTGGGTGGGGCTTGTTTTTAGAGACTGCTATGTGTGTTGGGACTGGTCTTGAAGCGTTATGTGAATTTCGTTGTATGGGTGTACTGTGTATATACGTACAATGACAATAAATTATTATTATTATTATTATTTTCCTAACTGAACTTATCGTCTCTGGAGATTCTCAGTCATGGTTATCCCAAAGGTACTTTTTTCATGAGGCAATTGGACTTTCTGGTTTTTCTTTGAAGCCGTTTCGCTTCTTATCCAAGAAGCTTCTTCAGCTCTGACTAGATCCGTGATGGTGAACCTATGGCACGCGTGCCGGAGGTGGCACGCAAAGCCCTCACTGTGGGCATGCGCGCCGTCGCCAGCTGCTCTTCCGGGTTCCGGTGCTTTGGCTTGTGCGCATGCGCGCTCCAGTTTTGGCACTCGGTGCTGAAAAGGTTAACCATCACTGGACTAGATGGTGGGGAATTCCTGAAGAAGCTTCTTGGATGAGAATTTAATTAATTTAATTTAATTTAATTTAATTTAATTTAATTTAATTTAATTTAATTTAATTATTTAATTTAATTTAATTTAATTTAATTTAATTTAATTTAATTTAATAATTTAATTTAATTAATTTAATTTAATTTAATTTAATTTAATTTAATTTAATTTAATTTAATTTAATTTAATTTAATAATTTAATAATTTAATTTAATTTAATTTAATTTAATTTAATTTAATTTAATTTAATTTAATTTAATTTAATTTAATTTAATTTAATTTAATTAATTTAATTTAATGGATTTGTATGCCACCCAACTCCCTAGGGACTCTGGGCGGCTGAAGCGAAACGTCTTCCAAAAAATCCCCAGAAAGTCCAGTTGCCTCTTGAAAAAAGCACCTTTGGGACAACTGAATTGATCCCAATTGATCTGAATTGATTATTAAATAGCCACTTTATTTAGGAAACACACACAAGCCTTCCCTATTAATACGCTATAATGAATATAGAGGTGTCTATCAAACCTGCTGCCCTGGGACCATGCCTCATTTGTTCGTCAATCAAAAGCCTAAGAAAATGCAATTTTTGGAAATAGGCGAGACAAGGAGAGGCAATACGTACTCGGCTGATTTCCAGAAGTGTCCTGGGTGAGAGAGCCTCCGGTTAAGCTTTGGCAATTTTTCAAGCATTTCCATCAAGAGGGTGAAGCTGGGCCGCTCAGCCACATCAAAAGCCCAACACGCGGAGAGGATTTCCTACAAGATAACAATCACTTGTTTAAAAAAAAAATTTAACCCACAGCATCCTTGGAAAAGAAAGTGATTTGATTACAAAGAGCCCAAACTATACAAGGTTTAAAACAGGGGTCCCCAAACTTGGCAACTTTAAGACTTGTGGACTTCAACTCCCAGGGTTCTCCAGCCAGCAATGCTGGCTGGAGAATTCTGGGAGTTGAAGTCCACAAGTCTTAAAGTTGCCAAGTTTGAAGACCTCTGGTTTAAAACAAAGCCTGGGTTAACTGCAAGCTGCCCAAATAAGCTGCACTACAACATCTATAATCCTCTGTGGCAATGAATTCTCCAAAGCACCTGAGGGCAGGACAAGAAGCAATGGATGGAAAACTAATCAAGGAGAGAAACAACCTAGAACTAAGGAGAAATTTCCTGACAGGGAGAACAGTTAATCAGTGGAACGACTTGCCTCCAGAAGCTGTAAATGCTCCAACACTGGAGGCTTTTAAGGAGAGATTGGACAATTCTTTGTCTGAAATGAAATAGGGTTTCCTGCCTGAGCAGGGGGTTGGACTAGAAGACCTCCAAGGTCCCTTCCAACTCTGTTATTCTATTCTGTTCTGTTCTGTAGTCCAAAATGTCAGTTTGAAGATGGCGACTTCTAAGAACTGCTTTTAACCAGCCTGACTTGGAAGGAATTGCAAAGCCATAGGTTAGATCTCGAGATTTATAGATTGAACTTAGCTGCGGATCTCCGGCTCTGTCACGTCTACAAATGCAGGCATTAAGAAAGAAGAGACTGGACAGCCACTTGTCTGGAATGGCATAGGGTTTTCTGCTTGAGCAGGGAGTTAGACTAGATGATCTCCAAGGTCCCTTCCAACTCTGTTATTCTGTTATTAATTGGATACAGAAAACAGGGCCCCCAATCGCACAGGAATCAAGCATACTGTATCTCTTCTTGCATCTCCTGTATAATCTGTCATCTGCTGCAGTTGATAGTAAATTGACATGAGCCCCTGGGAAACTGGGTGGCATGAAAAAGGAGAACCTATGGCTAGTCCTCAGCTTACGAAGTCTGGAATTTTTGTTGTAAGTCATGATGGTTGTAAATCGAGGCACCTACATCATCGTCATCTTCTTTTAACGACCCCATAATCCCTTGCGGGGTGGAATCTGGGCAACTGAATGGAGCTAGCAAAGTGTTTTACTGGCCGGATGCCCTTCCTGTTGCCAATGCGGAGCTTTGTTCAGCAGATATATTCTCAGTGTGCCCGGAGAGAGAAATATCTGAAATTGAGGAACCTACATGACTGATCCGAATTTAGATTTTTTTTTTTTGCAGCAGCAGCCATTAAATGAGTACGGCAGTCGTAAAACAAGCACAATGATTAAGTGAACATGGCAGTCGTTAAACAAGTCAATGCATTCCTATGAGATTTTTATTTTTTTATTTTTTTGGGCCTGAAACCAGCCTTTCTGACAAAAAAAAAAGTCTTAATCGAATCACATGACTGCAGAATACGGCAACTGGTCATAACGGCGAGCCAGTTGCCAAGCACCTGACATGTAGTCATGTGACCATGGGGGAGTGCTACTGTTGGAACTCCGAAACTGGGTCATAAATACTTTGGGGAGGGGTCTGTTGTAACTTCCGCTGGTTGCTAAGTGACCAGTCATTTAAGTGAGGACTACCTGTATTGCTAATTATTTTAAAGAGGATAGAGTACAATGGGTGCCACCCAGGGGCAGGTTCCTAATTTTTTTACTACCACTCTGTGGGCGTGGCTTATTTTGTGGGTGTGGCTTGCCAGCCATGTGACCGGGTGGGTGTGGGCCTCGGGAACTTGGCAACGGCCGGAGAAGTGGGGGGGCACTGCCCACCCGCAATGCAGCCCCGCGCAGCGGGAGCAGCAAGACCGCGGCAGTGGTTCTTCTAGGAGGCTCCATCCGGCCTGAATGCTTCTCCCCATTTGATGATCCTAGGCTCCTGCCACCTGTTCCCCCTCTCCTCAGTAGCTCGAGAAGCCTTGAACATGCGAAAATGCCTGGGATCATCACCGCGCGTTCGTGGCTTCTCGGACTGCTGAAGGGAGGGGAACTGAGATAGGTCCTGCCGCCCATTCCCCCTCCCCTCAGCAGCTCGAGAAGCCTCAAACATGCGAAAATGCCTAGGATCATCACCACACGTTCGTGGCTTCTCGGACTGCTGAAGGGAGGGGAACTGAGATAGGTCCTGCCGCCCATTCCCCTTCCCCTCAGCAGCTCGAGAAGCCTCAAATGTGCAAAAATGCCTAGGATCATCACTGCGCGTTCGTGGCTTCTTGGACTGCTGAAGGGAGAAGAACTGAGATAGGTCCTGTCACCCGTTCTTTCAGCGTCTCATGTGCTCCCTCAGCCATCCTCCCCTGCTTGGACTCACTGTGGGGTAGGAAGGCAGCGCATGCGCAGTGCTGGAAGCTCAGCTTCTGGGCATGCACAGAAGAAAAATTTAAAAAAACATTTTTTTTAATTTTTTTTAATGGCGGCGCCCAGGCACCGACAACTGACCGCACCGGTACTGTGACGTCACCAGCGGGCCGCTACCGGTGCTATAGAGTGGACCGCACCGGTAGGAACCCACCACTGGTGCCACCCTGAGCTCCTAAATGAAAAGTGAGATATAAACCAAATTAATAAAAAGGAGGCATACCTTTTTTTACAGATTAACAGAGTTGGAAGGGACCTTGTAGATCATCTAGTCCAACCACTCACCCAAGCAGGAGACCCTACACCATTTCTGACAGATGGCAGTCCAGTCCCTTCTTGAAAGCTTCCAGTGTTGAAGCTCCCACAACTTCTGAAGGCAACTTCTGTTCCATTGGTAGATTGCTCTCACTGTCAGAAAATGTCTCCTAATTTCTAGGTTGAATCTCTCCTTGATCAGTTTCTGTCACGATGTGAATATTGCCAGTTGAGCACCTCTGCAATATTTCTAGGTTTATTGTATTTTCTAATCAAGCAGACATGTGATATGTTTTACTGCGCATGTGTACATTCCAGGAGTCTCCTCCTTTCCTTCTTCTCCTGTGAGCCTCGCCCGAGGCAGACGTGAATTCTTAGCTGAGATTATGTAGCTTAATAACGTTTGTATTCTTTTGTTACTTTTGTACTGAAATAAATATTTTGTTAATTAGAATTGAATCTCGGTTTTATTTTCTAAGTAAGGATGACTTCAAGGAAGCAAGATCCTATATCGCCTCGATAGGAATAATTCTTATTCCGTCAGTTTCCATCCATTATTCCTTGCCTGGCCTTTGGGTGCGTTGGAGAATAGCTTGACCCCCTCCTCTCTGTGGCAGCCCCTCAAATATTGGAACGCTGCTATCAATGTCTCCCCTGGTCCTTCTCTTCGCTAGACTTGCCATGCCCAGTTCCTGCAACCGTTCTTCATACTTGGGTGCCCAAGGGAAGGCTCCTGGGGAGGATTGAGAACTTAAATTCAAGCCCCACCTGATCCATGAGACAAGGGCAGAATATATGAATGGGAAGTGTATCCTTCCTCTCTGTTGCCCCAGGCAGCACCTAGTTTAAGGTGACCAGACGTCCCGCTTTTGGTGGGACAGACACGCTTTTCAAGCGTGTGTCCCGCGTCCCGCATTCTTTTCAAAAAGTCCCACTTTTTTGAAAAGAATGCGGAAACAGCGGGACGTCTGGTCACCTTAAAAGGGGAAGCAAAAGAGAGGTACCGGAAGCAAGTCGGGCGGAATTCCAGCGAGGCGGCTGCCTGCTGGGGGGAGGGGGAAGGGAGGCTGCTCCTCCTCTCCTTCCCCCGCCCCATTAGCCCAGCCCTTGGAGGCGCCGCTGCTGTTGGGAGGGGTGAGGGACGAGGAGCCGTCGCCGCTTTGATCTCACGAGCGGCCCCTCCGGCGGCGCAAACAGCCCTTCCTCGTCCCCCTCCCCTTTCTTCCCCCCGTCGCCTCGCTGCCGCCGTTGCCCTGGGGCCGGCCGGGCGACCGGGAGACCGCGGCGCTTGGATGCCTGGAGCAGGTAAGCTGCCGGCTGCCTCCTTTCCCCGCCTCCCGCCTCCCGTTCGTTGCTTGCCAGCCCGGCCGAAGGGGAGGCGGGAGGCAAGGAAAGGCCTCCCGAAGGGGAGGCGGGCTCCCGAAGGGCTCCCCTCCCGCCTCCCCTTCGGCCTGGCTGGCAAGCAACGAACGGGAGGCGGGAGACGGGGAAAGGAGGCAGCCGGCAGCTTACCTGTCGCGAGCTCCAGGCATCCAAGCGCCCTCCCGCCTCCCCCCCCCACCTGGACGCCAACATTTGCTGTTTTGCCCTCTGCGCATGCGCAGCGTTCTGCGCATGCGCAGAGGGCAAAACAAATGGCGGCGCCCAGGCGCCCCCCCCGGTCCCGCTTAAAAAAAAATAAATCTGGTCACTTTAACCTAGTTCCAAGATTCCTGGATCCAACTCTGGGATTCCATGGCGTTGAGGTTTGGCCAGGAGGTCAGAGGCCATATCTACTTACCCCAACTTCTTTCCCCAGGCTACTCGCTTGCAGGACGTGCTTCATTCCTTCACCGCTTCCGATCTGCCAAATCAAGGCCTCCGCTGGCTGGCTCTGAAAGGGCCATTCTCTGGCCTGAAGCTCGTACCACACGGTCCTAAAAAGCAAAGCAGTTCCAAGTTGAAAGTCTGTAATGTTGACAGTCATGTCACCAAATAGGCATTCATTCATTCATTCATTCATTCATTCATTCATTCATTCACTCACTCACTCACTCACTCACTCACTCACTCACTCACTCACTCACTCACTCACTCGGGCTCTTTTAGAATCAGCCAGTGGAACAGACTGCCACATGAAGCAGCGCGTTCTAGCTGGAAGATAGGCGTGAACACTGTGTTTGCCACTTGAACTTCCGTATAAAAGGTGGGGTTCAAATAAATCAAATGCCAGGCCAACCCGGATAAATTTTATCTTTTTAAATTTTGGGGCTGACGGAATCCTGAAGGTGACACAAGCTGTTGCAAAACACTGCTTTTCCGCTGGCGTTCCAATGTCATGCTGACTGGTGGTGTTGGGTGTTGCAGACCAAAACACCCCATTGGGAATATTGTTTAACTAGCTGGAGGCAAACTTGGAAACCAGTATTGTGACAACATGCTCTTGGCGTTTTCATAAAGTGGCTACCACTTACCACAAAACCTCCAGAGGCCAGGAAACAAATCAACCCCACCCACCCCCGTTTAGCCTCTGGGCAAGTGAATTCTCCAATATGCTTACTTCTCTGCCGGAATTAACTCAGTATTCTAGGGTTGCGAAACATCCTGAACTATATATACAGTGGTACCTTGGTACTCAACTGCTTTGAAAGTCATCGAATTTGGTAAACATTTTGTCCCGGTACTCATAGTTTGTTTGGTATTCAACGCACAAGCTAGAACTTGTCAGTGTCAGCTGCCTTGCGATTTACTACATTATCCCTTATTGGAAACATTTGTTTGGTGCTCATCGTTTTTGGTATTCATTGGGCCTCCCGGAACCAATGAACAATGAGTACCGAGGTATCACTGTAAACCCCACAGTCTAGATCAGTGATGGTGAACCTTTTTTGGTTCGCGTGCCACGCCCATTCCCTCCCCCCCACGCATGCGCACAACCCCCACACACTGCCCACTGCGCATGCGCACACACCCCCACCCCCGCGCAAAGGCCTTACTGAAGCCTGGGACGGTGAAAAACAGCAAAACGGGCAAACCGGAAGTTCGGAAAAACGCAAATGTTTTTTGCATTCTGGGGCTTCAGGAAGCTTCCCTGAACCCTCCGGAGTGCGAAAAACAGCCCAACAACAAACCAGAAATGCGTTTTCTGAACTTCCGATTTGCCCGTTTTGCGCATTCCGGGGCTTCAGGAAGCTTCCCTGAACCCTCCGGAGTGCGAAAAACAGCCCAACGGCAAACCGGAAGTGCGTTTTTTCAAACTTCCGGTTTGCCCGTGGAGCTGAAATAGGGCAACGCCTCGCGTGCCCTCTGATATGGCTCCGCGTGCCACCTGTAGCACATGTGCCATAGGTTCGCCATCACTGGTCTAGATTATCATAACACATTTTAACAAATAGAAAATGCACAGATGAAGCTGCCAGATAGTTTTCCACTAGCTTAATTAAGCATGACACCGCAAACGTAGTAGTGCTGATATAAATCATATATGTTTGGGACAAAGCGTAATTGACATGTTTTTGACACATTGCTCTTGGGAGTTTTCCAACATATAGACCTCATATATTTTGCATCCTGATGCTTAAGCATTTTGCTTTTGAAATATGCCCCTTCCAGTCTCAGGCCCATCTCAAAGTCTTCGGTTGTAAATCCACATCTAATTCAGCCAAGGACCATAATAATGCTGAGAACTGTAGTACAGGTAACTTACGATCACAATTGAGCCAAAAATTTCTGTCGCTAAGTGAGGCAGTTATTGAGTTTTGCCCCATTTTACTATCTTTCTTGCCACAGTTCTTAAGCAAATAAGTGCAGTTATTTATTTATTTATTAGTGAGATTTATATACCGCCTCACAGTGCAAGCACTCTCTAACCGGTTTACACCAGTAAGCAATGTATATTTATATTGCCCCCAACAATCTGGGTCCTCATTTTACCCACCTTGGAAGGATGGAAGGCTGAGTCAACCTTGAGCCGGTGAGATTTGAACCGCTGACCTGCGGATCACAGTCAGCTAAAGTGGCCTGCAGTACTGCACTCTAACCGCTGCGCCACCTCGGCTCTATAGTTGTTAAGTTAGTCACATGGTTGTTAAGTGAATCTGGCTTCCCTGTTGACTATGATAGTCAGAAGGTCGCAAAAGGTGATCACATGACCCCGGGACACTGCAACCGTCATAAATATGAGTCATTTGACAATGGTCCGAATTTTGATTACGTGACTATGGAGATGCTGCAATGGTCATAACTGTGAAAAACAGTCATAAGTCATTTTTTTTCAATTCCGTTGTAACTTTGAATGGTCACTAAAATGAGATGTTGTAAGTTGAGGACTATCTGTATAAAACAACTCTTAATAGTTTAAGTTAATAGTAACAGGTGGACAAAAATGTCTGACCATCCGGCTGACTGTGTGACAAACTATAATTTTTTTAAAAAAAACTCTTAAGTTAGAGAACATTGCTGTACAGATAGCCCTCGACTTATGACCACAATGGAGACCAAAATTTCTGTTAAGTGAAACATTTGTTAAGTGAGTTTTGCCCCATTTTACAACTTTTCTTGCCACAGTTGTTAAGTGAATCACTGCAGTTGATAGGTTAGTAACCTCGTTGTTAAGTGAATCTGGCTTCCCCGTTGACTTTGCTCATCAGAAGGTCGCAAAAGGGGATCACATGACCTTGGGACACTGCAATGGTCATAAACACGAACCAGTTGCCAAGCGTCTGAATTTTGATCACGTGATCACGGGGATGCTGTAAAGGTTGTAAGTGCAAAAAATGGTCTGTCAGAGTAATGAGGATTTAATAGCTGACCAGCTGCTGTAAGGCTGCTGTAAATGCTGATGCAATGAGGATGAGTCAGCAGGGTTACTGTCGCTTTAAGACTGAGGATGTATCAGCAGGGTTACTGCCACTTTAAGAAGCTGTCTATATAAGGGAGGCCATGAGAAGGCGTTTCCCTCTCCTCGTGTATCACTCTCCTCTTCATGTTCTATCTGCATTGTAGTTCTCCATGTAGAGTTGAAGACTGATTGATTGCCTGCTATGTGCCTACCACATGTATGTATGTATGCATATAGAAGTCTTGTATATAAACCACTGTTTGAAAGATAAACCTCTGTGTACTGTATTTTGCTCCTGGGTTATCTCAAAATAGTAGTCACGCTGTGCACACTCTGACATGGTCATAAGTCACATTTTCCAGAGCAGTTGTAACTTTGAACGGTTACTAAACGAACTGTTGTAAGTCGAGGACTACCTGTAGTATGATTGGGACTGTGCTTGGAGAGAAAAAACCATTTTTCTTTTTTAAAAAGAGAGAGAGAGAGTTGAAGTTTTCCAGAACAGCAATTTTCAAATGTCATGACTTTTGAAATGTAATTAATTTTCACAAGATGTAAAATATAAAAATCAGTGAATGCAGGTTAACACTCACACCCACGTATGCAAATATTTCGCTAGATTTTTGAAAACATGTTAGCACCTTTCTCAACCGTTTTCAACCCTTAATTGCATCGCATATAACTGCTAAGTGAAAGTGAAAATCATGTGACCGCAGCAGCAACCCAGACGCACTGAAGCAGCCACAGCTCCCCCAAATTTCAGTCCCTCGGGGAACATGGGTCCTCATATTTTGCACGCATTCTGTAATTTAGCTCATTTGAGCTACTTGGTTCAGAAAGTGTTGCCCTATTATGGTGTACTATTTCACCCATTTAAAATCCTGACAGAGTATTAGCAGTACATAGATTATTTAGGAGGAAAAAACTAGTTTTCCTGCCTGTCACAGTGTGATTATTGCATATATTACATGTATATGCAGGGAGATGCATCCCTATTCAATATAATGGTTTATTCCTGAGCACGTGATTGATATGTTCTTGTACGCATGTGTGCATTCCATTCTCCGCTCTACCTTACTTGCTCTGTCTTCCATTGAGAGAAGACGCACATTTTTATATCAGAGATGTAAACAAATGAGGATTTATTGTTTTGTACTGAAATAAATATTTCTACTTAGACTTTTAAACTGCGGTTTCATTTCTAATGTCTGATGTCCGGGAAAAGATCAAACATCTCCTCTGTGAGATTAATTCTCACATCTGTCACTGCCCTACAATAGCAATAGCACTTAGACTTATAAACCGCTCCATAGTTCTTTGCAACACTCTCTAAGGCAGGGCCGTCAAACTCCTGGCCCGCAGGCCGAATGCGTCACACGCTGGCCACGCCCATGCCTGGTTTAGCGAAGGGGGAAAACGTCCTGATATGTGACGCCGTCGTGACGCCGTGAGTTTGACACCCCTGCTCTAAGCAGTTTACAGAGTCAGCATATTGCCACCAATAATCTGGGTCCTCATTTTACCGACCTTGGAAGGATGGAAGGCTGAGTCAATCTTGAGCTGGTCAGGATTGAACTGCTGGTAGAGGGCAGAGTTTGCCTGCAATGCTGCATTTCTAACTACTGCGCCACCTGGTGGCATAGTGGTTAGAATTCATGATGGTGTACAACACAGTATGATTTTTCCAGTGCATGATATGGGGTGCCATCAAGGCACTGGCTGTGTCTTTCTCAACATTCCCTAGCCAAGTTAAAAAATGGGCTACGTGGGGTTTTCAGATTGTCTCCCATCCAGACGCTAACCAATTCCAGACCTGCTTAGCTTTCTCCATATGTCTTTCTTTTTTTTCCAGAACGGCAGGATATTTTGGCTGATCTTGACAAGAAGCACCTGCTATGACCTTTCCTCATTCTTACCCAAAAGCGTAGACATCCGCAGCTTTGGAGAAGGGCAGCTTATCTTCACCTTTCCCGGGAGCCATCTCGCACACAATCTCGGGAGCCAGGTAGCACAGCCAATCATGGGGCAGCTTCAGTTCATTTTCACGCCTGGTGTCAGAAAAAAAGAAGATCAAAACAGGGGTGGGCTGCAGGCAGGGCTGGATGAATTCAAGTGGACCTGAACCAAATCAGTTGAGACTCTGATTCCCAAGTATGTAATTGCTCCGTTGACAAATGATTCTTCACCCCGGTGCTTTTCAACCTCAGCAACTTTAAGATGTGTGGACTTCAACTCCCAGAATTCCCCAACCAGCCACACATCTTAAAGGGGTGACACGATAGCAGTCAGCCTATTTTCCAAAGCACCTGAAGGCAGGACAAGAAGCAACGGATGGAAACTAATCAAGGAGAGAACCAATCTAGAACTAAGGAGAAATTTCCTGACAGTGAGAACAATTACCGTATTTTTCGGAGTATAAGATGCACCTTTTTCCTCCCTAAAAGAGGCTGAAAATTTGGGTGCGTCTTATACTCCGAATGTAGCTTTTCCGAAGCTTTTTTCCCCAGCCCTAACGAGGTGCTTACGATCTTCCCGGCTTCCTACTCATCTTTGCAGGCTTGTTTTCATTCCTACTCCCTCTGAAAAAGGTCTTTTCAGCCCTAAGGAGGTGCTAACGATCTTACCGGCTTGCAGCATTTTTTTATTCCTACTCCCTCTGAAGTAGTTTTTTACCAGCCCAAAGTCTTTGCAGGCTTGTTTTCATTCCTACTCCTTCTGAAAAAGGTTTTTTCAGCCTTAACCAGGGGATAAAATAATGTGCTGAAGCTGACCAGACTAAGGATGCTAGCCAGATGAATACCTGGTAGGTAGATTTTTCCCCTATTTTCCTCCCCCAAAACTAAGGTGCGTCTTATACTCCGAAAAATACGGTAATCAGTGGAATGACTTGCCTCCAGAAGTTGTGGGTGCTCCAACACTGGAAGTTTTCTAAGAAGAGATTGGACAACCATTTGTCTGAAGTGGTACAGGGTTTCCTGCCTGAGCAGGGGGTTGGACTAGAAGACCTCCAAGGTCCCTTCCAACTCTGCTATTCTGTTAAAGTTCATTGAGAGAAGGAGCTCAGTGGACTGTTAAAATCCATCGAGTGGAAAGACTGGACAATATTCTGACCTTTGTTTCCTAAGGTCCTAGGTACTGTTGCCTCAAATTAATTCTTCATTATTAACGTTTTAAAAGGTGATATTAACTATTTTAATGTGAAGTCTGGGCTTCTTTTTTCAAATTTAAGAAAGCATGTTTTCCCCTTCTTAGCCATTTCTTTGGCATGTGAGAACTAGCTTTTCCAGCAACTACACAATAGACAGCGTATTTTGAAAGTGCTCGAATACTTTCAAGAAAGATAAGAATCTATCTGGGAAAGAGTAATGTGACCGGTAAATTTGTCACTTGTGGAATGTTATCTAGAACCAGTCTTTTCTATTGTTCAATTGCTTCACATGCAATTACTGTTTGATCGTTTGCTTACTGACGTATCACATATACTGAACATACAGTATGTATCATTTGTTTCTGTGCCCTGTAAAAAGGCTCGATCCCCCCTTTAATAAATGCTTTTTTTGCTTTGCCGGAATGACTTGGTGATTTGTATTTTCAGGTGGACAAAGAAGCCCCTTTGCAAAGGTTTAAAAAGTGTCTCTCTCTAATTTGGGGATCAAGTTCTTATCAAGCCAAACTGTGGTGCCTGAGTTTGGAGGCAACCGCAGTAAACATTTATTTATTTATTTATTTATTGATTTATTGATTGATTGATTGATTGATTTGTATGCCGCCCAACTCCCGGGGGACTTAACCCTGTGTAGCCTCTACCATTCTTGAAATATGGCTCTCTGCTTGAATTCCAAGTCTTTAAAAATTCATTTCAATAGTGAATTTTAGCCCTGCAAAGAAAATTAGGCATGTGCCACTTAATTTAATTTAATTTAATTTAATTTAATTTAATTTAATTTAATTTAATTTAATTTAATTTAATTTAATTTAATTTAATTTAATTAATTTAATTATTTAATTTAATTTGATTTAATTTGATTTAATTTGATTTAATTTAATAATTTAATAAAATAAAATAAAATAAAATAAAATAAAATAAAATAAAATAAAATAAAATAAAATAAAATAAATTAGTTTAGTTTAGTTTAGTTTAGTTTAATTTATTTAATTTATTTAATTTAATTTAATTTAATTTAATTTAATTTAATTTAATTTAATAATTAATTTAATTTAATTTAATTTAATTTAATTTAATAATTAATTTAATTTAATTTAATTTAATTTAATTTAATTTAATTTAATTTAATTTAATTTAATTTAATTTAATTTAATTTAATTTAATTTAATTTATTTCTATGCCACCCAATTCCCTGAGGACTCTGGGCGGCTCACAACATGTAGATTCCATTACAATATAAAATACAATATAAAATACAATACAAAATACAAAAGTTAAAAAGAGTATCTCATATGTACAATCAAGGGGGGAGACCCATATGTGATCTACTTGGTCTCACTTTCACCCCGCCTGCTTAAACTAAACTAAACTAAACTAAACTTAAGCACTTTGACGGCAACTTCATACTTCTTTACCTGGATCTACAACTGAAGGGGGGGGGGTGGATTCCATTGAATTGAATTGAATTAATTTAATTTAATGGATTTGTATGCCGCCCAACTCCCAGGGGACTCTGGGCGGCTCACAGAATTCAATGAGAGGGTTCAAAACAGGGGCTTAACAGTCTTTGTACTGATTCAGTGGCACTTCAGACAGTCCTTATTTGGTGCCAATGTTGAGCCTCCAAGTGCAGAAGGCTGTTTTCAAAGCAAAAGAAGTGATAAAGAACAAGTATATCTCCTCATTTCTCGGCAGCGAGCCTGGAAACCAGCAGTCTGGGGGAAATGTGGTCATTGGCTTCCCAGAATTACTACGTGGTTGTGGCAATCGGGTGAAAAGTCAAAAGCAAGCTCTAAAGTTAGCTGCATCTCATAGGAAATTTTAAATATATGACTCGTCGCATGTCGCACACGTTTATCAGCATTTTAGTTCTGTTGGAAAGAAGCAGCTTTCCAGGAGTGAAATAACCAAATACATCAAACAAATAAAACGTAAGAACAAGAATTTGTCACACCGTTATGAAAGTTTCCAACATAAGAACAGGCTGTGAATCTGAAAGCAGAGATTTAAATCCAGGTGAATGAAAAAAGCACTGCGGAATTTCTATTGGATGATACGATAGCACATGATATGATGATATGATATGACATTATAACAGTATTCCAGTATTTGGGGGGGGGGGTTCCACAAAGAAGAGGGTGTCAACTTATTTTCCGAAGCACCAGACGGCAAGACAAGAAACAATGGATGGAAACTAATCCAGGAGAGAAGCAACCTGGAACTAAGGAGAAACTTCCTAACAGTGAGGACAAGTTGCCTTCAGAAATTATGGGTGCTCCATCACTGGAGGCTTTCAAGAAGGGACTGGACAGCCACTTGTCTGAAATGGTATAGGGTCTCCTGCTTGGATTAGTTACTAGAAGATTTCAGGGTCCCTTCCAGCTCTATTCTGGTTAGATGGAGAGCCATCATTATAGACAGCCTATCACT
Organism: Diadophis punctatus similis; assembly: GCA_023053685.1. Lineage (NCBI taxonomy): Eukaryota > Metazoa > Chordata > Lepidosauria > Squamata > Dipsadidae > Diadophis > Diadophis punctatus. Next base: position 10,711,430 of record JALIGW010000001.1, on the reverse strand, counting down.
GAGAAGATCCTTAGTTTTATTTCCATCTCATCAGAGGATAATCAGAACTGCAGAAAAAACAATTGCTGCCAACCTGCCTTCCATTAAGGACCTGTATACTGCATGAGTCAAAAAGAGGGACGTGAAAATATTTACTGACCCCTCGCATCCTGGACATAAATTGCTTCAACTCCTACCCTTAAAACGTCGCTATAGAGCACTGCACACCAAGACAACTAGACACAAGAACAGTTTTTCCCGAACGCCATCACTCTGCTAAACAAATAATTCCCTCACCACTGTCAAACTATTCACTAGGCTGCATTACTATTACTATTAGTTTTTCTCATCGTTCCTATCATCCATCTCCTCCCACTTATGACTGTATGACTGTAACTTGTTGCTTGTATCCTTACGATTTATATTAATATTGATTGTTTCCTGATTGCTTACTTGAACCCTATGACAACCATTCTTGACAAATGTATATTTTCTTTTATGTACACTGAGAGCATATGCACCAAAGACAAATTCCTTGTGTGTCCAATCACACTTGGCCAATAAAGAATTCTATTCTATTCTATCTATGGATATCAAAACCTGAATTTGCAAATCTTTCTCTATGAAAAGCTAAGTCAAGTCCATACAGGATGAAATTATTTCCTAATCATAAATGGCTGAGGCATTGAAGATCAGTAAAACCTTAACCAAGAAAAAGCCCCATGCCAATAGTTACACATCCAACCACATTAATATAGGCATGCTGCCTGGGGAATTCTGGGAGTTGAAGTCCACACATTGGCGGACAAAGTTGCTGGAATTGAGAACCACTGATGTAGAGGCTGCCCAATTCCAAGTAACTCTGAGCGGCTTGCAAAAATCAAAGTAAAAGTACAGATGTTATGAATTCAAAAGAAATGCAGATAGTCCTCTATTTACAACCATAACTGAGCCTGCATTTTGGTCGTAAGTTCGTGACAGTCATAAGGTGGGTCACCATATTACTACATCTAAATTTATGATCTTTTTTGCGGTAGTCATTAAGGAAACACCGCAGTTGTTAAGCAACCCCATTGTTTGTTATGGGATGGATTTTTGCTGGAAACTAGAAGTAAATGCTAATTTCTGACAAAAACATACCGTATTTTTCGGAGTATAAGACGCACCGGAGTATAAGACGCACCTTAGTCTTGGGGGAGGAAAATGGGGGGGGGGGAATCTACCTACCATCTGGCTAGTGTCCTTAGTCTGTTCAGCTTCAGCACATTATTTTATCCTCTGGTTAGGGCTGAAAAAACCTTTTTCAGAGGGAGTAGGAATGAAAACAAGCCTGCAAAGACTTAGGGGTGGAAAAAACCTTATTCGGAGGGAATAGGAAGCCGGGAAGATTGTTAGCAGCTCGTTAGGGCTGGAAAAAAAAGCTTCGAAAAAGCTACATTCGAAGTATAAGACGCACCCAAATTTTCAGCCTCTTTTAGGGAGGAAAAAGGTGCGTCTTATACTCCGAAAAATACGGTAGTTAATCGTGATCATATGACCATGGGGCACTGCAAACTGTTATAAATATGGGCTGGCTGCAGAGCACCCAAAATACAGTCATGTGACTGCAGTGTGTGTGTCTATGGACATCGGAACCTGAAATCCAGGCCATAAGTTCCTTTCTGTTGGGGGTCCATTGTAACTTCAAACAGTTGCTAAGAAACCAGTCAGGGATTACCTATACTTCTTTGGATGGATTCTGGATTCCACAGGTAAGTCAGAGGTGTAGATTTTGAACCTGACAGCTAAGAGAAACTAACCAGAACTGCAATCATGGGAAACCTACCTTCCTTCTTGAACCACTCCAGAAATTCCAAACAGGCCGAAGTCAGTGATCACGACTTTTCCATTTTCATAGAAAATGTTCTTGGATTTGAGATCTTTGTGCACGATCCCTTTTGCATGAAGGTACCCCATGCCCTAGGAGGAAAAATAATCACATCTAGGTGTAATGAATGGGAGAAAGAATGTTAAAACAGAAAAAAATATATCATTGTTTCGATCTTGCTTCAGTCTTCATTCAAACTCCACTCGATGTAGGGTCTCCTGCTTGGGCAGTGGGGTTGGACTAGATGACCTGCAAGGTCCCTTCCAACTCTGTTAATCTGTATCTGATTGCCTGACTTATGTTCTCTGGGTGGGTTGTTTGACTGTTGCTTAGCAAATTGTGTGAAGTTAGCCACTGTAAAACACAGTTAATGGCTTTGTGTGTGAATTCAGTATTGTAATTAACTAAAACATGGTTAAATGACAATAGTTTAGCACAGTGCTGAAACACCCAAACAATGATGCAATGGCTGTTTGTTTAGAAAAGTCCCCAGTAGCAACAGATCTGTGATTCACATTATTTTAAGACCTCACCACAGCCAAGAATCATGAAAACATATCTAGGTTTGAGGCCAATGAATAAGTCTTATGGCTTGGATCACAGTTATGTTTCTGCTGAGGCGATTCAAGGGAGAGAGAGTAGCCTTAAATTAGTGTTTTCCAACCTTAACCATTTTAAAGATTTGTGGACTTCAACTCCCAGAATATCCCAGCCAGCACTGTATTCATTACACATCTTAAAATGGCCAAGGTTGGGGAAAACTGCTTTGAATAAACACTGTGTGAAAGGAGAAAGCAAAAGAGAAAATCATAAACTTTTTAATGTATCTAAATAAAATCCAGAGACTCTTTGACAACCAGAGTCCAGCGCTGTAAAATTGCTCTCCTCCCCCCAGAATGAAGCCTAGGAAGAGCAGTTGCCTTCTTCAGAGGACATTCGACACAAATCCCTCTGCAAAGTCCTTCTTACCTTAATAATCTCCTGAGCTATCTGCCTGGTCTTGTTGATGTCCAGAGGAGTTTTGGGATCCCTGACTACTGAGTGTAGCGTCCTTCCTTTGCAGAAACTAAGGAACACAAACAGACAAATACATTAGCAAGAAAGCTTAACAACAATTTGCAGCTTTTAAGGGCTGCGGGATGGACCCCTTTCTCAAAGATGCGATCACAACAGCCTGGAGCCAGCCACGTGCAGACTACAGCCAAAATAAATGGTAGCTATTGCAACCACTCACTATGGAGCCTTAAAAATATACAGATGAAAAAAAATCTCCAGTTGGCTTTCAATAAATATTCAACATTGGCATCCCTGCAACACTTATTTTTTAAAAAGTAGAAATTCCGTTATCATTAACCCATCTTTAACTTCAACCCAATACACAAAATACAAGCTGCTTATGTCTGATGAAAACTAACCAGGGTTAGGCTGAATTGATACATTGCACTGAAGCATACAGGTAGTCCTTGACTAGTCATCACAACTGGGACCAGAATTTCCGTTGCTAAGTAAGGTGGTTGTTAAGCGAGTCACATTTGATTTTATTATCTTTTCTTGCCATGGTGCAGCAGCAAATGACTGCGGTTGTTCAGTGAATCACGCAGTCATTGAGAAAAACTGGCTTCCCCCCATTGAGGCTGCTTGTCTGAAGCCTCCTGGGAAGGTCATGAATGTTATTTATTTGTTTGTTTGTTTGTTTGTTTATTATTTGATTTCTATAGCCACCGATCTCAGTCAATCATAAAATTAATTAATTAATTAATTGATTTGATTTCTACACCACTCATCTCAATAATAAAATTCATTAACTCATTAATTCATTAATTAATTCATTCATTCAATTTCTACAGCCACCCATCTCAATCATTCATTCTTTCATTCATTCATTCATTCATTCATTCATTCATTCATTCGATTTCTACAGCTACCCATCTCAATCATTCATTCATTCATTTGATTTCTACTGCCATCCATCTCAATCATGAAATTAATTTGATTTCTACAGCCACCCATCTCAATCAATCATGAAATTCATTCATTCATTCATTTATTTGATTTCTACAGCACTCATCTCAATTATGAAAGTCATTCATTCATTCATTCATTCATTCATCCATTCAATTTGATTTCTACAGCCATCCATCTCAGTCAATCATGAAATTAATAAATTGGATTTCTGTAGCCACCCATCTCATCAATCAATCATTCGTTCATTCATTTGATTTCTACAGCCATCCATCTCAGTCAATCATGAAATTCATTCATTGATTGATTGATTGATTGATTGATTGATTCATTGATTGATTGATTGATTCATTCATTCATATTTCTACAGCCATCCATCTCAGTCAATCATGAAATTCATTCATTCATTCATTCATTCATTCATTCATTCATTCATTCATTCATTCATTCATTCATTCATATTTCTACAGCCACCCATCTCAGTCAATCACTCCGAGCAGCTTGCAATTCAGAAAAAAAAATATTACCATTAAAAGACTATCCTTTGATTCTCTTGTTAGGTTCTATTTTGTAATTCTTGCTGGCCACACAAAAGCAAAGGTATGAGCAGCCATACAAATGGAAACAAATCGCCCGAGATCGACCAAGGTGATGATCCTTACCTGGTAATGATTGCTAGATGAGGGGGGTGCATACAAGCACCCATAAAAAGCACCACATTCTCATGCCTGGTTTGCCGGTAGTTCATCACTTCCTTCTTGAAGAGCTTCAGATGATCCTGGTTGTTCCCGTCTATCTCCAGCAAACGGATGGCCACCTCTCCATGCCATCTCCCCCGGTACACCTTGCCCCACCGTCCTTGGCCAATAGGGTCTCCCAGTTCAATCTGCTCGAAGGGAATGTCCCATTCCTGCAAGTAGACGCTGGTTTGGCTAGCCTTGCGTGAGATCATCCCCCGCCATTGCGATCGCCGGGTTGGCAGGTCGTCAATCTCATCTTCATCGTCCTCAGCTTCCATCTTGTTTTGCTCTTGGTCGTCCGTGTGCTTGGGAAGAAAGGAGGAACAATCACAATGAAATGAACACCCCAGACTTGGAATCCTACCACATTTCCCTCAATGGAACCAACTGTGCAACTATTTGGGCCATTCTCTATCCCAGGGTTACTCAATCTCAGCATCTTTTACGGTATGTGGACTTCAACTCCCAGAATTCCCCAGGCTGAGAAACACTGCTCCTCCCTATATCATCCTCTTACGTTCAGCTTCCATGGTTACCTACATATTCACCAAATGAGCTATAGTCAATAAAGGAGATTATCTGTAGCTCAGGGTTGAAATGAGGGGTTCCGGGTGCTCTCTGAGCTTGGCTGTTTTCTTGCAGATGTTTCCTTACCCAAACTAGGTATAACATCATTAGTGCTAGTAGGGAGCACTGCTAGCAAGGGGGAACTTACCTCTGTGTCCCGTTCTTCAACTCCATCAGTCTCTAGGGGCACCTCAGCATTGCTGGAGAGAAGAAACAAAAGAATGGGTGAACTGATCTTGCAAGCTCATCCTTATTCTTTGACTGTGCATGCTGTCAACTCAATTCAGACATATATAATAATAATAATAACAACAGAGTTGGAAGGGACCTTGGAGGTCTTCTAGTCCAACCCCCTGCCTAGGCAGGAAACCCTACACCACTTCAGACAAATGGTTATCCAACATCTTCTTAAAAACTTCCAGTGTTGGAGCATTCACAACTTCTGGAGGCAAGTTGTTCCACGGATTAATTGTTCTAACTGTCAGGAAGTTTCTCCTTAGTTCTAAGTTGCTTCTCTCCTTGATTAGTTTCCACCCATTACTTCTTGTTCTACCCTCAGGTGCTTTGAAGAATAGTTTGACTCCCTCTTCTTTGTGGCAACCCCTGAGATATTGGAACACTGCTATCATGTCTCCCCTGATCCTTCTTTTCATTAAACTAGGCATACCTAGTTCCTGCAACCGTTCTTCATATGTTTTAGCCTCCAGTCCCCTAATCATCTTTGTTGCTCTTCTCTGCACTCTTTCTAGAGCAGTGTTTCCCAACCTTGGCAAGTTGAAGATGTATGGACTTCAACTCCCAGAATTCCCCAGCCAGCGAATGCTGGCTGGGGAATTCTGGGAGTTGAAGTCCAGACATCTTCAACTTGCCAAGGTTGGGAAACACTGTTCTAGAGTCTCAACATCCTTTTTACATCGTGGCGACCAAAATTGAATGCAGTATTCCAAGTGTGGCCTTACAAAGGCATTATAAAGTGGTATTAACACTTCGCGTGATCTTGATTCTATCCCTCTGTTAATGCAGCCTAGAACTGTGTTGGCTTTTTTGGCAGCTGCTGCACACTGCTGGCTCATATTTAAATGGTTGTCCACTAGGACTCCAAGATATGTTGCAGAAGAATTCATTTTAGATATTGCTATCACAAAAATGCTGCAGGGAGTAAGTTATTAGGAGAAGAAAACTGAGAACTGAGAAGACAATTCAGTAGAGCAGTTCCAGTGCTGGACCATATTGGGGTTCAAATCTCCACTCAGCCGTGAAACTCACAGTATGATCTAACAAAGGACTACTTGTAATGTTCTTGAAAACTCTCACGGAAGCAAAAACTGCAGTCACTGAAGTGTGAGAATATGTGATCTAACATCACATATAATTGCACATAATTGCATGCAATTCAGCAGTTCGAATCTCACCAGGCTCAAGGTTGACTCAGCCTTCCATCCTTCCAAGGTGGGTAAAATGAGGACCCAGATTGTTGGGGGCAATAGGCTGACTCTGTAAACCGCTTAGAGGGGGCTGTAAAAGCACTGTGAAGCGGTATGTAAGTCTAAGTGCTATTGCTATTGCAGACTAACTCTGCCGACTGCCAGGAGTTTGATCTTGACCAGCTCAAGGTTGACTCAGCCTTCCATCCTTCCGAGGTGGGTAAAATGAGGACCCAGATTGTTGGGGGCAATAGACTGACTCTGTAAACCGCTTAGAGAGGGCTGTAAAGCACTGTGAAGCGGTATATAAGTCTGCTATTGCTATCAAAACCACGTAGACATTTGTTAATACAACACAGTGAAAACAAGAACACAATTTCCCTAGTGTAGCTCACGTTGACGCTGCACAGTAAGACCCTCAGACTGTTTTTCCTACTAGACATGACCTGTATAGCCGTGTTGAGACCACATTTGATGAACAATGGGTTCCATTTTTATAGAAGCTTATAAGGGAATTTGCGGCAACAGAATGCACAAATAACAAGGGTTGAGTTTACAAGTCATGAAAGCTCTCCAATTCTCATTTCCGGGATTAACTGCTTTCAGTCTAGACTGCAAAGACGACAGTCTGACGGTTGTGAAGAACACATGCAGGGAAGGGCATTGAAGGAAGGGTGGAATAAAATGTATAACACAACACCACAGGATGTATAACACAACCTCACTGCAACAGGCGTAGGTTTTCTTCTCTTGAGGGCGGGCCACTTTTCTCTCCCCTTTCTTTCCTGCCCTCTCAGCAATTGTTACTAGGAAGAAACAATCATTCTGGCCAGAACATATTGCATGCAAAAAGGTTGTTTTTTCTAATTAGGCTATAGTAAACATATGACTTTTGATTAAATGGGATTCTTCTGGTGTAAGCCACGAAACCCTCTTTCCACAGGGTATCTTTCCTATCCAAGCAAGATAAGCTAACCCTGTAGCTTATCTTACTTGAGTAGGACAGGTACCCTGTGGAAAGACATCTCATTAAAATGAGTTTGAGTAAGGTTGTCTCAGCATAGCTGGCTGAAGCATCTGGCAAACCAAATACCCAGATCAAATATTTAGAACAGAAAAAAAGAATGTGGTTGTTGTATTTAATGCTGACCAGTAGGAGGCACCAAACAACTGATTTTGTCCTTGTATTGGAATTTGTAAGAGCCTCCATATATATATAGGTAGTTCTGGACCTCTGACTATAATTGAGCCTAGCAATTACACTCATAAGTCATTTGTTTTCAGTGCTGTTGTCATTTTGAACGGCCGCTAAATGAATGGTTGTAAATCGAGCACTATCTGTAAAGGGAAAAGCTGGAGACAAATAAAAAGAGACTTACTCAGTACTTTCCGTAGTTTCAGGAGGCTGTGTTATTTGTGGAGGACCAGGAATTTCTAAAAGAAAGAAGAATATATGGGAAAAGAAGACTGATGTTCACAATTCTCAAGTTCTCACTAAAAAAGTAAGTTCAGTAACATACATCAAAGAAATATTTAGCTGTAGAGAACTAAAAAGTCAAAATGGATAACCCGCAAAGCCACAGGGTAAAGCTTGCTTGAGGCTGGACTAGTTTTACTTGGGGGATCAGACACCTTCTATAAATTCCTATCTAGAAGCAATGAAATATTTAATAAAGGAAAGTATTTGTAGCTCAGGGTTGAGATGAGGCATCCTTGGTGTTCTCTAAGCCTTGTTGTTTTCAGACCAACAATCAAGAAGTAAACAATACCCCAATCAAGGAACTGCCAAATAAGCCGACAGTAAACAGCACAACCAAAGAACCTCCAAGACCATTCACATCAACACTGACAGGGCAAGCCAGTAGAATATAAACTGAGAGCAAACCCCATTCCTTCCTAGCACTGATGATGTTACCTAGTTGGGTACTGAAATGTCTGCAAGAGAACAACCAAGCTCAGAGTGCACCAAGGATCCCGCAGTGATGGATTTATTAATTTATTTTCACACGCAGGAACCTTCCAAAATGGGATTTCCTCTACTGCAGGGATGGCAAACTTGATTTCATTGAGGGCCACATCAGGGTTGTGTTTGACCTCGGGGGCCAGAGCGGGCATGGCCAGCTCGACGTCACTCGTGTCGGGGGGGCCTGTGGCGGCCCGAGTGCTCTGCCAGAGAAAATGGGCTCCCGAGCTCCGTTTTCAGCTGCGATGGCCTCCTGCAACCCTCTGCCAGCAAAAACGGAGCTTGGGAGCGCCACGTGCGGCCCTTGCGAGCTCCGTTTTCGCTGGCAGAGGCACCGCGGACCGGTCCTTCACTGTTTCCAGGTGGCCCCGCGGGCCAGATCTAAGAACCCTGCAGGCCGGATCCGCCCCCCCCCCCCCCGGCATTGAGTTTGACACCCCTGCTCTACTACATCAAAACTATGACTTTCAATCTGAAAAACCGTCAATCTTGATGAGTGGCATTCATAGGAGGAGAGGGGAAGAGTCAAAAACGGCAGTATAGCAGTGTCCTTGTGATGCCTGTTCAAAAGGTGTGGGGGCTTGCATTATGACACCACATCTGCCATCTTGTCTTTCTGACACAATCCTACGGATACAATTGACATTGGCATTAGTGCTACTTTTATGTTTTGGCAGTGGTTTGCTCTCCAAGCTTGTTTCAATTTAGTTTCTGAACGTTTCACTACCAGACTAGGTAACATCATCAGCAGGATTTTCTTGTCCTATTCTCCTTAGCTTATAAACGTCTACTTTTATGTATATGTATCTATGTACCACTAAAACTCTCGTCCCTGTGACCTTTAACTTGGAGAAACAGTGCAACTATTTTTGAACCACGGTTACCTTAAACAGGTCAACTTACAGAACATGGGACCAAAATGTAGGTCTCATGATTCCCACTGAACTGAAATTTGGCATGTTTTATAAAACATGACCTTGAAATTACCACAAAATGGTTTATCACATGGTGCAAAATGTCATAAACATTTTCCGTGATGTTTATGCTCCTACATGGGCTATTTCTAAGGCAGGTACATCTCTGAATGTATCCCAACTTTTCCAGTGAAGGCAGCGTATTAGAAGCTCTGTTCCTGTGGAAGAGTTTGAGGAATGTGGTAACAGTGGTGGGTTGCTACCAGTGGTGGGTTCCTACAGGTGCGGTCCACTCTATAGCACCGGTAGCGGCCCGCTGGTGACGTCACAGTACCGGTGCGGTCGGTTGCCGGTGCCTGCGCGCCGCCATTTTTTTTAAAAAATTAATTTTTTAAAAAAATTTTCTTCTGCGCATGCCCAGAAGCCGAGCTTCCGGCACTGTGCATGCGCTGCCTTCCTACCCCACAGTGAGTCCAAGCAGGGGAGGATGGCTGAGGGAGCACGTGAGACGCTGAAAGAACGGGCGGCAGGAGCTATCTCCATTTCCCTCCCTTCAGCAGTCCGAGAAGCCACGAACGCGCGGTGATGATCCTAGGCATTTTCGCACGTTTGAGGCTTCTCAAGCTGCTGAGGGGAGGGCAAATGGGTGGCAGGACCTATCTCAGTTCCCCTCCCTTCAGCAGTCCGAGAAGCCACGCCCACCCGGTCACATGGCTGGCAAGCCACGCCCACCCGGTCACATGGCTGGCAAGCCACACCCACAAAATAAGCCATGCCCACAGAGTGGTAGTAAAAAAATTAGGAACTCGGCCCTGGTTGCTACTGGTTCGCCCCGGTTCGGGCGAACCGGTAGCAGTGATGGGAGGCTCCGCCCACCCGCCCGGAGGTCATCACGGACGATCTGCGCATGCACAGAAGCAGCGCACACGCGCACATCTCCGAACCAGTAGCAAAGGTAAGTGAAACCCATTACTGTGTGGTAAGGAAACCTCTCTCTGATAGGTCACAGGTTGTCTAATTGTTCATAAAAGGGGGAAATACATTGAATTGATTTATGCAGAGGAAGGTCAAAGATCATGCATCATTATGTCGCGGTAACACACACCTATAAAACTTTTGATATAAAATAACAGGGATTGGAACAAATGATGTCACAAGAAAAACAAACGGTGTGTTTTCAAGTAAGCAGGAGTTCCGTGTGAGTGCAACATGCAGAAGAAAAATCTCTCTCTTTCTCTCGGTGCTTACAAAAAAAATTTGTAGGAAAACAAAGTGATGTTCGAGCAGCTACATGTTAGAAGATAAACTTACCTGGAAAGATAAACTGCTGTCTATGCTGAATGTAGTGAGCGGCTGTTTAGTTTGGGTTTGGTTTAGGCAGAAAAGGAGAAGAAAGGGGAAGAGAAAAAGACAAAACAAAAGATCACAGTAGTTAAAAAGTTAGCACATGAGGCGATTAGTGAGTGTGTGTGTGTGTCTGTGTGTAGTAAATTAATCCCACTTCAGAGTTAGAAATTGTAAATAAGCAACCAATGAGAATGCTTCTGAGTGCAAGCAGTTAGAGAAACATGCAGTCAGTTGGAAAATGCTTTTATTTTATTTATTATTTTATTTACTTTTATTGTTATGTTTTTATTATTTAGACGAGGCAGAAAAATAAGGCTGTCTCTAATGGAGAAACAGACCCAGGGGGTATTGCCTCAATTCACAAACCGAGTTCCTTTCCCCTCCTTTTTATGCTGCTTGCAGGTAGTCCTCGACTTACAACTACTTGGTTAGTAACTATTTGAAGCTACAATGGCACCAGAAAAAGTGACTTACAACCGGTACTTGCGCTTTACAACCATTGCAGAATCCTCATGGTCACATAATCAAATTTCAGACACTTAGCAACTGGCTCATATTGATGATGGTTGCAGTGTCCTGGGCTCGTGTGATCCCCTTTTGTGACCTTCAATGCGAAAGCCGGATTCACTTAGCAACCGTGCTATTAACTTAACAACTGCAATGCTTCACTTAACATTAACTGTGGCAAGAAAGGTCGTAAAATGGAGCAAAATCCACTTAACTGTCTTGTTTAACCACAGAAATTTTGAGCTCAGTTGTGGTCGTAACTCGAGGACTACCTGTAATGTTTGATTTTTTCCAGAGAGAGAATGACATCAGTGTGTTTTAGCAAATACACAAATTCCCAGATAACATATGGGCAAAGAAATGCATTACAGTAAAGTCTGATGAACAGATACCTGCCAAGTGGACGTGGTAGTCAGCCGGTTCTGTCTGGTTCTAGCGAACCGGTAGCAGCAACTGTGGGTGGGTTTATGCCCCCGTCTTCCCGGATGTAATGCCGTCCTATTTAGCAACATTTTCTTGGCCGGCGCATGCGCATGAGTAAAGTGCATGCACGTGAGGCCAGGCACATGCGTGGAAGTGGCACTGCCACATTTGATGCTTTAGAATGTAGGAATTTGGGAGGGGCTGTTGCATGAGCAATGTAGACATGTAGCCATAACAAATTCCTTTTAGGTTTCCAAGGTCATCCTTTGTTTAGCACCTGGCCGGAAGATGATGGGAGTAACTGACACATCGGCAAAAGATGACTGGTCAACATGATGAACTTGTGGGTGTGGGAACAAGGGAATGAACTTTAAACTGGGTGGAGAAACCCTCGTAGCTTTAGATTCGGGTTTCTCACAGATGTGCCAACATGGCTCTGCTAATAAATTGGAACTTTGAGAAATACTTTGCCTCGGACTCTGATTTAGTTTTGGATGCTATTTGGAACCCTGATAGGCGTGTGCGCTCACATTTGTGAACCGGTAAGAAAGGTAAGTGATTACTGCCTCTGCTGCCAAGAATATATGAACATTATTCTATTCCGCAAAAGTTGCAGGCTACAGTAAGAATATTTTGGAAGTGCCCAACTTCTCTGGGGAGGGTAACAGAGGCGACTTGATCTTTAAGTGATCTGCTACAGACACACTACAAAAATGCAGGCAGGCAAAGAAGTGGGTTTGTGGCGGGATTTTTAATTGCAGACATTAAATATCACAACACTCCGTTGTTTTTGTTTTGACTATTCTAGGCACTCTTGGAACAAGGTAGAGGAGAATCATTTCTATCGTCAAAATTGCCAGTGAGATGGGCAGCACATAAATTTAATAAATAAATGTGGGATGGGCGGCTTTATTGTTTTCATGTGAACATCACCCAGACAACTCTTGTTAGTGGGTAACTGATAAATTAAAGAAAGATGCCATGGCAAAAAAAGTGCATTAAGACAAACAGGTTGCATCTTAACTTTACTGAGTTGAATTTTTATTTTTATTTCTTCTTTGGCTGGGCAGAATACACAGAAGGCATTCTTTGGCAAACCTGGTTTTTTTTTTTTTTTGCTCTTCTGAAAACAACTTACCTGGGAAGTTGAACCGGCTGTCCCACTGGCCCATGGGAGATGGGTTGTTTGGGGGAGGCGTTGCGCTGGGGGGGTTGGAAGACTGGAAGGGGGCTGGAGAGGATGGTGTGGAAGAGGTGGTAGAAGAAGGGTTGCTACTGGAGTCGAGGTGATTGATTGCTGTGGGATGGTCCTGCGAGAGATCAAAGCAACACAACAATCTTGAAAATTAGTGACTTTTGAGATGAGATGAAACATCATTTTTGGCTTTCCTTCCTTAGCCAGAAATCTTTGTTTTAAGACTCTGACTCAAGCCATAACTGGCTATGTCTGGCCAACCACTTAAGACAGGATGGACAAGTGATAAGACATTTGCAGCCTTTTTAATCCCAAGATGGCTTTCCCTATAGATCACAATGCTGCTGTTCTGCCCCAGCTACAGATCAGAAACAGCGTAGCACACACACAGTTTGTTCAAACCTATGTTTACTCAATTAACGACTACTAATAAGCTTGCTTAGTAGTTGACACACACAAACACAAGTTAAAGCAGTCTTTGTTGGAAAAACCAGCTGTTAATTAAACTGCATTAACAGCTAGCATAAGTCCATAAAGTCATAAATTAAGTCTAATCAAATAGTCCTGGATTTCTCAAGAAGCTTATAAGGGTTGGCAAAATGCCTAGAAGCAGTCCGCAGGAAGAATGCCAAAGCAGATAAGCTGAGCAGATGTTTTCAGAACACGAAGGCACATGAACGAACAAACGTTGTTTCCTGTGGTTTTTTTGCTGTCGTCGTCATCCCTTAAATAGGCTAAGTGAGTGGCCAATTAGCCCCAAGCCTACTCCTGAGGAGACCATTCCTGCCTTTTGGCAGCTCTGCGTGCCCGTGCATTAAGAAGAGGAGGAGCCTCTTCTTCCTCATCACTGATGTGAGGTGCTGGAGGTTCTGAAGGCCCTGGCTGACTCTCTGCCTCTGGCACCGAGTCCTCGCCAGCCTCTTCACTGTCCGACTCGGGTGCCAGCTGCACAGGCTGCTGGCGCATCACCACATCGGCCTCTTCTCAGGCGGGATCCGCTACCAGCTGCTAAAATCTGGCATCTAGATAAAGGTAGTTCTCGGCTTACAACCATTCATTTAGCGACCATTTGATATTACAATAGCACTACAATTGGAACCGATCCTGACACTTACAACTGTTGCCACATCCCCTGGGTCGCATGTTCAAAATGTGGGCGCTTGGCAATTGGCATGTATTTACAATGGTTACAGCACCTTGGAATCACGTGTTCGCCATCTACAATCTTCCCAGCCAGCTTCTGACAAGCAAGCTCAATTGGGGATTCGCTTAATGACTGTGTGATTCACTTAACAAAGGCAGTGATTTGCTTATCAACCTTGGCAAAAATGTCATAAAAATGAGTGTGACTCACTTAACTAACTTGCTTAGCAACAGAAGTTCTGGTTCCAGTTGTGGTCGTAAGACGAGGACTACCTATACTGGCTTTCAGTGGCACAGGTGTCACTGAAATGCATTTGCTAAACACTGTGTGGGAATACAACTGCAGGTGGTTATAATTTTGGCCTCCCTCCACATGGCTCTGTGTGTGTGTCCTTTGTAAAACTCAATACTGTACCTTTTTAGCTTGGGCTTTGGGAAGAGTTCCAAACTGTGGTTCTGAAGGCCGGTCCACCGGATTATTGATATCAGAAGGAACACTCTCTGTTCTCCTTAACCGTGGTACTATTGAAGCAGAGAAGAAGAAGTCAACATTTTCCTTAGCCTTCTTAAAATTACAACACCAACACTGAATTCAGAATAACAGAGTTGGAAGGGACCTTGGAGATCTTCTAGTCCAACCCTTTGCTCAAGTAGGAGACCCTATATCATTCTGGACATATGGCTGTCTAGTCTCTTCAGTGTCACCTCCAGTGATGGAGCACCTACAACTTCTAAAGGCAAACAATCCCGGTGGTTAACTGTGTAGCCAACCAGAGACAGGCGGGAGTAATATGTTATGTCAAAGGCTCTCATTTAGTCAGAATAACACAAGAAGTTGGAAGGAACTTTGGAGGTCTTCTAGTCCAACCCCCTGCTCAAACAGGAAACCTGCCCTATACAATTTCAGACAAATGGTTGTCCAGTCTTCAAAAGCTCCAGTGATGGAGCACCCACAACTTCTGGAGGCAAGTAATTCCAATGATTAATTGTTCTCACTGTTAGAAAATTTCTCCTTAATTCCAGGTTGCTTCTCTTCTTGATTAGTTTCCATCCATTGTTTCTTATCCTGCCCTCTGGTGCTTTAGAACAGAGGTCTCCAACCTTGGCAACTTTATGAGGTGTGGACTTCAACTCCCAGACTTCCTCAGCCAGCATGGCTGACTGAGGAATTCTGGGATTTGAAGTCCACACTCATAAAGTTGCCAAGGTTGGAGACCTCTGCTTTAGAAAATAGTTGACCCCCTCTTCTTTGTGTCAACCCCTCAAATATTGGAAGACTGCATTCATGTCCCCCCTAGTCCCTTCTTTTCACTAGACTGGATAAACCCAATTCCTGCAACCGTTCTTCATACGTTTTAGCCTCCAGCCCCCCTAATTATCTTTGTTACTCTTTTTCTGCACTCTTTCCAGAGTCTCTACATCTTTTTTATAATATGGTGACGCAAACTGGGTATAACTGAACATAAAAACTGAACATAAACAGCAAGTAATCCGGTAAGAGGAAGAAAAGTTTAAAAAGAATATAAAGGCACTTACTAGGTAAGAAAGATATTCTACAGGGTGGGGCTTCTTTGGTGCATTTATTGTGACATTTTAATCTGCAAAAGGGAAAAGACATATTAGGTACAAGCTAAGCTGAACTGTGGTCAGAGAAAATACGTCCACTGCTTTTCTTAGGAGTGTTGAGAGATGAGAATAAATCTCATAGAGGTGATTTGGATCTTTGCTTGGAATTCAGACAGTTAGAAATAAAGCCGAGATTAAAAGTCTAATAGAAATATTTATTTCAGTACAAAAACAATAAATCCAGAATAATTACATCTTTGCTAAGAAAACGCGACCGTTCTGGTCAAGAGCCAAGGCAAAAGTGATTAATGGTGGATCAGGAATGTGGACATGTGTACAAGATCATATCGCGTGTTCTGCTTGTATTGGAATATACCATAATATTAGAATAGGGGTGCATCACCTTGCATAGACATACAACTGACAATATTCACACCGTGACAAGGAGTCAACAGGAGAAACCGATCAGAGTGTGAAGTTGGGATTGGAAAGACCAAATTCAGCCACAGAACTTGGCTAGGAAGCTTTATGGGTGTCCAAGGTCTTGCAGCTGTGTTAGATTGAAATTCCCATTAACCGCAACTAGCACTCATGTTTATGACGGTTGCAGTGTCTTGGGATCATGTGATCAACTTTAGCGGCCTTCCGACAAGCAAACTCCATGGAGAAGCCAGATTCACTTAACCACCATGTTACCCGCTTAACGACAGCAGTGATTCACTTAATGCCTGTGGTAAGAAAGGTCACAAAATGGGGCAAAACTCACTTAACTGCCTCCTTTGACAACAGAAATTTGGGGGTCAGTTGTGTCGTAAATTGAGGACTACCTGTATATGTCAAACAATAATTACTTTTTTAAAAAAACTTCTTGTAGGGGTACAACTGCATCCTCTCCGCCTTTAGAAATCAACCGTCCTATATTCCCATTTTGCCATCTCTCTTTTTTCTTCCCTTGAACGCTGGGGGAAAGTTACACAGAATATTTTCAGCATCTCTTGCTTCTAACTGTTTTTCTCATCCAATGGTCTTATTCCCTGTTTGACCATTTT
The DNA here is from genome assembly GCA_023053685.1 of Diadophis punctatus similis. Taxonomy (NCBI): domain Eukaryota; kingdom Metazoa; phylum Chordata; class Lepidosauria; order Squamata; family Dipsadidae; genus Diadophis; species Diadophis punctatus. The sequence continues at coordinate 10,694,784 of JALIGW010000001.1, read as the reverse complement.
CTTTTAAGTTACTCCACAGGGACTCCCCATAGCAGAGGCTTTATCTGAACTGATTAATCACTGTAGTCATACAGTGATTCATTCACTTTTGACTCTTTTTTGGCAGAAAGACAAACATTATAATTACAGGACTCTAGTCCAGGGGTCAGCAACCCGCGGCTCTGGAGCCGCATGTGGCTCTTTCATCCCTCTGCTGCGGCTCCATGTCGCTCAAAATACCGTATTTTTCAGAGTATAAGACGCACCGGAGTATAAGACGCACCTTAGTTTTTGGGGAGAAAAATAGGGGGAAAAAATCTGCCTACCAGGTATTCATCTGGCTAGCGTCCTTAGTCTGGTCAGCTTCAGCACATTATTTTATCCCCTGGTTAGGACTTAAAAAAACCTTCTTCGGAGAGAGTAACAATGAAAGAGCCTGCAAGCCAGTAAGAGCTGGGAAGATCATTAGCATCTGGTTAGGGCTAGAAAAAAAACTTTTTCAGAGCAAGTAGAGCAATGAAAAAAACCCTGCAAAGACTTAGGGCTGGAAAAACCTTCTTCGGAGAGAGTAACAATGAAAGAGCCTGCAAGGTAAGAGCTGGGAAGATCGTTAGCACCTAGTTAGGGCTGGGAAAAAAGCTCCGAAAAAGCTACATTCAGAGTATAAGACGCACCCAAATTTTCAGCCACTTTTAGAGAGGAAAAAGGTGCATCTTATACTCCAAAAAATACGGTATGCGTCACAACAACCAATGTGTGAAACCCTCCGGCACGTGATTTATTGAGCTTTTTGAGCCCTGGTAGGTCAACCATGGATAAATCCAAGAAAAGAAAAGTTTCAGAAGAAACTACATATGCTAGTTCTGTGGCTGCTCAGGAAATAGGCACGGGAAGGTTTTTGTGGCTCCCGGTGTTTTCTTTTCTGTGGGAAATGGGTCCAAATGGCTCTTTTAGTGTTTAAGGTTGCCGACCCCTGCTTTGGCCCTGTGCTTTTACTATTCAGGGTAGTTTAAAAAAAGCTTTCATTTTTTTATTCTCTTCCCAGGCTCTGATTTAGCAAAATATAAACTTTTTGACTAAAGAAGAAAAAAAATTGTTTGGGATTTTCCCCAAAACTCCCATTAAGTTGTACACTCAACAAGTGACTGATCTTAGGACCCCTGGCTGCTTTATATTTTTCTTATGATCTCTGCTTACTCAGCCGGAAGTAGTCATGTAATCGGTCACTGGGCAATTGGCAGATTTTACCCAACAGTCCTTTTAATCAGCAGCTCTTCAGGGAATGACTCTGGAGCTGAGTGTGCAATATTCAGATTATGCAGGTTCTCTAGTAATTTACCTCCTTTCTTTTCTGTTGAAATCCCCAGGTGAATCCTTGCTAGGGTTCTTTGTTTGCTTGCTGTGTTTTTATAGACCAAGGGTCCCCAAACTTGGCAACTTTAAGACTTGTGGACTTCAACTCCCAGAATTCTCCAGCCAGCTATGCTGGCTAGAGAATTCTGGGAGTTGAAGTCCACAAGTCTTAAAGTTGCCAAGTTTGAAGACCTCTGTTATAGACGATAACTTTCAACCACAAGGGGAACGCCGTTATCACTGGCTTACCTGCAGTGTTTGCATTTTACTCCAAACATCATACTTTTCTGACACACTTGGCACACCTGAGAGAGCCAGGATTTTGTAGAAAACCTGAATGAGAGGAAACAGAACATAGCTATAAAAGAAGGCACTGGTTTAAGGAAAGCAATATTATTGGTGAAAGATACACAGGCAAACTACGAGGCCACATATCAAAATAAACTTCAACTTCTAACAGTTCGTTTAGTGACCGTTCACAGTTACAACAGCACTGAAAAAAGTGACTTATGACCGTTTTTCACACTTATGACGGTTGCAGCACCCCCAGGGTCATGTGATCAAAATTCGGATGCTTGGCAACTGATTCATATTTATGACGGTGGCCACATCACAAGGTCATCTGATCATTTTTTGTGACCTTCTGACAAGCAAGTCAATGGGGAAGATAGATTCACTTAACAGCCATATTACTAATTTAACAACTGCAGTGATTCACTTAACAACTGTGGGAAGAAAGGTGGTAAAATGGGGGAAAGTTCACTTAACTGTCTCGCTTAGCAACAGAAATTTTGGGCTCAGTTGTGGTCGTAAGTCGAGGACTATCAATATTATGTGGCTAAATTCTCTGGGGAACGCTTTGGCTCCATAACTTCCCGACAGAAGACCTAATATTTTAGAGCAGTCTTATAAATCCAGAGACAGGGAAATAAAAATACTGGTAGAAATTGGAGTGGAAATTGTGAGTAGTTCGGAGAACCGGAAAATACCATCTCTGGCTGGCCCCAGAGTGGGGTGGGAATGGAGATTTTGCAATATCCTTTCCCCAGGAGTGGGGTGGGAATGGAGATTTTGCAATATCCTTTCCCCAGGAGTGGGGAGGGAATGGAGATTTTGCAGTATCCTTCCCCTGCCACGCCCACCAAGCCATGCCCACCAGGGGTGGGTTCTAACTTACCTCGCCACCGGTTCGCTTCCTCCCACGCCGCACGCGTGCGCAATACCGAAAACCCAGCTTCTGCGCATGTGCAGAAGCAAAAAAGAGCTTCTGTGCGTGCGCAGAACCCAAAAACAAGATGGCGGCAGCTATGGCGCCGCTGAGAGAGATGGTTCAGGGGCGTGGCCAGCTGGCGATCACTCCTGGTTCAGCAAGCGGGGGAAAATTCCCGCTGCCGCTTCTATAGAACCGGTCTGAACCGGGAGCAACCCACCTCTGACGCCCACCAAGCCACCCCACGCCCACCAAGCCACCCCCACAGAACCATTAGTAAAAAAAATTGGGATTTCACCACTGGTTGAATCATTGCAACTTAGACTAATTTTGGGAAGGTTAGTTTGCGAGGCATCCAGGCAGCTTCCTCAGTCAGAGCAAGCAGTTTAGGCAGAGAGTTGTTGAAAAGTACCAACTCCTGCCCTATCAACCTCAGGGGTTTCCTCTCCAAAGTATGTTGCAGACAACTCTATCCTGGATGGTTAACCTGCAGACAACTCTACCCGGATGGCTGAGCATCTTCATCGACATTGGACTTGCGTGTTCAACCATCTGAAAAACTTACCTGTGTGTTACAGACAGGCCGATATCTCTTCGTACCGCTTGTGGCGATCCCTGGGGTAAATCTAGGAAAATAAAGATATTTAAAAGTTGACATATTAGTTGACTTACATGCCTTTTGTCAAATGGCCTGCAAGGCAGAGGGCCTGTCAACTTCGAAATGGATCTAGGCTACTGCAGTCTTCTTTTCATTTCTCAAAAATGAAAGGGGAAGAGGCTTGGGGAAGAGGCTTGGAATGTCAGACCAGACAATAACACCAGATTGTCCCATGGGAACCAAGGTCATCTCAACAGGGGCTGGCAAGAAGGAGGAGGAAGGAGTTGCCTGGGAGATGCCAGAACACCTAATTGGACAATGTGACCTGTGACGAGAAGGGAAGAGAACATCTATTCTTTAATTATACTAAAACTGTGGGAAATAGTTAGAGTTGGTTTTGCTTTCATTGGTGCCGAAAGGATGCACTCAATAAAACAGTTCTTTGAGAAGTCTGATCGTCTCGGAGTGCTGACTTGGTTGGGTTCATCGGTCGCAACCTTGACCCGGCCATTGAGATTGAAACAAAGGAGGCAGCTTTAGGTGGCTCCTTTGGACCTTCTGGTACAAGTAGTCCTCGACTTAACGATTCATTTGGTGACCAATGGATGTTGTAATAGCACTGGAAAAAATTACTTATAATCAATCCTCAAAAGAGCGACTACCGCAGCGTCGCCTGGTCACATGATTAAAATTCAGGTGCTTGGCAACCAGCATGGATTTATATGGTTGCAGCATCTCAAGAGTCACGAGATCACCATTTGAGACCTTCCCAGCTGGCTTCCAAAAAAGCAAAGTCAAATGGGGGGTGGGGGGGAGGAGCCAGATTTGCTTAATGGATGCATGCTTCAGTTAACAACTGCAATGATTTGTTTAACAACCCTGGGGAAAAAGCTCGTAAAATCAGGCATGAGTCACCTAACCGCCTTGCTTAGCAATGGAAATTCGGGACCCAAGCATGGTCGTATGTTGAGGACTACCTGTACTCTATGGCAATCAACCAACTTTCTACCCAAGAAGGGCAGTTTTTGTTAACCAGAGGTTCACATCTAGCTTTGCACAACACACCAAGAGCTGCATTCCAGAAGGGGATGGGGACAGGATAGCAATAGCAATAGCTATATACCATGTTTCCCCAAAAATAAGACCCGTTCTTATTTTCTTTTCGGCTCCAAATTAAGCATCAGGTCTTATTTTCAGGGGATGTCTTACCTGCTTACCTTAGGACCACCGCAGCCACGCCTCCCACGCCCTGATACCTGTTGCCCCACTGCCTGATTTCATCTGTGGCCACTCGCGGACAGATGCCATAAGACTCGTCGCACTGGTGCCGCCACTCACAGCAAGCAGCTGCAGATGTTGGGCAGCTATCGGCACGTGGGATGCCTGGCTGCAGTGGTCCTAAGGTAAGTGGGTGCGGGGCATGTGGGGCAGCTCCATCCGCCCACCCCCACCCTAGCTTGATTTTTATGCCTGCGCCTCGCAGTGGGCAGGGCTTAACTAGGCCCTATTTTTGGGATAGGGCTTACATTAGGTGCAGGCGTGAAAATCGGGCTAGGGCTTGTTTTCGGGGTAGGTCGTATTTTCAGGGAAATACAGTAGCACTTAGACTTTTTGTTCTGTCCCCATGGGTATGCCCCCCAAAATAAGATGCACGGGAAGGAATTGGGAACAATATTCTTTTACTTCCAATAAAGTCTTAGCAAAAGTTGAATCTTTTCAAAAGAATATCAGGTAATTAATGAGTTATTTACAAAGTCTTCTCAGTAGATGGCTAGAGTCCCAGAAAGCAGTTAATTAGGGTTATCTCAACTCACGTAGGTTTGGCGAAAATCCAAATCTCATTAAAACAGGAAAAATGTTCACTTTTTATAATCCGAGCCGCAGACACAAGAGCAAAATGCTGGAACCACAGAACGGGGTTGTTCTCTGCAACGAAGCCCCTCGTGACAGACCCTTAAATACCCACAGGGCGTGATCAAGCCCTGCAGTACTACTCATGAGGAAGCCTCCTCCTGATTAGCCACTCATGTCTCTTTGAGAACCTGCGTGGTCTGGCATCAAGAAGAGGCTCCTCCTCTTCTCCTGAGTCACTAATCTCAGGAGATACATCAGGTTCTAATTGTTTGCCAGCCTCTGACTCCACGTCCTCTTCACTCTCCGTCTCTGGTGCCAGGAACACCGGTCTTCTGTACTGCACCCTCACTACCTCAGAATCCTTGGGATCGGCTGCTAATTGCACTGGACTCGACCTGGCCACAACACTTTTATACCGACCCAAAGTGGTTTACAGGATCCTCTGGGGAAGAAGGAGCCAGAGGTTTTAAGTGATGAAGTGGGTGCCTTATAGCGCTATTCTGTGCTGGGAAAAATTCTGGGAGTTGAAGTCTTCCCATCTTAAACTTGACTGAGTTGAGGAACACTCCTCTGAAGCTTCTAGCAGTTTGTTTTCTCTTTCCCAACTCTAGGTGGCACCAAATTCTCATTTCTCAATGTCTGTATGTATATTTCTCAACAGAATTTTAAATTACTTTTAAAAAAAAAATTGTTTTCCCAGCAATGGTGGAGGGGATTGCCAACCCATTCAATTGCTGGGAATGTAAGAGTAGCGAGCTCATTTTCCATAAATCCATGAGGTTGTTCAAATAACAAGCAAGTCTTTCCAGAAGCAGAAGAAACTAGAGGTCACCTTAGATTATACTAAAAATAACAGAATAACAGAGTTGGAAGGGACTTTGGAGGTCTTCTAATCCAACACCCTGTTCAAGCAGGAGACCCTATACCAGTGATGGCGAACCTATGGCACGGGTGCCACAGGTGGCACGCGGAGCCATATCTGCCGGCACGCGAACTGTTGCCCTAGCTCAGCTCCAGCGCGCATGTGCGTGCCCTCCAGCTGATTTTTGGCTCATGCAGAGGCTCTGGGAGGGCGATTTCAGCCTCTGGAGAGCCTCCGGGGTGGCAGGGGGAGCGTTTTCGCCCTCCCCAAGCTCCAAGAAAGCCTCTGGAGCCTGGGAAGGGCGAAAAATGGGCCTACTGGGCCCACTGGAAGTTGGGAAATGGCGGAGTGGGGGGGTCATGCACGCATGCACAGGGGGGGTGGGGCGACTGGGGGGCTTTGAATTATGGGTGTGGGCACGCACGTGCGTGTGATAGCGCGCGCGCACACTATTTCGGCACCCAAGGAAAAAAAGGTTAGCCATCATTGCCCTATACCCGTGATGGCGAACCTATGGCACGGGTGCCACAAGTGGCACGCGGAGCCATATCGGTGGGCACGCGAGCTCAGGTCCGGCATGCATGTGTGCACCAGCCGGCTGATTTTCAGGCCTTCTGGACCCACTGGGAGTCTGGAAACAGGCTGTTTCCAGCCTCCAGAGGGGGTGGGGAAGGCCGTTTTCGCCAACCCCAGGCTCCTAGAAAGGCTCTGGAGCCTGGGGAGAGCGGAAAATGGGCGTGCCATTGAATGCTGGGAGCAGGGGGGTCATGCGTGCATGTGCGGGGGTGCATGGAATTATGAGTGTGGGCACGCACACACGTGATCCCCCGCATTTCCCCCCCTTTTGGCACGCGAACCAAAAAAGGTTCGCCATCACTGCCCTATACCATTTCAGACAAGTGGCTGTCCAGTCTCTTCTTCAAAACCTACAGTGATGGAGCACCCACAACTTCTGGAGGCAAGCTGTTCCACTGGTTAATTGTCCTCACTGTCAAGAAGTTTCTCCTTATTTCTACGTTGCTTCTCTTTTTGATTAGTTTCCATCCATTGCTTCTTGTCTTATCTTCTGGTGCTTTGGAAAATAAGTTGACCCCCTCTTCTTTGAATATTGGAACACTGCTATCATGTCACCCCTAGTCTTTCTTTTCTCTAGACCAGACATACCCAATTCCTGCAACTGTTTTTCATATGTTTTAATCGCCAACTCCCTAATCATCTTTGTTGTTTTTCTCTGCACTTTTTCCAGAACCTCTGCATCTTTTTAATATTGTGGTGATCAAATGTATGATCTTACCAAGACCTTGTTATACAGTACATGTTATCCTTGACTTACAATAATTTACTAAGTGACCATTCAAAGTTAAAACAGCACAACAGAATAGGAATAGGAATAGGAATAGGAATAGGAATGGAATAGGAATAGAAATAAGAATAGAATGGAATGGAATGGAATCAGGGGCGGGTTCCTAATTTTTTTACTACCACTCTGTGGGCGTGGCTTATTTTGAAGGTGTGGCTTGCTGGCCATGTGACCAGGTGGGCGTGGCTTCTCAGACTGCTGAAGGGAGGGGAACTGAGATAGGTCCTGCCGCCCATTCCCCTTCCCCTCAGCAGCTTGAGAAGCCTCGAACGTGCAAAAATGCCTAGGATCATCACCACGCGTTCGTGGCTTCTCGGACTGCTGAAGGGAGGGGAATGGAGATAGCTCCTGCCGTCCGTTCTTTCAGCGTCTCACACGCTCCCTCAGCCATCCTCCCCTGCTTGGACTCACTGTGGGGTAGGAAGGCAGTGCATGCGCAGTGCCGGAAGCTCGGCTTCTGGGCATGCGCAGAAGAAAATTGTTTTAAAAATTAAAAAAATTTTTTTTAAAAAAAAATGGCGGCACCTAGGCACCGGCAACCGACCGCACAGGTACTGTGACATCACCAGCAGGCCGCTACCGGTGCTGTAGAGTGGACCGCACCTGTAGGAACCCACCACTGAATGGAATGGAATGGAATGGAATAGACTAGACTAGACTAGAATAAACTATTCTCAAATGAATGTAGACCTTTAGGTGTTAAATTTGCTAATCCAGAAACATGCAATGCATACATCTGAAAGCGTAATTTTGTCACCTAAGGGCTAGATTGTTCTGCCCCTAGTCATATAAAGAAGGCTAATTTTACATACATCTGTGGCTGTGAGCTTATGATTTCACGGTTCAAAGTTTTGAAACGCTTCATAATGAGATTGAGGTTTGGGTTAGCAGTGTTTTGGCAGTTGTGCCTGATAGCGATTATGTAGTAACGCTGTTTGGGTGGCTGAGGAAAAGAAGGAACTATGCAAAGCAGTGTTGCTCAACCTTGGGAACTTTACTCAGTTCCCAGATTTCCCCAGCCAGCATAGCTGACTCGGGAATTCTGGGAGTTGAAATCCATTAACTTAACGTTGTCAAGGTTGAAAAATACTGATATAAAGGAAGGAGAGCTAAAAAAAAAAAGAATCCAAATATTTGACAGTCCAGATGCAAAACTGCTGCTTTCCTTAGCATCAAGGATCTGCTCCATTTTATGAGAGCTTTTCCCGCTTCTAATTGCTAATTGCTGCTTGCTGACAATTATAAGACTCCACCAAGTTGGGTCACTGCAGTGGTGGGTTCCTACTGGTGCGGTCCACTCTATAGCACCGGTAGTGGCCCGCTGGTGATGTCACAGTACCGGTGCGGTCGGTTGCCGGTGCCTGGGCGCCGCCATTTAAAAAAAATGTAAAAAAATATTTTTTAAAAAAATTTTCTTCTGCGCATGCCCAGAAGCCGAGCTTCCGGCACTGCGCATGCGCTGCCTTCCTACCCCACAGTGAGTCCAAGCAGGGGAGGATGGCTGAGGGAGCGCGTGAGACGCTGAAAGAACGGGCAGCAGGAGCTATCTCCATTCCCCTCCCTTCAGCAGTCCGAGAAGCCACGAACGCGTGGTGATGATCCTAGGCATTTTTGCACGTTCGAGGCTTCTCGAGCTGCTGAGGGGAGGGAGAATGGGTAGCAGGACCTATCTCAGTTCCCCTCCCTTCAGCAGCCCGAGAAGCCACGCCCACCCAGTCACATGGCCGGCAAGCCACGCCCACCCGGTCACATGGCTGGCAAGCCACACCCACAAAATAAGCCACGCCCACAGAGTGGTAGTAAAAAAATTAGGAACCCGCCCCATGGTCACTGGTAGTTTTATTGTGATCATGTGAAGTATTAGTGCGGCTTTACAAAACCCCAGGAAGACCACACCTGGAATACTGCAACCACTTTTGGTCACCATACTACGAAAAAGATGTTGAGACTTTGGAAAAAGTTCAGAGAAGAGCAACTAAGATGATCAAAGGCCTGGAGACCAAACCATATGAAGAACGGCTGCAGGTTTGGGTCTGGCTAGTCTAGAGAAAAGAAGAATTAGGAGTGACATGATAGCAGTATTTCAGTATTTGAGGGGCTGCCACAAAGAAGATGGGGTCAAATTATTCTGCAAAGCACCTGAGGGCAGGACAAGAAACAATGGATGGAAACTAATCAAGGAGAGAAGCAACCTTGAATTAAGGAGAAACTTCTTGACAGTGAGAACAATAAATCAGAGGACAATTAACCAGTGGAACAGCTTGCCTTCAGAAATCGTGGGCGCTCCATCACTGGAGGTTTTTAAGAAGAGACTGGACAGCCACTTGTCTGAGATTATATAGGTTCTCCTGCTTGAGCAGGGGGCTGGACTAGAAGACCTCCACAGCCCCTTCCAGCTTCTATTCCTATTCCTATTCCTATTCCTATTCCTATTCCTATTCCTATTCCTATTCTATTCTATTCTATTCTATTCTATTCTATTCTATTCTTATTGTCACAAAGCATCACATTTGTACACATATATGAGACGTTTGACCAAACAGGCTTTCCTATCTGCCCCAACAATACCAGCAGACAGGAGGCACTATAGAGCTGGTCTGATGGGAAGGTTAGAAAAAAATTATGTTAAAAAAATCTTGCTGGGACTCCTGGTTGAGAATTGTTATGTCCTGGTTTATGCAGGTAGTCCTCAACATACGACCTGTTATCTAGTGACTGTTCTGACCTACCTGCGGGTACTTACGATTTGGATTTGAAGTTCTGACACACACACATGCTGCCCCTGCGGTAATGTGAGTGCACGTCAGGTGCTCAACAACCGGGTCACATTTACAGCCATTTGCAACGCCCCACGGTCATGTGACCACGTTTGCATTGGTTTTGTCGAAAACTGGCCTCTACGTCTGGTTTTCGGCAAAACTGCCCACATAGTGAGCCATTGGTTTGCTTAACAACCGAAGCATTCACTTAATGACCATTGCAAAAAAGGTCATAAACTTTTGTCACAAAATTAAAGAGTCTTAAACAGCCTGTTGGACTAGGTGACCTCTGACATAGCTTCCAATCCTATAATATACGGTTTCTTGCCTGAACAGGGGATGGACTAGAAGACCTTCAAGGTCCTTTCCAACTCTGTGCTATTCTGTACTATGCCTTGCTATGCTATGCTATGCTATGCTATGCTATGCTATGCTATGCTATGCTATGCTATGCTATGCTATGCTATGCTATGCTATGCTATGCTATTCTACTCTACTCTACTCTACTCTAGTCTTATTCTATTCTATTTTTATGCTATTCTATGTCATGCCATGCCACTCCTCTATAGGGACCCTAATCTGGCCTGGATTTTCTCTTAAAGACTGTAATTTGTAGGTGAGCATTCTAAGATTAAACAGGGATAGGGAGTAAGGCTATTGATTTGAACTCTTGACAAATCAAGTCCAACCCTAATCTTAGCCAGAGAAATGCAATAGAGGATACAGCATGAAAAACAAGAAGCTAATCGTCATGCATATACATGCAGTGCCCTCAGGCTTGATATTTTGGGAAGGCTACTGTTTTCAAATGGGGGTTCCTCCTCTTCAGCTAGGATCCCTAAGTAGGCTGGTAGGAATATAATAGAATTGGAAGGGACCCTGGAGGTCTTCCAGTCCAACCCCTTGCTCAAGCAGGAAACCCTATACCATTTCAGACAAATGGTTGTCCAGTCTCGTCTTAAAAGCCTCCAGTGTTGGAGCATTCACAACTTCTAGAGGCAAGCTGTTTCACTGATTAATTGTGCTAACTGTCAGGAAATTTCTCCTTAGTTCTAGGTTGCTTCTCCTCCTTGATTAGTTTCCATCCCTTGTTTCTTGTCTGGCCTTCAAGTGCTTTGGACAATAGCTTGACTTCTCTTTTTGTGCCAATGTATTAATGGTAGAGGCAGGCTGCCTTCACACAAAATACTAACTTTGGTTTTAGCCACGGTTTATTAAATCAACCATAATGGGCAGGGTTCACTCCATATACTAACGCATAAACCATGTTTTAAAAAGTATAACAGCCGCCTCAGACAGCATGCCATAATACTGTATAAGCAAGCAAACTGCATTAGTAACCATTACTTCAAGAAGCTTCAGCCACAGTCCTGGATTAACCATTAAGCAAGATAAGACTGTGCCGGGGGCATTAAGGGGAGGGGGCACCCCAGAGTTATTTATGTATTAAACACATTTGCATGATCGCCCAACTCATGCATGGTAACTTTGGACAACTTTCAACATTAAAATTCCACAATGTGAAAACCTATAAACTACTCAACCCTGTTTTGATATAATCTAATATTCTAAGATAAAGATAACAATACTTAGCTGATTTTGAAGAATTAAGCAAGGTCGAAACTACTTGGTAGCTACCAAACCCCAGAAGTGTGAGCTAAATTCAAAGTTTTTTAAAAAAAAAATGGAAAAAGCATTGGCAAACCACACCCATATTCTTGCTAAGAAAACTGGCTGTCTCTGTGAAGTTATCAAGAGCTGAGGTAACTTTACCTGTCAGTTTCATTCCCAAGGATGTGGCATTCAAACTCTTTTCTCTTTATCTCTGATCCCTCTGTTCTCAAATTCTTTAAACGTTGTGGGGTTGTGGGGGTTTTGGTGTTAGTCTCTGTGCTTGGTTGTTTGCTTGTAGACAATTCATGACCCAGTGGTGGGTTTCAATTTTTTTTTACTACCGGTTCTGTGGGCGTGGCTTGGTGGGCATGGTGTGGCTTGGTGGGCGTGGATTGGCGGGCTTGGCAGGGGAAGGATACTGCAAAATCTCCATTCCCTCCCCACTCCAGGGGAAAATTACTGCAAAATCCCCATTTCCTCCCGATCAGCTGGAACTCATCTGAGAGGCAGAGAATAGATGGGGACGGGGCCAGTCAGAAGTGGTATTTACCAGTTCTCCGAACTACTCAAAATTTCCACTACCGGTTCTCCAGAATTGGTCAGAACCCCACCTCTGTCGTGACCCAACTAGATAATATTTATTTGTTTGTTTATTTGTGAGATTTATATACCGCCTCACAGTGCAAGCACTCTCTAAGCGGTTTACACCAGTAAGCAATGTATATTTATATTTACATTGCCCCCAACAATCTGGGTCCTCATTTTACCTACCTCGGAAGGATGGAAGGCTGAGTCAACCTTGAGCCGGTGAGATTTGAACCGCTGACCTGCGGATCAGTGTCAGCTAAAGTGGCCTGCAGTACCTGCCTCTAACCGCTGCGCCATCTCGGCTCTTATATCTACACTCCCTCACACTGGTGATGTAACCTGGTTTTTATTTTATTTATTTATTTATTATTTACATTTCTATACCGCCCAACTCCCAGAGGACTCTGGGCGGCTCCCAGCAGAAAGAAACATAAATAGAAAAATTTAAAATTTAAAAACAGATTTAAAATACATTAAAATTGCAGTCATCCACCATTCATGGGCCGACCTCGTCTATCATCACCTGGAGGTCAATGGCCCCAGGCCTGTCGGAAAAACCAGGCCTTGACGGCTTTACGGAAGGCCAATAAGGTGGGGGTAGTACGGATCTCGGGGGGTAGCTGGTTTCAGAGAGCCGGGGCGGCAACAGAGAAGGCCCTCCCCCGAGGGCCCACCAGCCGACATTTGTTTAGCTGACGGGACCTGGAGGAGACCGACTCTGTGGGCTCTCACCGGTCGTTGGGAGGTATGTGGTTGGGTCAAGAAACATCTGCAAGCAAACAACCAAATTCAGAGAGCACCAAGAACTCCACAGTTAACCCTGAGCTACAGATATCTACTGAAATACCTGAGTAAGAAGCAGGCGTACCCGAAGACTTATCAGGCAGAAATGGAGTGAATATCCCCACTGCTACAGCAGGCAGGACATAAACCTTATTTTCCAGAAACAGAATTTTCCTAAAATCAAAAACTGTTGGTAGCTGATTAAGTACAGGTAGTTCTTGACTTACAACAGTTCGTTGAGTGACCGTTCAAAGTTACAATGGCACTGAAAAAAGTGACTTATGATGGTTTTTCACACCTATGACCGCTGCAGCATCCCCATGATCACGTGACAAAAATTCAGACGCTTGGCAACTGACTCATATTTATGACATCTGCAGTGTCCCGGGACCATGGGATCACCATTTGCGACCTTCTGACAAGCAAAGTCAATGGGGAAGCCAGATTCACTTAACAACCATGTTACTAAATTAATAACTGCAGTGATTCACTTAACAACTGTGACAAGAAAAGTCATAAAATGGGGGCAAAACTCACTTAACAAATGTCTCACTTAGCAACAGGAACTTTCGGCTCAATAGTGGTCGTACGTCGAGGGCCACCTGTTTTTAGAGTTGGATTCCAGTAGCCTTTCAAAAATGCCCACTGTATTTATAAAGAGGAATTGCTAAAGATCACAGCGCAAATACAAATAAAGCCTTCTTGGCTACCCACTGCACTATGCCACGTGTAAAATGACTGTACTCCATCTACGAGACCGATCTGAAATTCTCTTTCTCTCGAAAATGCACTTTGAAAACAATTTCCCTTTTATCAGCTTGAAAGAGAAGCCTTGGGGGGAAAATAAGATACAAGAGAATGCCTCTTGCTCGTCTCCAATTTTAGCCAAGCTTCAGTAGATGACCATGTGGTAGGAACATTGTAACTGGGTCATTCAATGTAAAGCAGGGGTCTCCAACCTTTCCAGCTTTATGGACTGGCGGGGAGGGCGAAGCGAGAGGGGATGATTCCTTGTAAGCACAAATGGAGCATCGTGCACGAGCGGTTAATATGCTGTTAATATGGCTCTGCACTACATCCTACAACATCTTGAATCTCCAAAGACCTACGCAAGGGTCCTCTTTGTAGACTTTAGTTCAGCATTCAATACCATCATACCGGACATTCTTCTAACTAAACTAAATCAGGTAGCAGTACCTGAACACACTTGTAAGTGGATCACAAGCTTTCTAACAGACAGGAAGCAGCAGGTGAAGTTAAGCAGAATCACATCGGATACCTGTACAATTAGCACAGGGGCCCCTCCAAGGCTGTGTGCTCTCTCCACTTCTCTTCTCTCTATATACCAATGACTGCATCTCAAATGATCTATCTGTTAAACTACTGAAGTTCGCAGATGACACAACAGTGATCGGTCTCATTCGAGACAACGATGAAACCGCATATAGACAGGAGTTGAACAATTAGCCTCGTGGTATGACCGGAACAACCTGGAACTGAACACACTCAAAACTGTAGAAATGGTGGTAGACTTTAGGAGAAACCCTCCCATACTACCACCTCTTACAATACTAGACAACAGAGTATCAACAGTAGAGACCTTCAAATGTCTAGGTCCGTGATGGCGAACCTATGGCACGGGTGCCACAAGTGGCACGCGAAGCCATATCGGTGGGCACGCGAGCTCAGGTCCAGCGTGCATGTGTGCACCAGCCGGCTGATTTTCGGGCCTTCTGGGCCCACTGGGAGTCGGGAAACAGGCTGTTTCCAGCCTCCAGAGGGGGTGGGGAAGGCCGTTTTCGCCCTCCCCAGGCTCCTAGAAAGGCTCTGGAGCCTGGGGAGAGCGAAAAATGGGCGTGCCATTGCATGCTGGGAGCAGGGGGGTCATGCGTGCATGTGCGGAGGTGCATGGAATTATGAGTGTGGGCACGCACACACGTGATCCCCTGCATTCCCCCCCCATTTTGGCACGCGAACCAAAAAAGGTTCGCCATCACTGGTCTAGGTTCTATCATATCTCGATCTAAAATGGACACCTAACATCAAAAACGTCATCAAAAAAGCACAACAAAGAATGTTCTTTCTGCGCCAACTCAGGAAGCTCAAACTGCCCAAGGAGCTGCTGATACAGTTCTACAGAGGAATTATTGAGTCTGTCATCTGCACCTCTATAACTGTCTGGTTTGGTTCTGCAACCCAACAAGACAGACACAGACTTCAGAGGATAATTAGAACTGCAGAAAAAACAATTACTACCAACCTGTCTTCCACTGAGGACCTGTATACTGCACGAGTCAAAAAGAGGGCTGTGAAAATATTTACAGACCCCTCACATCCTGGACACAAACTGCTTCAACTCCTACCCTCAAAACGACACTATCGAGCACTGCACACCAGAACAACTAGACACAAGAACAGTTTTCCCCCGAACGCCATCACTCTGCTAAACAAGTAATTCCCTCAACACTATCAAACTATTTACTAAGTCTGCACTACTATTAATCTTCTCATCGTTCCTATCACCCATCTCCACCCAGTTATGACTGCATGACTGTAACTTTGTTGTTTGTATCCTTACAATTTATATTGACTGTTTCCTAATGTGATTTGATTGCTTATTTATACCCTACGACTATCATTAAGTGTTGTACCTTATGATTCCTGACGAATGTATCTTTTCTTTTTATGTACACTGAGAGCATATGCACCAAAGACAAATTCCTTGTGTGTCCAATCACACTTGGCCAATAAAGAATTCTATTATTCTGTTCTGTTCTGTTCTGTTCTGTTCTGTTCTGTTCTGTTCTGTTCTGTTCTGTTCTGTTCTGTTCTATTCTATTCTATTCTATTCTATTCTATTCTATTCTATTCTATCCCTATCCCTATCCCTATCCCTATCCCTATCCCTATCCTATCCTATCCCATTCTATTCTATTCTATTCTATTCTATTCTATTCTATTCTATTCTATTCTATTCTATTCTATTCTATTCTTCTGGCATAAATAGAGCTTCCTGCACAAGTGTAAGCACTCGCCACTCACACAAATGCACAAATGGAGTTGCAAACGCTCACCGCTGCTCGCACATCCCGGTTCCGAACGGGCCACAGCTGTGGCCTGGGGGTTGGGGACTCCTGATCTAAAGGCTCCCTCCACAACGTCCAACTTACGTGTTCTCTAAGCACCCTTCTATACTTCTGTGAGTGCATTCATTCCATTTCTTTGATGTTCCTAATTTGTTTTTGTATTCCCTACTGCAAAATTTTACGTGAAGAACGGGGAAGGGGGATATGGAGCTGCTCCCCCCCCCAATGGTTCTGGGTAGAAGAAAACCAGCACAGAGAAGGGGTAGCTGTAGCTCATTTCAAGCACTCATTACAGGCCAGACAAGAAAGCCACAGCAAAATAGACCCATCCCAACCACACAGCATGTTTCAGCCTCCAAAGCTCCCAAATGAATCATTTAAAAATTTATACAGGCAGTTCTTGACTTACAACCACAATACTGTGTAGACCCTGGAAAATTTATCATTAAGCGGTGCGGTCAATAAGTGAGGCATCATGTCACTGCTCCTGATTTTATGGTCTTTGTTGTAGCTGTTAAGCCAGTGATGGCGAACCTATGGCACGCGTGCCACAGGTGGCACGCGGAGCCATAACTGCTGGCACGTGAGCCGTTGCCCTAGCTTAGCTCCAGCGCGCATGTGCACACCGGCCAGCTGATTTTTTGCTCACACGGAGGCTCTGGGAGGGCGTTTTCAGCTTCCAGAGGGCCTCTGGGGGGCCGGGGGAGGGCATTTTCACTCTCCCCAGTCTCTAGGGAAGCCTCTGGAGCCTGGGGAGGGTGAAAAACGGGCCTACTGGGCCCACTGGAAATCAGGAAATGGGCCATTTCCGGCCTCCAGAGGGCCTCCGGGGGGGCGTGGGAAGCCATTTTCGCCCTCCCCAGACATTGAATTATGGGTGTGGGCACTTGCACGTGTGTGATAGCGCGTGCACACGTGCTTTCGGCACCTGAGGGAAAAAAGGTTCTCCATCACTGTGTTAAGCCTACGTGACTATGAATGGCAGCTTTTTCTGCCGGCTTCCCCATTGACTTTGCTTGTGGGAAGATGGATGGGGGAGGTCACAAATGGTGTCCCTGTGACTGCAGGATGCTGCAGCCATCGTAAATGCATGGCAGTTGCCAAGTGCCCAAACACAATCACATGACCCTCGGGAGGCTGCCAGTGTTGTGTGAGGACCAGTTGTACATGCCATTTTTTCAGTTCTAGGCCGCATAAACAGAGGGATAGAATCAAGATCACGTGAAGTCTTAATACCACTTTATAAGGCCTTGGTAAGGCCGCACTTGGAATACTGCATCCGGTTTTGGTTGCCACAATGTAAAAACGATGTTGAGACTCTAGAACCGCGATGGCGAACCTATGGCACGCGTGCCGGAAGTGGCATGCAGAGGCATCTCTCCGGGCACGCAAGCCGTCGCCTGTTGCTCTAACGGGTTCCGGAGTACCGGCCAGCTGGTCCTCACACGCGCAGGAGTGCCGGAAACCGGAACAGCAGCTGCCCCATGCGCATGTGTGCACCAGGAAGATGATCTTCCGGTTTCCAGCACATGCATGCACACCAGCCACCTGGTCTTCCGGTTTCTGGCACGCATGTGCGCGCGAAGACCAGCTGGCCAGTGCGCATGTGCATGCAGGAAACCGGAAGATCATCTTCCTGGTGCACGAATGCACACCAAGCATATTAGCTCTCTGATAAAATGTCTATGGAGATTCTCCATCATCCAGGTCATGGTTGTCCCCAAGATACTTTTCCAAAAGGCAACTGGACCTTTTGGGGGTTGTTATTTTTTTGCTTCTTGGTTGAGAGAAGTGAAACGTTTTCAAAGAAAAAAAACCAAGAAAGTCTAGTTGCCTTTTTGGAAAAGCACCTTTGGGTTCTGTGACCAAAGGGTTTAAAACCAGGGGTCTTCAAACTTGGCAACTTTAGGACTTGTGGACTTCAATTCCCAGAATTCCTCAGCCAGCTATGCTGGCTGGAGAATTCTGGGAGTTGAAGTCCACAAGTCTTAAAGTTGCCAAGGTTGCAGACCCTGGTTTAAAACACCCATCAGTGTCCCACATAAGCTGGTGATGTGGGGTGTTCTAATCCACAGGTGTCAAACTCGCAGGGTCACGTTGCTGTCATGTGACGTTTCATGATGTTTTTTCCCTTTGTGGAGCTGGGGTGGCCGTGGTCTGCGCGTGACACATTCGGCCTGCGGGCCGCGAGTTTGACACCCCTGTTCTAATACTGAGGGACACCAGGATGAGAAACACTGGTATAAAGAGCCTATCTAATGACAGGTAATAATAATAATAATAATAATAATAATAATAATAATAATAATAATAATAATAATAATAATAATAATAATAATAATAATAATAATAATAATAATAATAATAATAATAATAATAATAATAATAATAGTTTTTTGGACCGAAACACCAGAAAACTAATGACAATGCACTACAGTTTACATCCACGTAGTGACACTGATAGACTTTACCTGCCCAGAAAATCAGGTGGCAGAGGACTACTACAAGTAAAGCAAACAGTTGAAGAAGAAAAGCATGCATTGGCGGATTATTTAAAAGAAAGTCAAGAACATCTATTAATTGAAGTAAAGAACAAAAATCTACTGAAGGTCCAACAGACGAAACAAGAATACAGAAAAAATGTGATAAAATCAAGAATGGAGAGTTGGCAAAATAAAGCATTACATGGCCAATTTCTGGAAAAAATAAAAGACAAAGTGGACAGTGAAAAAACTTGGTTATGGTTAACATCTGGTACTTTAAAGAAAGAAACAGAATCATTGATCCTGGCCGCACAAGAACAGGCAATTCGTACAAATGCCATAAAGGCCAAAATTGATAAATCTTCAAATGATGCTAAATGCAGATTATGCAAGGAAGCTGATGAAACTGTAGCCCATGTGCTCAGCTGCTGCAAGAAAATCGCGCAGACTGATTA
Organism: Diadophis punctatus similis; assembly: GCA_023053685.1. NCBI lineage: Eukaryota > Metazoa > Chordata > Lepidosauria > Squamata > Dipsadidae > Diadophis > Diadophis punctatus. The sequence goes on along the minus strand of JALIGW010000001.1, from coordinate 10,675,800 downwards.
CAAATTACGACACAACTCTGTTGCACAAATGATCCACTGGAATTTATGCAAAAATTATAACATCCATACTGCTACAAACTGGTGGGAACACAAGCCTGAAAAAGTCACTGAAAATCAGATGGTCAAGATCTTGTGGGATTTTCGTATACAAACAGACAAGGTACTGGCGCATAATACACCAGACATCACGCTGGTCGAGAACAACAAGGTGACTATAATTGACATTGCAATACCAGGAGATAGCAAAGTCGATGAAAAGGAACACGAAAAAATCGCAAAATACCAGGACTTAAAAATCGAAATCCAACGATTATGGCACAAACCAGCAGTGGTAATTCCAGTGGTGATTGGAACACTGGGTGCTATCCCAAAAGCACTGGAATTACATTTAAAACAGCTCAAAATTGACAAAATCACCATCAGTCAAATGCAGAAAGCCGCACTGCTCGGTTCTGCACATATACTTCGAAAATACATTACGACTTCCTAGGCCCCTGGGTGGGGCTCGACTAGTAATCAATGCCAAATCCGGCGAAACAACTGGCCGCTGTGATACAATTGTATAATAATAATAATAATAATAATAATAATAATAATAATAATAATAATAATAATAATAATAATAATAATAATAACAACAACAACAACAACAACAACAACAACAACAACAACAACAACAACAACAGAGTTGGAAGGGACCTTGGAGGTCTTCTAGTCCAACCCCCTGCTTATGCAGGAAACCCTACACTACTTCAGACAGATGGTTATCCAACATCTTCTTAAAAATGTCTAGTGTTGGAGCATTCACAACATCTGGAGGTAAGCTGTTCCACTGATTAATTGTTCTAACTGTCAGGAAATTTCTCCTTAGTTCTAAGTTGCTTCTCTCCTTGATTAGTTTCCACCCATTGCTTCTTGTTCTACCCTCAGGTGCTTTGGAGAATAGCTTGACTCCCTCTTCTTTGTGGCGACCCCTGAGATATTGGAACACTGCTATCATGTCACCCCTGGTCCTTCTTTTCATTAAACTAGACATACCCAGTTCCTGCAACCGATCGTCATATGTTTTAGCCTCCAGTCCCCTAATCATTTTTGTTGCTCTTCTCTGCACTCTTTCTAGAGTCTCAACATCCTTTTTACATCGTGGCGACCAAAACTGTATGCAGTATTCCAAGTGTGGCCTTACCAAGGCATTATAAAGTGGTATTAACACTTCACGTGATCTTGATTCTATCCCTCTGTTAATGCAGCCTAGAACTGTGTTGGCTTTTTTGGCAGCTGCTGCACACTGCTGGCTTATATTTAAATGGTTGTCCACTAGGACTCCAAGATCCCTCTCACAGTTACTACTGTTGAGCAAGGTACCACATATGCTGTACCTGTGCATTTTGTTTTTCTTGCCTAAATGTAGAACCTTACTTTTTTCACCATTGAATTTCATTTTGTTTGATAGCGCCCAATGTTCAAGTCTGTTAAGATCCTTCTGTATCTTGAGCCTATCTTCTGGGGAGTTGGCTATTCCTGCCAGTTTGGTGTCATCTGCAAATTTGATGAGTTCCCCATCTATCCCCTCATCCAAGTCATTGATGAAGATGTTAGGAGCTGAGATAGCGCAGTGGTTAAAAGCAGCATTGCGACCTTCAGCTGATTGCTAGTTTAGCATTCAGCTGTTCAAATCTCACTAGGCTCAAGGTTGACTCAGCCTTCCATCCTTCTGAGGTGGGTAAAATGAGGACCCAGATTGTTGGGGGCAATATGCTGAACTCTGTAAACCGCTTAGAGAGTGCTGTAAAGCACTATGAAGCGGTATATAAGTAAAGTGCTATTGCTATTGCTATGTTGAAGAGTAATGGGCCTAAAACAGAGCCTTGGGGTACTCCACTGCATACTTCCCTCCATGTAGATGCAGTTCCATTGAGCACTACACGTTGAGTGCGGTTGGTTAGCCAATTTCGAATCCATCTGGTGGTGATGCTGTCTAACCCACATTTTTCTACTTTATCTAGTAGTAGGTTATGATCTACTTTGTCAAATGCCTTACTGAAGTCCAAGTAAACCACATCGACAGCATTCCTCTGGTCCACTAATTTTGTCACTTTATCAAAGAATGCAATAAGATTAGTCTGGCATGATCTGTTTTTGACAAACCCATGTTGGCTTTTGGTTATTACTTTGTTTGCTTCTAGGTGTTCATTGATTCGTTGCTTGATTATCTTTTCCAAAATCTTCCCTGGTATTGAGGTCAGGCTGATAGGTCTGTAGTTTCCTGGATCTGTTTTTTTTCCTTTTTTGAAGATGGGAACTACATCAGCTCTTTTCCAGTCCTCTGGCAGTTCCCCAGTGCTCCAGGATCTTTGAAAGATATAGTTCAGTGGTTCTGAGATCTCGTCTGCCAGTTCCTTCAGAACCTTGGGGTGTAATCCATCTGGTCCTGGTGATTTGAATTCATCTAGGGTAGACAGGTGTTCACTTACCATTTTCTTCCCTATTTTAACTTGTGTTCCTAATATGTTTTTTGTGATGCTGTTTTTGATAGGTTGGACTGTTTTCTCCCTTTGTGTAAAGACAGATGCAAAAAACGTGTTAAGTAGCTCTGCTTTCTCCCTGTTGCTTGTCACCTTCTTGCCACTTTCTCCCTGTAATGGACCAATTGTTTCCTTGACTTTTTTCTTGTTTTTAATATGTTGGAAGAAGCTTTTTTTTGTTACTTTGTACTTTTGTCGCAAGCCTTTGTTCATTGTGAGCCTTAGCTTTCCTCACTTCATCTTTACAGGCTCCAGCTATTTGCTGATATTCTGCCTTAGTTATTTCCCCTTCTTTCCACTTTTTATACTTGTCCTTTTTGTCTTTCAATTTGTCAGAGAGTTCTTTATGCAACCATCCTGGTTTCTTTTGAGACCTATTATTTTTCTTCTTCATTGGTATTGTGCTAGTCTGGGCTTTTATAATCTCACTTTTCAAAATTTCCCAAGCTGAGTTGTTTTCCCCTTGAGGATTCTCATCCATGGAATCTTTCCCAAGTTCTCTCTGAGTTTATTGAAATTAGCCCTCTTAAAGTCCAAGACTCTAGTTTGACTTTGTTCTACTGTTTGTGTTTGCATAATGTTGAATTCCAATATTGCATGATCACTTGCCCCCAAGGTTCCTGTAGCTTCAACACCTTCTATCATTTCATCTCTGTTAGTGAGAATTAAGTCCAATATGGCTGATCCCCTTGTTCCCTTCTCTACTTTTTGGGTAACAAAATTGTCTGCTAGGTTTGTTAGGAACCTGTTGGCTCTTCCACTTGGTGCAGAGTTTGTCTCCCAGTTGATGTCAGGGAGTTAAAATCCCCCATTACTATTGTGATGTGCTTCCTACATACCTTAGTTAGCTGACTAGCAAAAAGTTCATCTACTTCCTCTGTTTGGTTGGGTGGCCTGTAGTATAGACCTATGGCAATGTCATTTCGCCCCCCTTTAATATTGACCCAAATGCATTCGAGGTCTATGTCAACTTTGTCAATTTGTCCTAAAACAACTTCCCCAAATCTGGGAGCCCTCCAAATGAGTGGACTTCAATTCCCAGAATTCTCAGCAATGGCTACCTTAGTTGAGGTATTCTGGGATTTGCTTAACAACCACATGGATCACTTAATAACCGCAGTCATTCGTTTAACAACTGTGGTGGAAAAAGGTCATAAAATCAGACGTGACTCACTTAATGATCGCCTTGATTAGCGACCAAAGTTCTGGTCCCAATTGTGGTTGTAAATTGAGTACCATTGTGTCTTTAAATTATTCTTTGAATGTTAATATACACGTCTTCAAACACAAATTCCTTGGCTAGATTAATCGAAATAAAACCCAGGTTAACAAAACACAATTACCATGCTCCAGACTTGCCAAAGCAAATAAATGAGGGTATGGTTTTATATTATGGCCTGGTTCATACAACATGCTAGATTCCCACAATACGTTGCACCACAAAGAACCAAACATCATCTTGGAGAGACTCAAGTTTAAACATGGGTATAGCTTGATAATCATTGAAAGTATGAGAGAAGTCAGAATACAGGGACTCAAACGCTTTGGGGGAGTACTTTGTCAGCTTCCTCTCCTCCCCTTAATTTTTTTTTAAACTTTCATTAAGAAACAGTTGGTCCTACTATTCCGAGGTCAGCTTTCTGAGGAAGATCATTCTTTCTGTGGCCTTTTCACCCCCTCTGGAGCAGGAATAAACTTTGCCAAAATAAAGCATCTCTTACCGAATCTAAAAAAAGACACAAAAAGAAAGAAGGGAGGAAAAAGTGAGTCGTAATCATGCATTGATCATGTTAACATACAAAAATCACTTTATAGCTGAGTCACACAATTGAATCATCCAGCTCAGCATTGCTGCATGACAACGTCTCTGCCAGATTTCACAAGTGGTAGTTTTTGCAGCTCCCAAGATGTTTAGGGTTGAATCTGAGATTGTTTGCAATGTGAGGCAGAACCTGGCAAATTTCTAAGCCAGTGTTTCTCAACCTTGAAGATGTACGGACTTCAACTCCCAGAATTCCCCAGCCAGCATTGTGCATTGTCCACCCATCTTCAAGTGGCCGAGGTTGAGAAACACTGATCTAAGCAAAGCAATGAAAATGCACAAATATCAATGCTTCTCGTGCATACTTTTGTCTTCCAATCTAACCAATGGATTCTGAAGATAGGTAGTCCTCGATTTACGACAGTTTGAAGTTACAATGTGGTTGGAAAAAAAAGGATTTACGAGCCGTCCTGGTAGAAGTTTACGACCAACCAGCCATCCTTGTGATCACGTGACTGAGATTCAGATGCTTGGCAACCAGCTCGCATTCACGAGGGTTGCAGGATCCTGCGGCCACATGATCGAAAATTGCAATTTTGCCAGCCAGCAATGTCAAAAGAAAGCCAGCAGGGAAAGTTTAGTTTATTTGTATTTATATGCCTCTCGATCCGCGAAGTCATAAATCATGATAATAGCAATAGCGTTTTAGTTTTATATACCGTCCCATAGTGCTTTATGGCATTCTCTGGGTTAACAATGTAGAAACGTTATTTGCATATTGCTCCCAACAATCTGGGTTCTCATTTTACCGACCTCAGAAAGATGGAAGGCTGAGTCAACCATGAGGCGGTGAGATTCGAACTCCAGGCTGTGGTCAGAGTTTGCCTGCAATACAGGTAGTCCTCGACTTACTACCACAATTGAACCCAAAATGTATGTTGTCAAGTGAGAATTTATTAAGTGAGTTTTGTCCCATTTTACAACATTTCTTGCCACAGTTGTTAAGTGAACCATTGCAGCTGATATGTTAGTAACCTGGTTGTTAAGTGAACCTGGCTTTCCCATTGACTTTGCTTGTCAGAAGGTCGCAAAAGGGGATCCCATGACCCCAGGATGCTGCAACGGTCATAAGTATGAGCCAGTTGCCAAGCCTCTGAAGTTTGATCACATGATCATGGGGATGCTGCAAAGGTCGTTAACTGTGAAAAACGGTCATAAGTCACTTTTTTCAGTGCCGCTGTAACTTCGAACGGTCACTAAATGAACTGCTGTAAGTTGAGGACAACCTGTACTGCACTTTAACCACGGAGCCACCAGGGCTCTGTTGTGATAATGTGGTGCCTTACTTAACAACCACAGTGACTCACTTAATGACTGCAGCAAAGGAGGTTGTGAAATCAGGTGTGGTCACCTGATGCCTCACTTAATGACTGTGCTGCTTAATTATGAATTTTCCAGTCCCAATTGGTGCTGTAAGTCAAGGAATACCTACCTACCTACAAGCTACTAACAAGGAATGCCTACCTACTTACAAGCCAGAGGTGAGATCCTGCCGGTGAGGTTAATAGCTGTTGTTTGGCGCAGAGCCGAAGACTCTGCTGCCGTTCGCGGAGCGGGAGCTTTCCCCGGGCGCTTTCCCTGCCCGCATGGATGCCGCCAATTGCGTTCTTTTGCCCTCTGCGCATGCACAAAGCGTTCCACATGCGCAGAGGGCAAAAGAACGCAATTGGCGGCATCCATGCGGGCAGGGAAAGCGCCCGGGGAAAGCTCCCGCTCCGCGAACGGCAGCAGAGTCTTTGGCTCTGTGCTGAACAACAGCTATTAACCGCACCGGCAATCAGAGGCAGGAACCCACCTCTGCTACAAGCTAATGAGAATTAAAAACTCTTCCAAATATCTTTCAGCCTGTATTCTAATTACTTTCAAGAGGAACAGTTTTAGCTCTACATTCTTGGCCTGATTCCAATCAGCTCCGGGCAGTCTACAGTGTAAAAACAACATATAATCCAAAATGCACAAAACAGTAGCAAGATAGCAAACTTGGCTAACGTGACAAACGCCTACAAGGATATCTACAGGCAGTCCTCAATTAAGGACTACAATGGAGCCTGCTCAGCACAATCTTAAATTGTGAAGGTTGTAAGTTTGGACATTCATTGTTCTGATTTTACAACTTTTTTGTAGCAATCATTAAACAACCGCCACGGTTATGTGACTATTGTGGTTGTTAAGTGACCACTGTGGTCATTAAGCAAATGTTGTGGTCATTATTACTACATTCGTATTGGAAGCACCTTACCAAGGCGCTTTTGGGTTGAAAGGATTAGCCCAGGGGTGTCAACCTCGATTTCATTGAGGGCCGCATCAGGGTTGTGTTTGACCTCAGGGGGCTGGGGTGGGCGTGGCTGTTGTGTTCATGGTGGGCGTGGCCAGCTCGACATCACTCATGTCGGGGGCACCTGTGGTGGCCCAAGTGCTCTGCCAGCAAAAAAAGGGCTCCCAAGCTCCGTTTTCGGCTGCCATGGCCTCCTGCAACCCTCTGCCAGCGAAAACTGAGCTCGGGAGAGCCGCATGTGGCCCTCCTGAGCTCCATTTTCCCTGGCAGAGGCACCGCGGGCCAGTCCTTCACTGTTCCCAGGGCGGTCCCGCGGGCCAGATCTAAGCACCCCGCGGGCTGGATCCAGCCCCCAGGCCTTGAGTTTGACAGCCCTGGATTAGCCAAATATCACCGCTGCCCAGGGGATGCCCAAGAAGGCTCCTTTCATGTCCTTGGTTTTCCCACCAAGGTGGTACCTGTTTATCTACTTGCATTTGCATGTTTTCGAACTGCAAACTAATGGCTTCCTTTGGGCTCGTTTTGCTCAAGTAACTGATGGTTTTCAGCAAAACTATCATAAAACACAGTCACGTGAGCAAGAGATGCTGCAAATGGTCATAAAAGCAGGCAGGGGGTGGGATGACACAAAGGGAGCAACCATTGGAACCGGGTTTTAAGTATTCCCAGGGACGTCCATTATAATTTTGAATAGTCACTAAGTAACCAGTCGTAAGTCGAAGAGTAGCTGTATTATCCTTGGTGGGAGAAGAGACAGATCTTTAAAATCTTCCAAAACAACTTTGCAACTTTGTGAATTGGTCATAAATCCACTTTGTTCAGTGTCACTGTGACTTTCAACAGTTGCTGAATGAATCTGTACATTTACCCATGTTTTCCCAAAAATAAGACCCAGTCTTATTTTCTTTTGGGCCCCAAAATAAGCACTAGGGCTTATTTTTTGGGGGGTGTCTTATAACCCTACTTAAGAGCCTGCGCAGCTGGCCAGTCGCCCATTCCGTCTGGTTGCTCGTGGTGCCGCAGTCACGAGGTGAGGCAGGGGCCTGGAGCTGCCCCACATGCCCTGCACTGGCTTACCTCAGGGCCCCCACAGCCAGGCCATCCATACCCTGACACCTATGAGCCGAAGTGGCGCAGCAGTTAGAGTGCAGTACTGCAGGCCACTTTAGCTGACTGTGATCAGCAGTTCAGCAGTTCAAATCTCAAGGTTGACTTAGCCTTCCATCCTTCCGAGGTAGGTAAAATGAGGACCCAGATTGTTGGGGGCAATATAAATATACATTGCTTAATGGTGTAAACCACTTAGAGAGTGCTTGCACTATGAGGCGGTATATACCGTATTTTTCGGAGTATAAGACGCATCGAAGTATAAGACGCACCTTAGTTTTGGGGGAGGAAAACAAGGAAAAAAGGCCTCTGCCTCCAAGCAATTTGCCAAACAGCAAACCGCAAACCGCACAGATGATATACACTGTTTGCTGTGTATTTCTGTGCATGTGTGCTTGACCCATAGAAATAGCAAAGAATTGGAGAAATGTACATTCTGGCAGTATATTAATCCCAGAAAGTTTTCTTAAATGTAATCACACTAACTCCTCCCAATTATTTAAATAGATCTACTCCAAACATGACTAAGTCAGGGTTTAATTCAGCTGCCTTATTTTAATACTAATACTTAATACTAAAAAGGACATTTCAGATTATACTTTTACAGATCTTTAAAATTGATGTGGCTTTCTGGAAGGCTTTCTGCTATTTAAAAGAAGATACAATAGCACTGGGCCTCTTCAGAGCAAGAATTTATTTTAAAAAGCTTCTTCATTTTGTTAAGTTATCTAGAACAATAATAAAGCAGTCTTTAAAAAAGAAGTCTAATAATTTGAACACTCTACAAACATTTAACAAAACAACATATTAACAGAATCTGCCTCTACCTAGGATAGAACTCACAACCTCCTGACTGTGAGGCAAGAGCGCTACCTCTAGGCTATAGCAGCTGTAGCTTACTTCCTTGCAATTTCAGCAGTGTAACATTGCCAGCAGTTTATCTCCCAGCATTTTGTCTCATTACAGACACCGTAGTTAGTTTCATTTTACCACGTGGCTTGCACCACAGTAATCTGCGCTGTTTGCTGCAAAGAGGTAAATTGCTGGCAGGCAGAGGCCAAAGGGTGGGGGTGGCTGGGTGGGGCTACATAAGGTGTATAAGATGCACCCAAATTTTCACCCTCTTTTTGAGGGTAAAAAGGTGTGTCTTATACTCCGAAAAATACGATAAGTCTCACTAATAAATAAATAAATAATAAATAATACCTCGCCTCGTGGCCACAGCACCAACACAACACTCCTGCTCTGTTGCAGACGCGAGCAAGCAGAAGAAGTGGGCTGGCGGCCACGTGGACTCCTGCTGCACATGGCTCCTGGTGCTGCCACTGCAAGGCAGTTGTCGGAGCATGGATTGCCAGGCTTCGGGGGCCCTGAGGTAAGCCGGTGAGGGGCACATGAGGCAGCTCCATCCCCTGCCTCTCCTCGTGGCCACAAGTAACCAGACCGAATGGGTGGGCGGCCAGCTGTGCAGGCTCTTAAATAGGGTTTATTTTGGGGGGTAGGGCTTATATTAGGCACACATGTAAAAACATGCTAGGGCTTATTTTGGGGATATGTCTTATTTTGGGGGAAACACAGTAACATGATCATTACTCAATTATTTAATATCTTCAGCCACATTAATAACATTCTTATACATTAATAATTCTTAATGTATAAGGATTTTGAGGGATTCAGAATCCCACCAAGGTTATTCATTCATGCATGAAATACTTTGTTGTGGGAAATCGCCAAAACAGGCTTGCAAAGCATAGTTTATGTCATTTCCACCCAAGCTGTTTTAATTACCATGGTCTGAAACAGGCTTAAAAATCATGGTTGGCTAACCATCAATGCATTTTTCTGTCACTACCAAACCACTGTTTTAAAAATTGGGGGTTGATTTACCATGTTTTTCTTTTGTTTTTGTTAGCCACTCGGCATGTTAATACATACAGGTAGTACTCGACTTATAGCAGTTTGTTTAGCAACCGTTACAACAGCGCTGAAAAATATGACTTATGACCGTTTTTCAAAGTTATGACCTTTGGAGCATCCCCATGAACATGTGATCAGAATTCAGAGGCTTGATATCTGGTTCATACTTATGACCGTTGCTGAGTCCCAAGGTCATGTGATCACCTTTTGCGTCCTTCTGACAAGCAAAACCAATGAGGAAGCCAGATTCCCTTAACAAACATGTTACTAACTTAACAAAGGCAATGATTCCCTTAACGACTGTAGCAAGAAAAGTCGTAAAATGGGGCAAGCTCACTTAACAAATGTTTCATTTAGCAACGTAAATTTTGGGCTCAATTGTGGTAGTAAGTCGAGGACTACCTGTATTGCAGGCAAACTCTGACCACAGCCTGGTGTTCAAATCTCACCGCCTCATGGTTGACTCAGCCTTCCATCAGGACTACGTGTCTGTAATTTTGATTTTTAAAACAAAGAACTTTCCTAAAACTTCCCTATATCCTGACTCCATTCATTTGAATCAACATTCCGTCCATTGGGACCCTTATACGCCCCAGAATACTACAGCAGCCCCCAGTCTTAACAGTCAATCTAGTTCTGCCCACGCACCCCCAGTGGTTCCCAAAGCATGTACCGTATTCTTCGGAGTATAAGACCCACTCCCCCCCTAAAAGAGGCTGAAAATTTGGGTGCATCTTATACTCCAAATGTAGCTTTTTTGAACCTTTTTTTCAGCCCTAACAAGGTGCTAGCGAGTGAAGCGATCTTCCGCGCTTCGCCTGCTTTTCTCATTGCTTCTCTCTCCAATGATTAGCTGTGCTTTAGAAGCTGTTTTTTATCCCCAACCAAGGGATAAAAAGTGTATGCGTGCACTCAAAACCAGCGAACTAATGTGCTGAAGCTGACCAGACTAAGGAGGCTAGCCAGATGAATACCTGGTAGGCAGAATTCCCTCCCCCCACCCCATTTTCCTCCCCTAAAACTAAGGTGCGTCTTATACTCTGGTGTATGTGCATGAGTCCTGTACAAATATTTTGGCTGTAGATTTCAATTTTAAAGTGGCCTGTAGCTTCCATTCTTGTCTTCCAGATCTCTGGCTATGTTTAAACTGGAGCTGTTTGAATATTAGGATGCCCATAACTTTGAAAACTACATGCTAAGAGGATGTGCATAAAAACCATTAACATAACACTCTGACGCAGCATCTTGCAACAACAACAACAACAACCCCTATCATCATCATCCTTCCAACCAACCAACCTATAAGCTAATGTTTCTCAACCTTGGCAACTTTAAGCTACATGGGCTTCAACTCTAGCATGTGTATGGGGAATTCTGGGAGTTGAAGTCCATACAGCTTAAAGTTGCCAAGGTTGGGGATCACTGCTAAACAGGTAGTTCTCAATTTATGACAGATGGCTTAACGACTCTTTGACTGTCCGCATTTACAATGGCCACAGAATGAGTGCTTTACAAACTGTAAAGCGTCCCCTGGTATCGTAAATGGTCACATGATCACAGCCGGACACTTGGCAATTGGTCACTTTCACGACCAGTTGTGCCATTCTGTGGTCAGGTGATCACGATTCATGGTGGTTTTTTGTTGGTTTCCGGCAAAAACTGTCCATTCAAATGCATGGATTCATACTTACAACTGTAGTGTTCACTTAACAACCACTGCAAAAAAAAAAAGACCATAAAACCACTTCTTCTCATGTGGTTGTCTTGGCTTACAACCATAATGACTCATGACCAGATTTCTGGTCCCAATTGCAGTCATAAAACCAAGGGTTACCTGTTAGTCATTCAAGGCGGCTACCCACTTCAAATAAACACCACCGATGACCCAATGAAAAACAATGAAAAATAATAATAATGCAATTCATGGAACAGCAGCTGAACAAGGAGGTCTTGACACTTTTCCTGAGATTCAGAAGTGGATTTTCCCCCAGGGTCAGGAGCAAATGCCAAGGCCTTTGAATGTGCTATGCCAGTGATGGCGAACCTTTTTTGGCTCGCGTGCCAAAAGGGAGTGTGCGTGCGCTAGAGTACGCACGTGCCCACACCCATACCCTCCCCCATGCATGCGCACAACACTCGCGCTACCCCCCGCGCATGTGCACAACCCCCCACTGCCCCCCTTGCACATGCGCACAGATCTCACTGAAGCCTCCGGACTCCTGAAGCCTGGGGACGGCGTAAAATGAAAAAACGGACTTCCAGTTTGCCCATTGGGCCATTTTTCGCCCTCTGGAGGCTACAGGAGGCTTCCCTGAAGGCCCTGGAGTGCAAAAAATGGCCCAACGGGCAAACTGGAAGTCCGTTTTTCCGAACTTCCGGTTTGCCCGTTGGGCCATTTTTCGCCCTCCGGAGGGCGAAAACCACCTTCCCCAAGGCCGAAAATCAGCTGGCCAGCGTGCGCATGCACACTGGAGCTGACATAGGGCAACGCCTCGCATGCCCTCAGATATGGCTCCACATGCCACCTGTGGCACGCATGCCACAGGTTCGCAATCACGGTGCTATGTTATGCTATGCTAAGACCGATAGCAAAGAGAGGCAAGAAGCAGGAGGACACTTACTTCATAGGAGGAACTTCATCTATCCGATTGCCGAGCTGGGACTCATGCGATTTGCTCCTCGTGAGGGTTGGGAAGTTGGGCAGAAGCTGGAAAACCTTTCGGCTGGGTGGAGGCGGAGTCCGTGGTGGCTTCCCTCTCTTGAGCTGAGGTGTGGTCGGTGGGGTAATGGCAGTACTGTGAGGAGTTCTGAGGTTCCGCCGCCCACAGTGAGTGGGGAAAGCAAAGGATTCCAAGAGGCTGTCGGCGAAGGTAGGGGTACCTTGACTCGTGGGCAAGTTGTCCGAAGAGGGGATGGTGGAGACCGAGACAGAACGAGGCTGTGGGCCATTGCCTTTCAAATGGGAAAGGTTGCCTTGTATCCATGAGAGTCCTGGAGGGCAGGGTGAAAGTTCAGAAGGGGGCATCAGACTGGTTTCCCGGCAAACATCGGGTGGATTCCACACCAGATGGTCTTTGTAGTCTCCACCTGCATGGAGATATGAAGACACTGTTCAAGGAAAGCCATACTTGAAACAATGAGGAGCAGGTGGGACACAACAGACTAAGGCAGTGTTTCTGAACCTTGGTGACTTCAAGGTGTGTGGAACCAGCATGCTTGTGTGGGGAAGCATTGTGTGGGCATGCTGTCTGGGGAATTCTGAGAGTTGAGGTCCAACGCATCTTGAAATTGTCATGGTGGACCACACAGGAAGTGTTAATACGCAAAAATAGTATAAAGTGGTATTATAAAGTAACTTTATAATGACTTGGTAAGGCCACACTTGGAATATTAGATCCAGTTTTAATCGCCCCGATATAAAAAAGATGTTGAGACTCTAGAAAGAGTGCACAGAACAGCTACCAAAATGATTAGGGGGCTGGAGGATGAAACATATAAAGAACGGTTGCAGGAATTGGATATGTTTAGTTTAATGAAAAGAAGGACTAGGCGTGACATGATAGAAGTGTTCCAATATCTCAGGGGCTGCCACAAAGAAGAGGCAACCTATTCTCCAAAGCAGGGGGTGTCAAACTGGAGGCTCTCGAGCCAGATGCATCACACACAGGCCACATCCACCCTGGCTCCACAAAGGCAAAAAAAGTCGCAATACGTCACGTTACATCACGTGCCGCAATCGAGTTTGACACCCGTGCTCCAAAGCATCTGAAATTAGGACAAGAAGCAATGGATGGAAACTAATCAAGGAGAAAACCAACCTAGAACTAAGGAAAATTTCCTGACAGAACAATTAATCAGTGGAATTGTATACAATTCTTTGTATAGACTGTGACGGATGTGTGTTTTTGTTTTGTTTTTATAGCTTTCTTATTTATGATGTACACCGAAGAGGGCATTTAATTTCGTTGTACGAGGTGCAGTGACAATAAAGTGAATTATGGAACAACTTGCCTCCAGAAGTTGTGGGTGCCTCCATTACTGGATGTTTTTAAGGAGAGATTGATAACCATTTGTCTGAAATGGTATAGGGTTTCCTGCCCGAGTAGGGGTTTGGACTAGAAGACCTCCAAGGTCCCTTCCAACTCTGTTATTCTGTTACAGATAGTCCTCGACTTATGACCACAATTCAGCCCAAAATTTCTTTTGCTAAAGGAGACACTTGTTAGGAAAAGCACCAAGGTCTCTTCCAAATCTGATATTCTGTTATTGAGAAACACTAGACCAGTGGTTCCCAACCTTCCTAATGCTGCGACCCATGCCCCGCCCTCGCGCCCCCACCGCGACCCACCCCGCCGCTGAAATTTGGGTTCCTTTACCCTCTGCGCATGCGCAAAGCATTCTGTGCATGCGCAGAGGGTAAAAGAACCCAAATGGCGGCGTCCAGGCGAAGTCTCCAGATCTGGGTGAGGTCTCCAATCGCTTCGCATGTTGCCTCTGGGAGCTTTTTGAGCCCTGTCGCGAAAGGCGTGCGCGACTTCGGCAGGGCCGGGACAGGCGGCTGCCCAGAGAGAGCCATCTCCTTCGCCCTGAACGCTACAGGTAGACGGTAGAGACTCTGCGAAGGGGATGGCGCTCTCTGGGCAGCCACCTGTCCCGGCCCCGCTGAAGTCGCGCACGCCTTTCGCGACGGGGCTCGAAAAGCTCCGAGAGGCAACACGCGAAGCGAACGGAGACCTCACCCGGTTCTGGAGACTTCACCCAGACGCCGCCATTTGGGTTCTTTTACGCTCTGCGCATGCGCAGAACGCTTTGCGCATGCGCAGAGGGTAAAAGAACCCAAATGGCGGCGGCGGGGTGAGTTGCGGGGCGCGGGTTGTGGGGCGTGATATGGCCAGGCTTGTGGCAGTGGGGGGGAGCTGAGGATGCCGGGGCGACCTCTGGGAAATGGTTGTTCGACCCCCAAAGGGGTCGCGCCCCCCAGGTTGGGAACAGCTGCACTAGACCAAGGAGCTGGAAAAATTTTTCTTTTTTTTTTTGCTGGCAACTATAATTTCACCTGCCTTTTGCTGAAACTATAATTTCACCTAACAACACCTGCCTTGCTAAAGTTCCATGCTCTACTCTTTAGTTTCTCTTGTACAGAGACTAGTGTGTCTCTGAAAGACCAGTGAGTTTCTAAAGCACCTGAAGGCAGGACAAGAAGCAATGGATGGAAACTAATCAAGGAGAGAAGCAACCTGGAATTGAGGAGAAATTTCCTGACAGTTAGAACAATTAATCAGTGGAACGACTTGCCTCCAGAAGTTGTGGATGCTCCAACACTGGGAGTTTTTAAGAAGAGATTGGATCATCCTTTGTCTGAAATGGGATAGGGTTTCCTGCCTGAGCAGGGGGTTGGACTAGAAGACCTCCAAGGTCCCTTCCAGCTCAATTCTGATTCTGATTCAAATGTGTAATGGACCGTGAGAAAAAATGAAATTCAATGCAGACAAAAGTAAAGTCCTGCACTTAGGTAAGAAAAACCAAAAATATACATATAAACTGGGTGAAACCACACTCAATAGCAGTGACTGCGAGAGGGATCTTGGAGTCCTAGTGGACAACCAGCTAAAAATGAGCCAGCAGTGTGCAGCGGCAGCCAAAAAAACCAATGCAATCCTAAATTGCATTAATAGAGGGATACAATCTAGGACTAGGGAGGTACTAATACCACACTATAAAGCCTTAGTTAGACCACATCTAGAGTACTGCATCCAGTTTTGGTCACCACACTACAAAAAAGACATTGAAACTCTAGAGAAAGTGCAGAGGAGAGCAACCAAGATTGGAAACTATAATATACGAAGAGCGGTTGCAGGAACTGGGCATGGCCAGTCTAGCGAAGAGAAGGACCAGGGGTGACATGGTAGCAGTGTTCCAATACTTGAGGGGCTGCCACAGAGAGGAGGGGGTCAGGCTGTTCTTGATGGCACCAGAAAGCCAAACAAGGAATAATGAATGGAAACTGACCAAGGAGAGATTCAACCTGGAAATAAGGAGGAACTTTCTGACAGTGAGAACAACCTACGGAGGTTGTGAGAGCTCCAACACTTGAGACTTTCAAAAGGAGATTAGACTGCCATTTGTCTGAAACGGTGTAGGGACTCCTACTTGAGTGGGGGGTTGGACTAGATGACCTACAAGGTCCCTTCCAACTCTAGTAATCTGTAATCTCTGTAATAAAGAAGACATGGGGGAAAGCCACAGCCTAGATAACATTCAGAGAAGAGAGAGCTCACAGGAGGAGCAGGGCGGAAACAGCGTTTCAGAAAGGAACACCCTAGTAGTTCTCTGGAAAGGAGAGGCAAGAAGTATTTTCAGACTTGCATGATTCTGTTACTATAACAGTATAACCCAACAAGGTAGTATTCCTACGCATGGTTTCAATAGAAAAGAGCATTTGTAGCTCAGGGTTGAACTGTGGAGTCCTTGATGCTCTCTGAGCTTGGTTGTTTGCTTGCAGACATTACTCGACTAGGCAACACCCTAATAGTTACTTAATAATACTTGCTTAATAATGCCCTAACTAGGTAATATCCTAACCAAGAAACTACCGAGATGAACAATCAAGTAAAAAAAACCAATACCTTAATTGAGAAACTACCAAGGAGAAAATTCACATTGGCAGGACAAGCAGCTGTATATAAACAGGGAGCAAACTCCCACCTTCCCTCTCAGTGGATGATGTTACCGAGTTGGGTCATGAAACGTCTGCACGCGAACAACCAAACCAGGAGAGCACCAAGGACTTCACAGATATACACTGGGCTGCTTTGTAAATCGGTAAAATGACTTCATGTTTCAATTCCCCGTTAAACTGCTTCCCCCATTTCAACTGGCCATGGCTGGGGAATTCTGGGAGTTGAAGTCCACACATCTTAAAGTCACCCAAGGTTGAGAAATACTCCGTTTAATGCATGCTGCAATAGCTGAAGGCATGAATAAAGTCTTAAAAACGGAAGTGGGGAATCTTTTGTTGTTTTGCCAAGAATCATATTCCTGGAGGTGAGGGTGGGGAACAATGTTCCCTGTAACATCAGAAAACGGTGCGTGGCAGTTATAAACTGCCGCGCGGTGTTCTCTTTTCATGTGTGTGGCCGCGCAGGCGCGCAACCTCTGCCATTAGAAAATGCCGCGCGGAAGTTAAAAAATGCTGCGCGGAAGTTAGAAAATGCCGCGCGGAAGTTAGAAAATGCCGCGCGGAAGTTAGAAAATGCCGCGCGGAAGTTAGAAAATGCCGCGCGGAAGTTAGAAAATGCCGTGCGGAAGTTAGAAAATGCCGCGCGGAAGTTAGAAACTTCCGTGCGGCGTTCTCTCGTTACGTCCGCGGCCGCACAGCTTAAAGAAAACAGTGGTGGGGAAAAGTCCAACTAGGCCTGAATGGGAATTGTGGGAGATTCTGAACCCAAAGCAGGCAGCCCTCCATAGAGGGTCAGGAAACCCAAAATTAAAAAGAAGCATTCAATTTCACTTCCCTTGAATTTAAATTAAATGTGGATAACTGGACTAGTTTTTCAATTCATCAATTTTAATATAATCTCCTTCTCCCAGGTCAAATATTTTGATATGATATTAGCTTTGGAACTTGGGAGGTTGCCCTCCAAGGCTTTCATGAGCTACCTTTAAAATCCCTCCCTCCTAGTGTTCAGCCCACCTTAACTCTTTCACCCACACCTTTCTAAGGTCTAACCTGCCCTTGTGCCAAAAAAAAAAACCCCACCCCACAACAAAACAGAACAACTGAATAAGAGTTGGAAGGGGCCTTGGAGGTCTTCTAATCCAGCTCAGGCAGGAAACCCTACACCATTTCAGACAAATGGTTGTCCAATCTCTTCTTAAAAACCTCCAGTGTTGGAGCACCCACAATTTCTGGAGGCAAGTCGGCAAGTCGCAACTCCTCCAAAGTGCTTGCCTGCTCCCACTTTTCAAGCTCCCCTCTTCTCTCTGGGTTATCCCCAGTGGTGAAATCCAATTTTTTACTACCGGTTCTGTGGGTGTGGCTTGGTGGGCGTGGCAGGGGAAGGATACTGCAAAATCCCCATTCCCTCCCCACTTTGGGGTCAGCCAGAGGTGGTATTTGCCGGTTCTCCGAACGACTCAAAATTTCCGCTTCCGGTTCTCCAGAACCTGTCAGAACCTGCTGGATTTCACCCCTGATACTTAGCCCCCATCTCGCTGTGAACTCAAGGAAAGAATCTTCCTTCCCCAAAACCCGTCTCTTCTCCTACCCCCCTCAAAATCCCACTTGTACCCAGGAGCCTTTGTTTTACCCATCCGCGTAGCTTTCCTCAAACAGGTGAGGGCTCCGTTCAGCCGGGAACATTCTTCCGTGCTGGCCCCGTATCTCTTCATCGCGTCTTTGACTTTCAAGTCGTTCATCTCCAAGAAGGCATCGAGAGTGAGGTCCTCTGGAATCCTCTGCAGAAAAGAGAGATGAAGGGGTGAGGGTGGGGGAGAGATATTTTCAGAAGAGGGCCACTTCCTTCTCCCCACAGGCGGGAAAGTTTTCAGAGATTTAAGTTTGGAGGGCTGCTCTCTGGCAGTATTTGGGGACTGAATGAGTCACCCCTTTGTGGTGAGGCGATGATGAAAGATTTCGCCAGGGTCAAAACACACAACCTCCACACAATGCATTCAAAGCATTGCAGCAGCTGCTTTGGCTCGTAATCCTTCCTGCATTTCTCTCTCTCTCTCTCTCTCTCTCTCTCTCTCTCTCTCTCTCTCTCTCTCTCTCTCTCTCTCTTTAAAACAAGAATAAAGGAAGAAGACATGGCTTTTGCTGCTCAATGGTCCAGTCACTTCGGGCTTTCGGGCAATGACGAAGCAGTAGCGGGAAAGGCTAGCCGAGGTTCATGCACCATCAACCCTACGCTCTCCCCCCTACAAGCAAAAGAGCGACATTGTGCGCTGACCTTTGCTGGAATCGCAACGTTGCCAAAACTTTCCACCCAGCATCGCAAATAGCTAGACGAGCCTGTTACAGCCAGCTTGCAGGGGCACATGCCAATGCTTTAAAGAGGCTTGGGGCATGCCTGGCTGGATGGCATGGTATGGGTGTTGTGCTGCAACGCAGCTGGAAGGAACAAAATTAGGGGAAGCCCAATTAATCTGGACGGGGGAACGGGGCTTTCAGTAATCTAGGAGAGAAGCTGGGCTAGGGATTGATTTCCACCCTCCCGAAATAATAATAATAACAATTGGATTATCTGCAGGAAATACCATTTGCCTGCAGGCAAGTACTGGGAGAGAACACAGCATAGGCAAAGTAAATAGAAAATGTACAAGCTTAAATGCTTGGCAACTTCAGAATTCAAACATAGCTGCCACCAAATACCCCAGACTTAACAACTGTCAATAAGATGAAAAAGAAATCTGCATAGTGGATGTTGTAATACCTGGAGACATCGGAAAGATAGCAACCATTCTAATAGGTTTACAGATTTACAGATTAACAGAGTTGGAAGGGACCTTGCAGGTCATCTAATCCAACCCCCTGCCCAAGAAGGAGACCCTACATCTGCCTCTACCTAGGATCGAACTCACAACCTCCTGATTGTGAGGCAAGAGCTCCACCTCTAGGCCATCCGTAGCACCACCTGAATACCATCTGTATTGACAAAATCGCCCTCAATCAATTGCAAAAAAGGCAGCTTTACTTGGAACAGCTTACATCCTGTGACAATATATCTAAAACACCATCAAACATCAACATCTGCCTATCTTGGGTCCTTGGGAAGGACTCAATAGATAGACAAAAATGCCATATCGTCTAAACATCTGGCTGTGTGACAAACCATAATTATAGGGTAACCTATGGTTAGATTCACAGTCAAAAATGGGGAAAATGTAATAATTCAAGACCAAGGACTAAGAATTATTGGTGGCATCTGAGGCTATAGGCAGTTCCAAGCAAGCTATTAAAAAAATAAAAAATAGAGCATTCAGGTCCAACAAATTTAAAGTGTCCAAACATCAAGAGAGTTCTATGGATATTGCTCTAAAAACTCTAATCATGATTAGTATAACAGCAAATTTCTTTTTGCTGTAAGCATTTGACTTTGATTTGCAAGTCATGATATTTTGTAATCGTTTGGATTGCTTTTCCTAAGTCTTAGCAACACTTGGTACAACAACAATGAATTAAACTTTCTTGTTTTCAAAGATTGTTATATCAGACATACTACAA
Organism: Diadophis punctatus similis; assembly: GCA_023053685.1. Classification (NCBI taxonomy): domain Eukaryota; kingdom Metazoa; phylum Chordata; class Lepidosauria; order Squamata; family Dipsadidae; genus Diadophis; species Diadophis punctatus. The sequence continues at coordinate 10,655,929 of JALIGW010000001.1, read as the reverse complement.
AAAATATTAATAATTATTATCACTTACATAGGATCTGACTCCCAACAACTCTAACGAAAACTAAACATAGATTTATTTGAAACTGGCTTTTAAACGTAATTCAGATCAATGCATTAATAAGATTACTCTCAGAAAGCAGGCAATTATTATTTAATAGTCTCTCCTCTGGCCCACTATAATTACAATTTCATTAAGGGCCCTGGGAAGTCTTGAGGGGCTTCAGATGTAAGGTATATCTTAGCACTAAATGTCTATGGAGATCCAGGTCATGGTTGTCCCAAACTTGCTTTTTCAAAAGGCAACTGGACTTTGTTTATTCCTTGAAGATGTTTCGCTTCTCATCCAAGAAGCTTCTTCAATTTCTCCAGAACTGAAGTTCTCCAGAACTGAAGAAGCTTCTTGGATGAGGAGTGAAATGTTTTCAAGGAAAAACAACCACCTTTTGAAAAAGCACCTTTGGGACAATCTTAGCTCCAAGTTATTATTCCCTCCCAACTCGAGAACCAATCTGTGAGAGGGAGAGGAGGCCTTTTCCATAGGCCAACTACCTAACCAACTAATAAGTCCAAAGTACGGAGGGGATTCAAACTGAGAGCATCCAGATTCGTGACTCCGAGGAGCTGCATCAGCTGTCAAAACATAGGCTTTGCCTTAATACAGGAAAGCCTACGGCGGGAGTCTAGAAAGGAAAAGGGCGGTGTGCAGCCCAAAAGCAGGCCAGGGAGGGTTAGATAACTGAAAGCAGGCCGACATCCAAGTCACGAAGCCAAGGAGCTGCAGCGTGCGCTAGAAATCTGTTCTAACACCAGATGATGCAAGAACATGGCTTAATGTGTACTGTACTTTCACAAAACAACAGCTTTCGGCTTCCAGAAGGGGGTGGGCTCCCCCTCCCCTTTTCTTTCCCCTGAACAAATAACCAAAAAAAGAAAAAAGAAAAAGCAAGTCAGAAGGCATAGAACTGGAATTACCCACCTTGAGCAACATCAATGCTCTAAAGCAGGGGTCCCCAAACTTGGCCACTTTAAGACTTGTGGACTTCAACTCTTAGAATTCTCCAGCCAGCTATGCTTGCTGGAGAATTCTGGGAGTTGAAGTCCACAAGTCTTAAAGTGGCCAAGTTTGGGGACCCCTGCTCTAAAGTCATGTTTCTCAACCCTAGCAACTTTTAAGACGCGTGGACTTCAATTCCCAGAATTCCCCAGCCAGCATTCTTGGTTGACAAACATTGGCTTATTTTTTTTTTATTCAAAAAGTTTTATTAGTACAGACTTACATAAGTAGTAGCAAAATATTAAATATAAAGTACAAACATTTTTGTTTTTTTCTCCCCCTCCTCCTCTTTTATTTTCATACATCCTTCCTCTGGAATCTTGGATATATCAGCCTTTAAAACATTGACATAAAATTCAGTAGCTTTTTTTATCATGTTGAGCCGATATCTTTTTCCAGAAAATTTCACTGCAACTCCAACTGGCGCTTCCCATTTATATTGTAAATTTAATCTCTTAAATTCATCAATCAAAAAAGTATAGCTTTTTCTGGCTTTAAGCATTTTAGAGGGGATTTCTTTCCAAATCTTTAGTTCCTGACCATTCACCATGAGATTATTGTTAAACGTTGCTTGTATAATTCTATTCCGTAAAGCTCTTGTGGTAAAATATATGACAATGTCCCTTGGTAAATGCTTTTGTTTAGCGTACCACGAATTGATTCTGTATATTTTATCGATTTGTGTAGCCAATTCCACTTTAGAAATTCCAGACACCTGATCCAATACATCAACCATCCTTCCTTTTAAATTTTCATATAGTCCTTCTTGCAAACCTCTGACCCTTATAGCAACTTCCATGGACCTGAACTGTGTCATCAAGACCTCTTTTTCAAAATTTGCAATATCATTTTGGATTTTATCTATGTAATTCACCGAGGTTGCCAAAGCTTGTTTATTTGTTTCAATACGTTCTGCCAAAACTTCAATATTTGTTGCTAAACCTTTGCAAACCTCTAACACATCAAATCTGAGTTGTTGATTCATATTCTTCAAAGCAGCCTGCATTTTTTTGTCTATCTCACTTATTTTCTGATTAAATTCCAGAGTAAGTTCATGTTTCATAATCTTTAAATTATTTAATAAATTTTCAGGTGTCAAAGGCTGTGGAGGTATTAACTCAGTATTAAGTTGCATTTTAGAAATATATCCAGATGGGTAGTCATTTCTTTTAGTCAGAACAGTCTTTCCAGATTTTGAGACCATTATGGTGTTTCAAAAGAGTACAAAGAAGAAAGAAAGCCAGGTGCCTGATTAAAATTCTTTCCAGTTTAAAAACCAGATAGTCTTTTATTATTGAAAGTTTTTCAATTATAACTTTAATCCAGGGTTAGGAGACAGAGGGAAAAAAAAACCATTTTTCCAAATTGAAAGTTTCCATAAGAGAGAAAGAAAGAAAAAAAAAAGCCTCTGGGAAAACGAAAGTCACTTTCACTTCTCAATCGCCATGTTGTTACTTTGTTTCCTTTGTTCCCTTGCCGAAGTGAAAGCTTGCCCAGGAGTTGAAAAAAAGAGAAAAAAGAGGTTTCAGTACTTGCCCATCTCACGCCTGTTTCTCTCTGTCTGCTTCTGTAGTTTAAATATAATTATAAATCCCATTCTTGAAGCAGCGGTTGGTCACGACATCTAGCTCCACAAAGGCAGAGGTTTCCTGATCTTCGGAGCTGGAGACAGGCTGCATGGGGAGCTCTCCCTTCGCGCCCTACCAGATGGCTCCTAGGGCGCTGGGGGGGCTCTACCCCACCTGTCAGGCTCTCATCTCTCCCCTTTGCCCGGGGAAGAGATTTCAAAGCCGCCAGACAGCTGTTCTGGCGGCTTTTAACGAAGAACGGAAAGGCGTCCGACAAGGGGACGTCCGCGATGAAGCGCTCCAAACCGGAAGTCGACAAACATTGGCTTATTATAGGCTGGAAGAATGATGATGATCATGACCAGTGAAGATGCCCCAACAGGTATTTCCGACCTTGTTCCAAGTTCTAATGCTCTCCTGGTCACGTGACTACATTTTGGGCACTTGGCATTTACAGCTGTTTGCAGCATCCCACAATCACATGACTGCGATTTATTGACATTTTTTGTCAAAAACTGTATTTGCTTCCGGTTTTCAACAAAAATATACCATAGTGAACAATGGGTTTGCTAAAGGATCATGGATTCATTGAACCACCATGGTGTTGTTAATGACCACCATTAAAAAAAGGTCGCAAAATCAGGTCAGTCCCATGACTTTATGACCCTCGTGACTTAGGATTGTAATGATTAGGCTCCACCGTGGTTGTAGGTCGAGGACTACTGTACAGTAGTGTGAAGTCAGGAAAAAACGTAACTCAGGTTATCCCTCATCAAGTTTTGCATATTTTGCAAATGTAAGTATTTATCTGTATCTTGGCTGGCTGGTTTAATGCTCAGCATAGGGCGATCCTTGAAAATGGGTTACTTCAAGTACTCAGATTAAATATGTTGCTTAGAGCAGGGGTCTCCAACCTTGGCAACTTTAAGACTTGTGGACTTCAACTCCCAGAATTCCTCAGCCAGCAAAGTTGCCATGGTTGGAGACCCCTGGCTTAGAGGACAACAGACACACCCCATTATTTGTGTAAGGCATTGACTATGCTGGATAATTCAGAATAAGAACTGGAAGGAGCCTTGAAGTTCTTCTAGTCCAACCCGCAGCTCAAGCAAGAGAACCTGTATCATTTCAGACAAGTGGCTGTCCAGTCTCTTCTTAAAAACATCCAGTATGAAACACCCACAACTTCTGGTGGCAAGCTGTTCCACTGGTTAATTGTCCTCACTGTTAGGAAGTTCCTCCTTAATTCCAGGCTGCTTCTCCCCTTGCTTAGTTTCCATCCATTGTTTCTTGTCCTGCCCTCAGGTGCTTTGGAAAATAAGTTGACCCCCTCTTCTTTGTGGCAGCCCCTCAAATACTGGAATACTGCTATCATGTCACCCCTAGTCCTGTAGAGTAGAGCGGCACTGTCTTCCCACCAAACCAGAACATGGATTTTTCCCATCTGGTCATCCTGATGCAATCATGTGAAAGATATATAAGTTTCTTGATATAAAGGACAAACTGCAACACAACTGTGAAGTGGTTTGAAAGTGGCACCCGAAAAGAGAGAAAGCTTGCTTTGCCACGAGCACCCATTTATCTAGGCCAGCACCAAACAGGCAGCACCCACAGAGAAAATGCCTTTAAGAGGGATTAAAAGAATATTAAAAAGTGGCGTGGTTGCCTTTTTATCATCAGAGCAAAGTATACCCTTGAAAGCTGGCTGGTAAATTCATGCACAGTGGAGTACTGAAAGGGACAGACTGAAAACAGAAAAATACATTGGAAGAATTGACAAAACAGTTTTATCTGCCTCTTCCATAAACATACACTTATTTATTTACCTACCTGGCGAAGCAGGTTGAGTTAAGAACTAGTAACTGGCCCAAAGTCACCCCATTAGGGGTATGCAAAAGAATTCACTACAAAACATTTACAGTCCAAAAGTTTGCTAAACAGCACATTTCAAGTGCAAAGTGAGGTGGTTTGGAGAATTTTTGTCAGAGCTTTGAGCTAGACAAAAAGCTGTCTTGGGTTTGAAGTACTGTTTGTTGTGTTTGAAACACGTCACTTTGTAGTCAAACTTGAAACAGGGTTTTGTTTTTTTTAATGAATTTGGGGTTACTGCCCATCATTTCCATGGCTGAAAGTAGATGTGACCTTGACTTTGCCTGCCCTAATACATCACTAAGGGCTGCATAACACTGCAGAATAATATGCCCTATCACCCTATTCCTCTCCTTGGTGATCTCCAAAAGCTAAGCAGAGAGGAACTTGGTTAGTTTTTGGATGGGAGACCACCAAAACATCTCCAGGCACTTGATCGGTGTTTCTTAAACTTGGCAACGCTTAAGATATGTGAACTTCAAATCCCAGAATTCCCAGGCCAGTCATGTATCAAAATGACAGCAAGTGACTTCCATTTTATGGACAAGAAAAGTATATGGACAAGACTATGAAAACATCAGAAGCTAAGCTCAACTCAAAGGGGACTTGATAGATGACACTGGATGACAGTCACACCCATAAAATCACACGATTAGCTGTCAATCAATGACATTAAAAAGTGGCAGGAGACTGGAAAAGTCAAGGGTAAGGAGGATGGGGGGGAGGAGGAGGAGGAGAAAGAGGAAGGGGAAGAGGAAGAGGAAGAGGAAGAGGAAGAGGAAGAAGAAGAAGAAGAAGAAGAAGAAGAAGAAGAAGAAGAAGAAGAAGAAGAAGAAGAAGAAGAAGAAGAAGAAGAAGAAGAAGAAGCTGTGAAAAAAGGTCATAAGTCACTATTTTCAGCGCTGTTTTAAGTTTGATCAGTAAATGAACTGTTGTTAAGGACTACTTGTATTAAGTTTGTTTGCCGCATGGAGTTTTTTATAAAAATAATAAAAGCAGGATATAAATAAAATAGATAAAAATGGAGTGAGAAACTGCACCAGCAAACTAAAATCAGGGATTGAAAAAAATCACTAAAATTGTTTTTAAAAATAGTCTAGACAAGATTAAAAATAAAACACAATCACAGAAAAATATCAAAAATTATTTTGGGTAGGAGATTATCATGAAAACAATCATTTTATTTAGCCGGAGAACATGTTCCAATCTACTCAATTGCCATTTTCCTGAAGTGGTGGACAACTCCTGCCTTTACCAGCTTAATTGTATGTGTTTTCCGGGGAAGAGGAGAAATGCAATGCAAACATCTGGAACATTCCGGTTCAAGGAACATTGATTAGTCTGTTCATTAACATAATTATGCATGCTGAAAAACTGGCAACCTCCGCATTTCATGTTCTCACATAATCGGTTGCCAGAACTGGATCCTGGAACATGTTGCTAATGCTTGCCAATGGGCTGGCTTGCACCCAGAATCTTTAAAAGATCTGCTAAATTCAGGCGAAGCAAAACCCAGGACACCTGTCAGCCCAAGAGGAATGCATCCTTCACACACACACACAAACACACACACACAAGTGCAATATTCTAGCTCCAGCAAGCTATTATTAGCAAACAAGATCAGTGCCAACTTTGGGAGATGAGTAGATGCCTCGTTCTTATTAAGACTTGTGCCTGGGCTGGACTGCCCCAGCTAGTAACTGGGGGAAGCCCAGAGGTCTGAAAGCATCTCATACAAATATGTTCCCTGAATCTAGAAAGCTAGCATATCAAGGACAGAGAGTAATTCTGGCAAAGATTTAATCCTTGGTGTTTACTTTGCTAAATTATTCCAAATGGAGGCTGGTAGGCTTAGAAAACTCCTAAGCTAAAAAAAACCCTATATTGAGAACCCTTGTAAATTAAGGAAGGAGAAAAATTCAAATGAATAGCAAGCCTGATACTTGCTTTTCTAAATTCAAGACTGCTGATTCGGTCCCTTACTCTTTTTAAATGGGGGGGTGGGGTGGGGTTTGTCATTCAAATCAAAAGTCCTCCTGTCCAAGCCATCCAAGTTTCATCACAGGAATTTTAGAACATCAGAATGGAAAGTAAGGGAAAGATTTAAACACAGCCAATGTGATTATATTTAGATTTTCCTAGTGACTTTAACTTGGCATGCTGACGGGAATTCTGGGAACTGAAGTCCATACAGCTTAAAATTGCCAAGACTGAAATAGGCATGTGGCCTGATGAATTTACCATGCAAATGTAAATCTATTATGCCGAAGGAAAATCCCACACTGGGAATCATTAGGAATAGATCGACCAATATCAAATTGCCACTATAAGACAGTGCATCCATGTTTGGAAAGTTCTATAAAGTTTAACTCAATGTATCTCTGGGCTCCGTCTTGGGCCCAGTACTCTTCAGTATCTTCATAAACGACTTAGATGAGGGAATAGAAGGGGAACTTACCAAATTTGCAGATGACACTAAGCTGGCAGGAATAGCTAACACCGAGAAGATAGGCTCGAGATCCAGACGGATCTTGACAGACTTAAGCACTGGGCCCTATCTAACAAAATGAAATTCAATGTAGAGAAAAGTCCTACACTTAGGTAAAAAAAACCAAAAGTATACATATAAACTGGGTGAAACCAGGCTTAATAGCAGTGACTGCGAGAGGAATCTTGGAGTCCTAGTGGACAACCAGCTAAACATGAGCCAGCAGTGTGCAGCAGCAGCCAAAACAGATAATGCAATCCTAAATTGCATTAACAGAGGGATACAATCTAGATCAAGTGAGGTACTAATACTACTCTATAAAGCCTTAGTTAGACCGCACCTGGAGTATTGCATCCAGTTTTGGTCACCACACTATAAAAAAGATATTGAAACTCTAGAAAAAGTGCAGAGGAGAGCAACCAGGATGATCAGGGGTGTGGAGACTAAAACATATGAAGAGCGGTTGCAGGAACTGGGCATGGATAGTCTAGCGAAGAGAAGGACCAGGGGAGACATTGTAACAGTGTTCCAATATTTGAGGGACTGCCACAGAGAGGAGGGGGTCAAACTATTCTCCAAAGCACCTGAAGGACAGACAAGGAATAATGGATGGAAACTGATCAAGGAGAGATTCAATCTAGAAATAAGGAGGAACTTTCTGACAGTGAGAACAATCAACCGATGGAACAGCTTGCCTTCGGAAGTTGTGGGAGCTTCATCACTTGAGACTTTCAAGAAGAGATTGGACTACCATTTGTCAGAAAGGTGTAGGGTCTCCTGCTTGAGCGGGGGGTTGAACTAGATGACCTAAAGGGGCCCTTCCAACTCTGTTAATCTGAAATCTCAAAAAGAATTTGATATGAGTTTCAAAAGAAAGAGAAATCGGGAAAGGACTTCAGCAAGAACTGCATTTCTATAATCTGAAGGATATTTTAATATCCTTTAACTGGAATTCACAGTGTAGTTTCTAGCACTTGGGCTTTCTACAGTCCATTCTGGGTACATTATCTTTATAAATTACTTAAAGGAGAGAATAGAAGAGACACTTGTGAATTCTATGGATAACACAAAGCTGGAGGGTTTCCTAACAGCTCAAAAACACAGCCACAAATTTCAAAATAATCTTGAGAGGCTTTGAGCCCTATGCAACAAAACAAGATTTGGTGTTGAGAAATACAAGAGCCTGCATTTAGGCAGGAAAAACCAGATGCACAGGTACAAGTTAGGCGGTAGCTAACTGAGTGCGAAGAATCTGGGTATCTTGATAGACCTTGGATTAAGTACAAGCCAGCAATGTGCTACAACTGCCAAAAGAGCCAATTCAGTTTTGGGCTAAGTCAACAGAGATATAATGTCAAGATCACAGGAAGTTTTAATATCAATCTGTGCTGGAGCACTGCCCAGTTGTAGTCATCAATACAAAAAGGATGCAGACAAGGAACAGACAAGAGTGAAAACGATTATAAGAGGCTAAGAGGCTGAATCCTAAGAAGAGCTATTAAAGGTAAATAGAAGGTCAATGGGAGATATGGTAGCAATGCTTGAAGGGTGTCACAGGGAAGAGGGTGTGGACTTATGTTCCAGTGCTCCCAAGGATAAGACAAGAACCAGTGGGAAGAAGTTTTTCAGAGAGAGAGAGAGAGAGAGAGAGAGGGAGAGGGAGAGGGAGAGGGAGAGGGAGAGGGAGAGGGGGAGGGGGAGGGGGAGGGGGAGAGGGAGAGGGAGAGAGGGAGAGAGGGAGAGAGAGAGGGAGGGAGAGAGAGGGAGACAGAGAGGGAGACAGAGAGAGTGAGAGTGAGACAGAGAGAGTGTGTGAGAGAGAGGGAGAGGGAGAGAGAGAGAGAGAGACAGAGAGACAGAGAGACAGAGACAGAGACAGAGACAGAGACAGAGACAGAGAGACAGAGAGAGCCAAACCTGAAATATATAGGAATTCCCTGATTGTGAGAGCTACTAAGATGTGGAATAGGTATAAAAATTGTGTGCTCCATCACTTCAGGGTTTCAAACAAAGGTTAGAGACCCACTTGTCTGAAAACATGTTTTTCAACCTCAGCAATTTTAAGACGTACCGTATATAGATTTCAACTCCTAGAATTCCCCAGCCAGCACTGGTTGGGCCAATTTTGGAAGTTGAAGTTTACACAATTTAAAGTTGCTCAGATTGAGAAATACTGGTGAAGGGTCCTCCTTGGGCAGCAGGCTAGACTAGAAGACCATTCATGTCTTTTCCTAGATTCTGTTATCTTAACCACTATGCCAAATTGGCTTTAGGTAAGAAATGTTAACGTTCTTCTCTAATCTATGCAGAACAATGAACATTCAAGTCTTGAGTTTAGTTTGTGTCTCTAAAATAAACCATAAAATTGAGCTGGCTAATTTGGGAAATGCTGTGTAAATCACTACAAGTAATCCTCAGCTTATGACCCTAATGGAGCTTGGCCATCACGGTTGCAAGTCATGATGGTCGTAAACTGGTTCACTCAAATCATGAATGAGTGTTTTGCAGCAGTCATTAAGTGAACACAGCAATACCGTAGTTAAGCAAAGCAATGTTTGCTATGGGCTAGTTTTGCCAAAAACCGTAAGTCAATGGCAGTTTTCAGCAAAACTGTTATAAAATGCAGTCATGTGATTGTGGTATGCTGCGAGCAGCCATCCACTGTTTTCAGTAAAGTTACATAAAGTTGTAACTTCAAACAGTCACAAAGCAACCTGTCATAAGTCGAGGACTCCCTGTAATCAACATAAATGGATTTGCCCTGCCAGCTAGGAAAAAATGGGGTTGATTGTTTTCCGGCATGGGATGCAAACACAGCAGTGGTGGGTTGTAAATAATTTTGCCACCGGTTCGCGTGCGCGCTCGTGTGCATGCGCAACACTTCTGCGCATGCGCAGAAGCATCCCGGGTGGGTGGGCGGAGCCTCCTGCCGCTGGCGCTACCGGTTCTAAGAACCGGTCCGAACTGGGAGCAACCCACCACTGAAACACAGCCAAGGAGCCGAGGTGGCGCAGTGGTTAGAGTGCAGCACTGCAAGCTACTTCAGCTGACTCCTAGCTGCAGTTCAGCGGTTCAAATCTCACTGGCTCAAGGTTGACTCAGCCTTCCATCCTTCCGAGGTGGGTAAAATGAGCACCCAGATTGTTGGGGGCAAGATGCTGACTCTGTAAACCGCTTAGAGAGGGCTGTAAAGCACTATGAAGCGGTATATAAGTCTAAGTGCTATTGCTATTGCTATTATCCACCCTTACAATTTCTTAGACTTGTGTTTGTAGAGCAGAGCACGCTAGCACTGAAACTTCTCAAAAAGAAAGTACAAAAGTACAAACCTATCTAAAAATGAAACTTTTTACTTGAAGTGGTTTCCCTGCTTCAGAAATAGAGAGGATTGATTGCTGTACAAGCAAAGTTAGAGCAAAGTTGTCCCTAAGTCTTATATCCTAGGAGCGAACACCAGTACACATCACGTGTTTCGTGTAAAACTGATGGATTGGTTCCCTTCTACCAACAATTCAGAAGTTACTGGCTAAAAAAAACAACCCCATGATATAAATTCGTGTTTCTCAACCTTTCCCAAGCTTTGCTGGCTGGAGAATTCTGGGAATTGAAGTCCACACCTCTTAAAGTCGCCAAGGTTGAAAAACACTGATGTAAATAAAGCAAGATCTAAACCTCACTTCTCAAATTTAATAAGAAGGCAACTGGAAGGAAAATGAAATGACAGAAACATTTCCAAACCAACTTTGAACACTGAAGTCTAAATCAGGTTATCAGAGAAGTGGGGGAACAATAGGATGATTCTTCAATTACTATGAAATTGGAGCAGGGGGATAGAATCAAGTTCATCTGAAGTGTTAATACCACTTTATAATGCCTTGGTAAGGCCACACTTGGAATACTGCATCCAGTTTTGGTCATCACAATGTAAAAAGATGTTCAGACTCTAGAAAGAGTTCAGAGAAGAACAACAAAGATGATCAGGGGACTGAAGACTAAAACATATAAAGAGCATTTGCAGGAATTGGGCATGTCCAGTTTAATGAAAAGAAGGATCAGGGGTGACATGATAGCAGTGTTACAATATTTGAGGGGCTGCCACAAAGAAGAGGGAGTCAAGCTATTGTCCAAAGCTCCTGATGGCAGGGCAAGAAGCAATGGAGAGAAACTAATCAAGGAGAGAAGCAACTTAGAACTAAGGAGAAATTTTCTGACAGTTGGAACAATTAATCAGTGGAACGACTTGCCTCCAGAAATTGTGGGTGCTCCAACATTGGAGTTTTTTAAGAAGAGAGTGGACAAGCATAGGGTTTCCTGCCAGAGCAAAGGGTTGGACTAGCAGACCTCCAAGACCCCTTCCAAATCTGTTATTCTGTTAAATATTTTTTACACCTGCCATTCCCCAAATTATTTCACTGCTCCAAGCAATTTCCCCAATGAATCCATCTATCAAATATCAAAAATAAAGGGGAAAAAATATAGAAGGGTTGACTTGCTCAAACATGTCTCGAAGATAAGGAGTTGTTTTAACTATTTGGAACGCATCCCAACACAAACATGAGCAGGTATACAAACACACAGAACAACAACAAAGATATTCAGGGAAGAATCTGATGGGACATAGGGAGATAAAATAATCCACTTTATGTTCCAGCATTACTTGCTTCCTTGCTCAATCTTGTTTTGTTAATCGAAATCTCAACAGAGGGGTTTGCCGAGGATGGAGTTTCGGGTAAAGCTGTGTTATAAAATAAGCAGAGGATAGTACAGCTCTGAAGGAAAAAAAGAAATCAATTTTACCATCTAAAGAACTTATCCCCGCTCCCCACCCAATTCCTCGAGTCTAAAATTAGCTAATTGTGCCACTGAGTATATAGCACTTGATTTGCTCCAAGGGTGTATTTAACGCTTCACAAGTATGAATAGAACTCGCTTGGGGGGGGGGGGGAATGCCCTTTTTCCAAAAGATAAGCCCAGTTAGGGGACGGCAGGCGGATTACAAAACACTTAAAACTGGACTTATTAGTAGGTGGTTTATTAGTGATTTATTTTTACAGGTAGTTCTCCTATTACCACCACAGTTGGGAGCATAGCTAAGCAAGGCACAGGTAGGCCTCGACTTACAATAGTTCATTCTATCTCTCTTATCATTTCTCTATCATCTATATGATATCTATTGTGTCTGTCTATCTATCTATCTATCTATCTATCTATCTATCTATCTATCTATCTATCTATCTATCTATCTATCTATCTATCTATCTATCTATCTATCTCAGGGGTGTCAAACTGAAGGCCCGAGGCTGGATCCAGCCCGTGGGTTACTTAGATCTAGCCCGCAGAGCCACCGTAGTATAGTAACAATAGCAATAGCGCGTAGACTTATATACAGCTTCATAATGCTTTTATAGCTCTTTCTAAGCGGTTTACAGAGTCAGCATATCGCCCCAATCTGCTTCCTCATTTTACCAACCTCGGAAAGAAACACATGCCCATCATCCAACAACATTTTTAAAAGTAAAATAAAAGAAATAGTTATAAAACAAACTCGAAAGGCAGACGAACCGATGAACCACTAGGACTTTTTCTGCTATCAGTTTTCTATGTTTCTCTGTTCCTGTCTTCTTGCTGCCAACGCACCGCCTTCACTCTGCTCATAAGAGAGCTGGACTGAGAGATGGATGAACAGATTTTGGTGGTTTCACCTACCTCAAGAACCGCAACATCCGGGCAGAGGAGGTCTCTCACACTCCGCAGCATGACGGGCTGAGTGTCCTTCCTGCTCGCAGGAACTCTCCCAGTGGCCCAGTTCCATAAACACTCCATTGTTCAAACGGCAATCTCTCCCCACCACCACCACCCGAACTAAAGGATCTGACAGCCAGTCATTAGCCTGGCTTTAAATATAGGCTTTCCAGATTTAAAATGTAAAGAAAGAAAGAACCAACGTAAGAAAGAAAGCCACTGTTCGAACAGGGCAGAGTTTTCCCACCCCTGAAACCAGGAGCTGCTTGGAAAACATTGCCCTTGGAAAGACTAGCCGCTCTGGGATCTGTGGAGTCAGCAGATATTTTAAATTGTAGTTGACGGGCTATTTATGAAAAAAAGGGGGGGGGGAAGGGTCTCGGGGCTTTCCAACCTGTCTGAAAGATTTATTTTTGGAATTGGCTGAGCAGAAAGGGAACAAAACAGCATCCCAACGCTGGGAAAATATAAGGGCCGAGCAAACAAGAAAAGGGGCTAATGGTCTGTTTGGAATTTGTATCTTCTGATATTGATCAGATGGAAAGCAGCTCCGTTTGCACTTTCCCATCTGTTTCTTTGACGGTGATCGTTAAGGAGAATAAATCTCCATAGAGGCGATGTTGATCTTTCTCTCGGAACTCAAGACATTTAGACATAAAGCCGAAGTTAAAAGTCTAATAGAAAATATTTATTTCGGTACAAAAATAATAAATTCTGAATAATTACATTCTTGCTACCGTATTTTTCGGAGTATAAGACGCACCGGAGTATAAGACGCACCTTAGTTTTTGGGGAGGAAAATAGGGGAAAACAATCTGCCTACCAGGTATTCATCTGGCTGGCGTCCTTAGTCTGGTCAGCTTCAGCACATTATTTTATCCCTGGTTAGGACTTAAAAAAACCTTCTTCTGAGAGAGTAACAATGAAAGAGCCTGCAAGCCGGTAAGAGCTGGGAAGATAGTTAGCACCTGGTTAGGGCTAGAAAAAAACTTATTCGGAGCAGCTTCAGCACATTATTTTATCCCCTGGTTAGGACTTAAAAAAACCTTCTTCTGAGAGAGTAACAATGAAAGAGCCTGCAAGCCAGTAAGAGCTGGGAAGATCGTTAGCACCTGGTTAGGGCTAGAAAAAAACTTATTCGGAGCAGCTTCAGCACATTATTTTATCCCCTGGTTAGGACTTAAAAAAACCTTCTTCTGAGAGAGTAACAATGAAAGAGCCTGCAAGCCGGTAAGAGCTGGGAAGATAGTTAGCACCTGGTTAGGGCTAGAAAAAAAACTTATTCGGAGCAAGTAGAGCAATGAAAAAAAAAACTGCAAAGACTTAGGGCTGGAAAAACATTCTTTGGAGAGAGTAACAATGAAAAAGCCTGCAAGGTAAGAGCTGGGAAGATCTGTTAGCACCTACTTAGGGCTGGAAAAAAAAAGCTACATTCGAAGTATAAGACGCACCCAAATTTTCAGCCACTTTTAGGGAGGAAAAAGGTGCGTCTTATACTCCAAAAAATACGGTAATTAACTGCGACCACTCCCGGTCAGAGCCAAACCACAAGAGAATAATGGAGAATCAGGAATGCACACATGCGCATAAGATCACATCACGTGTCCTGCTTGTAATGGAATGTACCATAATATTAGGATAGGGATGCATCACCCTGCATAGACATACAACTGACAATATTCACTAGTGACAGTGATGTTGTTATTCATTCAATTGGCGCTTCTACGGGCCAACTCTCTCCACATCTTCCAATCTTGCACTCCTTCTTTGAGTTGCTCTATTGCTTTCGCTGGTGTCAACTTTGGTGGTGTCCGGCCACCGTGTTCTTTTATGCTTGGTCTCCTTTTACCACCTTATTCTTCCAAATATAATTGCTTTCTTCAGTGAATCCCCCCCATGTGACGTGGCCAAAGTAAATGAGACGCCCTTTCGCGATTTTGCTTTCTAGTGACATGTCTGGTCTTCTGAACCTGCTCTTGGGGATATTTGCAAAAGGGTCTGCAGTGCTAGTTAAAGATCTTGGAGGTTTGTAACAATCTGGGGTACAGTGTGCCTCAGCCCATTATACCTGACTGGTCTTTGCTGGTATGGATGACAGGAGTTGCAGTCTTGTTTCTCTAGAAGGCACCAGTTTATCATGACGGAATAAAACTGGGAAGATTTAAATCTTCAGGGCTACCCTTGAAGACTGTTCGGAGACTGCAGCTGATCCAGAATGCAGCCGTGCGAGCGATTGTGGGTGTTCCTAGATACACCTACATTACACCAATCCTCCGCGAGCTGCACTGGCTTCCCATTGGTCTCTGGACACAATTCAAGGTGTTGGTTATGACTTTTAAAGCCCTACATGGCTCAGGGCCAGAGTATTTACGAGACCGCCTACTACCACATACCTCCCAACGACCAGTTAGGGCACACAGAGTCGGTCTCCTCCAGGTCCCGTCAGCTAAACAATGTCGGCTGGCGGGCCCTTGGGGGAGGGCCTTCTCTGTGGCAGCCCACGCTCTCTGGAACCAGCTCCCTCCCGAGATTCGGACTACCCCCACACTACTGGCCTTTCGCAAAGCCATCAAGACCTGGCTTTTCCGACAGGCCTGGGACCATTGACCTCTGGTGAGGATAGACGAGATTGGCCCATGAATGATGGAAGATTGGGTTTTTAATTGTATTTTTTTAAATTTGTTTTTATAATCTTTTTAAACTTCTATTTCTATTTATATCTCTATTTATATTTCTTGCTGATGTGAGCCGCCCAGAGTCCCTCAGGAGTTGGGCGGCATAGAAATGTAAATAAATAAATAAATAAAATTCCATCTCATCTTAAATGTCTCTAATCTCTCTCTTTCCGAATGCAAGGAAGAACAATGATCACTAGGTTCAGGCTCCAGATGGATGAGTGTTTTCTTTTCTTTTCTTTAAATAGCACAATACCAACTCAGTAATATGCTGCATATGATCATCAGACTCTTTTTTCCAAATCCTTCATAACAAGCTTTACAAGGGAATTGGATATTTTTTTAAAAAAAATAATTTTTAAAAAACATTTTTGAACTACCCATCTCCCTCAAAGAGATACCATCTAGTGCAGTGATGGCGAACCTTTTTTGGTTCGCGTGCCAAAAGGGTGTACCCACACCCATGCCCTCCCCCCCCCCGCATGCGCACTCCCCCCTGCTGGCCCCCACGCATGCGCACAGGCCTCACAACGGACTCCTGAAGCCTGGGGACGGCGAAAAATGGCCAAACGGACCAACCAAAAGTTCGCAAATGAACTTCCGGTTGGCCCGTTGGGCTATATTTCGCTGTCCCCCGACTTCAGGAGGCTTCCCTGAAGCCTGGAGAGGGCGAAGAAGGCCGAAAATGGGGCAATGCCTCACGTGCCCTCCGATATGGCTCTGCGTGCTACCTCTGGCACACGTGCCATAGGTTTTGCCATCACGGATCGAGTGGAAAGGAGAAGGGAGAAATTGCTACAGGGTTGATGTTCTGTGGATGAAAAAATCAAGCTGTGTTGTTTCAAATATAAGAGGAATGCGAAAACATAGTAAATTTGACACTTGAAGAGATTGAAATGTTCATTCTTGAATTGTACACTTAGCCAGATATCTATGGAGAATCTTTGAAATAAAGCACCTTGGGTTAGCCAGATAGGAAGCTCTGCAGAAGAGGCTAGGATGACCTTATCTGCCTTAGACCTAAGCAATTAAGGACTGAATTCTCCAACCAGTGAAGTGAAGGTAGATGAGTCTAGGTGATAGGCCTGACCTCAAGGATGGATAGCAAGTTCAGATATCTTAAGAAGTTGGAGATAATCTTGATGAGCCACGAACAGTAGATCAACCTGTGGTCATGAAGACCACCATGGGATGAGAAGGATGAAGGTGGCTATATCCTTTGGTATCTGCGAGGACTTTCTTCAAGACGGAAATGGTGGAAAGATGTACAGGAGACATCTGAACTATGGAAGCAGGAAGGTATTGTCTAGAAACCTAGCATCTATTCCCCTTTTGTTGCAGAAATGAAGATACTGGAGATTGTCCCAAGATGCAGACAGCAATCTCGAAGTTGCTCAAACAGGACTAACAAAATGAAATTCAATGTAGAGGTGTAATGCCATGACCCTATTCCTGTTGGAGGCCTGAGCTGCCTTTTATCAGAGCGTTCCCCAGGATCATTCCCACGTACAAGAAATCAACCCAGAGTACTCAGTTGAGGTACAGAAGATCTAACTCAGATTATCCTACTTTGGACACATGCAAAAACCCAGCTCTCTGAAGAATACTTTAATAATGGGAAAGGTGGAAGTAAAAAGAACAGAATGACCAGTCATAAGGTTGAGGCAGTGGTGGGTTCCTACCGGTGCAGTCCACTCTATCGCACCGGTAGCGGCGGGCTGGTGACGTAATCAAGAGTGAGATCGGTTGCCAGTGCCTAGGAGTCGCCATCTTTTTCCATGAATTTTCCGGCGATTTTTTGCTTCTGCGCATACGCGGAAGCAAAATCACACGAGGGGGCATGCGCGCGTGTAGCGAGCGAGCGCACAAAACGTGGAGGTGCGCGCGTAGCACACCGGTAGCAAGGTAAGTGAGCAACCCGCCCCTGGGTTGAGGGACTCGGTTACAGCACAATGGGTACATCATCAGAAGACTCAAAATATCAGGTTAGAGAACCATCAGAATGGAGAAAATCTTTCAACAAATAGTCCTTGACATACGACCGTAATGGAGCCTGCCCATTAGGATAGTATGTCAAGAGGGTCATAAAATGGCTCCGTTACATGATCGACCTGATTTTACAATGTTTTTATGGCAGTTGTCAAGCCAAGTGTAAATGTGGCCATGTTGCTGAGCGCCCGAAGTTTGGCCACTTGAGCACAGAGGGAGCCCAACCGTTGGAAAATCAAATTTGGGTTGCAAGTTCCCAAATGGCTGTAAGTTGGGGACTACCTCTATGTGGTCACTAAGAGTGGACCCCAATTTGATAGCACATAATCAATCCCTCAACAGAAAAGGGAATATTTATTATTATTTATTTATTATTTATTTATTATTAGGTTCTTCTATGCCGCCCTACTCCCTAAGGCAGTGATGGTGAACCTTTTTTGGTCCGCGTGCCAAAAGGGGGGGGATGCGGGGGATCACGTGTGTGCGTGCCCACACCCATAATTCCATGCACCCCTGCGCATGCGTGCATGACCCCCCCACTCCCAGCATGCAGTGGCACACCCATTTTTTGCTCTCTCCAGGCTCCAGAGCCTTTCTAGGAGCCTGGGGAGGGCAAAAACGGCCTTCCCCACCCCTTCTGGAGGCTGGAAACAGCCTGTTTCCTGACTCCCAGTGGGCCCAGAAGGCCCGAAAATCAGCCGGCCGGTGCGCACATGCACGCCGGACCTGAGCTCGCGTGCCCACCGATATGGCTTTGCGTGCCACTTGTGGCACCCGTGCCATAGGTTCGCCATCACGGCCCTAAGGACTCAGGGCGGCGTACAACATTTTAAGAGAACACTAAACAATAAACTTATTTAAAAAACAGTTTTAAAAAGTTAAAAAAAGACGTCCAACAACATACATACTGGGGGAGATCTCGGATATAAAATTGTCTCAGACCCCTGCAAGACCCCTGCAACATGTAAACAAAGACGGATCCAAGGGAATGGCCAGAAATTGTAGAGATTTTATCAGAATGAGCTGAGGCCTGCAAGAAATGTCTCAAACAGCAGCAACAACAAAAACTATGAGTTACAGAAGGAAAGGCAACGAGGTTTTGGAAAGGGGTACATTGGCAATGTATGACAGCAAGAAGGCAGAATGTGGTAGCTCATATTTTTAATCTCTCTTTTCTCAGGAGAACTGAAACTGTGGCTGTGTGACCAGTAGGAGGGAGCTGCCGCTCGGAATAGAACAAGAGCGCATAAAAGAACTCTTAGCTAATTTAAACAAATGCCCGTCTTGATGGCCAGATGGTTACATCAGAGTGTACTGAAGGAACTAGCAGAACTGCTAGCTGTAATCTTTGTGAACTCCTGAAGAACTTGCAAAACACATTGCAAACACACATTAGCAGAGGGAGTCAGAAAGATCTAGACGGACTTCAACCATGTGCTAATGAGAGATTAAAAAGAATGAAATTGCCCACCACTCACGCAATGCAATTGTCTGCGTGTATGCCTGCCGCTGACACAGAACGCTCCCCTCTCCACCCTCCGCCAGTCCACGAAGGCAGAAAAGTTGGGGAACTGCACTCGACCAAACCAGCTAGTCTAAACTAAACTAGCAAATTATTCACAGAAACACAGCAGAAGACTGACAGCCAGTTACGAACGTATCAAAAACACACCGTTTGAACGAACTTAGTTTAATTAAAGAACCACTGCTAATAACTGGCATAGCAGTGGACACACACACAAATCAAAAGAAGCAATCCTTTCTTGCAGAAAGTCAGCTGCTAATTAGTCTTCATTAGCAGCTAGCTTAAGTTCAGTTAGTCTTAACTCAAAACAATGCAATTAGTTCTGGTTATCTCACATAATGTCCGAAGGCTTGGCAAAATGTCCAGGAGTCTTTCTTGATAAGAAATCCGAAGCAGAGAAACAGGAATTTACAAGACAATGCACGACAGATACAGAGTCTGAACTGTTGTTTCCTGCAGCTTTCCAGCTGCCTCTACTGTTCTTAAATAGACTAGGGGAGTGGCCAATTAGCCCCAAGTCTTACTCCCGAGGAGACCTCCTCTGGAGTAACCATTCCTGCCTCTGGGCAGCCCTGCGTGCTCTTGCATCAAGAAGAGGAGAAGCCCCTCCTTCCTCATCACTGCCAAGAGGTGCTGGAGGTTCCGAAGGCCCTGGCTGCACCTCTGCCTCCGGCACCGAGTCCTCAGCAGCCTCCTCACTGTCTGACTCGGGTGCCAGCTGCACAGGCCGCTGGTGCAACCCCAAGTCGGTCTCCTCCCGAACGGGATCCTCTATCAGCTGCACGGACTGCTGGCAGGCCACAACACAGCCAGCTACAGATATCAAAACACCTAGAGTTGCCTTTGGTGAGATGGACAGCTATATAAATTTGGTTAATAAATGCATGATTAATAAATCAAAGATTATTACTGCATACCAAAGGGGGTAACTTGTTTTGTTTTTCAGAGACTGAATAAAATCAATATGGCGGTTAGGAGGAATTTCCTGGTCGTAGGAGCTGTTAATGGCCGAACACATTGCCTCACGAAGTAGTATGTTCATTCACCAGAAATCTTCAGAGCCTGGATCTGCACTGAAGGGAAGTTGAACTAGATGACCTCTGAGGTTGTTTCTAACGAAAATTAGTCTCTGTCACGTAGTGAATATTGTCAGTTGTATGTCTATGCAGGGTGATGCACCCCTATCTAATATTATGGTACATTCCAATATAAGCAGAACATGTGATATGCTTTCTACACATGTCCACATTCTTAATCCACCATTATTTCTCTTCTGACTTGGCTCTTGAACTGAACGGTCGTGTTTTCTTAGCAAAGATGTAATTATTCAGGATTTATTGTTTTAGTACTGAAATAAATATTTTCTATTAGACTTTTAATCTTGGTTTTATTTCTAACTGTCTGGATTCCAAGTAAAGATCCAACATCGTCTCTATGAGATTTTATTCTCACCCCAACAGTCTCCATGTGATTTGTTGCCAATTATCACATCTGTAAGTGACTCTACTGAAGATTCACACACAAGTTCCTTGTTTGGCGCTTAAGATGTTGTGCAAAGCTAATATTCGATGTTTTATTCAGCAAACCACAATTAACAAGCCATGGCTCAGCATCCTATGTAAACTAAATATAAACTTCACTGCCTAAAAAGAAGTAGATTATTTTAAAGATTTAAAACAGCAATCCTGAGAAAGAAGGGCAAATGAGGGCTTTTTAGTATGCTGAAGCTGACAAAAAAATTGTTATTGTGCAAGGTAATCATCCTCAAGAAGTGTGTCTAAGAGAATCATGCAGTCATTAAGTGAATCTGGTTTCCCCTATTGACTTCGCTTGCCTCGGCAGATCTGAAGGACTAGAAACTTGCTATTTTCCGCCAAATAAAAAAGCAGACATTCACAAGTTAAATTCCCCAGCCATCAGCCACTTTTTCTGCGCAATTGTTAAAAATAAACACAGGATTAGATCGTAATAGTTCAGGAAAATGTGTTGCTAAACAAGTTTACTTTTTTCCCCCTGGTGGAAAGTTGAGCAGGGAAATTGGTTAGACGTGATAACATCTCATGCATTTTGCTGATGTGTGTCTTTACTTTAAAACCCAAGCAGAAGTCAAAAAAATTGTGCAAAAGCCGTCAGACCTCGTCCCACAAAAGGAAGGGCTGACATGAAATACAATGCAGGTTGATGAATAATATATATTTCCTGCTGTGCTTTTCCAAATAAAGGCAGACCTGGGATAAGCGGTTGGAAAAAATACCTTGCAATGAAGTCTTGTGTGCATTCCAACACACTTTTCCAACACCCTTCTCATGCCAGCACTTTTCAAATCACACAGAGAACCCCCCACACACACACACACCACAAAGTTTCCTCTTTAGAAAGAAGTTATGGTGTAAAGCCTTGTTGGAGGGAGCATTACACTTTGACAGCTGCCAGAAAATCGTGTTTTTAGTTTTAGTGAGGTTTAAAAGCAAACTCACTTTATGGACAACGAACTCTGGAGATTATGTATTGAGGAAGAACATATGTCACACAAACAGACTGCCAAAAAAAAAACCCTCCCCACAAAAGGCATAAGAAGGCGTAAGAAATCAGGGCATTATACATTGAATTCTCCACAGATAGAAACATTACTGTTAGTCCCTCAGCTTATAACCACTATTGGGGTCAGACGTTTTGCGTTAACAGAGGGATAGAATCAAGATCACGTGAAGTGTTAATACCACTTTATAATGCCTTGGTAAGGCCACACTTGGAATACTGCATCCAGTTTTGGTCATCACAATGTAAAAAGGATGTTGAGACTCTAGAAAGAGTTCAGAGAAGAACAATAAAGATGATCAGGGGACTGGAGCCTTAAACATTGCAGGAATTGGGCATGTCCAGTTTAATGAAAAGAAGGACTAGGGGTGACATGATAGCAGTGTTCCAATATTTGAGGGGCTACCACAAAGAAGAGAGGGTCAAACTATTCTCCAAAGCACCTGATGACAGGACAAGAAGCAATGGATAGAAATAAATCAAGGAGAGATGCAACCTAGAACTAAGGAGAAATTTCCTGACAGTTAGAACAATTAATCAGTGGAATGACTTGCCTCCAGAAGTTGTGGGTGCTCCAACACAGGAGGTTTCTAAGAAAGGTTTGGACAACAATTTGTCTGAAATAGTATAGGTTTCTGCTTAAGCAGGGGGTTGGACTAGAGCCAGGAATGGGCAAACTATGGTTCTTTGAGGACCTGTGGACTTCAACTCCCAGAATTCCTGAGCCAGCCATGCATGCATGGCTGGCTCAGGAATTCTGGGAGTTGAAATCCACAGGTCCTCAAAGAGCCATAGTTTGCCCACCCCTGGACTAGACAACCTCCAAGTTCCCTTCCAACTCTGTTATTCTATTATTCTGTTGCTGAATAAGGCAGTTGTTAAGTTAGCTGTGCTCAATTTTACAACCTTTTTTCCCATGGTTGTTAAGTGAATCACAGAGTCATTAAGTGAATCTGGCTTCCCCCTTTGACTTTGCTTGCCGGAAGCTGGCTGGGAAGATTGAAAATAGTGATTCTGGGATGTTGCAACTGTCATAAATACATGCTGGTTGACAAGTTCCCAAATTCTAAACACATGACCAGGGTGTGTGAGCTGTGCTGGTCGTAAGTGTGAGGACTAGTGCTGAATGGTTGTAAGTATGAGGACAAGACATAAGTAACCTTTTTCAGTGCCACTGTAATTTCAAATAGTCGCTAAATGAGTGATTATAACTCGAGGACTACCTGTATAGCAATTGCCAACAAATTAAAGTTCTTAAAGAGAGAGTAATACTAAATAAAAAATAGGGAGGTCACCTATACCAGGGGTGGGATAACTATGGCTCTTTGAGGACCTGTGGACTTCAACTCCCAGAATTCCTAAGCCAGCCATGCTCAGGAATTCTGGGAGTTGAAGTCCACAGGTCCTCATGAGAAAACCATGGACTTTCTTTGCCTTACCTCAAGGGTGTCAAACTCAAGGCCTGCGGGCCAGATCTAGCCTGCAGGGTGCTTAGATCTGGCCCACAGAGTCGGCCTGGAGACAGCGAAGGACCGGCCCGTGGTGCCTCTGCCAGCGAAAAGGGGCTCCCGATCTCAGTTTTTGGCTAGGACGGCCTCCTGCAACCCTCTGCCAGTGAAAACGGAGCTTGTTTTCGCTGGCAGAGGGTTGCAGGAGGCCATTCCAGCCGAAAACGAAAATGGGTATAGGAATTGGGGTGGGCAAACTATGGCTCTTTGAGGACCTGTGGACTTCAACTCCCTTTTTGCTGGCAGAGTGCTCGGGCCACCACAGGCACCCCGACACAAGTGACATCAAGCTGGCCATGCCCACCCTGCCCCCCCAGGTCAAACACAACCCTGATGCGGCCCTCAATGAAATCGAGCGATACTGCCTTACCTGGATGACGTCTTTCCGCAGGTTAACAAGGTACAACCAGTCGCTGAGCCTGGGATAGCTGTTCAGCTCAACCGTCCTGTCATTTAAGGGGACGCTGAGCTTGCACTGTAACTGGATACTAATATAACGGACCAGTTTCACCTGTGGGAGGAGGAGAAAAAGATTAAAATGGCTCCAAGAAGTGAGTCAGAAACAGCAAAATGGGAAGGAACTGGCATGGATTTCATCTCATTCACAAACTGAAACCAGGCAGCCTTTCACTGTTGCTCATTCTGTGAAAGGTTAGTGATGCATCAAGGTATTTTATTCACTGTCCCTTTGCTTGGTGATCAATGCTCAGCCTCAGTATTCCGCATGTGTAAAATGGGAATAATTGAATTTTTATAACTTGGGGGTGGGGGAAATGTAAGCGGTGTTACATTCCTTCTTGTCAAGACAAAAAACATGTGATCTAGTCAGTTACCTTGATGTTATTTTCCTTCAAAACTTTTTTTTTTTGCTTTCTCACCCTCCCATCCCCATTTTCCTGTCTTAACTTTTAAGAAAACACAACTTACTAACTAGGCCCTTCTGACTATATAGAGTTTCAATTCTACAAGGTGATCACTTGACTTAGGAGATGCAAATAAGGAAAGCTGTATTTTTTTCTGATAACAGGAAGGAAAATCAAGCAAGGAAATGTTCTCGGTTCAGTAAAATTAATCAAAGTATTATAAATATGCGTGTGTGTGTGTGCATACACACACACACTAGGGCAGTGATGGCGAACCTTTTTTCCCTCGGGTGCCGAAATAGTGTGTGTGCGCGCTATTGCACGTGTGTGCGTGCCCACACCCATAATTCAAAGCCCCTCACTTGCCCCACCCCCCTGCACATGCGTGCGTGACCCCCCCACTCCCCCATTTTCCCGACTTCCAGGGGGCTCTGTAGGTCCATTTTTCGCCCTCCCCAGGCTCCAGGGGCTTTCTTGGAGCTTGGGGTGGGCAAAAACGCTCCCCCCGCCACCCTGGAGGCCCTCTGGAGGCCGAAATCACCCTCCCAGAGCCTCCGCGTGAGCCAAAAATCAGCTGGCGGGCACGCACATGTGCACTGGAGCTGAGCTAGGGCAACAGCTCGCGTGCCTGCAGATATGGCTCCGTGTGCCACCTTTGGCACCCGTGCCATAGGTTCGCCATCACTGCACTAGGGTATGTATGTATACACACACACACTAAGTAACACTTTGACAAGTAATTAGCTTAAGTTCAGAAGCTCTACTATATAACAATTTTGATATGAGTTGTAGTGGTTTCTTTTCAATGCTATACAGGTAGTTCTCAACTTATGACCACAATTGAGCCCAAAATTTATGTTGAGAACAATATTATCAGTGGAAGTTGTCTCCATAAGTTGTGGAGGGTGCATCACTGGACGTTTCCAAGAAGAGATTGGACAGCCATTTGTCTGAAATGGTATAGGGTTTCCTGCTTGGGGGTTGGACTAGAAGACCTCTAAGGATGGTGAGAGCGATCAACCAGTGGAACAGCTTGCCAGCGGAGGTTGTGAGAGCCCCAACACTTGCGACCTTCAAGGAGAGACTGAACTGCCATCTGTCTCAAATGGTGTAGGAACTCCTGCTTGAGCAGGGGGTTGGACTAGATGACCTACAAGGTCCCTTCCAACTCTAATAATAAATCTAAAATCTAAAAAATTTAAACGCCCCTTCCAACTCTGTTATTTTTTTCTTTCTATTCTAGAGACTGAGAAAGAAAGAGAGAAAGCTCATGCAAGAGTATGTTGCAGTGTTTAAGGGTATCTAGTTAGGTGACTTGATTCATGACTGACTCCTGGTGAGGATCTAATTCTAAACAAATGCCCTGAGCATCACAGTTTCTCAACCATGATAAATTTAAGATGTCACAGAATAGTTACCTGGGGAATTCTGGGAAGTGGAGTCCATCCATCCATCTTAAAGTTGTCAAAGCTGAGAAACACTATTCTATCTGTTGCAGTTCCAGGATGTTCCAGTGATATTCCCAACACTGTCTTCCCTTCTACTTCACTCAGCCTTGCCCAGCATAATCCTTTTTGCTAGACCATTATCTCTTTGCATGGCATGTGTCCAAAGAATGTGAATTTCTTACTTCTCGATTGTCACATCAATAAAGCCATCAGTTTTTGGTTGGCCCATCACTGACTGACAGATTGTTCATGAAGTCTGCTGTACAGTATTCTTATCAAACTATCCCCAGATTTTAACTTTGAGGGCATCTATATTTTTTCCTTATTGTCTTTCCTCAATGTGTAAAGTAAAATCTTGAATCAACTATTATGATTTATTAGGCTTCTATATTTGTGCAACTCAAGATGGCACACATAATGCTTTCTTCTCCTATTTTCCACACAGTAACAATCTTCTTAAGGTTGAGAAAAAATAACTAGCCCAAAGTTACCCTGTCAGCTTAAGGGAGAACTAGAACCGGTTTTTAGCCGTTATAGCAAGCTAGCTCTCTGATCTTGTTGGATGTCTTTTTTAACTTTTTAAAACTGTTTTTAAATAAGTTTATTGTTTAGTGTTCTCTTAAAATGTTGTACGCCGCCCTGAGTCCTTAGGGAGTAGGGCGGCATAGAAGAACCTAATAATAAATAATAAATAAATAAATAAAATCTTCATTGTTTATAAAAAGGTACAGATGAGAATTCTTCACAGGTAAGTCCTCGATTTACGATCTGTAAATGGAGCCTGCCCATTACAGTCCTGATTTTATGACCTTTTTAACAGTAGTCATTAAGCAATCGCTGTGGTTGTTAAGTAAACAACCAAACCCATTTTTCATTAAGAGCCATTTTTACCAAAGGCTAGAAATAAATGAGTTTTGAGCAAAAATGTCATAAATCACAGTCACGTAAATGTGGGCTTGTTGCCAAGCGCCTGAAATGTGGCCACAAAAGGGGAGGGCAGCAGAACCTCAGAACTGAGTTATAAGTTCTATAAAATATAAATATATATATTTTTATGACTGTAAGCCAACAAGAGTTACCTTATGGCAACATGGTCGGCCAATAAATTAAAAAATGAAATGAATAAATGAAATAATGAAATAAAATAAAATAATAAAATAATAATAAAATAATAAAATAATAAATAAAATAAATAAATAAATAAAATAAAATAAAATAAAATAAATAATAAAATAAATAAAATAAATAAACTGGCCTTCTGCAAAGCCATAAAAACATGGCTCTTCCGGCAGACGGGGTGAAGAAGATCAGATTCCCCCATGAATGAATGGTTTTTAAAATTATATAATGTCTTTTTTAAATTAGTATGTATTATGTATATTGTTCTTATTCTTGTTGTACGCCGCCGTGAGTCCTATGGGATTGGGCAGCCTATAAGCACTTTTAATTAAATTAAATTAAATAATAAAATAATAAAATAAAATAAAATAATAAAATAATAAAATAATAAAATAAAATAAAAAAATAATAAAATAATAAAATAAAATAAAATAAAATAATAAAATAAAATAAAATAAAATAAAATAAAATAAAATAAAATAATAAAATAAAATAAAATAAAATAAAATAAAATAAAATAAAATAAAATAAAATAAAATAAAATAAAATAAAATAAAATAAAATAAAATAAGGATAGATAAAGAAATGGCCTCCAATCTTCTTGACAGTGATTATAGTTACATTTATATTTTGCCTTCTCTCTCTCAAATTACATCTTAATTTCATTCTTTGCATAAGCTTTCTGAGCTTTAAACTCATAAATCACAAGTTTGTTTTTCCCTTTTTTCAGCAAAAATCCATAAAGGGCCAACTCATAACTTTTTCTCATGGCTTTTTACACTATGTCAGCTTAGGAAAAAAACAAAGTTTCATAGTCATATCTAAAATCAAATACTCTTCCCCCTGGGGCAATTAGAAAAAAAAATCTGAAATGACAAGCTACAAATATTTTCTTTGTTTGATAAATAACATGCTCAACCTTTCCTCTGCCTGTGGCCATAAAGTTTTTCCTGTGCTGTTTTTCCAGTAATTTCAGCAACGAAAGCACATGGCTGTCTAGGCCAAAATAAATGTGTCATGGCTTAAAATATTATAAGGCCAATTTTATTTTGAAGAAAAAAGTTTCAGTTGCCCTAAAGGAAGTTTATAAAAAAATATATGGAGAGACCTTCTCAGTTTTATCTATTTTTCATGAACTAATTGTTTTCCCCTCTTTTAGTATTCTGCATAGGGTACCTCTTTCCCTACCCCTCCCAAATCAACTAGAGGAAAACTACCTATAGGCTGCTTGGATCAAATTTCTATCATCTGGATAGATTTATGTACAATCCTCTTTGTTGCCTGCCTAGCAGGAAGGCAGGGTTGATCAACTACTCTCATTTGCTAAGTCTAATTCCAACAATCTAGGGAATTACTCACAAGTGATGCTTTATGACATCCTCAAAGTCTAGAATCTCCAGTTAAAACAATCCAGCATGGTCATTTATTTATTTATTTATTTATTTATTTATTTATTTATTTATTTATTTATTTATTTATTTATTTGTGAGATTTATATGCCGCCTCACAGTGCAAGCACTCTCTAAGTGGTTTACACCAGTAAGCAATGTATATTTATATTGCCCCCAACAATCTGGGTCCTCATTTTACCTACCTCGGAAGGATGGAAGGCTGAGTCAACCTTGAGCCGGTGAGATTTGAACCGCTGACCTGCAGATCAGTGTCAGCTAAAGTGGCCTGCAGTACTGCCTCTAACCGCTGCGCCACCTCGGCTCTTTTTCATAGTTCATCTGAAACAACTAAGAGAGCTGGACCTGGTTACTAATGGGTGGAAACCAGGAATAATCAGGACTATGGGTTATTTATTTCACAGCCTTTCTTATGGGAGTGGGAATCTAGTGATGGGTAAGTAAGTGAAGACTATAGTAGACCATAATGATTGTACAAAAGTCACCCAGCTGGATTTCATGCTTAAGGTGGGCTAGAACTCATGGTCTCCTGCTTTATGGCCTGGTGCCTTAATCACTAGACCACCGACATTGTTGGTTCTGCTATAGTAGGGGGAATGGCAGAACCTGGGGGCAAAATGAAAAGAGGGATCAGTCTAGATTCCCTACATAGCCACAAGCGAACTAAGTCCAACTCTCCCTTGAGTGTTGTTGACTCCAACGCCCATCTTCAGAAGACTAGAACACAGCGTTTCCTGGTTTCTAGGCCCAGGACCTTCACCACTATACCAAACTGGCTCAATATAGCTTCACCCTAGGCCAGGGGTGTCAAACTTGATTTCATTGAGGGCCGCATCAGGGTTGTGTTTGACCTTGGGCGGCCAGGGTGGGCGTGGCCAGCTCGATGTCACCCGTGTCAAGGGCGCCTGTGGTGGTTCGAGCACTCTGCCAGAGAAAACGGGTTCCCGAGCTCCGTTTTCAGCTGCAATGGCCTCCTGCAACCCTCTGCCAGCAAAAACAGAGCTTGCGAGGGTCACGGGCGGCCTTCCCGAGCTCTGTTTTCTTTGGCAGAGGCACTACGGGCCAGTCTTTCACTGTTTCCAGGGTGGCCCCGCGGGCCAGATCTAAGCATCCCGCGGACCGGATCCGGCCCCGGGCCTTGAGTTTGACACCCCTGCCTTAGGCCAAAGAAGAGGTGCAGTGGGAGTCTGGTTCCAAGAGCCAAGGAGGGACTGGACTTAGTGAAAAAGTTCCAGCAAGTGGGAGATGCTATCAATATAGACACACTGTCAGGTAGTGAATATTGTCAGTTGTATGTCTATGCAGGGTGATGCACCCCCTATCCTAATATTATGGTACATTCCATTACAAGCAGGACACGTGATGTGATCTTATGCGCATGTGTGCATTCCTGATTCTCCATTAGTCTCTTGTGGTTTGATTCTGACCGGGAGCGGTCGCATTTAATTAGCAAGAATGTAGTTATTCAGAATGTATGGTTTTTGTACTGAAATAAATATTTTCTATTAGACTTTTAACTTCGGCTTTATTTCTAAATGTCTGAGTTCCGAGAGAAAGATCAACATTGCTTCTATGGAGATTTATTCTCCTTAACACACACTAAGGTACCATGGATTTCTATCTATCACTTTTGATGGGGCTGCCTTGTTGTCCAGTACCATGGGCACAATCTGAGGTTTTCTTGGATTTATAGTCCCTGCCAGAGTAATATTGATGCTGTGATCTGGAGAAGCTTTGGCAGCTTTGGTTGATCAGAGAATTGTGATACCTCTTGGACCAATAAATGGTTATGACACCAACTCATATCTTTCTCATTGCCAGGTTAGGTTACCGCAATCTACTAAGGTCTTTGGTATGGCAAATCCCAATTAAGCAGATAGCCGTGATGGGATTATAACTGTATTTTCAATTTTTGTAAAACTTCAAGGTGAAAAATGACGAAGTGTAAAAAGCAGGAAAAATAATCCCACACTGATTACAGTAAAAAACATTAATATACCACAAAGCAAACTAAAAAAAACACTAAAAAAGGATCCATGTGTTATTAATATAGTACTAGCTCACTTTTTTTCACACAGCATTAAATCTACAATACGGAGCATATGGACTTGCTTATTTGCTGTTTATAGACAAGTGGCTATATTAAATAGAAAGTCAAAGGCCACAATTCAGACTAACAGTAACTTTCTCCCAAAGGGAATGGAGCGGGTTCAAATGAGTTGAGTAACTATCTGATTATGATATGATAAATCAAGGGTGGCCAAACTATGGTTCTTTGAGGATCTGTGGACTTCAATTCCCAGAATTCCTGAGCTAGCCATGCATGCATGGCTAGCTCAGGAATTCTGGGAGTTGAAGTCCACAGGTCCTCAAAGAACCGTAGTTTGGCCACCCCTGTGATAAATGATTATCCTTGTTGACTTGGAATTCTGAAAGTTTTTGAGAACTTCAGGGCACCAGGTTGAAGAAGACTGAGCTAGGCCAGACAAGGAATAATGGATGGAAATTGATCAAGGAGAGATTCAACCTAGAAATAAGGAGAAATGTTCTGACAGTGAGAAAATCAATGGAACAGAAGTTGCCTTCGGAAGTTGTGGGAGCTTCATCACTGGAGGCTTTCAAGAAGATATTGGGCTGCCATTTGTCAGAAATGGTGTAGGGTTTCCTGCTTACACAGGGGGGTGGACTAGATGACCTCAAGGTCCCTTCCAACTCTGTTAATCTGTTAGAATCTGTTAGATCTTGAAGGAAAGTTTGAATGCTCCGGAGATGAAACTGTTTAAGCAGCTCCTTCTCAGAATAAAACTGAGGTGGGAAGTGGCAGGGTGGAAAGACAGAGGCAAGATTTTATTTATCCTGGGTTTATGGACAGAAGCTTTCAGGGTTTCCTTTGTTTTTCCAACTCAATCAATTCAAGCGTGCTTTAGGGCCCACACTAAAAAATTTCATAAGTTTCCTGTCTCAAAGGTCTGAAAAACCACACAGCAATTTTCAGTAAGTGAAGCCACAAGTCTTTCCAGGCAGGGTGGTGAGGAGAAAAAGGTCGCCTCTCCCTGATTTAAGACTGTAAAACTTTAAGAAGAAATTCTTTCGTTTGCAAAATTGTCGTGTTTTTGAGATGTTATCTGAGAACTGGGTAGGACTTGCTCATCAGAACAGAGACTCACAGAGCTGGGAGGAAGAGTAAATAACTGAGCAAGCTGCCAGGACATTTAACCCACCCTAGAACTTGCCCAGAGTCAGCTATGGGAAGAAGGGAAAGCTGCCTACATTTAGATGATGGCCACCTGTCAGTCCTTCGAGATAGACCCAGCCAGGAAACACACTCCGTAAGATGGCTAGAAGCAGGGGTGGGTTCCAACTTACCTCGCTGCCAGTTCGCTCCCTCTGGTGCCACCACACAGCGCAGGAGGGAGCAAACAAAATTTTTTATGAATTTGCCAATTCCATGGGAGTTATGGGTCCCAGATTTTGGACACATTCTGGACACATTCTGTAATAGCAATAGCAATAGCACTTGTATATCGTTTCATAGTGCTTTTACAGCCCTCTCTAAGCGGTTTACAGAGTCAATATGGCCCCCAACAATCTGGGTCCTCATTTTACCCATCTCGGAAGGATGGAAGGCTGAGTCAACCTGGAGCCGGTGAGATTTGAACTGCCAAACTGCGGCTAGCAGTCAGCTGAAGTAGCCTGCAGTACTGCACTCTAACCACTGCGCCACCTCGGCTCTTAGCCCATTTGAGATACCTTGGTTCAAAAATTGTTACCCTATGAGTTTTAGTAGTATATACAGTAGATGGTGGTGAAAGTACGGGATTAGGAGATTGGAAATAGGACTATGGGAAATTTAGATTTTAGTCCCCATCAGCCACAGAAGCTCCCTGATGGAAACTTGAGTCAACGTCCCAAAGATGTTTTTTTCAAAAGGCGACTGGGTTTTCTTTGTTTTTGCTTGAAGAAGTTTTGCTTCTCATTTAAGAGGTTTTCGCTTTTCATCCAAGAGGCTTCTTCAATTCCAAGAACTGAAGAAGCTTCTTGGATGAGAAGCAAAACGTCTTTCAGGCAAAAACAAAGAAAGTCCAGTTGCCTTTTGAAAAGGCACCTTTGGGACAATCATGACCTGGATGACCAAGAATCTCCATAGACATTGAGTCAATGTCTTTCAATCAGTGGTGGGTTCCTACCGGTGCGGTGCGGAGCACAGCTCAGGTAGGAGCCCGGCGATGACATCATTTTGGGCGCTTCTCCGCGTCCTGAGCTGTCGGGGGAAAGCCCTCCCACCCGCTTTTGTGTGAATACTGACCTTTATTCTTCCTCCGGAGCACAACTGAGAAGCTCCTCAGCTGTGTTTCGGCTTGTAATGTCGTCCTGAGCATACGCGGAAGTGAAATCGCACGGTGGGACGCGCTTTTACTTCCGCGAATCCTCGCGATGCGCACCGGTAGCGAACGTAACCGGAACCTTCCCCTGCTTTCAATCCAAGACCCAACATGTTGTAGGGTTAAGATGTTAGGCTGAGGACAATAGCAAGTACCAGTACCAAGCATGGAAGCCCACTAACTGCTGAATGGGCTACTTACTCTCAACCTACTTACACAGTAGTTGTAAAAAGAGCCAAGATGGCACAGTGGTTAAATGCAGCACTGCAGGCTACTTCAGCTGACAGCTAGTTCAGCAGTTCAGCTGTTCAAATCTCACTGGCTCAAGGTTGACTCAGCCTTCCATCCTTCTGAGGTCGGTAAAATGAGGACCCAGATTGTTGGGGGCAATATGCTGAACTCTGTAAACCGCTTAGAGAGGGCCGTAAAGCACTATGAAGCGGTATATAAGTCTAAGTGCTATTGCTATTATGATAAAGTGACCAGATTTTTTTTTTAAGCGGGACATTTTTTTTAAAGGGGGGGCGGGGCCGCCTGGACATCGCCATTTGAGTTTTGCGCATGCGCAGAACGCTGCGCATGCGCAGAGGGAAAAAGTCAAGAGCTGAGTACGGGGCACGGGGCGGGGCAGGCAGGAAGGGGCGCCGGGCTGCAGGCCGGCAGCGGCGGAGGGTCGCTTGAACTCGCTTCCTGCCGCGGACCGCATTCACGCGCGGCGGCGGCGACAGCAGCAAGCCCGGAGCGCTCGCCCGGAATTGGAGTCAGCGAGCAGCCCAGCATCGGAGCTCTTCCCCCGCCTTCTCCATCCTCCAGGGTCGCCACTGCGGGGGTTCCGTCTCTCCGGTGGTGCCTGCGTTGGAAGGGAAGGGGGGGAAAGGCGGCCTGTGGGGCTTGGCACGGCTGGGAGTTGCGAGGCGGCGTAGCAACCGGGCTGTTCCTCCGGGTGTGCTAAAGTGCTCGAGTTTTTTCTCTCTCACACACACATGCACAACCTTCCAACGACCGGGAAGTCGTGCTGGGAGATCCAGTCCGACCCGGTCGTTGGAAGGTTGTGCATGTGTGTGTGTGTGAGAGAAAAAACTCGAGCACTTTAGCACACCCGGAGGAACAGCCCGGTTGCTACGCCGCCTCGCAACTCCCAGCCGTGCCAAGCCGCGCAGGCTGCCTTTCCCCCCCTTCCCTTCCAACGCAGGCACCACCGGAGAGACGGAACCCCCGCAGTGGCGACCCTGGAGGATGGAGAAGGCTGGGGAAGAGCCCCGATGCCCAGCTGCTCGCTGACTCCAATTCCGGGCGAGCGCTCCCGGCTTGCTGCTGTCGCCGCCGCCGCTCACCCTTCAACAGCCAATCAGCGTGGGGCGCCGACAGCAGCGACGTCATCTCTCCGCGCCCGCCTTGCAGAGAGAAAGGTATGGGTGGGTGTTTTAAGGTGACCAGACGTCCCGATTTTGAGAGGGCCTGCTGCTGCTGCTGCCCCTGCGGCTGGGCCCAACCTGGCCGTCCTCGAGTGCCTGCAGGCCGATTTTTTGAAAGAATGCCCTAGTCGTGCATTCTTTCAAAAAATCGGGACTTTTTAGAGGGCGGGCGGGACGCGGGACAAATGATGAAAAAGCGGGTCTGTCCCGCCAAAATTGGGACGTCTGGTCACCTTATATTATGAGGAAAATTGAGAAGAGAGAAAGCTAAGCATGTTACCTTTTGCTCTTGAATGAAAAGTGGAATATACATCTAGTAAATAGATAGTAATTAGTGATGCTTCCCAAGAGAATTTGAAAGGCAAAAATATCCTACATCCTATATCTTTGCATGCTTCTGGCACAAATATCCCCAAAGTGTTGCTTTTCATCACTTTCTGGCTAACATCCATACAAAGAATGCAAATGGCTTTTCTCAGAAATGGCTAAAGGCAATCTTCCCCTATTTATCCACATCATCTAACACCATTTACCACTTTCTAGGTTTCAGCATTTCCTTCCACGTTGCGTACCTTTTCCAGAGAACCCATGGACCCATGGGTATTGAATTTTGCTTTTTAGTTAAAGGAAATGATGGGAAATGGGATACTTCTTGGCTTCACATAGCATTTTATAATACTTTAATTAATCTCCTCAGGAACAAGTATCTGGAACCTCTGCAAAA
Organism: Diadophis punctatus similis; assembly: GCA_023053685.1. Taxonomy (NCBI): domain Eukaryota; kingdom Metazoa; phylum Chordata; class Lepidosauria; order Squamata; family Dipsadidae; genus Diadophis; species Diadophis punctatus. The sequence goes on along the minus strand of JALIGW010000001.1, from coordinate 10,621,614 downwards.
AAGTTAAGATTTTACCTAAAATTAAAAGTAAAATCTTAAAAATAAGATTTTACTTAAAATAAAAATAAAATCTTAAAAGTAAGATTTTACTTAAAAGCCAGTGCAGTCCTAGGCTCATTAACGGAGGGATAAAAACCAAGATCACATGAAATGTTAGTACTTTTTTATAATTCCTTGGTAGGACCACACTTGTGTCCAGTTTTGGTCGTCATGATGTAAAAAAAGATGTTGAGACTCTAGAAAGAGTGCAGAGAACAACAACAAAGATGATTAGAGGTGTTAAGGAGTTATTGTGCTGTTGAGCACATACACAGTGAAATAGTAATTGTGGTTTTTGGTGTTGCAGTTTGATATGAATGCTATTCAGTCAATAAACAGAATACGTTTAGTATTTACAAAATAGTTTGCTTCTAGTAGTAGCAAAGTTCAATAGGAAGTCCAAGTCATACACAGTTAGTTCAGTCAATGTGAAGTTTCTTCTTCTTGCCTATCTTTGTTTTAACTAACAAAGATTACAGCTAACATTCAAATCTACACTATCACAGATAGTTAGTCTTTTCACAGCAACTCTTCAAGTAATTCTACACAGACACTAAGTCAATTACTCAACAGTGAAGTAGCAGAGAGATTCAGCAGTCCGGAACACACGGAACACAGAGTCAATCACAATCACAATCACAATAACATTCTGAGCATGCTCTCTTGCTGCCTTATATAGTTATCAGCCTTCAATGCAGTTAAAGCGATACACACATAACATTGATTTGTGGCTTGTTCATATATTAGCAATCCAATCGTTTGAACAGGGTTCTAACAAGGGGACTGGAGGCTAAAGCATATGAAGAACGGTTGCAGGAATTGGGTATGTCTAGTTTAGAGAAAAGAAGGACTAGGGGTGACATGATAGCAGGGTTCCAATATTTGAGGGGGGCTGCCATAAAGAAAAGGGGGTCAACTTATTTTCCAAAGCACATGAAGACAGCAGAACAAGAAGCAGTGGGTGGAAACTAATCAAGGAGAGAACCAACCTAGAATTAAGAAGAAATTTCCTGACAATTAGAATAATTGATCAGTAGAACGACTTGCCTCCAGAAGCTGTGGGTGCTGATTGGACAACCATTTGTCTGAAATAGTATAGAATTTCCTGCTTGAACAGGGGTGTTGGACTAAACAGGGGTCTCCAACCTTGGCAACTTTAAGACTTGTGGACTTCAACTCCCAGAGTTGAAGTCTTTGCTGGCTGAGGAATTCTGGGAGTTGAAGTCCACAAGTCTTAAAGTTGTCAAGGTTGGAGACCCCTGGACTAGAAGACCTCCAAGGTCCCTTCCAACTCCATTATTCTGATAAGATGGATGCTGAACTGGGAGCTTGTTGCAAGCCCAACAGGCTCGCTCTCCCTGAGCTATAATCCCTGCCTGTTTTTTTCATGAGTGCTTGTTATGAGAACACACAGGAAACTTACATCAAGTCCAACAAGCTGACTCTTTCTCTGGTGCCTACCAAATTTGTCCAACCTAGCAACTTTCAAAGTGCCGACACAACCATTGCGACTATTACGCTGCTATAATATCTGGAGTGTGCCCGACCAGATGGAAAATGTGATTTTCAAAGTGTGTTTTGCACAAGCCATAAAACTGATGAACTCAATTGTTTCTCTTGCTTCCTTGGGACTTAAACAACCTCAACAGAATATCTTCAAGAGTCCTCACCTTTGTTTCTAAAGTCTGGATAGAAAGTGCACTCTAAAATAAGAAGAGTGAATTTAAAAGCAAGAGCTCTGTGTGTGTCTGTGTGTGTGTGTGTGTGTGTGTGTGTGTGTGTGTGTGTGTGTGTGTGTTACCAAAAAAAGACAAGAGAATGAAACTAGCACACCAATCCACACTATGTTTCATTTCCAAACTGAGCTGTGAAAGCTTCTCACAGTTCTTCATCATACAAAATGTATGAACATAGCAATAGCACTTAGACTTATATACCGCTTCATAGTGCTTTACAGCCCTCTCTAAGCGGTTTACAGAGTTCAGCATCTTGCCCCCAACAATCTGGGTCCCCATTTTACCGACCTCAGAAGGATGGAAGGCTGAGTCAACCTTGAGCCGGTGAGATTTGAACAGCTGAACTGCTGAACTAGCAGTAGTCTGCAGTGCTGCATTTAACCACTGCGCCATCTCGGCTCATATAGTTCCACACCTCCCCATTGCTATTTAGTGGTAGACTGTTGTTAAACTTGGAGGCTTAAGTAATTTTCCCACCCAGCAAGCTTGCCTTCAGAAGTTGTGGGTGCTCCAACACTGGAGTTTTTAAAGAAGGGGTTGGACAACCATTTGTCTGAAATGGTGTAGGGTTTCCTGCCTGAGCAGGGGGCTGGACTAGAAGACCTCCAAAGTCCCTTCCAACTCTGTTATTCTGTTAAGGTTATCCAGAGATAAAGACTTGCCATCTTGCTCTAATTTCCTGCTTTGTTTAATACATTTATTATATAGAATAATGTTTCTCAACCTTGGCAACTTGAAGATAGGTGGACTTCAACTCCCAGAATCCCTCAGTCTACCCACCTTTACGTTGCCAAGAAACACTGATCTAGAGTGTTTCTAGCCATCAGTTCCAGGCAACACAAATTTTATTTCCTTTCCCAGTTATAGTTCCATAACAAGAACTGGACAAAGGTCAGCACCCAGACTCTGCGGTCTGGACCACATCCCCTTTAATTTCTCCATGAATAGCTGCACTTTTATCACATCATCCATATTGGACCAGTGTAGGAAATACAGAAGTAGCAGCAAATCTTAGCTAATCACAGAATACTGTTATAAACTAAACATTGGGATGGTTATATACGTAAGAGATGAGCCTTTAGCCAAGCCCATTCTATCCCAGTTCAGAAGTCAACCTCAAACAGGACTTGAAAAAGGTTCTTGAGGATCTATCTTGTCAAAGACAACTTCTCTATCACTCTGGTCCATCATCGGTTTAGCTCCCCCCCCCCGGCCCCCCAGCACCTCTGTCTCCCTGAGGATTGATACACCAACAATCACATCACTTCATAAGCAACTCTCAACTTCAGCCGTTGAGTTACTTAGCCTGGCTGGCTAAGGAATGCTGGGAGTTGAAGTCCACGTGGCTTAAAGTTGCCAACTTTCAGAAACATTGAGGTTACAGGTGGCTTCAGCTCGTATCCAGGTAGGCAAGATTTTCAACTTTTCCATTTCAGAGACGCAGTGAAATCACTTTCGGCTGAAACCTGTTATCGCACCACCATCGCCTTGCCTGCAACCTGCAATCTACATCGCTGAGCTTACGAGAAGAAGAGGGTTGGGGCCGTGGAGATCATCGTGGCTTGGATTTTGAGTTTCACGGCAGTACTTTTGTGAGTGTAATGTTTTGAAGTATGATCCGTGACATTCCCAAGAACACATTTCTGCTTTCTTGGAGAAGAGTCCAACACTTTATCCGATCGTGCCTTGCACAAAGAAATAAAACACTGCAATAAACAAGGACGTACTAAGATTGTTGGACGAGCAGGCACAAAAACAGCCAGGGAAATGATTGAAGCCTGGGAAATAGGCTCCACATCAGTCAACAGGAGTGCTGATTTACCCCAGCTTACCAAGTACTTAGGAGGCAGGAGCTTGGCAGCACAACAGCCAGGGATTTAATAGCCAGCCATCAACACCCCAATCTACATCTAAAAAGCTACACACAACAGGCAACATATAAATACCACGCACAGAACAGCCTAAAGCTCACAGAGAAGTTCCCTGAGGATGGGCTCCAGTATGAGACTGAAAGCTTGGAAAACAAAATCTGTAGTCCCTATGACTGACCCAGATTGGATCCTGCAACATTATCCCGGGAGACATATATCCACCTTCATTTGTGAATAAAACATGGCTCCTTTTTTGACCCAATACAGGTAATACTTGACTTATTTATTTATTTATTTATTAGTGACATTTATATACTGCCTCTCAGTGCAAGCACTCTCTAAGCAGTTTACACCAGTAAGCAATGTATATTTACATTGCCCCCAACAATCTGGGTCCTCATTTTACCTACTTCGGAAGGATGGAAGGCTGAGTCAACCTTGAGCCGGTGAGATTTGAAACGCTGACCTGCTGATCACAGTCAGCTAAAGTGGCCTGCAGTACCCCACTCTAACCACTGCGCCACCTCGGCTCTTTTATGATCACAATTGGAGCCAGAATTTTAATTATGACCACAATTGGGGCCAGAATTTTCATTGCTAAGCAAGGGGGCTGTTAAGTGAATTGTGCCTGATTTTATGACCTTTTTTTTTTGCCATGGTTGTTAGGCGAATCACTGCAGTTGTTAAGTGAATTACATAGTTGTTAAGTAAATCCAGTTTCCCCCATTGACACTGCTGGTTGGAAGCTAGCTGTGAAGGTTGCAAATGACGATCACATGACTCTGGGACACTGCAACCATCATCAATAGATGCCAGTTCCCAACTGTCCCAAATTCTGATCAGGTGACTGTGGGAATGCTGCCACGCTTGTATGTGCGAGGAACGGTCATAAATCACTTTTTACCTTGCCGTTATAACTTTGAACGATCGCTAACAAATGGTTGTATTTCAGGGTTTACATGTACAAGGGGCTCCATTTCACTAATAGCAGAAGCAACAGAATTAAAAGTACTGTTTAAAGCATGATTGACCCAATAAAACAGAAGCATCTAAAAAAAAAATTGCATCCCACATCTTTAGCAGCCTCTCTGTCAGAAGTAGTATTCAGCCGGTTTGCACCGGTTCGCACGAACCGTTGGCGGAAATTTGGCCAAGGTCGCTGAACCAGTAGCGATGGCCGGCTGGCCAGGCCCCCAAACCAGTCCCCCTGTCGCTGCTCACTCACCCCGCCCACCATGTTCGTCACCATGTTCTTCACGCATACGCATCCCATTGCCTTGCAAGTCCAATGGGATGCGTATGCGCAAAGAACATGGCGGTGACGGCAAAGCAGCAGCTTTTTCCGCGACCTCCGGTACTTTTCGGCAGCCTGCGGCCAGCCACCGCAGCTACAAAGCGGCTCTCAAAGAGGTGGCAGCTGGGAGGCTTCTTTGCCAGCCGTTTTCCAGCAGCGAGAATTACCTTTAATGGGGTTACCTAGAAGCCAAAAAATGAAATCCACACCACCACCATGGTTATTATTCTACCCAACTCCCAAGGATTCGGGGCAATTTTAAATCCCACTTAGACTCAATCTTAGAATAACTTTATTGTCACTTTAAATGTACACAAATTGGCATACATTAAAATGAAATTTTGTTGCATACAGCTCTCAAAGGGTCACTACTCCATACATAACTTCATACATAAATGTGACGATAGACAGACAGACAGACAGACAGACAGACAGACAGACAGACAGACAGACAGACAGACAGACAGACAGACAGATAGTGCATGTACCCACATATGCAATAGCACTGAGATACCGCTTTACAGTGCTTTACAGCCCTCTCTAAGCAGTTTACAGAGTCAGCCTATTTCCCCCAACAATTTTGGGTCCTCAGAATTTTACCCACCTTGGAAGGACGGAAGGCTGAGTCAACCTTGAGCCTGGTGAGATTTTAACTGCCAAATTGCAGGCAGCCGGCAGTCAGCAGAAGTAGCCTGCAGTACTGCACTCTAACCACTGCGCCACCACAGCTCATATACCGGTATTACATGACTCAGAGAAACAACACGGTCTAGTTCGGATGTAGACATGTACATGGCGAGAAAAACAAATCTTGCGAGTTTACCCGACGGATGGCCTAGGGAACAAAGCTGTTACAGAATCTGGAAATCCTGCTAGGAATACTTCGAAACCTCCTCCCAGAGGAGAGCAACAGAAATGGACCGTGAAGTGGGCGTGTGGGGTCTCTAACAATGCTTCGAGCTCTTAGCACACAGCACTTATAGTCTTGGCAACTTGCATTTAGCAAACCAACTTCTAAACTAACTCCTAAGCTACCTTCTCCCTGTTATTATACAATACGCGACTGTGTTTTTGTGGGTTTTTCTGCATGGCCGGTCAGCCCATGCTCTGGGACATTAACATCTTGATAGACAAGAAGGCCTTACGCAAAAACCTTTTGCATCAGTTACCCATTTAAGTTACAGGAAAGACTGGCTGTAAAGTAGGGGAAAGGGGAAGGCTGCTTAGGCAGGGCTACGCTGGGGAATCCTCCTTTCCAAGGACATTAGCGGTGCTCGGAAAGCAGAGGTGGGTTCCTCCCGGTTCGGACCGGTTCGCCCGAACCGGTAGCAAACCACTGGTGACGTCACGGAGCCGGTTCGGTCGGTGCCGGTCCGTGGATGCCGCCATCTTTTTTTTATTTTTTTTGGGAGGGGGGGTTTTGGGAATTTTTGGCACTGCGCATGCGCACATGCGGCCATGAGGCGCGGCCACGCAGCGCGAGAGGAAGCGAACCGGCAGCGAGGTAAGTTAGAACCCACCCGTTTGAAAGGCATTGAGAAATTTATCAGATATATTTGTGGGCCCCTCCAAGTTCAATCTCTGCCTCTCCCTTTGCATTGTTAGACCAAACTGGCTACGAGCCGGATGAATACAGGTAGTCCTCAACTTACAACAGCTCATTTAGTGACCGTTCAAAGTTACAACGGCACTGAAAGGAAGCGACTTATGACCGTTTTTCAGAGTTACAACCATTCCAGCAATCATATGATCAAAATTCAGATGCTTGGCAACTGTGTCCAGGGGTCATGTGGTCCCCTTTTGCGACCTTCTGACAAGCAAAGTCAATGGGGAAGTCAGATTCACTTAGCAACCACCTTACTCACTTGTCAACTGCAGTGATTCACTTAGCAACTGTGGGCAAGAAATGTCGTAAAATGGGGGGAAACTCACTTAACAAATGTCTCACTTAGCAACTGAAATTTTGGGCTCAATTGGGGTCGTAAGTTGAAAACTACCTGTATCGCCTCCCTGCAGAAAACCTTAAATCATTTTTTTTTTAATCTTGCATTGCCAGTTTTTATTCTTTTTGTCTTTTTGAAAGAAAGAAAGAAAGAAAGAAAGAAAGAAAGAAAGAAAGAAAGAAAGAAAGAAAGAAAGAAAGAAAGAAAGAAAGAAAGAAAGAAAGAAAGAAAGAGGAAGTGAATAGCATCACACATATAGTACACACCAGAGAGCCCTTCTAACCCTTAAAAAAGCCGGCTAAAAAAGCAAACCAATAAATTCCCATCTGCTTGTTTAGGTCAAACTACGCAAAGAAAATCTTTCTGTGCCAAAAATTTCAAATAACAGCACGTCTATAAACACAGAAGATTGAAAACATCTGTTGAAAATGTAGAAATACACAATGAAAGAAGCAGAGGTCTGTTCCTAATTGTCTCAATGGCATATTTCTTAATGGAAATTGTTCGATATATAAATTGCTTCTCTAGGTGAATAATTATATTTTCTCAGATGCATATTTTACCAGAAAGAAAATTAACTCCCAGACCAAAAGATTTTGCAAGTAACACTTATTGAAATGTCAGAGCTCATTTTTGGAGGTTTGGGAGGAGGACAGATAAAATACAGAAGTTTAAACTAATACAATTGGCAGGGTAGAAAATTGAATTAGCTGCTATGATTTTCATCCTACTGTGCTATGCATTGGCTCAATGTATATGTTGCACCATGCTATGGTCTATTTAATCATGCTGAAGTTTTATTAAATAAAACAATTGGCTGAATTCCCACATCACTCTAATATTTTATAAACTTGGCAACTTTAAGATGTGTGGAGGCCAACTCCCAGATTTCCCCAGCTAGCATGCTCAGTAGGGATTTCTGGGAGTTGAAGTACATACATCCTAAAGTTCAGGGGCGGGTTCCTCTTACCTGCCTACCAATCCGCTGCACATGCATCATCTCGTTTTGCGTGTGCATCCCTTCACGCAATTTTGCTTCCTGCACATGCGCATAAGCAAAATCTCGCGAGGGGACGTGTGCGCGAGATTTTGGTGATTTTTTGCTTCCGTAAACCAGAAGCAAAAAATCGCCAAAATCTCTCTCGCGGGCGCGTCCCCTTGCGAAATTTTGCTTCCGCGCATGCGCAACAAGCAAAAAAAAGCCCAAAAATTCCAGAAAAAAGATGGCGCCGCGCATGCATGGATGCATGCATGCATGCATGCATGCATGCATCCATCCATCCATCCATCCATCCATCCATCCATCCATCCATCCATCCATCCATCCATCCATCCATCCATCCATCCATCCACAATATATCTATATCTATTTCTCTGTCAGTCTCTCTGTCTCTCTCTGTCTCTCTGTCTGTCTATCTATCTATCTCTCTACCTACCTACCTACCAGGGGCGGGTTGCACGCTTACCGATGCCGGTGCGCTGCGCGCACATTTCCACATTTCGGGGGGCGCATCCTCGTGTGATTTTGCTTTTGCGCATGCGCGGAAGCAAAATCGCGCCAAAATCTTGTGAGGGGACGTGCGTGAGAGAGATATTTCGGCACGATTTTGCTTCCGCGCATGCACAGAAGCAAAATCGCCCAAAAATTCTCAGAAAAAGATGGCGACGTGCGCGACAGACCGGCGGAGACGGCTCCGGAGCGGTCGCACGCAAATTGCGCAATCGTCCGCTCCCTACCAGAGCTATGCACTAGACAGCTCCGGCAGGAACCCACCATTGCTACCTACCTACCTATCCATCATAGAGAGAGAACATTGTAGTTGTCTTCAATAAAAGCATAGTCTTATCCTGGCTAAGATAATTGCATAATATGCTTAAGGCAAAACTATGTAGTTTTATTTATGCTTACTCAAAATATTTCCGAGATAACTTTCAAGGTTAGGAATTCTCCCCAAGCAACTCACAATAAAACTTCATGCTATAAAAACCACATAAAAACACTCAGTATTGATAAAATCCCCAGATGCCAAGAGTGAAAACTTTTCACCCAGTCAATACAGTACTAAGAAAAAAAGTCAAGGCATAGATGCAGTTCAAACTAGACTTGATTTATACAGTACACTCCAATGAAAAAAAAAATACTTTCAAGTTTTCTCTTTAGAAATTGAGCAACAGAGCCACTGCAGAAAATACGTTCTGATAGAGATGATGGATAGATGGATGGATGGATGATTGGATGGATGATAGGGATACATATACTGTAGACAGACAGACAGACAGACAGATATTGTGGATGGATGGATGGATAGGTTAAAATGCATATCAATTTATAACTTTTTTGAAATGTGTTTTTCTGGATTTTTTGTTGTTATTCTGTCTCTCACTATTAAAATAAACCTACCATTAAAATTACAGACTGATCATTTCTTTCTCAGTGGGCAAACGTACAAAATCAGCAGGAGATCAAATACATTTCTCCCCCGCTGTATTTATCTCAACATTTACAATAGTAAAATTAAGATGTATTCATTGTTGCTACTACTTCTCTTCATCATTTTATACACGCATGCGCGCACACACACACACACACACACACACACTGGGATGATGTGATCCCCTTTTGCGACCTTCTGACAAGCAAAGTCAATGGGAAGCCAAATTCACTTAAGAACTGTGTTACTAACATAACAGCTGCAATGATTCACTTAACAACTCTGGCAAGAAATGTCATAAAATGGGGCAAAATTCACTTAACAATTGTCTCACTTAGCAGCATAAATTTTGGGCTCAATTGTGGTCGTAAGCCGAGGACTAACTATACATTGAACAACGGTGCACCCATTATCACTGCACAGATAGTCCTCAAATTACAACCATTCGTTTAGCAATGTCACTGAAAAAAGTGGGACGAGTCCTCGAACTTATGACCGTTGCAGCATCCCCATGGTCAAGTGATCACAACTCCCAGAATTCCCCAGCCAGCAGACATTTTAAACTTGTCAGGTTTGGAAAACACTGATCTAGCTATTCCACGCATCTGAGGAAATCAGCTGGCAGCTCACAAACCTTTTTCATAACAAGCGTATTTATGAACTCTTTTCATAACCCTTCTAAACTCCTGATTTTTCAGTGGATTAGAAAGACAGTAAATAAAGAGGCAATACACAAATACGATATACAGAATGCATCAAAAAAGTAAGCCACAATTAAACAATTAAAATTAGAAAGTAGCGAAGTGGAGAAAAATATAATCCAAAGGTTGTGATACATAAATTAGAGCAGGGGTGTCAAACTCAATTTCATTGAGGGCAGCATCAGGGTTGTGTTTGACCTCGGGGGGGGGGCGTGGCTAGGGGGGGGCGTGGCCAGCTTGATGTCACTCATGTCAGCGGCGTCTGTGGTGGCCCGAGTGCTCTGTCAGCAAAAATGGGCTCCGGAGCTCTGTTTTCAGCCGCGATGGTCTCCTGCCGCCCTCTGCCAGTGAAAACAGAGTTCGGGGAGGTGGTTGCCCAAACTCCATTTTCACTGGGAGAGAGCTGGAGCTGGAGGCTGTCACGGCTGAAAACGGAGCCTGGGAGGGTCACACGCGGCCCTCCCGAGCTCCATTTTCCCTGGCAGAGGCACCGCGGGCTGGTCCTTTGCTGTTTCTAGGGTAGCCCCATGGGCCAGATCTAAGCCCCCCATGGGCCGGATCCAGTGGTGGGTTCCTACCAGTGCGGTCCACTCTATAGCACCGGTAGCGGCATGCTGGTGACGTCACAGTACCGGTACGGTCGGTTGCCGGTGCCTGGGTACCGCCATTTTTTTTTAAATGTAATTTTTTTAAAAAAAAATTTCTTCTGTGCATGCCCAGAAGCCGAGTTTCCAGCACTGCTCATGCGCTGCCTTCCTACCCCACAGTGAGTCCAAGCATGGGAGGATGGCTGAGGGAGCACGTGAGATGCTGAAAGAACGGGCGGCAGGAGCTATCTCCATTCCCCTCCCTTCAGCAGTCTGAGAAGCCACGAACGTGCGGTGATGATCCTAGGCATTTTCGCACGTTCGCTTCTCGAGCTGCTGAGGGGAACGGGCGGCAGGACCTATCTCAGTTCCCCTCCCTTCAGCAGTCCGAGAAGCCACGCCCACCCGGTCACATGGCTGGCAAGCCACACCCACAAAATAAGCCACGCCCACAGAGTGGTAGTAAAACAATTAGGAACCCAGCCCTGGCCGGATCCCGCACACGGGCCTTGAGTTTGACACCCCTGAATTAAAGGTTGGGGAGACAGGTCTTTATTTCACCCAGAACAACGTAATCCACACAAATACAAAAAGGATCAATGAATTCGGGGGCAACGTAAATTTTCCAAAGTATTTGGAAAAACTTTAACTGAGGACTGGGCAGACATTATGGTCACAGGGTGAATACTTCTCTCTTTTATGGGCAGGCAGACAAATTAAATAATGAATTTTTATTCCTTAGAATGGGTAAGGAAACAGAATACCAAGGAAGAGTGACTCACCCACCCTGAGCACTGCAACATTTTGATGCAGCACCCATTGGTTCCTGCCCCAAAAACATTTGAGGTTAAGTCTTGCAACACAACCCTAAAACTACCCAGGAAAACCCAAAGTTGAGAAAAAACACACCATGTGTTTCCAGTGTTTTCCACTAGTAATATGCATGGCCACCTGCAACCCTTGAGCTCCATTGTCGCTGGGAGAGGCACCGCGGGCCGGTCCTTCACTGTCTCCAGGGAGGCCCCACGGGGCAGATCTAAGCACCCCGCGGGCTGGATCCGGTCCCTGGGCCTTGAGTTTCACACCCCTGCTCTACTGCTATCACATTCAGGAGCCAAGCTTAAAATCTATATTTACACATCTCAAACAATGTTTAAGCCATGCTTATTAATGCTATTGTACACTTTTTCTAACTCAACAAATGTGCATAACAGCCCTACTTTTGTCAAAAATACAACTGATACCTCCCCGCTTTGTCTGGTACAAAATCACATTGTGCTGATTTTTAACAGCTATCCCTTTTTGATCACAATACCTTCGCAGGTGCACCTTTAACAAGGGCACAGGAACAGATCTATTTCTTTCTTGGATTTCATTTAGTAATTTCTTCTCTTTTTCAATTGCTCTTCTCACATGCCAAGGAGCAACTTTTCATAATTACAATGAAGACAGCCAGTCCTAGACTTACAACAGTTTAAGTTGTTTAAGTTTAAATTTACAATGGTTTAGTGACCATTCAAAGTTACAACGGCACTGAAAAATGTAACTTAGGACCATTTTTCAGAGTTATTGACCTTTGCGGCTTCCACATGATCCTGTGATCAAAATTCAGATACTTGGCAACTGGTTCACATTTATGACGGTTGCAGTGTCCTGGGGTCATGTGATCCCCTTTTGCTACCTTCTGACAAACACAGTCAATGGGAAGGCCAGATTCACTAACTACAATGGCGGGCTACTAACTTATCAACTGCAGCTATTCACTTAACAATGGTGGCAAGGAAGGTCGTAAAATGGGGCAAAGCTCACTTAACAAATGTCTCACTTAACAACAGAAATGTTGGCTCAATTGTGGTTGTACATCGAGGACTGCCTGTACCAATGGATCCATAGAAACGGATTCCATAATCCACCATGTCTTTGGTTAATTTCAGCTTTTACATACAGTAAAATTTGTGGTGGAATCAGGGGCTAAAGGATTAAAGAGGTACTCCAGCCTAGAATCCCCTGTAGTGTAGGAGATGACCAGGCTGAGTGGTGGGTTCCTACCGGTGGTGGGTTCCTACCGGTGCGGTCCACTCTGTATCACTGGTAGCGGCCCGCTGGTGATGTCACAGTACCGGTGCGGTCGGTTGCTGATGCCTGGGCGCCGCCATTAAAAAAAATTTTTTTTAATTTTTTTAAAAAATTTCTTCTGCGCGTGCCCAGAAGCCGAGCTTCCAGCAATGTGCATGCGCTGCCTTCCTACCCGACAGTGAGTCCAAGCAGGGGAGGATGGCTGAGGGAGCGCGTGAGACGCTGAAAGAATGGGCGGCAGGAGCTATCTCCATTCCCCTCCCTTTAGCAGTCCGAGAAGCCATGAAGGCGCGGTGATGATCCTAGGCATTTTCGCACGTTTGAGACTTCTCGAGCTGCTGAGGGGAGGGGGAATGGGCGGCAGGACCTATCTCCATTCCCCTCCCTTCAGCAGTCCAAGAAGCCACGCCCACCCAATCACATGACTGGCAAGCCACACCCACAAAATAAGCCATGCCCACAGAGTGGTAGTAAAAAAATTAGGAACCCGCCCCTGGGCTGACCCCATGGAAGGGGTCAAACACGTCATAAGTCATGAGTCCCTGCACACCCGCAAGAGATCAAGCCCAGCCCACCTTGAATGCCTCTCTTATCTGCCGCTGATTTCCCTTAACGGACAGTTGGTCAGATTCTTGTAGAGAGTTTAAGCTTGCAATAAATCTTTATACTTATTTGAACTGCCTGAATCATCTGATTATCTACCACAGTGGCTTCCAAACTTTGGGGCACCAGGGACGGGTTCCGTGGAGAAAGGTTTTTCCGCAGACCGTAGTGGGCGTGGTTTCATGTGTTGCCTGCATCCCATGGGTGGGGCTTCGCTTGTTTGCACAGTCCGGTTTCTGGCATGCTGCGGACCGGTGCCAGTCCACGGGCTGAGAGTTGGGGACCCCGGATCTACCAGTTTCCAAGGGACTAAAATCAGTCTTGCGAGATTGTTGTAAAATAAGAGATCAACAATAAAGAAACTACTCTATTCACAGAGTTGTTTTGGTTCCTTGCTCCTAATAAATTTTTTTAGTAGGATAGAAGATGCAAGTAGTCCTTGACTTACAACCACAATGGAGACCGGAATTTCCATCATAAATCATTGTGGTCATATGTGGAATTGGACCCAATTTTATGATCATTTTTACAATGGTGGTTAAGGAAATTACCATGGTTGAGTGCATCAGTGGTCATTAAGTGAATGCCACAGTGGTAATGCGAACCCATTCTTCCGAATTGGTATGTTCAGGGGTAGGATTCAAAAATATGAGCAAGGGACTATCTGCCCGCTTGCTGGGTGGCTGTGGCCATGATGGGCATGGCCTAGTCGGCCTCCTGCACCACGGCGAGGGGGATTTGCCCTCCCCAGGCTGCAGAAGCTTCCCTCGAGCCTCCGGGAGGGCAAAAACGGCCTCCCCAGGCTCCGGAGGCCTTCTGAAGGCCGGAAACAGGCCCGAACTTCCGTTAGGCCCATTTTTTGCCCTCCCGAAGCCTCTGTACGTGCCCTGCACTTACCTGCATCCAAAACGGGCCACATGGGGACTCCTGGGAGGGGAGGGGCAGGGTGGGATATGGGATTCTCTGAACTGCACAGAATCTTAGCTAGAGGTTCTCCCGAACCCCTGCGAACCTCCAGCAGCCCACCCCTGGGTATGTTTGTCAGAAACCAGCAAAGCAGGTCACAAATTGTGATCACGTGACCGCAAGACACAGCAACCGGTCATAAATGTGAGCCAAGTGCCTCAATTGCAATCACAGGTCCACGGGGAAAATATGATAGTTTTAAGTATGAGGACTGGATATAAATGTGAGAAATGAACTTTTTGCCTCCGCACGCCCCGTTTTTGGAATCGGGAAGGGGACCTGGAGGAAAGTGTTTTCGGGCAGCAGACCCATGGTCCCCTTCCCGATTCGAAGAACAGGGCGTGCGGAGGCAAAAAAAGTGCATCGCGTTTCAGGCGGTGGCCAGTTCCAGCCAGCACTGCCACTGGAAAACGCTTTCCTCCTCAATTCCCTTGATTCCCCGATGCACATTGCAGAGCCGCGTGGCCACCTCCTCCTTCTCCGCAGATTTCTCTTTCCTCCTGGCCAGATCTGCCGCCTGAAACACGCTGTTCCAGGCAACGGGGATTGGCAAAAACAAACTTCGCGTTTTCAGTCTCGGCAGCGCTTGGAACCGGCCGAAAACCACCGTCCCCGCATTTTCATGAGGGCGCACGGCTGTCAAATTGCATCGGGGAATTGGGCCAATAAGCAGCGATAGCTGGAAAGGAGGGATGTTTTGATTTTGGGGCTCCCGCTTGGCTTGGCTCCCGGGCACGGAGAGGGCTTAGGCAGTGGCGGCGGCTCCTCACATTGCTTTTTCGCCGAAGCCATCAGGCAGATCCCCCCCCCAGACCATCCCGAAGAGGTTCATTCCTCAGGCTGTGCCCCGACCCTCCTCCCAGTAATCTCAGCCCTCTTTCCCAGCCTTGTCTCTGAGGCACCTCTCGCTTGCTGGAGGAGGTTGGGGCTACATTCGGAGTATAAGACGCACCCAGTTTTTGACCCTCTTTTTGGGAATAAAAAGGTGGGACCCTCTTTTTGGGAGTAAAAAGGTGCATCTTATACTCCGAAAAATACGGTAACAGAATCTGCCTCTACCTAGGATAGAACTCACATCCTCCTGACTGTGAGGCAAGAGCTCTACCTCTAGGCTACAGTAGCTGTAGCTTACTTTCTTGCAATTTCAGCAGTGTAACATTGCCAGCAGTTTATCTCCCAGCATTTTGTCTCATTACAGCCACCGTAGTTAGTTTCATTTTACCACGTGGCTTGCAAGCCTGTCAGCTGTAGGTCAGGAGGCAAGTAATCTCTTAGTGTTCTAATAAGGCTTCTGTTTCTGTTCTGTTTGCTGCAAAGAGGTAAATTGTTAGCAGGCAGAGGCCAAAGGGTGGGGGTGGCTGGGTGGGGCTACATTCGGTGTATAAGACGCACCCAAATTTTCACCCTCTTTTTGAGGGTAAAAAGGTGCGTCTTATACTCCAAAAAATACGGTACTTATTCCAGAAGTTTAATGCATCTGGAGCAAAATAGATTGGCAATATCATTCAGTGCTGAGCTGAGCACGGGTATGAGCCGAAATAGTGATTGAGTTTTCAAAAGTGTGTCGGTGCGACAATATTTCAGGATCAAAAGGCATGTGCAGATGTACACTCACCCACCCATAGATATATGCAAGATTCCTGCCAAAGTTAATATTATTTATTGGCTATTTATACCACCTCAGCAAGTGGCAGCACCTGGTCTAGGCTTAGAAGCTAAGCAGGGTCAGGCCTGGTCAGTATTCAGATGGGAGACCATTCCATGGGGACTGAAAATTAGACTGGGAAATCATCCTTTAAAAAATACCCAGAAGGCAGCAATTAAAACTATTTCCGAACCATTGCCAAGAAAATTATACGGGTATATTCATGAAGCTACCCGGGGTCAAACCCTCATAGTGAGTTGATTTTCCTTCCTTGCTATTTATACAATAACTAAGCAAAACTCTCAGTACACAAGCCTGCCTTTGAAGGGGGAAAAAAAAACATGACGTCAAACTATCAGAAAAACAACACACACCACAGGAGGGCAAAGTTTGCTGACATGATTTTATAACTAACTTTATAGATTCTTGTTTGGTGACCTGGTTTCTTCTAAAAAAATAAATAAAACCAAACTACGTTAGGATTTATAGATTTCAGGATAGATGTTAAAATCCAATTCTTGATCTAAATCGACAATAACAAGAACTTCAAAAGGCCCTATGGGAAAACACAACAAATGTTCACAAAAAAAAAAAAACCCTGACACGTGGATGTGAGTTTGGCTTTTTATATAAGGTTTTGATCTCAAATACGCTGTGTTCAAAATTCGAGACCAGAAATCTCTGCACTTCAAAAGTTAAACACACTCAGTAACCAATGAGGTTCGGCCAATGCATCTCACAGCTTCAATTTTCCACTACTGAGAAAGATGTACGTTGTGTTTTTTTCACACACACAGGCTGGGTTTATCCAAAAAGCTTTAATCAATTTAGTGAACTTCTTAAGTGGCTGAATGCATTCAAGATGCATTCTGAGTCCTTCGGGAGTTGGGCGGCATATAAGAATAACAAAATAAAATAATAAATAAATAAAGATGCTAAATCTGTTTAGGATTAACTCTGGTTAGGTGTTTGGCAGCTAGTCCAATTCATTATTCTTTCTAAGTACAGGAAGTCCTCAACATACAACAGTTCATTTAGTGACAGTTTGAAGTTACAACGGCACAGGAAAAAAGTGACTTATGACCGTTTTTCAGACTTACGGCCATGGTAGCCTCCCCATGATCAAGTGATCCAAATTGGGATGCTTGGCAAATGGTTCGTATTTATGACGGTTGCAATGTCCCAGGGTCATGTGATCACCTTTTGCGACCTTCTCACAAGCAAAGTCAATGGGGGAAAAACAGATTCACTTAACAACCATTTTACTAATTTAACAACTGCAGTGATTCACTTTACAATCGGGGCATGGTCGTAAAATGGGGCAAAATTCATTTAGCAAATGTCTCACTTAGCAACAGAAAGTTTGGGCTCAATTGTGGTCATAGGTCGAGGACTACCTGTACTGTGTAAATCCAGAAAGTGGATGAACTCAGCCACTGCAATTAGTTAGCCATGCAGTCACAGCTGTATGTTTTTCAAGGAAGATCCTAAGTCAAGGGTCAGCAACCACTGTTCCCTCTAAGGTGCACGGCCACGCGGCCGCGCACGTGATGAGAGAACGCCGCGCGGAAGTTTCTAACTTCCGCCCGGCATTTTCTAATGGGAGAGGCTGCGCGCCTGCACGGCCATGCAAATGAAAAGAGAACGCCGCGCACCGTTTTCTGCTATTACAGGGAACATTGTCAGCAACCCGTGACTCTGGAGCCGCATGTGGCTCTTTCATCCCTCTGCTGCGGCTCCCTGTCGCTCAAAATATGCATCACAACTGCCAATGTGCGACACCCACCAACGCGCAATTTATTAAGCTTTTCGACCCCCGGTAGGCAAACCATGGATAAATCCAAGAAAAGAAAAGTTTCAGAAGAAAACAAAATCTTTAATTCAACTATATATGCTAGTTTTGTGGCCGCTCAGAAAATAGTCAGGCACGGGAAGAGTTTTGTGGCTCCCGGTGCTTTCTTTTCTGTGGGAAGCAGGTCCAAACGGCTCTCTGAGCATTTAAGGTTGCCGACCCCTGCCCTAAGTCAACGAACAGCAGGGATGATAAAACAAGATTTTTGAGAGCCTCAGATTTTATTACCCAAACCACACAAACATTCCCGGTTTCTCCTATTCCTGTTGAATTATGACCATTTTAAACCATACAGTCTGCGTTAAACCTTCTGATGGATTCTTGGGTAGGAAATGGTGGGTACTATCTCAGCAATGCCGGATTTCAAGCTTCCAGGGCAGTAGTGTTATTCACTTACCTTCACTACTGGTTCGGACATGGGAGTGCGCGTGTATGCACACGCTTGCTTCGCTCACGTGCAGCCCTTCTGTGCATGCGCAGAGCGTCCGTGATGACATCTGGGCGGGTGGGCAGAGCCTCCCGCCGCCGCTGCTACCGGTTCGCTCGAACCAAAGCGAACCGGTAGAATACCACCACTGTTCCAGGGTCATCTGGATGCCAGCTAGTCAGCTAAGAAGTATAACAACTACGGTCACTCTATCCCTTTCCCATTCTTGGCATCTGAACGTACAGGTAGTCCTCGACTTATGACTACAATAGAGCCCAAATGTTCTATTGTTAAGTGAGACATTTGTTAAGTGAGTTTTTCTCCACTTTACAACCTTTCGTGCCACAGTTGTTAAGTGAATCACTGCAGTTATTAAATTAGTAACACAGTTGCTAAATGAATCTGGCTTCCCCATTGCCTTTGCTTGTCAGAAAGTCACAAAAGGGGATTATACATATGACCCCGAGACACTGCAATCATCATAAATATGAGTCAGTGGGCAAGGGTGCCAATTTTGATCACATGACCATGAGGATGCTACAACGGTCGTAGGTGTGAAAAATGGTCATAAGTCATTTTTTTCAGTGCTATGATAACTTCAAAATGTCACTAAACAAGCTGTTATAACTCAGGGACTATCAGTACTGGAAAATGATATCCCACTATTTTTTTCTTTCCAACGGGAATGGACCAAAACAGAGAAAGTGGTTTGTAAGCAAGTGATAACCCTAATGTGAAAACACAGAGATTATTGTGTTTGAACAAGTAGCCATTGCCTGCTCTTTGGGCTTTAAAGCATCAAGAAGGGTCAACAGTCCAGATGTGGGAAAGTCAGCTAGTAGGGAGGGACAGAGTAAATTCTACGTTACTGTTGCATCCTTAGCAGGCTTGGGGAGTTGAGCTACTTCAGTGCAAAGCAGAGGACAATTTTTTTAAAAAACACCCAGATATAAGGGTATGTGGGAATGACCTTGGGGGGAAAAGGGAAGAGATGCAGAGAACAGAGGGTGTAGCCCCCAGCTGCATAAGCGGTAGAGAAAGAAACTGAGAAAGGATCCTCCCTAACTTATCAGGCCATAAAAGGAGGCTGTGGCAGGAGATCTGAACTTTCAGACACACAAGATTCTGTTAATCTGGCCTTACGTAGTAAAGTTGAATTTGCTCATCTGTCTGCTTCCTGTCTGGTCTACCTAGGAAGACTGAGAACGAGTTGCTAACCCACATTGATGAAGATATTCAATAGGACTAGAACTGAGAATCTAGCTTTTTCCTCCCTAAAAGTGGCTGAAAATTTGGGTGCGTCTTATACTCTGAATGTAGCTTTTTTGGAGCTTTTTTTTCAGCCCTAACTAGGTGCTAACGATCTTCCCAGCTCTTACCTTGCAGGCTTTTTCATTGTTACTCTCTCCAAAGAAGGTTTTTTCAGCCCTAAGTCTTTGCAGGGTTTTTTCTCATTGCTCTACTTGCTCTGAATAAGTTTTTTTTCTAGCCCTAACCAGGTGCTAATGATCTTCCCAGCTCTTACTGGCTTGCAGGCTCTTTCATTGTTACTCTCTCCAAATAAGATTTTTTTAAATCCTAACCAGGGGATAAAATAATGTGCTGAAGCTGACCAGACTAAGGACGTTAGCCAGATGAATACCTGGTAGGAAGATTTTTTCCTATTTTCCTCCCCAAAAACTAAGGTGCGTCTTATACTCCGGTGCGTCTTATACTCCGAAAAATGCGGTACTTTTATGGGAGAGGCAAGACTAAAAAAAACACCAAGCATGGACAACCAACCATGCTGGAACACTAAGAATAAAAAACAAAATGCAAAATCCTTCATAGAATTAGGTGCAACCCAAATGACACAAAAGTTTGCCCTCCCTCAACACATTTGAACAAGCCAGTGACAAACCCAGCAGCTGCATTTATAGTATAAGTAGTCCTCGGTTTACAACAGTTCATTTAGTGACCATTCAAAGTTACAACGGCACTGAAAAAAAGTGATTTAGGATTGTTTTTTCAGAGTTTATGAAAATTGCAGCATCAATTGGTCACATGATCAAAATTCAGCCGCTTGGCAATTGACTCATATTTATGACGGTTGCAGTGTCCTGGGGCCTTGCGATATTCTGACAAGCAAAGACAATGGGGAAGCCTTGAATTCTGACCACAATGGAGCCCAAAATTTCTGTGCCTAAGTGAAACATTTGTTAAGTGAATTTTGCCCTGTTTTACAACTTTTCTTGCCACCATTGTTAAGTGAAGTCACTCATTTGTTAAGTTAGGAACAGGGTTGTTAAGTGAATCTGGCTTTCCCATCAACTTTGCTGGTCAGAAGGTTGCAAAAGGAGATGACATGACTCCAATACGCTGCAACCGTCATAAATATGAGTCAGTTGCCGTTAAGTCCGTTTTTTTCAGTGCCGTTGTAACTTTGAATGGTCACTAAATGAACTGCTGTAAGTCGAGGACTACCTGTACAATGTAGGAAAAAGTTTGAACAATTGTCCTAGCAAATGCCATCTTAAAAGTGTGCAAACTTTCACATTCTTTAAAGCTCCGAACACAGCCAGATGTTACAAAAAGCAAAGGACTCTGGGCAACCAGCAAACTCCGATGTTTCAGACATGATCTTAAATCAAGGACCGTGATTAAAAGCACTGATCAGATTTCAGAATTAAGTGATATTCTGGATTCTCACAATACAGTACACTCTTGGTTTTCAAGATATCTGTTTAACGGACTTTGGATTCAACGGACAAAATTTGAATAAACTTGCCCTAGATTAGAACAAGTCCAATATTTCTGAACCAGGATGGACAGCCTATGTAATAATATCATTATTGGTCCCCACCCTGTTCAATATACTCCCCCCACTTTCCGGGTCTTCTATAATGGAATTAAATCATGGCTCTGTGCCAGGGGTGAAAATCAAAAATTTTCCCTACCAGTTCTGTGGGCGTGGCTTGGTGGGCGTGGCAGGGGAAGGATACTGCAAAATCCCCATTCCCTCCCCACTCCCCACTGGTTGGCGCTCTGAGAACCTTCCCTTGGCCTTTGTAACTAATTTTTGACAGATTTTAATCATCCTTACCTCCTTTTACATTCTTAAATTCCTAAACTTTTAATATTTATATGCTGTTTTTATAGTTTAACAATTTATTGTGCACTGCCCAGAGCCCAGAGGGAGATGGATGGTTTAAAAATAAATAAACTTTATTCCTCCGATTACTTTTCATCTCCAGAATGACACAGTTGATGTTTGACATCATTTACATCTTAACTACATAACTATATTTTCAGTTTTGCATAAAGAACAATTACACAAATATAAATTACCGTGTTTTTTGGAGTATAAGACGCACCTTTTTGCCCCCAAAGAGGGTGGAAATGTCGGTGCGTCTTATACACCGAATACAGCCATTTTTGGCCTCCCGAAGCCCCACCCCCGCATCCTATTTTTGCGAAAAATGGGCCATTTTTTTGCAAAAATGAGGGCGTTTTTGCCTTCCCCCACCCCCTAGGAGTGCTCTGCAGGCTTCCCAAACCCTCTGCATGCCCTGTTTTTGCAAGAAAACGAGCGAAAAACAGGACATTTTTTGCAAACACTGGGGTGTTTTTGCCTTCTAATTACCCCATCTAGCATGACTGGAGGAGGAATTCTGGGAGTTGAAGTCCACTAGTCTTAAAGCTGTCAAGTTTGAACACCCCTGGGTTAAGGGTTAAGGGTGCAAGGGTCTTCAAACTTGGCAAGTTTAAGACTTGTGGACTTCAACTCCCATTCCTGAGCTAGCATGACTGGAGGAGGAGTTCTGGGAGTTGAAGTCCAGTAGTCTTAAAGCTGTCAAGTTTGAATTTTGTAAAAAGTATACATGGTTGTAAAAAGTGTACATGGTTGTAAAAAGTATTCTGCTACACTGGTATTTTATTAAATAATATATTACAACACCATTTGGTTCAGAATACTTTTTCCTTGTTTTCCTCCTCTAAAATCTAAGTGCGTCTTATACTCCGAAAAATACGGTACATACTTTGAATCCACATTTTTTAAACTCAATGGCCCCCAACCTTTTGAATGCTAGGGACCAGTTCCATTGGCGGGCATTTTTTCCACGGACTGGGTGTGTGTGTGTGTGGGGGGTTGCTCATTGCCTGGATCCCGCGCATTTGCAAATGGGATTTTGTCTGGAGGCCCGGTGTCAGTCCGTAGCCGAGAGGTTGGGGAGCCCTGCTTTAACGGACATCCTTTCCCTCCAATTGATGCATTGCATCTATCTTCTACACCGAATGATAAATTATACTGCAGCTGAGTTTACAATCTTTTTTTTTGGCTGTGGTTATAAAGTGAACCACTGCAGTTGTTAAGCAGGACATCACGTGATTGCAACTTCTGACCTTGTGAGATTGATCGTCAGGAGTTAGCTGGAAAGGAGGCATATGTCGGTCATGTGACCAGGGTGCTACTACCATCGTAAATGCGCAATGGTTGCCAAGCATCCAAATCGCAATCCTGTAATGGCGGAGATACTGCAAAAGTCATAACTGTGACGCCTGGACATAAGTCACTTTTTTCCAATGCCACTGTAACTTCGAATAGTCGCTAAGCAAAACGGACATAAGTTGAGGACTACCTGTTTACAGTACATACTGTACAAGGAAAAGTGCTCTTGTGCCCCTAGCACACGGGTGTAAAACTTGCGGCGTCACATTGCCGTCATGTGACTATCGCAATATTTTTCCCTTTCGCGGAGCTGGGGTGGGCGTGTCCTGCGCATGACGCATCCTGCCTGCGGGCTGCCAATTTACACTCCTGCCCTAGCACCTACTAGTCTCAAAAATCAGCGTCCTAATCTACTTCCAATCCACTTTGTTCTCCTGAGTGACACAACTGGAAACAGGGAACGAGGAATCAAAACATTCTGGATGTTAAATGAGGACCTGGCAACTTCTGACAAAGTCAGAAAGCCAAGTAAGAAAACGGTCTTGTTGGCACTCGAATGGGAAACTTCCAGAGAATCCCAAAGCTGTAAATTAACCGAGACATTAAAAAAAACATCCCACAAGCTAGGAACTCATCGTCTGCACACTGTTTCCAAGAAAACTGCATGGAAAAAGCTGGAATCGCCCTCGGGAGCACAACTAGAAAGAGACTTTATAGTACTGTTACTATTTTTTCCCTCACGTGCTTATGGCATCCCATGCCACAGGACTGCCCAATTTCTATTGTCTTCAGAAGTTGGCAAGCCTTCAAACCAAGGCTTGCACGCCACTTTTGACTATTCTGCTAAGACATTCCACTGAAATAACAGCATAATGAATTTGGAAGGGACCCTGGAGGTCTTCTAGTCCAACCCCTTGCTCAAGCAGGACACCCTATACAATTCAAGACAAGTGGCTTTCCAGTCTCTTCTTGAAAACCTCCAGTGAGGGAGCACCCACAACTTCTGAAGGCAAGCCGTTCCATTGGTTGATTGCTCTCACCGTCAGGAAATTTCTCCTTAGTTCTAGATTGCTTCTCTCCTTGATTAGTTTCTATCCATTCTTTCTCGTCTTGCTTTCTTGTGCTTTGGAAAATAGACTGACCCCCTCTTCTTTGTGGTAGCCCCTCAAATATTGGAACACTGCTATCATATCACCCCTAGTCCTTCTATTCACTTAGAGTAGACATACCCATATCCTGCAACCATTCTTCATGTGTTTTAGCCTCTACCTCCCTAATCATCTCGGTTTCTTTTTTCTGCACACTTTCCAGGGTCTCAACATCTTTTTTTATATTATGGTGACCAAAACTGGATGCAGTATTGTTAATGTTAAATGTTAAAGTGGGACCAGGAGAAAACGTGAAGACTGGAGCATCATTTACACATAATTAAAAGAATGCTATGAAACCAATACGCCTGAATATTTCATTATTTATCTCTTCTTTGGCACCTTAAAAATTACTATTTAGTGGTAATCTTTGAAAGAGCATTGAGGGACTACAGGTTGCCCAAAGGGCCGCAAGTGCTGCATCCGATAAAATTCTTCTCCCAGAATTATCTAGCTCGGAATCCTGGGAATTGAAGTCCAAGAAAGCTGGAGAAACCCTGATAAAAAATGGCTCTGCTATCAGACCATTTAATCCCTTAAAGCAGGGGTCCCCAAACTTGGCAACTTTAAGACTTGTGGACTTCAACTCCCAGAATTCTCAAGCCAGCTATGCTGGCTGGAGAATTCTGGGAGTTGAAGTCCACAAGTCTTAAAGTTGCCAAGTTTGAAGACCTCTGCCTTAAAGCAAGGGTTGGCAACCGTAAACACTCAAAGAGCCACAAAGGTCCTTACCGGAAGCCTCCCGTTCAGTTCAGGCCGGTTTCCTCACCATAGAGTCTCCTCCTAGTGCGGCATTCTTTTTCCTCTACCTGTCCTAACCGAAAGCCCTATCAATTGTGGAGCTGACCGGAAAACCCGCCCCTTGTCATAGAGTCTCCTCCTGGCGTGCCCTGCTTCCCCCCATCCTAACTGGAAGCTCCTCTCAAAATTGTGGTGCTGACCGGTGACAGGGAGCCGCAGCAGAGGGATGAAAGAGCCACATGCGGCTCCAGAGCCGCGGGTTGCTGACCCCTGCCTTAAAGTATGTGATCATCTGCTAAGCATGCCAACACCCCAGGACTGAATTTTACGGCAATCCTGCCCAGATGACTAAATCATGTTGGGAAATGTGGCATTTTGCTGGAAAATGGGAAGCCTGTGAGAATTGCGGATGGAGCAGTCACCAGCAGGGAAAATACACACCAATCTCATGTGGAACATTTTCCATAGACACCCTTTGTAGCAAGCCCCACTCACTTGAACCAGAGTTTACTGAACCAGTCCAATAGCTAATGCACAACACTGAGCCATAAATCAACCCTATAAGGTAGTCTGTTTTTATTTCCTTTCACTTTGCAGGCCTTGGCCTTAGAACGCTTAATACATTTGTTGGGGGGGGGGGGTAATTGTAAAGTTCAAAACCACAATCCACCTTTTTCAATGCAAACTCTTCTCCCAAGCAAAACCCACTGGGTTAATGAGTTGCATGACGTGGTCTGCATAACATGGCCTGCTGATTGGAGTTTTTCAGATTGTGTGAATCCAGCCAATGTGTTTATAAGCCATCATTCATAGTTTAGCCCAGTGTTTCTCAACCTTGGCAACTTGAGGTTGTGTGGACTTCAACTCCCAGAATTCACTAGCCAGGATGCTTTAAGATTTACTTCAGCTCCCATGCTAGTGGAAGAATTGTGAGAGTTGACGTTCACACATTTTCAAGTTGCTGAGATCTATTCCACAAACAACAGCTTAGAGCCGTGATGGCGAACCTATGGCACACGTGCCCAAAGTGGCAGGTGGAGCCATGTCGCCTGGCACATGTGGCGTCGCCCGTTCCTCTTCTGGGTTTCTGGCGCGCATACATGCACGACGATCAGATGGCCGTGCGTGCAGCAGTGCCGGAAACTGGAAGAGTTGGTCTTCCGTTTTCCTGCGTGAGCATACGCACCGGCCAGCTGATTGTCACGCACACACGCATGCACGCCAGAAACCAGAACACTAGCTGGCCAGCACGCATGTGCGCACCAGAAACCAGAAGTTCATTTTCGGGCAGGTGCATGCGCCCTGGGCAGCTCCTCTTCCGGGTTGCAGCACAGACAAGCGTGCACGCTCCTTTTTCGGCACCCAGTGCCAAAAAGGTTCACCATCACTGGCTTAGAGCAAGTGATCTAGCTGTGAATCCAGTAGTGATCTTTCCTGATCCGAAGCATGCTTTCCTGGTAATAAAGCTCCTCTGAACATAAATATACATTGTAAGTTAATAAAGTTAATAAAGGATTAGATTTAATTAAAGAAGTATTTTCTCCCACATAACTTTAAACCATTTACTGATGAAGATTTTCTGCTCTTAATGGAAAATCTTTTTTTTTTTTAAGAAAAACCATGCTCTGCTTAGCATGGCTGAAGGAAAATGGAAAATGTTTAATGAACTGCAGATGCAACAAAATAAAATCCATGAAAGCAAGAACAAAAACAGGAAAATGTGAGGTTTTTCGCAGCTTTGCCCCCCCACTTATCACCCACAAAGAACAGCGATGAAAACCCCGGCCACCCCCACCTCTTACCAAAGTCTCACATTCCTCTACAGTACATTTGTGCTCTCTCAGATGTGCCTTTCCTGTTATTGAGTCTCACACAAGTTTTTTTTCAGCCCTGCACGCCATCCATCTCAAAATGGTTGGCAGAGGGATGAACGCACATTTAAAAACATTGAGAGAACATTTGGAAAAAGACCCCCAGATCAAAGTAGCAAAATTCCAAAATTTTGCATTGCATTGGAACAGTTTTAAGCCCTTTCAAAAGGGCTGCAAAAAGAAAAAGGTGCAAAGAACTATAACGCCCATGCTGCCACCTCATGATCACCTGGATTTTTGCTGTCCTGTTTGATTACTCCGAAACAAAATTGATTCACAACCATTAATTCAAGACGGTGGATTCTAGGAGCTGCAGTCTCACTAACTACCTTTGTTTGTTTGTTTGTTTGTTTTTATTTGTCAAGTATATATGATTAAAGCACAGTATAAACAGTAAAATTATCATTGTATATATATAATAGTACAAGCATGAATAAGAGTATAAGAGGTATGAATATATGGGTACATTAGGACAGGAACGGTAGGCACGAATGTGCGCTTATGCACGCCCCTTACCGACCTCTTAGGGATGGGGTACAACTAATGGGGTCCATTAGTTGGGGTACTTGCCTGGCACAAAAGCCTAAAAATCAAACTTCTAAAGTGGAAAGGTGAATTTTTTCTCCCTCGGCTTCACTTTTCTCGGAGAAAAAGCTGAGTGAGTCTTACACAGCTCCTGACACCCAAAGTCCAAAGCACACACACACACACTGTAATGACTCAGGGGTTTACTCCCACAAGCTAAACCCTCTAAACTCCGACAGGCTCCAACGTTCAAGAGGTTTTCTGAACCTGCAGCCTCGTACACTATCCCCTTTTATTAAGAAGTGGATCCAAGCCTCGGCCCTTTCTTTTCTCTGATCTAGCCCTCTCTCCAAGATGCTGGAGTGGAGGGATCCCAGAAGTCACAGCACCCAGGAGGAAAAGCATGTTCTCTCCAGTTCCGGCCTCTTACCTGGCACACACCATCGCTTCTTCCAGCTGTAGTGAGTAGCTGCTCTTCCCACCAGGAAGTCCACCGCTCGAGAGATTTACCTGGATGCCTGGCTCCAACTGTATAGCAGTTTTATCAGAGGCAGGGCGGCTAGACCGGTCCAACCCTGTCGGCTGTCGTCACAGCCAAACCCCCTCCACCTCCCTCCCTCCTTCCTGTTCCCCCACTGCTACCGGATCAGCATGAAGTCAGCTAGCAGATCTCAGCCAGCTTTGTCAGCGGGGCCAAATTGTTCAGCTCCTTGGGGAAAGAAGCAAGCCAAGCATCCTTCGGCTGCACACGGTGAAGCTCAAAAGACCCACCCGTGTTTCTCTGGCAAAGGGGCGGGCAGAATTCGCAGTCCACACGCTGTCAGGCCGGCAGCACTGCAATGACAGCAACCCTTTGCATCGGAAAGCAACGGGGACAGAAAGCGAGCACTGATGTCTCACAGCAGGAATTCAACTCTGCCCATAAAAAGGGATATATTATGGTTTTCCACAGAGAACAACAGAATTCCTTATGAAACCAGACTTGAAATTTTGGGACTTCAAAATTTAGAACTCGGCCGCCTTCGTTCTGACCTAAGTGTAGCTCACAAAATTATCTGCCTCAATGTCCTACCTGTTAACGACTACTTCAGCTTCAACCGCAATAATACAAGAGCTCACAATAGATACAAACTTAATGTAAACCGCTCCAGACTTGATTGCAAAAAATTCGACTTCAACAACAGAGTGGTCAATGCCTGGAACACTTTACCTGTCTCAGTAGTTTCTTCCCCAAACCCCAAAAACTTCAACCTCAGATTATCTACTCTCGACCTCACCCCATTCCTAAGAGGTCGGTAAGGGGCGTGCATAAGCGCACAATCGTGCCTACCGTTCCTGTCCTAATGTACCCATATATTCATACCTCTTTTACTCTTATCCATGCTTGTAATATTACATATATATTCAATCATGTTTTACTGTTTATTTTGTATTTTGTATTTGTTTATTTGTTTATACTTTGCTTTATAATCATATATGCTTGACAAATAAACAAATGCAAATACAAAATGTTTCTTTTTTTTGGAAAGACAAAGAATAACTAAGCCGGCTTTGTGAGTAGGCAGACAAGGGAAATGTTAGGATCTTAAAGGGTGCACAAAAAGAGAAAAACACAGAAACACTTAAAATGAGTAGTGGACTGTGAAAATGGTAGAAGTTGCTGAAATAGCTACATGGACCTTCCGTAAAGGGAAGGAACAATTCTGTAACTACTTTTATAAAAGTCTGAAATGAAAACCCTTTACAGTACAGGTAGTCCTCGACATACATTTTGTTTAGTGACCGCTCAAAGTTACGACGATGCAAAAAAAATTGACTTATAATCAGTTTTCACACTTATGATGATTGTAGCATCCCCATGTGATCAAAATTCAGACACTTAGCAATTCTGATATTGCAGGGGTCACGTGATTCCACCCTTTTGTGACTTTCTAACAAGCAAAGTCAGTGCGGCAGCCAGATTCATTTAACAGTAGTTTTATCTAATTTTAACAACTACCATGATTCGCTGAGCAGCTGTGGCAAGAAAAGTCGTGAAATGGGGCAAACTCGCTTAACGAATGTTTCACTAAGCAATGTTTCACGTAGAAATTGTGAGCTCAATTTTGGTTGTAAGTCAAGGACTACCGGTATGGACTTTTTGCTGAAAACAGAAAAATTAATCGGTGATTTGGGGCTTACTGGTTTTAAAAAGCAATAGCACTTAGACTTATATACCGCTTCATAGTGCTTTACAGCCCTCTCTAAGCGGTTTACAGAGTTCAGCATATTGCCCCCAACAATCTGGGTCCTCAAAAGTGTTGTTTATTGGAAGAAGGGAACTAAGCTACGTAATTTGGGAAGGTGGAAACGTAACAGTCATGCTAGTAACATCTGCATAGATTAAAAATTGCTTCGTTAGATCATTTTGTCTCACTTCATCTTTTTATAACTTTTTCTACTCTTTCCCTTAAATGTTTGTAATCTAACTCTGCATAAAATACTTTTTCAATAAAATTATGCATACATTACACATATACATACACATACACACACATGTATGTTTGTTTGTATGCTTGGATTTTAGGTGATAGTCTTAGATTTTTAGAGACCAGGGTCGCCATTCTGTGGATAAACTGTGATCACATCACAACATCAACATTGCCATAAATTAGTGAATTTCGGATGCTCAGGATCAAACATTCTTTATAAGTGGTGCCTCCTAGATTTTTGAGACTTCAACTTCCAGAATTCCAAGCATACTGGCAAGGAATTCTGGGAGGTGGAGCCCAAGAGGCATTTCCCAATAATTCTTCTGCTTTCTCTCAAATTGCTATTTGTTTGCTTTTGGCTTAAGCATGAACCCAGTCATTTGTGATTTATTCAAGAATCATGGCCAAATAAGCAGTAGCTAAGTCTAATACATGAACCAGAACACTGTTAAACCAACTCAGTCCAGAGAGATGCTGTCAAAAAGTCTGTAGGTTGAAGTTAACACCAGTTCTTCTATATAAATGCACCAATCATGCCCACTTTGATAGGGAACTGCTATCTTAGCTCTCCTCAGGAAGGTTCAAGTGCTAAATTCTCCTATTTGGCAACTGACTCGTATTTATGACGGTTGCACTGTCCCGGGGCCACGTGATCCTCTTTTGCAACCTTCTGACAAGCAAAGTCAATTGGAAATCCTGATTCACTTAACAACTGTGTTACTAATTTAACAATTGCAGTGTTTCACTTAACGATGGCAAGAAAGGTCGTAAAATGGGGCAAAACTCACTTAACAATTATCTCGCTTAGCAAGTTTGGGCTCAGTTGTGGTGGTAAGTCGAGGACTACCTGTCCTGCAAATTCCACTATTCTGACTTTATTTATTTATCACATTTGTATTATGCTAGAAATGTAACCTTTGCCAATTATGTTTCTGCTCTAGTGTTTGGCCTAATTCAGCAATTTCCTCCCTCCCTCCCTCAAAAGAATATTAAAGAAAGGCATTTTCTCTCCAAAGCCAGACACAATAATCCTGTCTTCTCTCAGCACACTTTCCATAGAGGTAATTGCTCCCTTGTCTCAGTGCAGCAGTGAATAATTTATTGGCATCTCTTGGCTGACACTGATTGAAAGAAGAAAGACCATTTAATTAAAAGAGATGGAGGAGAGGGTAGATAAAATCCATTAAAAGAATGGATGGACAACCACAATCTGCCAGCCAAAGCACTTCCAAATCCAGAAATGATAGACAAAGGCTGGAATCAAAAGTACCTTGCAATTTCTATCACTTAGATATTTTCTGTTCAAGCAAATACCAGAAACTGAAAGCTTTCCTTCCTTCCTTCCTTCCTTCCTTCCTCCCTCCCTCCCTCCCTCCCTAACCTTATTTCCTTCTTCTCCCTCCATGCCCACCCTCTCTTCTTCCCCCTTCCTTCCTGTTTTTCTTTTCCTTCTATGCCCTTCCTTCCTTCCTCCCTCCCTCCCTGACCTTCTCCCTCCATGCCTTCCCTCTCTTTCTCCCTCCCTCCCTCCCTCCCTGTGTTTTCCTTTCCTTCTATGCCTTCCTCCCTCTCTCCGTGACCTTCTTTCCTTTCCTTCTTCTCCCTCCATGCCCTCCCTCTCTTCTTCCCCCTTCCTTCCTCCCTTTTTTCTTTTCCTTCTATGCCTCCCTCCCTCCCTCTCTCTCTCCATGACCTTCTTTCCTTTCCTTCTTCTCTCTCCATGCCCTCCCTCTCTTCTTCCCCCTTCCTTCCTTCCTCCCTCTTTTGTTCTTTTCCTTTTATGCCTTTCCTCCCTCTGTGCCTGACCTTCCTTCCTTTCCTTCTTCTCCCTCCATGCCTTCCCTCTCTTCCTCCCTCCCTCTATATTTTTCCTTTCCTTCTATTCCTTCATTCCTCCCTCCCTCTCTGCCTCCCTCCCTTTTTAAAAATGTACATATTGCCAATTTGCAAGAAGGCCTACAATCATTTTTTGTTCAATCACATTTTTCCTAAGCTGCAACCCCGCCTTCTCAACATGAGAGAGCTGGCTGAACAGCATATATTACCTTTTCCAATTCTATAATACAATTCTTAGGCACGCATCCCTACATGAAATAAAACAATTATGCCAGCATGTGTGCTCAGGAAGGAGCAGGACACACCACATTTACATCAAACCAACTTTTGCCAAAGCCTTAGGCCGCTCTTGATCACCACCATTTGGAACCTCCCAGTGCTGAGTTCCACAAATTCATTCCTTTCTCTGCAAACAGATGTTTGGGATAAAGAAATTATCTTATCTGTGATTTATTAGCCAAGTCACAATTTTGAGACTGGTGAGGTTATCGGTCTTTTATGAACACATCTAATCTCCTCAAGGCAACAGATGCAAGATCCTTGATTATCTAAAAGTAAAGACTGCTGAGTCAAGCTCAACTCTCCAATTTTTTGTGGCAACAATACTTAAGTGGTTTTCCACAGCCTTCTTACAGGATGTGATTTTTTTTTTTTACTTCCTAGCTAGGTCCCAGAATGTCATGGAAGTATTGTCATAGTATGTCAGAAGTTCTAAGCAAAGGGCTTTTATTTTTTGGCACTGTCCTAGGTCCAATAAATTTAAAAACATCTAAATATTTACTAAATCCTTCTAGTATGACTCCAAGAACTCTGATTGTACTGGTATTGTTTTCAGTAGTAGTAGCAGGGGTGGGTTCCTCCCGGTTCGGACCGGATCGCCCGAACCGGTAGCGACCCGCTGGTGACATCACTGTTGGTGCCGGTCCGTGCGAGCCGCCATCTTTTTTTTTTGCAAATTTTTTCCCTTCTCCTCTTCCGCTGCTTGAAAAAGGGCCCGCCCACCCGCCCGTGGGTTAATACTGACCTTTATTTCTTTGCCCGAAGCACAGCTGATCAGCTCCTCAGCTGTGTTTCGGGCTGATTCCTGCTTCTGAGCATGCGCAGAAGCCAAATTGCACGAGGGGACGCGCAAAACGTCACAATGCAAACTGGTGGTGAAGGTAAGTGGAACCCACCCCTGAGTAGTAGCAGTAATGAATGTACATGCTACCAGTCAGGCTTGTGGTGGTTTACAACGGGGGTCCCCAAGCCCTGGGCTGCGGCCCACTACTGGACCGAGGCCTGTTAGGATCTTATGCAGCCCAGTTTCCTCTCCCCACCCCCAGATGGCCAAGGTTGGGGACCACTCCCTTATACCATTTCAGATAAATGGTTATCCAGTCTCTTCTTAAGAGCCTCCAGTGATGGAGCACCCACAACTTCTGAAGGCAAGCCCTTCCACTGGTTGATTGCTCTCACCTTCAGGACATTTCTCCTTAGTTCTAGGTTGCTTCTCTTTTTGGTTAGTGTCCATCCATTGTTTCTTGTCTTTTGGAGCTTTGGAAAATCATTTTTGTAGGAGCCCCTCAAATATTGGAATGTTGCTATCATGCCTCCGCTAGTCCTTCTTTTCGTCGGACTAGACACACCAAGTCAGGAAGTCACACTCTGGAGAAAATGTGGTTTCTGTAGTCACTAAGAGTCAACATGGACTACAGATAGTCCTTGACTTATGACCGGTCGTTTAATGACTGTTTGGATTCACGATAGCCTTGTAAAATTCACTTCTGGCCTTCGTAAAATGTTTCCTTCCCCTGTGATCACCTGGCTGTATTTCGGATAGTTGGCAACTAGCTCACACTTACAACTGGCTCCGGTATCCTACAATCACGTAACAGCGATTTGTGATGTTTTTGCCTGTTTCTGGCAAAAAAAAAACCAACAACATTCCGGAGAATGCATTTGGAACTATGACCGTGTGATTTGCTTAACGATCACCGTAAAACGGCTGTAAAATTGAGGTCCCATCATGTGGGTGCCTCAACTTATGATCTTCACGACTTGTGACTAAAATCCCAATCCCAATTGTGGTTGTAAGTTGAGGACTGTTGTAGATGGCTTTTCATTATTGTCGTCATCGGGGGAAATCCTGACTTGTATATTTGCAAGATTTTCGTTATATTAATATAGCAATAGCAATAGCACTTTACTTATATACCGCTTCATAGTGCTTTACAGCCCTCTCTAAGCGGTTTACAGAGTTCAGCATATTGCCCCCAACAATCTGGGTCCTCATTTTACCGACCTCGGAAGGATGGAAGGCTGAGTCAACCTTGAGCCTAGTGAGATTTGAACAGCTGAACTGCTGAACTAGCAGTCAGCCTGCAGTCGCAGCATTTAACCACTGCACCACTTCAGCTCTTTTATGAGCTCTTTAATGCAGTGAGAGCCAGTTTGGTGTAGTGGTTAAGGCACTGGGCTAGATTAACAGGAGGTCCTGAGTTCTAGTCCTACCTTAGGCACAAAGCCAGTTGGGAAATCTTGAGCCAGCGCCTCTCTCTCAGCCCTAGGCAATGACAAACTATTTCTCAATTCTTGCCAAGAAAACTACAAGGACTAATCCAGACAATCACTACCATCAATGCTGACTCGGAGCCCATACACCCACCCACACACACACACACACACACACACACACACACACAACCACGACAGTGAGGAGAAAATAGAACAATGAAGCTATAACAGTCTTTGCTAGTTAGAGCAAGAAGTACATTCTTTTTATGACAGGAAAACCAATCCTTTTGTTTAAACTTCCCTTATGTCTCCACACTGATAGACGCTGACCTTTTTTTCATGCCGATCAATGATGTTATTATTTGTTTCTGTATTACCGTGATCCTACTATGTAATCTTTAATATCAAGGTAAATGGCTTCTGTCATCAGTTTGCAACCTCTAGATCAGCGGTCCCCAGCTTTTATGGTTTGGCGGCCCGGTGAGGGGGAGAAGGGAACTGGGCCGTGTAAGCGGCGGGCTGGCCCACCACTTACGCAAGTCGAACTACACGTGTGCGCACATATGTGATAGCCCACCGCTCGCGCAAGTTGAGCTGCGGGCATGTGCACCAGCCAACTGCTTGAGCAGCCTGGTTCCAAACATGCCAATACCCGCTAGTGGGCCGCAGCCTGGTTGGGGACCCTTGGTATAGGGTTTCCTGCTCAATCACGGGGTTGGACTAGAAGACCTCCAAGGTCCCTTCCAACTCTGTTATTCTATGTTCTATATAGAGCAGGGGTGTCAAACTCAAAGCTCGGGGCCGGATCCGGCCTGCTGGGTGCTTAGATCTGGCCCGCAGGGCTGCCCTGGAAACAGTGAAGGACCTGCCCATGGTGCAGGGGTGGGTTCTAATGTCAAAGCATCGTTTGCCACCGTTCTACATAGAAGAACGTTCTACAGAGAAGTGGGGAGGGGGAATGCAGAGAGCGTGAGAAACTGCAGATAGCACATTCTTTGTGGCTTCTCCAAGGTCATCTTTGTCCAGCACCTGCAAGGAGAGGTTGCCACGCTGGCAGAAGTTTAGTGGGCAACGTGACCCAGATAGGGGTGGGGAACAAGGAGTGCCCGTTTCCTATTGAAAGGGAACTTGGGAGACAAATTAGATTTGGGTTTTCCCATGCGTTGCCAACATGGTGTCTGCAATAAATTGGAACTTTGGTGAACTTTTTTGCCTTGGACTCTGATTTCTGCTCGATTACTATTTGGAACCTTGACATCTAACTTACCTCGCTGCCGGTTCGCTTCCTCCTGCGTCGCATGGGTGTGCCGCATGGGCACACGCGCGCAAAGCACGCACATGCAAATGTGTAGTGCAAAAAAATCTGGGGAAAAAAAGCCAAAAACAAGATGCCGACGCATGCGCAGTGCCAGAAACTCAGCTTCTGCGCATGCGCAGAAGAAAAACAAAAACAAAAAATCCCCCCCCCCCAAAAAAAAGTTTTTGGAAAAAAGCAATCTGAAAAAATTCCAAAAAAAAGATGGTGGTGCCCACGGACCGGCACGGACCGATCCGGTTCCATGATGTCATCATGACATCACCAGCAGTTTGCTACCGGTTCAGGCAAACCAGTCCGAACCGGGAGGAACCCACCTCTGCCGCGGTGCCTCTACCAATGAAAACGGAGCTTGCGACGGCTGTGTGCAGCCCTCCCAAGCTCCGTTTTTGCTGGCAGAGGGTTGCAGGAAGCCGTCGCAGCCAAAAACGGAGCACGGGACCCCTTTTTGGTTGGCAGAGCACTCGGGCCACCTCAAGCTCCCCTGACACGAGTGACGTTGAGCTAGCCACGCCCACCCCGGCCCCCCAAGGTCAAACACAACCCTGATGCGGCCCTCAATGAAATTGAGTTTGACACCCCTGATATATAGGCTTCATAGGAGGCCAAGGAAACGTTCTGGGTTTCCCATTTTCCTAAGCACTTTCCACAGCTTGAAAAGGTCAACACACTCATAGGGCTTTCTATAATTAATGATTCACACAGTGACTTCTTTTTTTTTTTTTTTTTTTTTTTGCTTTCTCAACTGTCCAGCATGCATCAGCAATAATGTTTCTGGTTCCTCAACCTTTTCTCAAGCCAACATGAACATCTGGCATTTCCCTTCCCATGTAGGGGTCTTTTAAGTTATACAAACAAAGTACACTCACCATATATTCTTAATGAGAATTCCCTTCCACTTCATCATCATTCTACTTCTGCAAAACTAAGACTGTTTTAGCTTCAGCTAACTTCTAGTCTACACTTATGCTCGCCAGACACACAAACGCCACAATCAGAGGCTATAATCAGCAGGTCGGCTGAACAAGATATGAGATGAAATCACCTCTCTAATGCTCAACATTCCTCATGCAATCTCTATCGCAGGGGTCTCCAACCTTGGCAACTTGGCAGCAAAAAGCTGGCTGAGGGAATTCTGGGAGTTGAAGTCCACACGTCTTAAAGTTGCGAATGCTCTCCCTTAAGGATTTGCACGCCAAGAGCACTATATGAATTCATATTTTTACGCACATCAAAGCGTGCAATGAATATATCTACCTTTTAGGGAATAATAATTTGCTGCCTATTTTATATTTTAAAAATCTATAATGGATTTTAATCGAAAAGCAGGCCAACCCGGGGACCTTTCACAGCCGCACCCGGTCCAAGTCGGAGACGGTCAGCAGCAAAAGGTTCACCAAGCCTCTGGGACCGAAACCTTTGCCCCTGATTCGAGTCTTGGAGACATGAACGGGAATCGCGATTCTGCCTGGGAAGATCGCGCCCACCACAGACCGTCGCTGGATGTCAGCCGCTGCCTCTCGTTTATCGCTTTGTCCACCCCCATGTTCCTCACCCCCTCCTGTGCAAAGGGAGGATGTTGGCACGGGCAGGAAGGCCTCCCCAGGCCCTAAAAGCGGTGAATTTTACCGGATCGAGGCGGAGGAAGAGGAAACGCGTGATTGCAGAAGAAAATTGAGCGAGTGGATAGCAGGTTCACTTTAGAAAAAGGACAGTGCCTTTTAAACTTCCCGACCACCCCAATATCATAGCTTTGGTTCTTGTGCAAATTTATTTTGGGATAGAGAGGGAGAAGGGAGGGTACGTTAGTGGCTCTTCCGGTGAATTAATTCAAAAAAATACTTTTCTTCTTCTTTGCCTTCTGAGCGAGGCGCTTCCCGCTGTCTTCTCTTCACTGTGAAGAAACTCTGAATCCCTCCCCATTATTTTAAAACCCATTTTAACCCTCACACTCCCCAAAATAAAACAAACCAAGCTTAGATCCCTGTTTGCCCAGGGCAGCGGTCAGCAATCCATGGCTCTGGAGCCGCATGTGGCTCTTTCATCCCTCTGCTGCGGCTCCCTGTCACTCAAAACTGCCAATGTGCGATACCCACGGGCGCACAATTTATTAAGCTTTTCAACCCCCGGTAGGCCAACCATGGAGAAATCCAAGAAAAGAAAAGTTTCAGAAGAAAACAGAATCTTTAATTCAACTATATATGCTAGTTCTGTGACCGCTCAGGAAATAGTCAGGCACGGGAAGAGTTTTGTGGCTCCTGGTGTTTTTTTTTCTGTGGAAAACGGGTCCAAATGGCTCTCTGGGTGTTTAAGGTTGCCGACCCCTGGCCCAAAGAGACATGATTCCTGTAATTTAATTTAGAACCCATTTGTGTGTCTGTACATATCTATGAAATAAATGCAAGAATGGTGTTTAAAGAAAAAAATAAAATAAAATAAATCTATAATAAACTGGGCTTTTCAGATACAGCACACAGCTGCACAGCCATCAATGCATAATAAAAATACCGTATGGGTGTTGGGTAATCTTTGACTTACAACCACATCTATCAAACATTTGAAGTTAAAATGGCAATGACAAAGGGACCTTACAACCAGTCCTCGTACTTATGACCATTACAGGATCCCCATAGTCACGTGATCAAAATTTGGACATTTGGCAACTGGCATGTATTTACAACAATTGCAGTTTCCCAGTATCTTGTGATCAAGAGCCATGGTGGCGCAGTGGTTAGAGTGCAGTACTGCAGGCTACTTCTGCTGACTGCTGATTGCCAGCAATTTGGCAGTTCAAAATCTCACCAGGCTCAAGGTTGACTCAGCCTTCCATCCTTCCGAAGTGGGTAAAATGAGGACCCAGATTGTTGGGGGCCATATGCTGACTCTGTAAACCGCTTAGAGAGGGCTGTAAAGCACTGTGAAGCGGTATATAAGTCTAAGTGCTATTGCTATGAGCCCTTCTCAGTTGGCTTTCGACTACATAATTCAGTTAATGCAGTGATTCACTTAACAACTGTGGCACAAAAAGGTTGTAAAATTGGCTGTGATTCGCTTAACAACCGCCTTGCTTAGGCACGGAAATTCTGGTCCCAGTTGTGTTTATAAGTTGAGAAGTTCCCGTATTGCATTCATGTTGGCTATGGGTCTCTTACTGGATTTAGGAGTCCTTCAAACATTTCTTTCCTTATATTTGGTTCTCTGAAATATTTACCATTATCTGATATCATAGGAAATGAGTGCCTTGCACTAATCTGTATAGAAGAAATGCTACTCTTTGTGCCACTAATTCAGATTTCACATAGGTGGAAAAAAAGCAAATCCATAAACATTTATTATACAGCAGTGGTGATTTTTTTTTTTACTACCGGTTCTGTGAGCGTATCTTGGTGGGCATGTCTTGGCGGGCGTGTCTTGGTGGGCATGGCAGGGGAAGGATACTGCAAAATCTCCATTCCCACCCCACTCTAGGGCTAGCCAGATGTGGTATTTGCCGGTTCTCCGAACTACTCAAAATTTCCACTACCGGTTCTCCAGAACCTGTCAGAACCTTCTGGATTTCACCCCTGTTTATTGGAGTTTCCCAGCAAGTTTCATGAAGATAAGGCTATAGGAAGTATTTTCTTATCTAATGAAACAGAGGAAAACATTTAATGAACTATGCAGACTTCTACATCTGGAAGGCAAAACAATGTTTCAGGGTGCATAAAGACATGCCACCTGTCTGCTTAAAGCAACTGCATCTTTTTTTTTTCTTTTTTCATTTTATGTTATTGTACTTCCGTTGTTTAGTTGTATTGTTTTATTCCTTTGCTAATGTTATGTTATGTTTACATTTGTATCATTTTTAAATTTTATTTCATTTTATCATTTTTATTTTATTTTATTTATTGTTTTAAGCTACCCAGAATAACCCCATGGTGAGATGGCTGGAAAATAAATAACAAAAATAAATAGTTTTCATTGTTTGCAACGTTTGCATTGTTGTATGGTTGCTTTATTTTTTGAGTGGCTATTTTTGGGGGCGGGGGTATTATTTATGTTTTAATTCTACGCTGCCCAGAGTCATGAATGTGAAATGGGTGGTGATTTAAATTGAATAAATATAAATTAAATAAGTGAATAAACACTTTATCCGGACTGCACAGCCATCCTCTGCAGCTTGATATTTGGAACAGAGACCCCCACACACACACCCAATAACTTTTCTTCTCTGAATTTCTGACTCTGAAATGCCACCCCATTTCAGTACTTAAGAGAGCCGTGCAGAATTAATTTACTCATGACCCCTTGCTGTTTTCCACTTACAAAATTGCCACCCCAGGAGAGGCTCAACATGCCCCCCGCCCAAAACAAAAAGTGCTTGTCTAATGCCGCACTCAAAAACCGTGTCTTAAGAAGCTGTTTGGTGCCCCCACCGATTGCCAAGACCCATTGCAGCATTCTTGTAAGGTTTTCGGCAAGGGGAAAAAACACCTGTCAAGGATTGAGAAAGACAGCATGTCGCAAGCTAAGACGGCCTTATCATTTCCCTTTTGCCTGTAGCAACATTGTGAAGACAGGGAAAGTACCCCGCCGATAGGGAAGGTGCTTAGTCACTGCAAAACCAACAGAGTTATTGAAAAAGTGGACGGGCTGATAAGTGGACGGGCTAACCAGAACATTTCAGGAAAGTCATAAAATAATACAGGTAGTCCTCGACTTACAACAGTTCATTCAGTGACCGTTCGAACGGCACTGGAAAAAGGGAGTCATGATCATTTTTTCACACTTATGACCAGGGGTGGGTTCCTCCCAATTTGGACCGGTTTGCCTGAACCGGTAGCGACCCGCTGGTGACGTCACGATAACGTCACTGACCCAGTTATTATTTATTTTTCTAATTTTATTTTTTTCTTCTGAGCATGCACAGAAGCCGAGGTTCCGGCACTGTGCATGCAGTCGCCATCTTGTTTTTGGGATTTTGTGGGTTTTTTTGTGGGGGTTTTTTTTTGGCACTGTGCATGCGGTTGCCATCTTGTTTTTGGCTTTTTTAAATTTTTTGGCACTCTGCATGTGTTTGCCATCTTGTTTTCGGCTTTTTTTTTGGATTTTTTGGCACTGCGCATGCGCGTGCGCCCATGAGGCACACCCACGTGGAGCAGAAGGAAGCGAACCGGCAGCGAGGGAAGTTAGAACCCACCCCTGCTTATGACCGTTGCTGCATCCTAATGGTCATGTGATCAAAATGCAGAGGTTTGGCAACTGACTCATATTTATGACTGTTGCGGTGTCCCGGGGTCATGTGATCCCCTTTTGCGATCTTCCGACAAGCAGAGTCAATGGAGAAGCCAGATTCACTTAACAGCCATGATACTAACTGAACAACTGCAGTGATTCACTTAACAACTGTGGCAAGAAAGATCGTAAAATGGGGCAAAATTCACTGAACAAATGTCTCACTTAACAACAGAACATTTGGGTTCTATTGTAGTCGTAAATTGAGGATTACCTGTATCAAAGGGTGGAAAGAGCAGAGAAGTAAAGGCCATCCCACAGTTGACAGATCTAGAACTGTGGAATTGCCCATCTTGGTTCCATCTTGGTGTGTTTTACCCCTTCTTCATGCAGGAAGAATAGCAGAATTGTACCTCAGATTTAAGAAGGTTTCCCCTGACCCAAATGCAAATGTAAGAATGGGCTACCCAAAACTCAAGAACCAAAACTAATTTGTTTATTTAATATCCACCACAATCCCAGATTATTTGTGATCCTATTTAGAATAGAACAGAATTCTTTATTGACCAAGTGTGATTGGACACACAAAGAATTTGTCTCTGGTGCATAAGCACTCAGTGTACACACATACAACAACCAAGTGATACGTCATAGATTATAAATCATAGTTACAACCATTAATCATTATTAAACTATTATTAAAAATCATAGTTACAACCATTATAAGAGCCGAGGTGGCGCAGTGGTTAGAGTGTAGTACTGCAGGCCACTTTAGCTGACTGTGATCCACAGGTCAGCGGTTCAAATCTCAACGGCTCAAGGTTGACTCAGACTTCCATCCTTCCGAGGTAGGTAAAATGAGGACCCAGATTGTTGGGGGCAATATAAATATACATTGCTTACTGGTGTAAACCGCTAGAGAGTGCTTGCACTGTGAGGCGGTATATAAATCTCAAAAATAAATAAATAAATAAATAAATAAATAAATAAATAAATAAATAAATAAATAAATAAATAATCATAATCATAATCATAATCATAATCATAATCATAATCATAATCATAATCATAATCACAATCACAATTACAATCACAATCATAATCATTACAAGCAACAAGTGATAAATCATAAGATACCAATAGGAAAAGATAGTAGGAAAGATGAGAACATGAGAAAAGAAAGAGAAAGATACCGTAATAATAGCAATACAGCCTACTACATGGATAAATTTCTTAGGCCTAAAAGAGTGCTATGGGAATTAGGTTTCAGTAGTGTGAAGGGACAGAGGAACTGAGTTTCGTTGATTTGTAATGTGAAGCAAAGCTAAATTACTCTACAAAAAAAATAATACGCAGAGAGGTTACATAGCACCCATAATCCCGAATCAATGTTAACTGATCACGATTGGTGTGCTTTATAACATGAAAATGCTATCATTTGCTATCACAGTGCACTCCATTATAGCTTAACATAATGTTCTGGTACACACAACCTTTTCAGTCAATGTATGGGTTTCTGACACTGAGCCAGAAACCTTCCACACCCATTTTAGCCTAGTCTAGCTTGTTGCACAATTGACTTTGGGCCAACAAGTTGTAGCTGATACTTATCAGAATCAGAGTAGAGCTGGAAGGGACCTTGGAGGTCTACTAGTCCAACCCCCTGCTCAAGGAGGAGACCCTATACCAGTGATGGCGAACCTTTTTTTCCTCGGGTGCCGAAAGCGCGTGCGCACGTGCTATTGTGCATGCGCGAGTGCCCACACCCATAATTCAATCCCTGGGGAGGGCAAAAATGGCCTCCCCCACCACCCTGGAGGCCCTCTGGAGGCCAGAAACGGCCCATTTCCCAACTTCTGGTGGGCCTAGTAGGCCCGTTTTTCATCCTCCCCAGGCTCCAGAGGCTTCCCTGGAGCTTGGGGAGGGTGAAAACGCCCTCCCCCGCCCGCCGGAGCCCGCCGGAAGCCGAAAACACCCTCCCAGAGCCTCTGTGCGAGCCGAAAATCAGATGGCTGGGGTGCACATGCACGCTGGAACTCAGCTAGGGCAACGGCTCGCGTGCCGGCAGATATGGCTCCGCGTGCCACCTGTGGCACGCGTGCCATAGGTTCGCCATCACTGCCTTATACCATTTCAGACACGTGACTGTTTTTTAAGACTCTTCTTAAAAAACCCCAATGATGAAGCACCCACAACTTCTGAAGACAAGCTGGTTAACTGTCCTCACTGTTAGGAAGCTTCTCCTTAATTCCAGGTTGCTTGTCTCCTTCATTAGTTTCCATCCATTATTTCTTGTCCTGTCCTCTAGTGGTTTGGAAAATAAATTGATTGCCACAAAGATTCTTCTGCAGGACAGTCTGTCCAAATCCTGGTCCTTCAACTCTTCCAACTGTGGACCAAGTTGCCACTGTAACTACGTCCATTCACCTTGTCACTGATTCTTCTTCTCTTTCCTTCCATCTTTCCCAGTATCAGGGAAGAGAGCTGGACCTTCACATAATATATCCGAAATATGGTAATAGGAACCTGATTGTTTGTGCCTCAAGTGAGAACTCTGGGTTGATTTGTTCAATGATTCATCAGTTTGTTTTCTTAGCGGTCTACGGTATTAACAGATTAACAGAGTTGGAAGGGACCTTGCAGGTCATCTAGTCCAACCCCCTACATTTGCCTCTACCTAGGATCGAACTCACAACCTGCTGATTGTGAGGCAAGAGCTCCACCTCTAGGCCACCGCATTCTCGGGAGTCTTCACCAATATCAAAAGCATCAATATTCTCTCTTCTTCAAAGTTCAACTTTCCCTTCCACAGAGTATCACAGTAAATACTATGGCTTGCACAATTCTGATCTTTGTAGGTATAGATCAATGTTTCTCAATTTTGGCACCATTAAGATGTGCAGACTTCAACTCCCAGAATTTCCTAGACAGCCATGCTGGCTAGGGAATTCTGGGAGTTGAAGTCCGCACATCTTAAAGTTGCTAAGAGTGGAAAACACTGGTACAGACACACCACAGTACTTCAATCTCTTTTCCTAGGCCTTCATATGTTGATTTGCAACATATTTTTGACAGCTTGTTCCTTTACTGTTGATGGTTGAACCTAAAAGGCAGAAATTATCTGCCATCTTGTTATCTTCATTGTCAGTTCTAAGGCTGGTTGTTGTACTTGCTATGGTCTTCTTTATATGTAATTTTGGTCCCATTTTTTCCACTACATCCCTTGACTTTTATTAGTAGACCTTGCAAATCCTTTATGCTTGTGGCTATTAGACAAGTGTCATCAGCACAGTGCAGGTTGTCACACACACACCCATAAAATTGGAGAAGGTAAAGGTACCTAATTCACCCTTTGCTGTCATACAAGTTTTCTATTTACACAAAGGATTATTTGGGTGTGTATTTCTCTCTTTTCTTCAATTTATTCACTGTAGGCAGAGTTTGGGAAACATTTTCCTCTTGAGATCTGCCTTAACTAGATGGGGATTACTCTAACAGGCATGGCCACAGGCAAAGATTGGGCAAAGTTAACAAAAATGACTGTTATCTATATTCAGGATGCGAGAGGGTGAACAATAACTGCATCCAAGCATTAACCTTCCCATATTTGTACAAGGCATCCTCTATCCGTTTTGTAGCTACAAGAACTTGACAGGACAAAGTAAAGTTCACACACTGTGAAAATGTAGTTTATTTAACCACAAATTATTGGATAAATTACAATTACTTGAGGTCACAGAATCGCAAGTCATAAACCAAGGCTTTTGATCGATTATATGGCAGAATGGGACAACTTGCCAACTCGCCGCAACCAACTCGCCATGGCTAACTCACTGCAGGCCAACTTACCACAGGACAACTCAATGATTCAATTTAATTATTTAAAATAATTTTTAAAATATTTTAATTTTTTGTCATTTCCATTTCATTTTGTCCCTCCTTTGGCATCCTTTCTTTCATGATTCCGTTCCACCATTTCTTCGATATTAGTGTCTATCTTGTCTATCTGCCGTGGCCTAGAGGTGGAGCTCTTGCCTCACAATCAGGAGGTTGTGAGTTTGATCCTAGGTAGAGACAGATGTAAGGGTCTCCTGCTTAGGCAGGGGGTTGGACTAGATGACCTGCAAGGTCCCTTCCAACTCTGTTAAATGTGGCTATCTGAAAGTGTAAAATCCTGGGCTTAGAAAGTTTAGAACTACGTCGCCTTCGGCACGACCTAAGCATAGCTCATAAAATTATCTGCTACAATGTCCTTCCTGTCAACGACTACTTCAGCTTCAACCACAACAATACACGAGCACACAACAGATAC
The DNA here is from genome assembly GCA_023053685.1 of Diadophis punctatus similis. Classification (NCBI taxonomy): domain Eukaryota; kingdom Metazoa; phylum Chordata; class Lepidosauria; order Squamata; family Dipsadidae; genus Diadophis; species Diadophis punctatus. Next base: position 10,577,084 of record JALIGW010000001.1, on the reverse strand, counting down.
AAACTCAAAGTGAACCGCTCCAAACTTGACTGTAGAAAATACGACTTTAGCAACAGAGTGGTAAATGCCTGGAACTCACTACCTGACTCTGTGGTTTCGTCACCAAACCCCCAAAACTTTATTCTTAGACTGTCCACTGTTGACCTCACCCGATTCCTAAGAGGTCAGTAAGGGGCGTGCATAAGTGCACCAGCGTGCCTACCGTCCCTGTCCTAATGTTCCCTCTTATCAGTACTCATCTTATGTATATAAACAATGTTATATCTATGTATATTACCAACACGTACTTGACAAAAATAAATAAATAAATAAAAAATAAAAGTTGCCCTTGGTGAATTGTCTCATGGTGAGTTGGTCATGGTGAACAAGACAAAGCAAGTTGGCCCCAGTGAGTTTGTCCTATAGACCAGTGATGGCGAACCTTTTTTTCCTCGGGTGCCGAAAGCGTGTGCGCACGTGCTATCGTGCATGCGCGAGTGCCAACACCCATAATTCAATCCCTGGGGAGGGCAAAAATGGCCTCCCCACCACCCTGGAGGCCCTCTGGAGGCCAGAAACGGCCCATTTCCCAATTTCTGGTGGGCCTAGTAGGCCCGTTTTTCATCCTCCCCAGGCTCCAGAGGCTTCCCTGGAGCTTGGGGAGGGTGAAAACGCCCTCCCCCACCTGCCGGAGCCCACCGGAAGCCGAAAACCCCCTCCCAGAGCCTCTGTGCGAGCCGAAAATCAGATGGCTGGAGTGCACATGCACGCTGGAGCTGAGCTAGGGCAATGGCTCGCGTGCCGGCAGATATGGCTCCGCGTGCCACCTGTGGCATGCGTGCCATAGGTTCGCCATCACTGCTATAGACCCTTATATATCATTACGTTGGTGTTAACTCTCATCAGTGACACAAACAGACACTCTCCATGATGATCTTAACCTGATCCTTCAGCAATTCCAAAGTTACATCATCGCTACTGTAATTGGGTCTCTCCACCTTCCTCTTCTCTTTCCTTCCATCTTTTCCAGCATTGGAGCCTTTTCCAGAGAGCTGGGTCCTTGTATAATGCATCCAAAGTAAGATAATGTCAGGCCGAAGCCATATTGTATTAGAAACTTTGGCCTGCCACAAATGACGCTTAAGATTGTATTCTTGCTGTGGGAATTTGGGAAGAGCTGATGCAGGAGAAATGTAGATATGTAGCCATAACAAATTCCTTTTATGCTTTCAAGGCCATCCTTTGTTCAGCACCTGGCCGGAAGCTGATGGGAGTAACGGACACGTTGGCAGAAGACGAATGGTCAACATGATAAACTTGTGGGTGTGGGAACAAGGGAATGAACTTTCAACTGGGTGGAGAAACCCCTGGGACTTCAGATTCGGGTTTCTCACAGATGTGCCAACATGGCTCTAGTAATAAATTGGAACTTTGAGGAATACTTTGCCTCAGACTCTGATTTAGTTTTGGATGCTATTTGGAACCCTGACAGATAATATGAGTCTGGTCGTTTGTGTCTCAACGAAAATCTCTGACTTGATTTGTTCAATGATCCATTTGTTTGTTTGCTTGGCTTTCTACAGGAAGTCCTTAGCTTATAACTGGTCCTTTTACAACTGTTCAGAATACAACAGTTCAGAAGGGGTGCATCATAGCCCTTAATGCACTTCTGTTCATCATAAAATGTTGTCCCCCACTTCCCATGGTCACACAATCACATTTCAGGCACTCGGCAACTGGCTTGCCTTTTAATATCCAGTAGCAGAGTTCTGTGATCACATAACAGTGATTGTCAACATTTTTCTATGTTTTCTGGCAATAAAACCCCTTCATTCAGACTGCGCCATTTGCTTAAATATTGCATGATTCACATAATGACCACAATGTTTCACTTAATGATTGCTGCAAAAAAATGTAAAAAGGGGGGGACTTGTCCCATGGGTGCCTCAACTTACAACCACAGCAATTTACAACCAGATTTCCAGCCCCAGTTGTGGCCGTAGGTTGAGGACTACCAGTATCGTATTCTCAGGAGACTTCTCCACCACCAAAGTTCAAAAGTGTCAGTACTTCTCTTCTCTTGCTTCTTTAAAGTCCAACTTTCACTTCCATAGAGCGTCAGAGAGAAAACCACTTGCCTGCACAATTCTGATCCTTGTGGCTACAGACACATCGCAGCAACCCAATATCTTTTCTAAGGCGTTCATTGCTGCCCTATCAAGCCTTAGCCTGAGGCTTATTTCTTGATTGCCGATTCCTGTTAATACAGTAGTCCTTGGTTAACTAGGATAATTGGGACTGGAATTTCCATTGCTAAGCAATGTGATCATTAAGCACAATGTCACATCGCTTCATGAAAGGCAACTGAACGTTGTCTTACCTTAACGTTCCTTCTATGTGAGCTGCGGGAGAGTCCAAGCATGGGTTAACTTCTGTCTGCTTGCCAGGGACTGAGTAAGAAATATCCGGCAACGCCTCCTCCTTGGCTCCACTGAGGCAGTTGTTTTACAAAGGCGTAGACGTACATGGAGTCCAAAAACGGAAGATCCAAAAGTTTGTCCATACCCTGGACCAGGTTAGGCCCTAGGGTGGGTTTGGACTCTTCCGCAGCACACATAGAAGGAACGTTCAGGTAAGACAACGTTCATTCTCCTGTGCGCTGCTTGGAGAGTCCAAGCATGGGATATACCCAAGCTTAAAGACTCAAGGGCGGGAAGAAGGCTGGTCCAGGGTCCCTGAAGTGGAATGAACCCTTTGCAGTACCCTCCTGCCAAACGAGGCCTCTGCAGAAGCGAAGGAATCCAGCCGATAATGTCTAATGAAAGGTGATGGTGACGTCCAGGTCGCCGCCCTACAAATGGAGGCTTGCGTTGTAGTGGCCACACTCCTTGTTGAATGAGCTGTTATGCAACCTGGCGACAGAGTAGCCTTGATCTCATACGCCTTTGTGATGTAGGCCTTCAGCCAGCGGCCCACTGTTGAAGGTGAAACTTTCTTCCCCATCGATGTTGGTTGAAATGACATGAATAAGGATTCGGATTTCTGAAAGACAGCCGTCCGTTTAATATATTTGCGAAGAGCCCTCCTCACATCCAAGGTATGCCATTGCTTTTCTCGAGGGTGGACCGGATTTGGGCAGAAATCAGACAGAATAAGTTCTATGAAACCATGAATTGACTTTCGGAAGAAAAGATGGATCCAATCTCAGAACCACCCTATTAGGATGGAAAATACACAAGTCAGAGCAAAGCGACAGCACGGCCAGCTCTGAGATCCTCCTGGCGGAGGTGATCGCCACCAGGAAAACCACTTTAAATATAAAAACCGGAGACTTGCAGTTCCTAATGGCTCAAACGGTGGGCCTGTGAGAGCCTGTAAGACCAGAGTAAGATCCCAGGATGGATACCGATGTACAGTTGGAGGTTTCAGATTAGAAGCTCCCTTGAGGAAGCTACGAACTTGAGGATGATGAGATAAGGATTGAAGACCTTCAAAGACCAATAGAGTTGACAAGGCAGCTGCCTGCCTACGAAGGGTGTTGTGGGCTAGACCTCTGTCCAACCCCTCCTGCAAGAAGTCCAAAATTTGTGGTACTGAAGCGGAAATTGGGATGATATCCTGTTTGGTACAGAAATGACAAAATGCCAACCAGGTAGCATTATAGAGGCGATTGGTGGATGGTCATCTAGAAGTCTGAATGGTGTAGATCACCTTCCCAGAAAACTTATCCTTCCTCAAGATATCCCTTTCAAGTGCCATATGGTGAGTTGTAACCACTGGGGGTCCGGATGGAGCACTGCCCCCTGGCTGAGAGATATCCTGTGGTCGGGAATCCTCCAGGGACTGGTCACTGACAGGCTGACCAGATCTGCGTACCAAGGGCGTTGGGGCCAATGTGGGGTGACGAGAAGAATCTCTGCCCTCTCCGCCAGCAGTTTCCTTATCTCTCTCAGAATGAGAGGGAGAGGAGGGAAGGCATACAACAGCCCCTGTGGCCACGGGCTGTGTAAAGTGTTGACCCCTTCTGCCCCCAGCACTGCAAACCTGGAGAAGAACCTGGGAAGATGAGTGTTGGATGGGTGGGCGAACAGGTCCACAACTGGGTGACCAAACCTCAGGAATAGAGCTTCGAAAAGATCCAGGTGCCAGCGCTACTCTGAGTGATCTATCGTGGTCCTGCTTAGCCAATCCGCTTGGGAGTTCGAAGTCCAGGATATGTGTTCCGCCCTGATGGAGTGAACGTGATGTTCCATCCAGCTTCTGTGCCTCCTGCATGAGACTGTTGGACCGAGTGCCCCCTTATCGATTGATGTGATCTTGGGTGGACACATTGTCTGTTAGGATTAGGACGTGTTGGTCTGCCACTAGCTGTTTGAAGTTCCGAAGAGCTAGATGAACCGCTCTCAGCTCTAGCCAATTGATGTTTTGTGACAAGTCCAATACGCTCCAATGTCCCTGAGCCACCTGTGATTGGACTTGAGATCCCCACCCGAAGAGACTGGCATCTGTTGTAATCGTGATGCGAGTGGGTTCTCTGAAAAGGCATCCCTTCGACATGGCTCTGGAAGTCCACCAATTGAGGGATCTGAGAACAGTCGATGAAACCCGAAGTTTGATCCTGGAGTTGCTGCATTTCGCCCTCTGATGTGGCAACAAGAACCATTGAAGAGGTCGAGCGTGAAGTCTCGCCCAAGGAACAATCTCGATACAGGAGATCATCTTTCCCAGCAGCTGAGAAAGCATAGCCAGCGGAACCAAATGAAGGCTCTGAACTTGAGTGACCAGGGACCGAATGCTGGTTAGATGGTCCTGTGACAAAAACACCTCGCAAGTCTCTGTGTTGATCACAGCTCCAAGATGAAGAAGGCTAGTGGTTGGTGCCAAATGACTCTTGGTGAAGTTCATGGAAAAGCCGTGGTCTTGTAGGGTTTGAATAGTGACCCGAAGGTGGTCTTGAGCTTGCAGAGGAGAAGACGACTGGATGATGATGTTGTCCAGATAACACTGCAGCCTTATTGGCCTCGCCCTGAGGGAGGCTGCTACCGCTGCCAAAAGTTTGGTGAAAGTGCGAGGAGCGGACGAAAGACCGAATGGCATGGCCTTGTATTGGTAATGCACCCCTGCGAAACTGAATCTTAGGAACCTTCTGTGCGATGGTCGAATGGGCACATGAAGGTAGCCTTCTTTTAGATCTATTGAAGTCAGAGAGGTCCAGGGACCCCACTGAAGCAATTTTTTTTACTTAAAAAGCCTGATACGCATTAATTAGAATTACAGGGCCCAGATGCTTTGCATGGACACAATCCTGACTACAAATCCTGCAGAAAAGTTGGAGGAATATCCTCTCTGCTAAGATCTGGGGCATTTATTAAGCCAGTGTTGTCTTAGAACAAAAATATGTCACAATCTTGTAGTGTTATACAAGTAGTCCTTGACTTATAACCACAACTGAGCCCAAAATTTCTGTTGTTAAGTGATACATTTGCTAAGAGAGTTTTGCTCTATTTTACTACTTTCCTTACGATAGCTGTTAAGTGAATGACTGCAGTTGTTAAGTTAGTAACCTGGTTGTTAAGTGAATCAGGCTTCCCCATTGAATTTGCTTGTCAGAAGGCTGCCAAAAAAGGTGATCACATGACCTTGGGACACAGCAATGGTCATAAGTATGAACCAGTTGCCAACCACCTGAATCTTGATCACATGATATGGGGCAGAGGTGGGTTCCTCCCAGTTCAGACCGGTTCGCCTGAACCAGTAGCAAACCGGTGGTGACATCACAGTGACATCATGGAACCGGTTCTGTCGGTGTCGGTCCGTGGATGCCGCCATCTTTTTTGGGGATTTATTTATATTTTTTGGGGGGGGGGAAATGTTGGATTTTTTTTTGAATTTTTTTTCTTCTACGCATGAGCAGAAGCTGAGTTTCCGGCACTGCGCATGCGCTGCCATCTTGTTTTTGCCTTTTTTACATTTTTTGATAATTTTTGGCACTGCGCATGTGTGCCCATGAGGCGCGATCACGCAGCGCGGGAGAAAGTGAACTGGCAGCGAGGTAAGTTAGAACCCACCCCTGATATGGGGATGCTGAAAAGGTTGTAACTGTGAAAAATGTTCATAAGTCACTTTTTTCATTGCCGTTGTAACTTTGAATTGTCACTAAATGAACTGTTGTAAGTCGAAGACTATCTGTAATGATTTAGGGCACTGGAGGATGGGTTCAAACACCATTCACCTAAAAAACACTCCACCTTTTATCTAATTCACAGGCCAGAGTAGCAAAACACAGCCTGGCCCCGTTAAATTGTTCAGAAAGTCTTTGCTACACATAGTCCTCAACTTACAATCACAATGAGGGTCAGAAAATTCATCAAGTGGTACAGTCGCTAAGTGAGGCACCACGTGACCCTATCTGATTTTATGACTTTTGCCATAGTCATTAAGCAAAACATCATGTAACCAACATTCCCCATTGATTTTGCTTGTTGGAAGCCAGCTGGGAAGGTCTCTCTCTAATGGTGATCATGTAACTGCAAAACACCATGATTGTTGTAAATATGCAATAGTTGGCAACCATCCAAATCATAATCATATTAACAGAACAGAATAACACAGAAAGGATCTTGGAGGTCTTCTAGTCAACCCCCCGCTCAGGCAGGAAACCCTACACCAGTGCTTCTCAACTTTCCTAATGTCGCGACCTGCGCCCCGCCCCCGCGTCCCCACCACGACCCACCCCGCTGCCATGACCCCCACCCCGCCACCGCCATTTGGGTTATTTTACCCTCTGTGCATGCGCAAAGCGTTCTGTGCATATGCAGAGGGTAAAAGAACCCAAATGGCGACGTCCGGGAGAAGTCTCCCGACCCCTGTGAAAGGGTTGTTCAACCCTCAAAGGGGGTCCCCCAGGTTGAGAACTGCTGCCCTACACCATTCCAGACAAATGGTTGTCCAATCTCTTCCTAAAAACTTCCATTGTTGGAGCACCCACAATTTCTGGAGGTAAATCATTTCACTCATTAATGGTTCTCACTGTCAGAAAATTTCTCCTTAGTTCTAGGTTGGTTCTCTCCTTGATGTGACCGCAGGGACATTGCAACCAAGTGTGAGGATTGGTTGTGAGTCTCTCATTTCAGTACCGTCGTAACTTTGAATGGTCACTAAGCAAATGGCTGCAAATTGAGCACTATCTGGATTCCACTCTCTGAATTCCTGAGATAGTGTGAGATGAGGCTGAAGCTCCCATAGCCTAAAAATAAAGCAGCAAGCAGGCACACAGGACAACAAAAGCCAGGAATTCTGACAAAACGGTTATTTAAAAGATCCCTTAATGCATTATTAAGGATCAAAGGCGAAATGTCATCAGAAAACAAAGTAGGCCCTGTGCTAAGGTGACCAGATTTTAATATTTGTAAAGCGGGACACCATTGATGGGGGGGGGTGGTTCTAGGGGAGCAAGACGGGAGGGGTCCGTCTCTCTTATCCCGCAGCCCATCCACGTGAATAAAGGTGGAGACACAAATCCAGGATTGCTTTGCTGCAGCTTTGTGCACCCCCCCAAACACCTCCCCTTCATCGCAGCCCTTACCGCCGCTCTCGCTCCCTGCCTGGCTGCAGACTCCGCCTGCCTTCCCGAAGCAGTTCACTTTTGTTTCGTGGTGGGAGAAGGAAGAAAGCGGGCAGCGAGAGCGGCAGCCTCTTCCAAGCCCAGGCCTGGCTCTATACCCACCCGGGGGGCTGCCGCCCACCCGGCCACCAGCAGCTTCCGCACCGCACTTGCTTGGTGGGACTTTTTTGAAACGCCGTGGGACGCGGGACAAATTATTAAAAAGCGGGACTGTCCCGCCAAAAGCGGGACGTCTGGTCACCTTACCCTGTGCTCAATGTAGGTGAAAAACCCCAATCCCATCAACAGGCCCCGTGGCCCAAGAAAGCAAGGGCTTTTGGAGAGGACCTACTCTTGGAGAGTCATTCAGGATCTGGCCTTGGAGACTTCTATCTCTACAACTCAGTGTTTTTCAAAGTTGGCCATTTTAAGATGTGTGGACTTCATCTCCCAGAATTCCTCAGCCAGCATGCTGTTTTAACTAGTGCCTGGTGCAGGGGTGGGTTCCAGTTTGTTTTGCTGCCGGTTTGCTCAGGGATACGCAGTGCCAGCATGCACAGTATTTTTAAAAAGCTTCTGCGCATGCGCAGAAGCAAAAAACAAAATGGCAGCATCTACGGTGCCACCAAGAGAACCGGTTCAGGGGCATGGCAGGCCTGGGTCGCTGCTTGTTCTAGTGACCCAGGCTGCCAAGTTACTACCGGTTCTATAGAACCAGTCCGAACCGGTAGTAACCCACCTCTGGCCTGGTGGCCTACTTGAGGAGGACATGGTGACTGGGGAATTCTGGGAGTTGAAGTCCACACATCTTCAAATCGCCAAGGTTGAGAAACCACGCATTTTACTTCCAGAGCAAAGCAACAGAGAGAGCTATTAAGCCTCAGACAAAATCCACACGGGGCCATGTCAGAAGAAAGACAGATAACAGCTCTTGCCGAGCTGCTGCGCTTCACTCCACCCCAGCTGGCTCTTCTCATTTGCTTTGAAAAGAAGGGGAGAGACCGCAGAGTATTTTTAGCAGCCAAACCACAATACAACAGTCACAAGTTCCCAGCAGCCTATTGGTAGAACTTTCTCCCTTCTCAACATACACACACACACACACACACACACACACACACACACACACACACACACACACACACACACACAGCATTCTGGTTTTTATACACCGCCCAGCCTAGGGGACTGTAAGGAAGGCAACCAACAAACAAACGGTTGCAGATATGTTCACACCATCTTTTCCCACTTTGTACAGCGAAGTGCTGGATGGAAAACAGGAAAGGGCTGCAATTTTCTTCCCTCCCAAGGCCGCAGAAGTGCAAGTAGAAGGTAATTGTAGGCAATGCCATGCTCCAACAAGGAAGGAAGGAAGGAAGGAAGGAAGGAAGGAAGGAAGGAAGGAAGGAAGGAAGGAAGGAAGGAAGGAAAGGAAAGGAAAGGAAAGGAAAGGAAAGGAAAGGAAAGGAAAGAAGGAAGGAAGGAAGGAAGGAAGGAAGGAAGGAAGGAAGGAAGGAAGGAAGGAAGGAAGGGGAAGGGAAGGGAAGGGAAGGGAAGGGAAGGGAAGGAAGGAAGGAAAGGAAAGGAAAGGAAAGGAAGGAAGAAAGGAAAGGAAAGGAAAGAAAAGGAAAGGAAAGGAAAGGAAGGAAGGAAGGAAGGAAGGAAGGAAGGAAGGAAGGAAGGGGAAGGGAAGGGAAGGGAAGGGAAGGAAGGAAGGAAGGAAAGGAAAGGAAAGGAAAGGAAAGGAAAGGAAGGAAGAAAGGAAAGGAAAGGAAAGGAAAGGAAAGGAAAGGAAGGAAGGAAGGAAGGAAGGAAGGAAGGAAAGGAAGGAAGGAAGGAAGGAAGGAAGGAAGGAAGGAAGGAAGGAAGGGGAAGGGAAGGGAAGGGAAGGGAAGGGAAGGGAAGGAAGGAAGGAAAGGAAAGGAAAGGAAAGGAAAGGAAAGGAAAGGAAAGGAAAGGAAAGGAAGGAGGAAAGGAAAGGAAAGGAAAGGAAAGGAAAGGAAGGAAGGAAGGAAGGAAGGAAGGAAGGAAGGAAGGAAGGAAGGAAGGAAGGGGAAGGGAAGGGAAGGGAAGGGAAGGAAGGAAGGAAGGAAAGGAAAGGAAAGGAAAGGAAGGAAGAAAGGAAAGGAAAGGAAAGGAAAGGAAAGGAAAGGAAAGGAAAGGAAAGGAAGGAAGGAAGGAAGGAAGGAAGGAAGGAAGGAAGGAAGGAAGGAAGGAAGGAAGGAAGGAAAGGAAGGAAGGAAGGAAGGAAGGAAGGAAGGGAAGGGAGGGAAGGGAGGGAGGAAGGAAGGAAGGGAGGGAGGGAGGAAGGAAGGGAGGAAGGAAGGAAGGAAGGAAGGAAGGAAGGAAGGAAGGAAGGAAGGAAGGACATAGGGGCTGGAAGGGATTTCAGAGAGGTCTTGTAGAATCTAGTCCAACACCTTATACTATCCCAGTCAAATGGTTGTCCAATCTATTTTTGAAAACCCCTAATGACAGAGCACCCACAACTCTGGGAGGCAAGCTATTCCACAGATTAATTATTTCCCTGTCAGACAATTCTTCCTTATTCTAGGTTGGATCTCTCCTTAACAAGCTTCCACGCCTTATTTCTTATCCTACCCTCTGGTGCTTTGGAGAAATAAGTCAATCCCCTTTTCTCTGTTACAGCCCCTCAAGTATTGGAAGACCGTTAACATGGATGGATGGATGGATGGATGGATGGAACTCAGACATGAAAAAGTTCGTTTTTCATCTAACAGTCAAGTCTTTCTAACAGCATCCTCAACCAGATGTATTGACCTCTGCAGAAACTGGAGATACAGCTCCACACCGTGCAGCATCTTTCTTCAATGTTCTGCTTTTCAGCGGTGCTGCAATCAGCAGAACAAAATCTTATAAACCCCATTTCGCACTTTTGCTGCTTTCTAAAAGGAAAGCCCCTCCTAAGCCAGCAGTCCACATTGAGGCCACATGATCGAGGCGAGGCCTACCAAAATGCCAAAAGAGGCACAGTTCTTCCTATACCGTAGCACTGCCGGGCACAAGTTTAAAAACTCCCCAAATTATCAGGGCGGCCTTCTTAATAACCCCATCAAAGGTTTCTAGAATTGGAAGTGGGAGGGGGGTTTCCAAAAAGAACTTGTTCAGCAGACACCATGGCTTAAAATAATAAGCCATGACCAGATCAGGTTTCATTCTTCGATAAAGTGACGCAGAATTGCCAGGCATGCAAATGACATCCTTTCAGATACAGAGGATTATCCAAAGTTTGTTGAAATAAACACAGGATGGCTGGACTCCCGTTTCTGAAAATATGCAGGATAAGAGCTGGATGGGAGACCACCAGGAAATCCTACAGTTGAAAGCTAGATCTTTTTCTTTTAACATACCGTATTTTTCGGAGTATAAGACACACCGGAGTATAAGACGCACCTTAGTTTTTGGGGAGGAAAATAGGGGAAAACAATCTGCCTACCAGGTATTCATCTGGCTAGCGTCCTTAGTCTGGTCAGCTTCAGCACATTATTTTATCCCCTGGTTAGGACTTAAAAAATCCTTCTTCTGAGAGAGTAACAATGAAAGAGCCTGCAAGCCAGTAAGAGCTGGGAAGATCGTTAGCACCTGGTTAGGGCTAAAAAAAAACTTATTCAGAGCAAGTAGAGCAATGAAAAAAACCCTGCAAAGACTTAGGGCTGGAAAAACATTCTTTGGAGAGAGTAACAATGAAAGAGCCTGCAAACCGGTAAGAGCTGGGAAGATGGTTAGCATCTAGTTAGGGCTGGAAAAAAAGCTACATTCGAAGTATAAGACGCACCCAAATTTTCAGCCACTTTTAGGGAGGAAAAAGGTGCGTCTTATACTCCGAAAAATACGGTATGTCTTGCTTGGTTGCAGAGGCCGCCTGTTGGCACTGAACTTGTCTACCGTAGTCCACAAAAAACCACCAATGACTGATGCAATAGAGGGCTTATTCTACAATTAGCTTGTTGTCCCGGAGGTAGATACTGTTTAGGGCTGAGAGAGGGACTGGCCCAAAGTGACCGAGTGGGTTTTCCTATCTTGAGATTCTGTACTCCTAGTCTATCACCTTCACCTCTAGATTGCACTGGCTCTCAGCTCTTTCTTAGCCTAGAAACCAGTGGTGGGTTGTAAATAATTTTGCCACCAGTTCGTGCGCGTGCTCACGCGTGCGCTTGCATGCACAGAAGCGTCCCGTGCGGGTGGACTGAGCCTTCCGCCGCTGGCGCCACCAGTTCTAAGAACCGGTCCGAACTGGGAGCAACCCACCGCTGCTAGAAACCAAGAAAATATCCCAGAAATCTGTTCATCATTTCTGTATTTTTGCCCAGAAAACTCCAGGGGCCTGTCATCAGAAGAAGACGAAGTTTATCTTTTTTATTTATATTCCAGGCATCAAGTCAAAACTGTACCCATGTTTTTGCAATGCACAGTAGGTGGAAAAGCAAAATGAGCCGGGCTGGCTTTGTATGTAATATTTCAGGTATCAGTTAGCATCTGGCTAGTGTGCGCCGAAGACATATACATGAAATTTGAGTTATGGTAGTTGAAGGAAGAATGGAGTTTGAACTTCTGTGAGCAGAAAACACTGCCTGGCTAACAGGCAAAAACAATACCTCTCCAGAATTCATATCAAATCCAATCAAGCGCAGAGACAATAAGTCTACACCTTTTCCTTTTTGAGGAAGGAGAACGTGGCCAAATGTGGGGGAATCGGCATACATATATTATCACATCCATTGTTTTGCATCTTTGCATCAGTCAGTCCCAATCCTCACCAAAACACACACACAATTGGAAATATATTGCCTGAACAGAAGAGAAGGGACCTTGGAGATCTTCTAGGCCAGTGATGGCGAACCTATGGCACGCGTGCCACAGGTGGCACGCAGAGCCATATCTGCCGGCACGCGAGCCGTCGCCCTAACTGAGCTCCAGTGTGCATTTGCGTGCCGGCCAGCTGATTTTTGGCTTGCGCGGAGGCTCTGGGAGGGCATTTTCGGCCTCCAGAGGGCCTCCGGGTGGTGGTGGAAGAAGCCGTTTTCGCCCTCCTTAGGCTCCAAGAAAACCTCTGGAGCCTGGGGAAGGTAAAAAATGGGCCTACCAGGCCCACCCGAAGTCGTGAAACGGGGGAGCGGGGGGACCGTGCACGTGTGCTCGGGGTTTGGGGCAGCACAGGGGGATCACAGATGCATGTGTAGGAGGGCAGGGGGCATTGAATTATGGGTGTGGGCACTCGCACGTGCGCAATAGCGTGCACGCGCGTGCTTTTGGCACCCGAGGGAAAAAAGGTTCGCCATCACTGTTCTAGGCTAACCTAGAGTTTAAACCGCCTTTCTTCTCATTCCCACATGGCTCCTTCTTCTTCTAGGAACATGTGCGGACTTCCATGACAGAGGTGAGAATTAATCTCACAGAGGAGATGTTTGATCTTTTCCCGGACATCAGACATTAGAAATGAAACCGCAGTTTAAAAGTCTAAGTAAAAATATTTATTTCGGTACAAAACAATAAATCCTCATTTGTTTACATCTCTTCTCAATGGAAGACAGAGCAAGAAGAATAGAGCGGAGAATGGAATGCACACATGCGTACAAGAACATATCAATCACGTGCTCAGGAATAAACCATTATATTGAATAGGGATGCATCTCCCTGCATATACATGTAACAGGCAATAATCACACCGTGACATTCCATCTCCCAGAATTCTCCAGCCAGCCACAACCAGGATCGTGGTGGAATTCTGGGGGTTGAAGTCAACAGATCTGAGCCCGTGATGGTGCAGTGGTTAGAATGCAGTATTGCAGGCTAATTCTGCTGACTGCCAGGGTTTCGATCCTGACCGGCTCAAGGTTGACTCAGCCTTCCATCCTTCCGAGGTCGGTAAAATGAGGACCCAGATTATTGGGGGCAATACACTGACTCTGTAAACCGCTTAGAGAGGGCTGTAAAAGCACTGTGAAGTGGTATATAAGTCTAAGTGCTATTGCTATTGCTATCTTAACGTGGCCAAGGTTGAGATTAGATTAGATTAGATTAGAGAAACACTGCTATACCCAAAGCTTCTGGAATCCACTACTATTGTTAAAAAGCAAATAAGCTTCTGATTTCTGATCTTAAAAGCAGGCTGGCTGGGGAATTCTGGGAGTCCACAGATCTTCAAGTTGGGACGGTTGAGAAACACTGCTCTAGGGTGCCCACAAGTATCTCTCTGGCCCCAAACCACCACAAATGTCCTGAAAGGTGCAGCTTCTATTATCACTTTTAAAGGTAGTCCTCAACTTACAACAGTTCATTTAGTGACTGTTCAAAGTTACAAAAGTGACTTATGTCCATTTTCACACTTACGACCATTGCCGCATCCCCATGGTCACGTGATCAAAATTCAGATGCTTGGCAACTGATTCACATTTATATGACAGTTGCTGTTTTCTGGGGGACATGTGATTCCCCTTTTGCGACCTTCTGACCTTCAGTCAATGGGGGAAGTCAGATTCACTTAACAACCGTGTTACTAACTTATCAAATGCAGTGATTCCCTTAACAACTGTGGCAAGAAAAGTGGTAAAATGGGGCAAGCTCACTTAACAAATGTTTCACGTAACAAGATACATTTTGGGCTCAATGGTGGTCGTAACTCGAGGACTACCTGTATTTACGAGGCATCTCTGGGGTCCACTTAGTAATTCTTAGAAAATAAAAATAGTGACTTGCCTATATTCCAGATTTTACTGAACTGTGTCTGCCCACCCAGAGGGAAAGAAATAAACAGCGTGGGCATAGGAGAAACAGCTTTACAGTAATTATTATCAAGCAATCACAATATCTTCCACTCTACTCAATATTATAAATGTGTCTCCCGGTCAATTTAACTCATCAGGAAAATTAGATTTAAAAAAAAACCCATAAAGTTGTTTCCACCAGATAAAACCAACCCACACAGTCAAAAATATACTAGCGCAGCCCCAAACCAGGAGGCCCTTCAGGAGTGTCGTTCCAGTGAAACCCTCCGTAACTCCAAACCACATCCTTCCTTTCTTTTATATCCAGCTCGCTGACAACTCCCAACCAAGTTTTTAACAAGCTGTAAATTCAGTTCCCCATGCAGCTCTGAGCATCAGCCAATGGGTCCCCCGAGAGCTTTCTGAAGCCGCAAGGCTGTTTGTAGTAGTTAAATATGCACAGCAAATAGACCGAGTGGAAATATCCAGCAGGTGGAAAAACCAAAGGAGACCTAGGCGAACATATGCACGGCTCACCCTACAACGGCAACACACGCTATCATCTTTCAGCTACGCCCCGAAACAGTGAACGTGACCCACTTTGTCCGAGGTCTGCACAAAAGACTGAAAGGAGGGGCAGGAATGGATCTCAGGACTGGTGGGAGGACGCTTCCCACCCGGGGCGGGCAGCCTTTGCAAAAAGGAATTACGAAGACCAAATTTCTCCCGTTAAGCTAGAATTTGCCAGTCCTAACAATGATGGCTGGCAGATCAAAAGAAGAAGCACAACATCATGTGTCACTACCTGTGTTAAGTAACTGCTTGGTAGTGAAATTGTGTCGTGTTTAACTACTATTTATTCATAAGCCCTAAACGTCTCTCATCTTACTTTCACCATTCGTGGGTTTCCAAAAGCCACAGTGCAAAAGACCAGCCAGATATAGGTAGTCCTCGGCTAATTGCACTGAAAAAAGTGACTTGTGATAGTTTTTCACACCTAAGACCTTTGTAGCAGACCCACGGTCACATGATCAGACTTGACAACTTGTATTTATGACGGTTGCCATGTCCCGGGGTCATGGGATCCCCTTTTGTGACCTTCTTTTGACAAGCAAAATCAATGGGGAAGCCAGATTCACTTAACAACCATGTTACTAATAGCAATAGCAATAGCACTTAGACTTATATACCGCTTCATAGTTCTTTTACAGCCCTCTCTAAGCGGTTTACAGAGTTCAGCATATTGCTCCCAACAATCTGGGTCCTCATTTTACCGACCTCAGAAGGATGGAAGGCTGAGTCAACCTTGAGCCGGTGGGATTTGAACAGCTGAACTGCAGCTAGCAGTCAGTTGAAGTAGCCTGCAGTGCTGTACTCTTAGCACTGCGCCACCTCGGCTCACTAACTCAACAACTGTAGTGAGTGACTTAACAACTGTGGCAGGAAAGATCGTAAAATGGGGCAAAACTCACTTAACAACTGTCTTGTTTAGCAATGGAAATTTTGGGCTCAACTGTGGTCATAAATCAAGCACTACCTGTATGGAGCAGGCTTATATGATTGAATCTATTATACAGCATCTTGGTACTGTACTATGACTGGGTTAGGTCTGCTTTTTTGCTTGATTTATAGATCTTTTACTACTGTATATTGTTTTTGTTGCTTGTGGTTGGCTTCCCAGAATTCATATGTCAGATGGATTACCATATACCGTATTTTTCAGAGTATAAGACACAATTCCCCCCCCTAAAAGAGGCTGAAAATTTGGGTGCGTCTTATACTCCGAATGTAGCTTTTTCGAAGCTTTTTTTCAGCCCTAATGAGGTGCTAGCTTTCTCATTGCTGCTCCCTCCGACGATCAGCTGCGCTTTAGAAGCTGTTTTTCAGCCTTAACAGGCGCTAGCGAGTGAAGCGATCTTCCGCGCTTCGCCTGCTTTTCTCATTGCTGCTCCCTCTGACGATCAGCTGTGCTTTAGAAGCTGTTTTTTATCCCCAACCAGGGGATAAAAAGCGCACACGCACTCAAAACCAGCAAACTAATGCGCTGAAGCTGACCAGACTAAGGAGGCTAGCCAGATGAATACCTGGTAGGCAGAATCCCCCCCCTATTTTCCTCCTCAAAAACTAAGGTGCGTCTTACACTCCGGTGTGTCTTATACTCCGAAAAATACGGGTATATTTTGTAAAACAATAAAATAAATACATTCTCCCCTCCCCATCTCGCTTCCTTTTTTTCTTAAGACTACACCAGGGGTCAGCAACCTTAAACACTCAAAGAGCCACAAAGGTCCTAACCGGAAGCCCCCCGTTCAATTCTGGGGCTAAACGGAAGTCCGGTTCCCCCACCATAGAGTCTCTGCCTAGCACGGTGTCTTTTTTCCTCTACCAGTCCTAACCGAAAGCCCTATCAATTGTGGAGCTGACCGGAAAACCCACCCCTTGCCATAGAGTCTCCTCCTTACACACCCTGCTTTCCCCCTCCGCCAACTGGAAGCTCCTCTCAAAATTGTGTTGCCAACCGGCGACAGGGAGCCGCAACAGAGGGATGAAAGAGCCACATGCGGCTCCAGAGCCGCAGGTTGCTGAGCCCTGGACTAGACCCTCGAACATTTGATGAAGGGGACTAGGAGCCCTTCCGCCATCATGCTTGGTTCCTAATTCCAAACCTTCAGAAAGTGTTTCAAGGTTTCCTCAACTGGAAAAGCAAAGACGTTCTCTTGAAATTATCTAGGCAACTGAACAACCATAGGCATTAAAAAAATAGCACCCAACCAGTATCAATTTGATTTGATTTTAGAACATCTAAGCCAGGGTGTCAAACTTGATTTCATTAAGGGCCGCATCTGGGTTGTGTTTGACCTCGAGGGGCCAGGGTGGGCGTGGCCAGAGTGGGCGTGGCCAGCTGACGTCACTGGTGTCGGTGGCGCCTTTGGTGGCCCAAGCGCTCTGCCAGCGAAAACGGGTTCCCAAGCTCCGTTTCTGGCTACGACAGCCTCCTGCAATCTTCTGCCAGTGAAAACAGAGCCTGGGAGGGCCACACACAGCCCTCGTGAGCTCCGTTTTCAGCTGCAATGGCCTTCGTTTTCACTGGCAGAGGCACGGCAGGCCGGTCCTTTGCTGTTTATAAGGCGGCCCCGCAGGCCAGATCTAAGCACCCCGCGGGCCGGATCTGGCCCCTGGGCCTTCAGTTTGACACCCCGATCTAAGCAGTCTCTTTCGGGCTGAGTCTGCAAAACCACCATGATGCCATTCCTCTCTTCATGTTATTAAAACAGCAGAGAAATCATAGCATGAAGCAATGGTGTCTTGACATCTCTGGGGACAGCCCAAGGAGTGAGGCAAGAGTTCCCACCAACGGCAGAACAACGGAAGGTTAAACTCCACCAAGTTCCACCCCTTCAATGTTCCTCCAGCTGAACTATAGCAAAGCCAGAAATAAATCAGATGAGCTGCTGAACAGAGATGCGGGAATCACAGAGGCCAGGAGGAGCTGATCTGAGATAGTGCAAATGCCCTTGTAAGATATGCCACGTGACCCATGGGAGCCATGCAAGGATCCCTTGGTTAATCCTCAAGATGCTACAAAAGTAAGAATTGACAAAATGTTCTGTTCTGGAGTTAGAACATTCCAAATAACTTTGGTACATTCCATTTTCATTCTAGAGCAGTGTTTCCCAACCTAGGCAACTTGAAGATGTCTGGACTTCAACTCCCAGAATTCCCCAGCCAGCATTCGCTGGCTGGGGAATTCTGGGAGTTGAAGTCCAGACATCTTCAAGTTGCCTAGGTTGGGAAACACTGCTCTAGACCACATCAGCTTAGTCATTCCAGAGATGATCCACTGAATTTCAAAAGGAAAACTGCTGGAACAGAACATTTTGAACATCTTACTACAGAATTTTTCTTTATTAAGGACTTTGAGCGAGCGGTCACTGCTATCATCAGCCTCATAAACTACCCCTATGATCACATGAACAATAATAAGTAGAGTAGAGTAGAGTAGAGTAGAGTAGAGTAGAGTAGAGTAGAGTAGAGTAGAGTAGAGTAGAGTAGAGTAGAGTAGAGTAGAGTAGAGTAGAATAAACTTTGTTGTCACTCTAAATGTACACTAATCAGCATATATTAAAATGAAATTTCATTGCATACAACTCTCAAAGTGTCACCACTTCCAATACATACTACATAAACATGACCAAAGAAATATCTTCTGCTAGTGCCAGCTTTAGAAAAAGATCTATCATCTACCATTTACCACCACCTCTACATGAGCAGGTTCTCCTGCTTTTCTCATTGTGTAGACCATGGGTGTCAAACCCGCGGCGTCACATTGCCATCAGGTGATGTATCGCGATGTTTTCCCCCCTTCGCGGAGCTGGGGTGGGTGTGGCCTGCACGTGACGCATCCAACCCACGGGCCGCCAGTTTGACACCCCTGGTGTAGACAGAAGGTTGCAGCAGAGCCTACCCTCTTCCCACCCTAAATTTACCATCCTATAAAAGGCCACCTCACCTGATCTCCTCAAAGGACTGGCTCTGTCTTCTACCAGGCTTCAGGTTTGACTTATTGGAGGTGTTGGTTTTGCCTCCTGTGGATGGCCAATATAATCCCGTTCATAAGATCCTTCCTGTGTGGTCTGACTTTTCTCAACAGGAATCAAAGCACTTAAAGATTAATTCAAGGCAATAGCTAAGCAGCTAAATGTTTATGGACAAATAATACCAGGCACAGCAAATACCCACTTCCTCCTACACTTGCCTACAAGCTCCCACCCCTTCCTTTCCTGGACATGAAACCCTGTGTGTCAACAGACCAATTTCACAGACACCTTATGCAAAGAACAGCCTTACACCAAATCAGAACTTTCACCCTTACTCTGCCTAATTTCAGAGGTGCTGGGCGAACCGGTAGGGAAATTATATGAATATAATTTCCCTACCGGTTCGCCCAGCACCGAAAATATGAGCGTGCGTGCCTTCCGCGCATGTGCTTTGCTCGCACACGCAGCTTGCATGCATGCGCGCAGCTTGAAAACATGGCCAAATAGGATGGCATACCAGTCCAAGAAACTAGGGAGGGTCCTTCTGAGATGTTTACCATGCCTCATTACTTCTGCAGGCTCAGCAGCCTCTTTCGGAACGTTGTCTTATTTGCAATTCTTCCCTCTGTCTCCAAAGGTCATTCCCCCATGCCATTACTGTGAGCCTTCGTAGGTGATTGTTTGGTGGACTGCTTTTGATTTAAGCCAATAGCGTCTAGGACAGGGGTCAGCAACCTGCGGCTCTGGAGCCGCATGTGGCTCTTTCATCCCTCTGCTGCGGCTCCCTGTCGCCAGTCAGCACCATAATTTTGAGAGGAGCTTCCGGTTAGGGTGGGGGGGGGGGAGCAGGGCGTGCCAGGAGGAGACTCTATGACAAGGGGCGGGTTTTCCGGTCAGCTCCACAATTGATAGGGCTTTCGGTTAGGACAGGTAGAGGAAAAAGAATGCCGCACAAGGAGGAGACTCTATGGTGAGGAAACCGGCCTGAACTGAACGGGAGGCTTCCGGTAAGGACCTTTGTGGCTCTTTGAGTGTTTACGGTTGCCAACCCTTGCTTTAAGGCAGAGGTCTTCAAACTTGGCAACTTTAAGACTTGTGGACTTCAACTCCCAGAATTCTCCAGCCAGCATAGCTGGCTTGAGAATTCTGGGAGTTGAAGTCCACAAGTCTTAAAGTTGCCAAGTTTGGGGACCCCTGCTTTAAGGGATTAAATGGTCTGATAGCAGAGCCATTTTTTATCAGGGTTTCTCCAGCTTTCTTGGACTTCAATTCCCAGGATTCCGAGCTAGATAATTCTGGGAGAAGAATTTTATCGGATGCAGCACTTGCGGCCCTTTGGGCAACCTGTAGTCCCTCAATGCTCTTTCAAAGATTACCACTAAATAGTAATTTTTAAGGTGCCAAAGAAGAGATAAATAATGAAATATTCAGGCGTATTGGTTTCATAGCATTCTTTTAATTATGTGTAAATGATGCTCCAGTCTTCACGTTTTCTCCTGGTCCCACTTTAACATTTAACATTAACAATACTGCATCCAGTTTTGGTCACCATAATATAAAAAAAGATGTTGAGACCCTGGAAAGTGTGCAGAAAAAAGAAACCGAGATGATTAGGGAGGTAGAGGCTAAAACACATGAAGAATGGTTGCAGGATATGGGTATGTCTACTCTAAGTGAATAGAAGGACTAGGGGTGATATGATAGCAGTGTTCCAATATTTGAGGGGCTACCACAAAGAAGAGGGGGTCAGTCTAATAGCGTCTAGGACAGGGGTCAGCAACCTGCGGCTCTGGAGCCGCATGTGGCTCTTTCATCCCTCTGCTGCGGCTCCCTGTCGCCAGTCAGCACCATAATTTTGAGAGGAGCTTCCGGTTAGGGTGGGGGGGGGAAAGCAGGGCGTGCCAGGAGGAGACTCTATGGCAAGGGGTGGGTTTTCTGGTCAGCTCCACAATTGATAGGACTTTCGGTTAGGACAGGAAGAGGAAAAAGGATGCCGTGCTAGGAGGAGACTCTATGGTAGGGAAACCGGATTTCCGGTCGGCTCCAGAATTGAACGGGGAGCTTCCAGTTAGGATCTTTGTGGCTCTTTGAGTGTTTAAGGTTGCCGACCCCTGGTCTAGGATGAGAGGAGCAGACCCATTTCCCTTGCCCTTAAGAATCCATAAGAGCATTTACCACTAATCCCCCCCCCTTTTAAAGGCGATACGATCCAAATCTTTCTGGCAAGCTCTGGAATTCTGGAAAAAGATGTCATGAATTCTACAGGCCAGCCCAGCCATTTTATAAGCTATGATGCACCCTGAATCCTCAAGGGTCCGGGGACAATAAACTACAGCTTTTCTCCATCTTTGGAATGCAGTGTTCGCTTTCTTTTATTGGCAAGTCAGATCCCCACCTCACTGCCTTTACCACACTGGTGTCAGAAGTGGGATGCTGACGGGAACTAGTTAGTGGCTCACCCACAAAGTGCAAGCAAGAGTACAAGGTCTCACCAATAGTCTACATCTGCATGTACACACCTTCACCAGAGTGGTAGTGGTCAGACCCTGTTGAGAGATGAGAATAAATCTCATAGAGGCGATTTGGATCTTTGCTTGGAATTCAGAGAGTTAGAAATAAAGCCGAGATTAAAAGTCTAATAGAAATATTTATTTCGGTACAAAAACAATAAATTCTGAATAATTACATTTTTTGCTAAGAAAACGCGACCGTTCCGGTCAAGAGCCAAGTCAAAAGTGATTAATGGTGGATCTGGAATGTGGATATGCGTACAAGATCATATCACGTGTTCTGCTTGTATTGGAATATACCATAATATTAGAATAGGGGTGCATCACCCTGCATAGACATACAACTGACAATATTCACACCGTGACAGACCCAGACATCCACTAACCAGAAGAAAAACTGCTCCTCCTCCTCCTCCTCCTCCTCTTTATGATCATCATATTTAATCTTTTAAGGGTCCTCTGTTACTAAGATACCAGATCTGGAATGCAACTCCTTGGATGATCTCTAGATGGAAGCAAAGAGACACCCAAACAACTAGCTCTTGTACTGCCATCTGCTGGTCAGGTCTGAAGGTTCAGATCTGGTAAACCCTATTATGACATGTTTTGTTTGTTTGTTTGTTTGTTTGTTTGTTTGTTTGTTTGTTTGTTTGAAGAGCTGAGGTGGCGCAGTGGTTAAATGCAGCACTGCAGGCTACTGCTAGTTCAGCAGTTCAGCTGTTCAAATCTCACCGGCTCAAGGTTGACTCAGCCTTCCATCCTTCTGAGGTGGGTAAAATGAGGACCCAGATTGTTGGGGGCAATATGCTGAACTCTGTAAACCACTTAGAGAGGGCTGTAAAGCACTATGAAGCGGTATATAAGTCTAAGTGCTATTGCTATTGCTATTGTCAAACATGTACAAGATAACAAGTATAGGTATGAACATAAACATGAACAGATAAATGGGGACAGTAATACAGGGACGGTAGGCACGCTGGTACGCTTATACACGCCCCCTTTACGGACCTCTTAAGAATGGGGTGAGGTCCACGGTAGACAGTTTGAGATTGAAGCTGAGAGGGTCTCAGGCTGTAACAACGGAGTCGGGTAGAGCATTCCAGGCATTGACTACTCTGTTGCTGAAGTCGTATTTTCTGCAATCGAGTTTGAAGCGGTTTTACCTTGAGTTTGTATCGACTGCTTGCCCGTGTATTATTGTGGTTGAAGCTGAAGAAGTCATGGACAGGCAAGACGTTATAGCAGACAATTTTGTGTACTACGCTTAGATCAAACCGCAGGCGGCGCAGTTCCAGATTGACCAAGCCCAAAATTTCAAGCCTGGTGGCATAGGGAATTCTATGAAGAATTCTATTCGATATCATCGGCTTTGTTTTCTTCCCCCTCCCCTAGGAAGATATGCACAATCCCAAGCAAAGCACTCAGTTACATCCACCGTCATTTATGTTTTCTGAGAATTATCGTAAGGCCGATAGAGGGTCCAGAGACAGTTGTGTAACCAAAGATAAGGCTGCGACGCGGGCTGTGCAGTCTCCTTTCCTCCCCAACGCGCTTTTAGTAGAGACCAGAAGGCATCAAAGACATTCTCATTGTAGGCATTGTATTCTCTATCAGCTGTAAAAGGAACAACATGAAAAAGTGGGAGGACCAGATAACCCTTTCCACCAAAATTATCTCCTATATTTGTTGCATATTTGTAGGAGCCAGATGTTCTTGGAGAAATGCCAAGGTTGTTTGGTTTGGATTGTTTTGCTGGAAAGCGCAAGTACTGTAAAGAAAAAAAAATCCATCTTCCCACCAAATACTCCCAGTTGATAATTTAAGACAGAATTCAGCAACAAGGCGTCTGAGGATGTGGTCTGAAATATCTGAAATCAATGCACAAATTAAAATGGATGTTTTGGGGGGGAAGAAGCACCAAATCATACAAGATTTCAGCATTTTTACATGAGATGAATGAACGAACGAACATCTCATGTGGCATCTTGAAACTTCAACCAATTTAGTAATTAAGGTTTCTCTTTTCATCCTGCCTCTCTCGCTACAACCTTGTTTCAAGCAATGAGAAGGGCAGGAAGCTTCTGAGATTATTCACCAGGTGTTGAAGAGCGGACAATCCAGTCAAGCTCCAGGTGAGAGGGAGGAAAGAGGGACAAAAAAAAGGTATATTGGTTGGCACCTATTTTAAAGGATGGTGGTGAGTGAATTAAACTATTGTAAAACTGCAGTGAAGTGAAACTTCTGTTTGCCAACCAAAATGTCTCATATCACAACCATCGATGTATCACAGGTATTCCAACACCTTTTAAAATACTAATAGAAGATTTCAGGGTTAAACTATAGGGGTTCTTGGTGTTTTCTGCAGACATTTCATTACCCAGCTAGCCAGGGGTGGGTTCTAACTTACCGCGCCACCGGTTCGCCTCCTCCCATGCCATGTGGCTGCATGCGCACGCATGCACAGTGCCAAAAAACAAGCAAAAAATATCGGAAAAACAGCCAAAAACAAAATGGCGGCGCATGCGCATGTGCAGAAGCAAAAAAAAAATCCCCCAAAAAAATCCCCCCCAAATTTTTTTTTTAAAAAAGATAGCGGCGTCCACAGACGTGCACCGACAGAACCAGCTCCATGACATCACCACCGGTTTACTACCAGTTCTATAGAACCAGTGCAAACCGGGAGGAAGCCACCTCTGCAGCTAGCTAACATCATCAGTGCAACATCACTAATATTACCTAGCTGGGTAATAAAACATTTGCAAGAAAAACAACCAAGCTCAGAGAGCACCAAGGACCCCACCGTTCAAGATGCTACAACAAAGAAGTTGGCATACATGGTTTCTTCAGATTTTTTACTACATTCACATGACCAGCCATGGTCAGTTTGATAGTTTGGGTCTCCACCTCACGTCTCTTTGATTAAACAGTGTCATCTTTTGGGATCCAGGAAGTACACCTTCCCCATAACAGCGCTTGCCCTATGGGATGAGATTTCCCCCACTCCCAAGATCCGTATGGCTCCTAGTCCACTGACATTTCAGAGGGCCATAAAGGCCTGTCTGTTCTCCCAGGACTTGGGCTAGGGTAGACAGACCCCCTATTACAGATTGCATGTATTCTGGATTGCTATTTTCTAACTTAATTTGCAATTTCTTAAATTACTTTCTTAATAGTATTCCTATTCACTTGTTTTTGTGTGTGTGTGCATGTAATGTGAATGTATTTTAGTTGGTGAGCAGACCAGAGTGAGTAGGAATTGGGGCATCAAACATCAAAATCAAATAGAAAGACATACCGTATTTTTCGGAGTATAAGACGCACCTTTTTCCTCCCTAAAAGTGGCTGAAAATTTGGGTGCGTCTTATACTCTGAATGTAGCTTTTTCAAAGCTTTTTTTCCAGCCCTAACTAGGTGCTAACGATCTTCCCAGCTCTTACCTTGCAGGTTCTTTCATTGTTACTCTCTCAGAAGAATGTTTTTCCAGCCCTAAGTCTTTGTAGGTTTTTTTTTCATTGCTCTACTTGCTCCGAATAAGTTTTTTTTTCTAGCCCTAACCAGGTGCTAACTATCTTCCCAGCTCTTACCGGTTTGCAGGCTCTTTCATTGTTACTCTCTCAGAAGAAGGTTTTTCCAGCCCTAAGTCTTTGCAGGTTTTTTTCATTGCTCTACTTGCTCTGAATAAGTTTTTTTCTAGCCCTAACCAGGTGCTAACGATCTTCCCAGCTCTTACTGGCTTGCAGGCTCTTTCATTGTTACTCTCTCAGAAGAAGGTTTTTTTGAGTCCTAACCAGGGGATAAAATAATGTGCTGAAGCTGACCAGACTAAGGACGCTAGCCAGATGAATACCTGGTAGGCAGATTATTTTCCCCTATTTTCCTCCCCAAAAACTAAGGTGCGTCTTATACTCCGGTGCGTCTTATACTCCGAAAAATACGGTAGTTGTCTATGACTTTCTTAGCTAACTCAATTATCTGACTTTGCACAATGCATGGAACATACACTGATCCCATGGGCTCAGTTTGCACAACATAGAGTGATGTGCAATCGCAGCTATTGCAAATCAACTCTCCTTACCCCTGGATATTGACCAAGTTGCTGGACATGACTAAAATGAACCACAAATGGTAGGCTACAAGTTGCCCATATCAACTCTAACATAATCTACTGAATTTCCCCACCAAGTATCTCCAACGCACTACCAATGGCCTCGTTTCTTGTATTCCGTGGTGTCTTCCAATACAGACCAAACATGTAATTACACAATATCACAGGCAGGGGCGGGTTCCTAATTTTTTTACTACCACTCTGTGGGTGTGGCTTATTTTGTGAGTGTGGCTTGCAGCCATGTGACTGGGTGGGTGTGGCTTGCTGGCCATGTGACCGGGTGGGCGTGGCTTGCCGGTCATATATTAGTTATTTCAGAGAGATGTTACTATTATTTTTGCTATTTTATACCTTACATGAAAAGCTTTGCATACAAAGTGCGTGTTACACCATGGCAACACAGCAACCTTTATATGCAGAAAATGCTATAGTTAAAAGACAAGCAAGTCTCATACAGCATTTTTGGTTTCAGTCATGGATTCCTTAGACGAAAATATTGAGGACTGTTAAAAGAACAGTATCTTTTAACAGTCCTCAATGTTTTCGTCTAAAGAATAACAGTATAAAACTGTATAAAATTAACAGTATAAAAGGTTAAGCTTTCGGAAAACGCCCACTTTGGGAAGCTTTAGGCAAAAGCGAAGGAAAAGTGTCAAATGCGAGCTTCTTATTATTTTCAAGCGAAGGGCCGGGGAAAGACTTAATTGTCAGGTTTCTGGGCATGCACAGAATTTTTTTAAAAAAAATTAATTTTTTTTTAAAAATGGCGGCGCCCAGGTACCGGCAACCGACCGCACCGGTACTGTGACATCACCAGCGGGCCGCTACCGGTGCTATAGAGTGGACCGCACCAGTAGGAACCCACCACTGATCACAGGATAATGTAAGGACCAAGACTGGAAAGAGAGCCAGCATGGTGTAGTGGTGAAGATAATACGTCAGAAGACCATGAATTCGAGTTCTAGTCGGGCACAAACCAGATGGGTGACCTTGGGCCAGTCCATCTTTCTCAAACCTAGGAAGGTGGAAGCCACTTCTGAAATCCTGCCAAGAAAACTTCAGGGACTTGTCCAGGCAGTCATTAGGAGTCTGCACTGATTTGAAGATACCCAAAAAAATAAAAATAAAAATGGAAATAGACACAAAGAAAGTTTGGGGTTCCAACAGAGAGAAGTAGAACATGTAGAAAGCACCTATTTATAATCTAGCCTAATAAAGCTATTTATTTATTTATTTATTTATTTTGTGAGACTTATATACTGCCTCACAGTGCAAGCACTCTCTAAGCGGTTTACACCAGTAAGCAATGTATATTTATATTGCCCCCAACAATCTGGGTCCTCATTTTACCTACTTCGGAAGGATGGAAGGCTGAGTCAACCCTGAGCCGGTGAGATTTAAACCGCTGACGTGCGGATCACAGTCAGCTAAAGTGGCCTACAGTACCTGCCTCTAACCGCTGCGCCACCTCGGCTCTTATTCTATCCCTACAGCAGGATTCCAAGGGCCTAAACAAGAGCCTAAACATATATGTTCTGATAGGTATCAAACTTCAAACCAATTTGCAAACAGAACAGTCATTCCGATTCTGTGATTCCTTGTTTCCCAGCCAAAGTTTATCTTGGCAGCACAACAGCCCAGCTTCCCATGATGTAATCTTTAGGAAAGGCTTTTAAATGAAAGCATCTCCGCTTGAAGATCTCCAATTAAGAGGTCACCACCACCTCCTGGGTCACTGATTCCGCTGCCGACCTGCTCTAACAAAGACGAACATTTCCAAGGATGACACATGCTCTCTGTTGATAGTCCAGGATTGATAATGGGAATGAAGAATGTTTGGGTTAGATAGCTTCTTATTACATACCGAGCAGGATAACAATAGCAAGAAAGCAGGAAAGCAAATCCTGCTGGTTGCCTTTCAGTTAGCAATAGCACTTAGACTTACTGTATATGCCACTTTTACAGCCCTCTCTAAGCAGTTTACAGAGTCAGCGTATTGCCCCCAACAATCGGGGTCCTCATTTTATCGACCTCGGAAGGATGGAAAGCTGAGTCAACCTTGATCCTGATGAGAATCGAACTGCCAAACTGCTGGCAGCCGGCAGTCAGCAGAAGTAGCCTGCAGTACCGCATTCTAACCACTGCGCCACCACAGCTCAGTTGCACGATTTATGACCACAGTTGAGACCAGAACTTGCCACGGTTGTTAAGTGAATCACACAGTCATTAAGCAAATCTGGCTTCTTCAATTGACTTTGCTTGTCAAGACGCCAGATGGGAAGGTCACAAATTTTGGTCCCATGACCCTGGGATGCTGCAACAGTCATAAATGCATGCCAGTTGCAAAGCACCAAATTTTGATCACATGACCACGTGAATGTTGTGACAGTTGTTGAAATGAGAGGACCAGTCATTTTCTTCAGTGCCATCGTAACTTGGAACGATCACTAAATGAATGGTTATAAGTTGAGAACTACTCATAATGCCCATTGCCTTGTTTGGGCCAACACAACTGTAGGGCGGCATGTTGCCAAACCCTTGGAATGGTATACAAAATGATCACAACCAGAATCTAAACACTGAGATGGATAGATTCTAAGTCACAGCTCCATACATTTATTCTCCATGCACAGCCTTGTCAAAATTATCTACCAATCTCACATCATATAAAAATCAAGCCCTCATTCCGCCCAAAGCAAATAAACTCAGTGAAATCCATGACATATTTGCAATATTTAATCCAGCCAGTCACTAACATGGACAGAGCATCTTCTACTGACAATAAAGGATCACGTTTACCGGATGAAAAAACTGCCATTCTGATAAAAGGAGGATCCCTGCGTACTTTGGGCGCTATCTAACAAAATAGCAATAGCACTTAGCAATAGCACTTAGACTTATATACCCCTTCATAGTGCTTTACAGCCCACTCTAAGCGGTTTACAGGGTCAGCATATTGCCCCCAACAATCTGGGTCCTCACCAATGAAATTCAATGGTGAAAAAAGTAAGGTTCTACATTTAGGCAAGAAAAACCAAATGCACAGGTACAGTATAGGTGGTAGCTTGCTCAATAGTAGTAACTGTGAGAGGGATCTTGATCAGGGATGGGTTCTGGATCCTTTTGCTGTCGGTTCGCTCAGGGTTGCGCCGTGCGCGCGTGCGCCCCCTCAGCAATCAAAAAATAGCTTCTGCGCATGCACAGAAGCAAAAATTAGCTTCTGTGCATGCGCAGAAGCAAAATCCAAGATGGCGGCACCCACGGAGACACTGTCAGAACCGGCTCCGTGATGTCATTGTTGAGTTACTAACAGTTCGAAAGAACCGGTTAGAACTGGTAGGAACCCACCTCTGATCTTGATTGTCTTGGAGGACAATCACTTAAATATGGGCTAGCAGTGTGCTGCAGCTGCCAAAAAAGCCAATACAGTTGCATAAACAGAGGGATAGAATCAAGATCACTTGAAGTGTTAATACCACTTTATAATGCTTTGGTAAGGACACACTTGGAATACTGCATCCAATTTTGGTCGCCACAATGTAAAAAAAAGATGTTGAGACTCTAGAAAGAGTGCAGAGAAGAGCAACAAAGACGATTAGGGGACTGGAGGCTAAAACATACAAAGAACGGTTGCTGGAATTGGGTTTGTCCAGTTTAATGAAAAGAACAACTAGGGGTGACATGATAGCAGTGTTCCAATATCTCAGGGGCTGCCACAAAGAAGAGCGGGGTCAACCCAGGGGTGGGTTCCTCCCGTTTCGGATCGGTAGCGACCCACTGGTGATGTCACGATGATGTCACCGAACCGGATCGGTCGGTGCTGGTCCATGGGCACCACCATCTTTTTTTATTATTATTATTATTTTTATTTTTTAAAAAAATTATTTCCTTCTGAGCATGCGCAAAAGCCAAGTTCTGGCACTGTGCATATGGTCGCCA
This sequence comes from Diadophis punctatus similis, assembly GCA_023053685.1. Classification (NCBI taxonomy): domain Eukaryota; kingdom Metazoa; phylum Chordata; class Lepidosauria; order Squamata; family Dipsadidae; genus Diadophis; species Diadophis punctatus. Next base: position 10,547,685 of record JALIGW010000001.1, on the reverse strand, counting down.
TGGTTTTTTTGGCTTTTTTTAAAAAAAAATTGTTACTGCGCATGTGCACGCCCACGAGGCACGCCCACGCGGCGCGGGAGGGAGCGAACTGGCAGCGAGGTAAGTTGGAATCCACCCCTATTCTCCAAAGCACCAGAAGGCAGGATAAGAAGCAATGGATAGAAACTAATCAAGGAGAGAAGCAACTTAGAACTAAGGAGAAATTTCCTGACAGTGAGAACAATTAATGGAACAACTTGCCTGTGAATTCTCCAACACTGGAAGTTTTTAAGAAGAGATTGGACAACCATTTGCCTGAAATGGTATAGGGTTCCTGCCTGAACAAGGGGTTGGGCTAGAAGACCTCCAAGGTCCCTTCCAACTCTTTTATTCTATTATAATCTATTTTTTCTACATTTTTGCTTGGGTGAACTTGTAAGTCCTTAATACTAGGAGAATACAGAAGAGGATTTAATATGGAAATGAGCCCTTCCCTATTGTTAGAGCAGCAGAAGACAGGAGTTGAAGAGTGTGCAAGTACCCCTGAAGTCGTATTGCAAAACAGAGTGATCAATGCCTGGAATGCACTACTTGACTCTGTGGTTTCTTCCTCAAACCCCCAAAACTTTAACCTTAGACTGTCTACAGTCGACCTCTCCCCGTTTCTAAGAGGTCTGTAAGGGGCGTGCATAAGCGCACCACAGTGCCTACCGTCCCTGTCCAACTGTCCTCTTTTATCGTTACTTTTTACTTATGTTTATACAAACTACTACTATCCTATACATGTTTGATAAATAAACAAACAAACAAACAAACAAACAAACAAACAAAGTAACCCATCAGCTAAGGACGCCATGCCGGAGAGTTTGCAACACCACCCTCTTGCCTGTCTAGCCCAAAGCTCTTTTTAGCAACAGCACTTAGACTTATATACCACTTCATAGTGCTTTACAGCCCTCTCTAAGCGGTTTACAGAGTTCAGCATATTGCCCCCAACAATCTGGGTCCTCCTTTTACCCACCTCAGAAGGATGGAAGGCTGAGTCAACCTTGAGCCGGTGAGATTTGAACAGCTGAACTGCTGAACTAGCAGTCAGCTGAAGTAGCCTGCAGTGCTGCACTTTAAGCACTGCGCCACCTCGGCTCACATAATCCCTCACTTTCCCAATTACTCATTTTTTCTTGGAGGACGGACAGGTAAGACTTAGATGCTGTCCCACTGCTGACCTGCTGCTTATGTTTCAACAGTAAGCTTACCCTGCTATTGACCTGGTTAAGCATGCCAGGCTAATCCAGGCTGGGGGAGGGGGAGGGGGACAGAGAGGGGGGAAGGGGGTATTGCAAGTTCAGAAGTGTGAGCACCAGGAAGTGCTAATTGGACAATTTGCAAAACTGAGGCGCCCCTCTTGAATAAAGCTTTTGCAGACGATTGTCTGGTTTGCTTAGAGGGTATGAACAAAAATTTAATTTAACACAAACTTCTTGCACTTTGTTCATTTATTTAAGAGCAGTTAATATCCTTTTACCTTTCGGAATTTGGAAGTGAGGGTTGGAATGCTTTATAACGTGATGAGCTTAACAACCAAATCAAAATAATGCCTGCTGTTTTTCATGGATAAAACACGCGGAAGGATACAATTATCCACCAAAAAGCAAAAACTGTGCAAATCGAATGTGACTCCAGTTGATCACTATGTAGGGTGGTTATCTTGACACCCATGTGAAAATCTTTCCCTTCTTTCAGGATTTTCTTTCTATTTTCTATTTAAGCCCACAACCTTGGTTATATCCTAGCAGGTTCATATCTGTGTATCAACCAGGTCCAACCCTACTCTTAACTTGTTAACCCCTAACGTTTTAACCCTACTGTAACAGGTTCTATGCAGGACAGATGGGCAGAAGACTACCAGAGCGCATCCATGAATGCCAACTAACAGCCAGAAGACAAAATGAAAACTCCTTAATTGCAGAACACAACTGTGAGCATCCTAGACCAAGCTAAATCCAAAAACTCTAGGGAATTCGGGAAAGCCTAACACTCAGACAAATCAGCCATTAGTAGGCACAAATGACAACCTACATTTACACGCTATTCAAGAAAGACAATCAAAAAACTAAAAAGGAAATAAAATGACCAAAACACCCTGTTGGCCAACAATCAACACCCAAATAAGCAGGGATTAACACCAGGATTAATACCAGATCCATAATCAAGCAGTAAACAATGCCCAAATCAAGGAACTACCAACTGAGACAAACAAACTACTGGTACCAAGAAGAAAACAACATTCCCACCTTCAATGACAGGGCAAGTCATCATATATAAAGACAAAGAAAACTCCACTCCCTTCTAACACTGAAGATGTTACCTAGTTGGGTAATGAAATGTCTGCAAGAAAACAACCAATCTCAGAAAGCACCAAGGACCCCACTTACCCGTATTTTTCGGAGTAGAAGCCTTCGTTTTGGGGGAGGAAAACAAGGAAAAAAGGCCTCTGCCTCCCAGCAATTTGCCAAACAGCAAACAGCAAACAGCACAGATGATATACACTGTTTGCTGTGTATTTCTGTGCATGTGTGCCTGACCCATGGAAATAGCAAAGAATTGGAGAAATGTACATTATGCCAGAAAGTTTTCTTAAATGTAGTCACGCTAACTCCTCCCAATTATTTAAATAGATCTACTCCAAGGTAAGTCAGGATTTAACTCTTAATACTAAACAGGACACTGTTACATTTCAGACTATTCTTGTACAGAGCTGTTAAAATTAATTAAAATTTCTGGAAGTATACATTATTCTCTATTATTTAAAAGAAGATACAATAGCACTGGGCCTCTTCAGAACAAGCATTTATTTTTAAAAAGCTTATTTACTTTGTTAAGTAAAGATTTACAGGGGTCTCCAACCTTGGCAACTTTAAGACTTATGGACTTCAACTCCCAGAATTCCACAGCCAGCAAAGCTAACAAAGCTGGCTGTGGAATTCTGGGAGTTGAAGTCCACAAGTCTTAAAATTGCCAAGGTTGGAGACCCCTGGCTCTAGAACAATAATAAAGCAGTCTTTAAAAATTAAGTCTAATAATTTGAACATTCTACAGACACTTATAGTTATTCACTTACCCCCTTGCATCCAGTTCAGCAGAAAATAAAAATCTGCGTGTCTCTCCCAGCTATTTGCCTCTTTGCAATTTCAGTTTCAGTTTCATTTTAGCACGTGGCAAATCAGCTGGGGATCGGGAAGCTGCTAAGGACTTGCTTGTCTTAACAGGCTCTTCCCTGTTTGCTGCAAACAGGTAAATTGCTGGAAAACAAAGGGTGGGGGTAGCTGGGTGGATGGGGCTACATTCGGTGTATAAGACGCACCCAAGTTTTCACCCTCTTTTGGGGGGTAAAAAGGTGCATCTTATACTCCGAAAAATACGGTAATCTTTTTTTTCTGAGTTCAGCCAAGCTGTAGGACTAACTTAACCGTGTTCACTCAACCCACTTGTCTGAGTTTGAACAGCCCACAATACAGGTAGTCCTTGATTTATAACAATTCGCTTAGTGACCAACGGCACTGAATAAAATGACTTATGACCATTTTTCATACTTATGACTGTTGCAACATCCCTATGGTCATGTGATTTACATTTGGATGCTTGACAACTGATTCACATTTATGATCACAGTGTCTCGGGATCATGTGATCCCATTTTGCAACCTTCTCACAAGCAAAGTCAATGAGGAAACCCGATTCACTTAACAACCGTGTTACTAATTTAACAACTGCAGTGATTCACTTAACAAATGTGGCAACAAAAATCGTAAAATGGGGCAAAACTCCCTTAACAAATTTCTCACTTAGCAACATAAATTTTGGGTTCGGTTGTGGTCGTAAGTAGAGGACAAATCACCAACATAGGCTGAGTTCACATGTTAAAATATGGTTGCTTGGTTTGGTTTAGCATATTATGCAAATAGAGAGAACACTAACAAAAACAGGAGCTAATTTTCTTCATCCCCCTGCACTTCTAACAAATAAATGCACCCCAAGTTGCCAGAATGTATATCCTGTCTCAGTAAAATGTTTACTCAGTAAAAAGTAGAATGTTCTTTCTGCGCCAACTCAGGAAGCTCAAACTTCCCAAGGAGCTGCTGATACAGTTCTACAGAGGAATCATTGAGTCTGTCATCTGCACCTCTATAACTGTCTGGTTTAGTTCTGCAACCCAACAAGACAGACACAGACTTCAGAGGATAATCAGAACTGCAGAAAAAACAATTGCTGCCAACCTGCCTTCCATTGAAGACCTGTATACTACACAAGTCAAAAAGAGGGCCGTGAAAATATTTACTGACCCCTCGCATCCTGGACATAAATTGCTTCAACTCCTACCCTCAAAACGTCGCTATAGAGCACTGCACACCAAGACAACTAGACACAAGAACAGTTTTTTCCCGAACGCCATCACTCTGCTAAACAAATAATTCCCTCACCACTGTCAAACTATTCACTAGGCTGCATTACTATTACTATTAGTTTTTCTCATCGTTCCTATCACCCATCTCCTCCCACTTATGACTGTATGACTGTAACTTGTTGCTTGTATCCTTACGATTCATATTCATATTGATTGTTTCCTGATTGCTTACTTGAACCCTATGACAACCATTCTTGACAAATGTATCTTTTCTTTTATGTACACTGAGAGCATATGCACCAAAGACAAATTCCTTGTGTGTCCAATCACACTTGGCCAATAAAGAATTCTATTCTATTCTATTCTAAAAGCCACCAAGGGGAGTCGAAAATATCCAAGCAGGAAGGGGTCAGAGAAATCCCCTCCCTTAAAAAAAAATCCATTGTTGCAGGAAGATAGTCACTTATCTCCACCCCTACAAGTCAAGAAGAGCATTTCCTTTCCTTGCAGCGTGGAATGCATTATACACTCCATTATAATATACACATTCCTTTTTTTTTCTTCCCCAAGAAAATATGCGTTAATAAAAATAAGCCCGTTTAGGAAAGATTGGCAAAAGGCCATTTGGATCCCTCTCTTGGGAGTTTCTCTATTATCAAGTGTTTTCTGTTGTTTAGGCTGCTTGATCCGTTGCTTGGAGGAATTTATTTTCAGGCAAAATAAGAAAGATGGCTCTGTCTATAAACCAACATGCTTCAATAAACAGACAGCATACAGAAAAAGAAAAAGAGGTACAATTTTTTTTTCGGGATATATACCTGTGCAAGGAGACTCACCTTTCCACAACAGGTGGGAGAAGACTGAAGGGAAAACAATTCTCCAGCATCTATAATTTCCACGGGGGGGGGAAATGATTGACTGGACCCCCAAAACTTTATCCTTAGACTGTCCACTGTTGACCTCACCTGATTCCTAAGAGGTCAGTAAGGGGCGTGCATAAGTGCACCAGCGTGCCTATCGTCCCTGTCCTAATGTTCCCTCTTATCAGTACCCATCTTATGTATATAAACAATGTTATATCTATGTATATTACCATCACCTACTTGACAAAAATAAATAAATAAAAATAAAATAAGTAAATAAATGATGGCAATATAAATTAACTCATCCATACAGAAAAAGATGGGTGCATCCAATGGGTTAGTTAAGTTAAAAAGAGGGCTGGGTGAGGCTTAGCGTTTGGAGCCAAGTCAGATCCCTGGTTCAGTGTGTCTTGTGAACTCAGCACATCGGGTGAATTCAATTAACCACGGTTAAGTCAGCCAAGGATTATTACGCCTTGTCAAAGCAGCCAAAGAGAATAAGATCAGCCCGCAATATTAGAGTTCACCCGCACCGATGTAAGGTCGCTTCAAACAGGGGCAAGTAACCGATGAGTAAATAGCTCCCGTTCCCAGGAAAGTGAAGTAAATTATGGGTAAATTACGTTGGGGAAGGGGGTATATAATTAAGATACAACCTTCCAGCGAGATCCAAACGCGATCCTACTTACGCCTTTTCGATGCATTAAGGACAAAACCCAAGAAGGCTTCCCTCAGCCTCCTTTTTTTTTTCCTCATCGCCTCCACGAGCGGCAAGAAACCACGCACCGCATCTCTTTTGGGTTATCTACTGAAACCACCGCCTTCCAAAATGGGTTTATGGAAGAGTTATTTTGAGGAGGAGGGGGGGGGCTATCTACTTAAGTAGCCATAGGACTCCACAATTTTAAGTACTAGGTATTTCTCCCCCCCCTCTCAAAAGAACTCTTCAATAAACCCATTTTGGGAGACGGTTGCTTTGAGGAAGACAGGGAAAGTTTGCACCACCCGCCGCACATATAATAATAATAATAATAATAATAATAATAATAATAATAATAATAATAATAATAATAATAATAATAATAATAATAATAATAATAATAATAATAATAATAATAATAATAATAATAATAATAATAATAATAATAATATGGGTGGGGCTCGACTAGTAATCAATGCCAAATCCGGCGAAACAACTGGCCGCTGTGATACAATTGTATAATAATAATAATAATAATAACAACAACAACAGAGTTGGAAGGGACCTTGGTGGTCTTCTAGTCCAACCCCCTGCTTAGGCAGGAAACCCTACACTACTTCAGACAAATCTTTTACGTGTCTCAAAAAAATCTCCTCAAGGTTCATAGGTTCGCCATCACTGTCCTATGACATCAGATAATGGTAAATATTTCAGAGAACCAAATATAAGGGAAGAAATGTTTGAAGGACTCCTAAATCCAGTAAGAGACCCATAACAACAACAACAACAACAATAACAGAGTTGGAAGGGACCTTGGAGGTCTTCTAGTCCAACCCCGCTTAGGCAGGAAACCCTACACTACTTCAGACAATTCTTTTGCGTGTCTCAAAAAAATCTCCTCAAGGAAGGAAGCCGGAGGGGATCGGACACCCCCCAACCCACCCCGCACGCAAACAAACAAACCCGACCCACCCCCACGGCAGGACCAAGGGTAGCAAGCTGCAAAGCCCCGAAGACCCTCCAGGGGGCAGCAACGAGCCGGGGGGGGGGAAGCCGGACGCTTCTGCTTGCGCGCCCAGGCGCTCGTGGGGATCTTTGCAAGCGAGACTCTCGCCGAGGGGGCTACCCCGGGGGCGCCCTTCGCGGGTGGGTAGGTAGGTAGGACGGAGGGGCGCCTGGCTCTTGCGTACCTCCAGGGTGCGGATCTCCTGCTGCGTGAGGTCGTTGGACGCGGCGCACTTGGTGCGGAGCCCCTGCAAGCTGGAGAGCGAAATGTCGATCAGGTCCTGAAGCTGCCCGCATTGCTGAAGAGCGTAGCCGGCTCGGCCCAGCCCGGCTGCCCGGGATCGGCGGCAGCCACCGCCACCGCCTCCTCCTCCTCTTCCTCCTCCAGCTGCTGCCCCGCCACCGCCTTCCTTCCTCTCGACCATCTTCTGGGCACCTCCACGCGCGACCGTGGCTCTATCCATGTCTCGGCATCAGGGCGGCTGCTGCGAGAGGGCTGCCCTGCGCCGGAGCGAGCGAGGGAGAGAGGGGCGGGCAGGAGGGAGGGAAGGGCTCCGGCCCGGCTCCGGCTGCCCCCTTCGAGTCCGAGGGAAAAGAATCGGGGCTGGCTGGAGCTTTTGCAGCGCCGCCGCAGCCGCCGCAGCCTTTATTGCATCGGCCGCTTTGTCAGTGCCCGGGGGAGATGCCCCTTCGGGTTGATCGGGGCATCCGCGGGGAAAGGAACGGAGGGCACCGCTTGCACATCGCCCCCGCGTCTTCCGAGCAAGGAAAGGAAAGGATTATTTGGGGTGGGGGGTTTTGGGGGGGGTTGAAGGTCTTAGAACAGCCCCCCAAAAAATTTATTCAGCCGCCGCCGCTGCTGCAAACTCGCCCCGTCTGGCTTTCTCTCCTTTCTTTTTTTTATTATTTAAATAAATATATAAATAAATCCCTCTATCAGCTGGCGACAGGTCAAAGCCGAATGGGATGCTGGGAGTTATAGTTTTAATGGGAGCGGGGAGGAAGAGCTAGGCCCCGCCTCTCTCTCTCTCTCTCTCTCTCTCTCTCTCTCTCTCTCTCCAGCCCCCCCCCCCCCGCCCCGCCCCGCAGCATCCTCCTTCCCCGCCCGCTGTGTGAGTCTGCAAACCAAAATAGCCCGCAGTTTTGCCAGCCTGGCCGGGCGAGACGTACTAATAAAGGTCCGTTAGATTGGCTAGGGCAGGGGTAGGCAAACTAAGGCTCTTTGAGGACCTGTGGACTTCAACTCCCAGAATTCCTGAGCCAGCCATGCATGCATGGCTGGCTCAGGAATTCTGGGAGTTGAAGTCCACAGGTCCTCAAAGAGCCGTAGTTTGCCCACCCCTGGGCTAGGGGAAGTGGGGATATCGGAAGTGGTTTTGGAGGAAGAAAAGTGAGGTCGTAAATCGGATCTGATGGTGGGTCAAGAGTTGGAGGGAGGAGGATTTGCCCCACCCACCAGTCCTGGAATCTCCTTTTGGTCGGCCCCTCCCTGCCAGCTTAGCCTACCTTACACAATTGCTGTTGTGGTGGGAGAAAATTAAGTTTTGTACAGCACTTACCGGTAGTTATAAGCACATACGTAAATTGATAGAACTAATACAGGGTGTGACCAAGTTTGGCAACTTTAAGCCTTGTGGACTTCCAATTCCCAGAATTCTCCAGACAGCCTGACTAGCTGGAGAATTCTGGGAATTGAAATCCAGTACAAGTTGCCAAGGTTGGACATCTTCAAATGAACATAAAGGCCAGTCTAAATTTTAAACTTTTCCTCTGCTGCGAAACTTTGGTTGGCTTCAGACCACCAGCTTTAGAATAGAATAGAGCTGGAAGGGACCTTGGAGGTCTTCTAGTCCAGCCCCCTGTTCAAGTAGGAGAACCTATACTAATTCTAGGTGAGCTTTCTCTGTTCATTTAGTTTCCTAGCATCACATGACACGTTGAATCATAAACTTGGATGTCTAGCTTGGCTCCTTAATTTGTGGTTCATTGTCTAGTGCAATCCCTGACACCCTGGTCCGTTCAGCAAACCATGGTTTAATTAACCATAGGTCAATTTGTTTCTTTGTTTGTTATCCATAGCCAGATTTTCCTCCTGGAGGTCAAAGCAGCTTGCAAAGGAAGGCTTCTTTCATTTTATCTGGTAATGTGTTGTCGGAATACCGTCTTTCTCACAGTTTTGTGGGGCCCACCCATGGTTTCCTCAGCTGCTTTCCACAAAACTAACTAGACTGGGTTTACACAACTCAGGCTAAGCTCAAAGGTGGTTGGCAAATGTGTGACTCAGTGTGCGAGGGAAATATCGCTTGTATGATTGATTTATGCTTTGCTGTGTTATGCAAATCCAGGAAACAGACTTGTCAGAAGCTAGCAGAAGGACAGTACCGCCAGTCCTCGACTTACGACCACAATTGAGCCCAAAAGTTATGTTGCTAAGCGAGACATTTGTTAAGTGAGTTTTGCCCCTTTTTACGGCCTTTCTTGCCACAGTTGTTAAGTGAATCACTGCAGTTATGAAGTTAGTAACATGGCTGTTAAGTGAATCTGGCTTCCCCATTGATTTTGCTCATCAGAAGGTTGCAAAAGGTGATCACATGATTTTGGGACACTGCAATTGTCATAAACATGAATCAGTTGCCAGCTATCTGAATTTTGATCATATGACTATGGGGATGCTCCAACGGTCGTAAGTTTGAAAAATGGTCGTAAATCACTTTTTTCAGTGATGTTGTAACTTTGAATGGTCACTAAATGGACTGTAGTAAGACAAGGACTACCTGTAGTGCCCCACATGACAGGAGTAGAATAATCAGAATGATGTGATATACAAAGTCTTCGCACATGAAAGCAAAATATGTACAGATAGCCCAAAATTTATGAAGCTAAGCGAGATAATTGGTACGGGCGTTTTGCCCCATTTATAATAATAATAATAACAGAGTTGGAAGGGACCTTGGAGGTCTTCTAGTCCAACCCCCTGCTTAGGGAGGAAATCCTACACCACTTCAGACAAATGGTTATCCAATCTCATCTTAAAAACTTCCAGTGTTGGAGCATTCACAACTTCTGGAGGCAAGCTGTTCCACGGATTAATTGTTCTAACTGTCAGGAAATTTCTCCTTAGTTCTAGGTTGCTTCTCTCCTTGATTAGCTTCCACCCATTGCTTCTTGTTTTATGAAGCAATTATTTTATGACCTTTCTTGCCAGTCATTAACTGAATCACTGCAATTGTTAAGTTAGTAATACGGCTGTTAAGTGAATCTGCCTTCCCCTCATTGTCTTTGTTGTCAGAAGATTGCAAAAGGTGATCACATGAACAGATAACAGATTAACAGAGTTGGAAGGGACCTTATAGGTCATCTAGTCCCACCCACCTACCCACCCTGCTCAAGCAGGAGACCCTGCACCATTTCTGACAAATGGCAGTCCAATCTCTTCTTGAAAGTCTCAAATGATGAAGCTCCCACAACTTCCGAAGGTAACTTCTATTCCATTGATTGATTGTTCTCACTGTCAGAAAAATTATCCTTATTTCCAGGTTGAATCTCTCCTTGTTCAGTTTCCATCCATTATTCCTTGCCTGGCCTTCGGGTGTCTTGGAAAATAGCTTGACCTCTCTATGGTCACCCCTCAAATATTGGAAGACTGCTATCATGTCTCCCCTGATCCTTCTCTTCACTGGACTAGCCATGCCCAGTTCCTGCAACCGTTCTTCCTATGTTTTCGCCTCCGGTCCCCTGATCATCCTGGTTGCTCTCCTCTGCACTTTTTCTAAAGTCTCAACATCTTTTTCTGACAGTAAGAACAATCAACCAACGGAACAGGAATTGCCTTCGGAAGTTGTGGGAGCTTCATCACTTGAGACTTTCAAGAAGAGATTGGACTGCCATTTGTCAGAAACGGTGTAGGGTCTCCTGCTTGAGCGGGGGGTTGGACTAGATGACCTATAAGGTCCCTTCCAACTCTGTTAAGGTAGGCAAGATTAGGGACCAAGTCAAGAGTTGCTAGGAGCCACGAATGTGATATAGTGAACTTTGGATATTGTAGTAGCAGAATCTTTAAAGCCTATTATAAGCACTTCTCTATTTCAACACATACCGAATACAAATCAAGCCAGAGTTGTTTTGAGGTTCTTATTCTTTACTGGGAATCAATCATATGTTTTGTAATGGCTAAGCATTCCTCCTTCTCTTCTCTGAGTCAAAACACATTTCATCATAGCATGGTTGAAACATGATTAGCTAGTTTGTGCTTCTGGGTATCATCATCAAACCACTTCTGTCGAAGTTAAGATGGTGGCTATGACTGAAGACCCGCCCTTTTTTAATGGGGTCCTGGCCACCATCTTGACTTTTGTGAGGCCTTCCAGACACCTTGGCTGAGTTCACACAACACTTTTGCTGCATTTACAGCTCAATGGAGGGTCATTTGAAGACCCTGGAACTTCATTTGTACAACTCATAAACTTGGTTAGGATTAGCCTTAAACCTTAGCGTTTTGTTCTTGGGAATTTGACTACCAGGGAGTCCTCAACATACAACCATTCATTTAGTGACCGCTTGAAGTTACAACAGCACTGAAAAAGATAACTTATGACCCTTTTTCACACTTAATGACCGTGGTAGCATCCCCATGATCATGTGATCAAAACTCAGATGCTTGGCAATTGACTCATGTTTATGACGGTTGCATCATCCTAGGGTCATGTGATCCCCTTTTGCAATCTTCTGACAAGAAAGTCAGTGGGGAAGCCAGATTCACTTAAGAACCGTGTTGCTATGTTAACAACCGCAGTGATTCTGGGGCAAGAAAAGTCGTAAAACAGAGCAAACTCACTTAACAACTCTTGCTCAGCAACCGAAATTTTGAGCTCGATTGCAGGCATAAGTCGGGGACTACCTGTATGTTGGGCAAACTTAAGTCTATCTGATTGATTTATGATTTAACAGATTGTGTGAGCCCCCCCCCAACTAAATTCATTCAGTAATCCTCCCCTCTCCCCTAAAAACCCCCATGTTAGGCCAACCCATCTGCTGAGCCGCAAGTAAGGCACCTAGGATTAGCCCAGTGCTTCTCAATTATTTTCTGTTACGCCCCCCCAGGAAGAAGTAAACATTTCGCGCGCCCCCAACTCTCCAATCTGGGCCCCAATGGAATTTTAGTGTTAATATTTATTATTTTACTTATTATAAGCTGCAAGCAAACTATTGGCTGGGGAAGGCTGCTCTACCCACTTACCTGGGAGTAAGTCACACTGAACTCAGTGGAGCCTGTTTTCGGTTAGGCAGGCATAGGCTACTGTGGTTAGGGCCCTCTTTTGACACGGGGCCAGGCCAGCTTAATCAAGCCGATGTTTTGGGGTTGCTGGCCTGGCCCATAAGCCGGGCACTCACAGCGAATGGTGTGGAAGGAGGCTTTAGGGTGCTGTTCGAAGCTTTCGCCCAGCTGCATGTTCCTCCTTGTCTAGCAGCAGATTCGCCATGCCGTTCATGGCTACCGCAACGCCCGCCGAGAACAACAAGAACCCATGCAGCCGCCCCGCCCCGCCTGGCCACCTTCTCTTCCAGGCTCAGAGTAGCGTGCAACTGGGAAAACACTCCCCATCCGGGGGAATTGATCGAGATGTTCCCCGGGGTCACACGCGCCCCTCCTGGATCGCTCCAAGCCCCCCCAGGGGGGGCGCACCCCACTATTTGAGAAGGACTGGATTAGCCTAACACTGATATTTGTTGGTCTGTTTAGTATCTAAAACTGTTTGGTCCCTGAAGAAGGGGGAGGTGGCAGCTGTGATTGTATAATTGAAATCCGGTCCCAAATATACCTTGCACACCCCAATTCATATAAAAGGGGGTGGGGCTTAAATTGCACAGTTGCACCCATTGTCTGGATTTTTGATCTCCTGTAGGCCTCCCTACCCTCTCTACAGGAAAAACCCATATAGACAAGAGATCAAGTCAGTTGTGTTTCACGCTGAGCTGTACAGATTCCTCTATTGCCTTATTTACCTGGAGCTGAAATCATAATATTTAACAAACAGTTATTAAATGTGATCTGTTTAAACACATGCAGCTGTAACGTCGTTTTGAGCAGCTGTAGAGCACCAGGATCTCAAGAGCTGGGATGTTAATTGTTTTCAAAGAAAGATCAATGTCTCTTTTCTTACATTGACAATCTTCTTTGAAAAACTGCCTCCCACGTCCTCACGTAAGGTACCTTTTTCTCTGCTCTGGGGCTGCCTCACATTACAATAAGCCTGAGTTGCCTGCCTGCAGTGCTGACTGCAATTATTTTAAGAAAGGGTTCTTATTTTTAGACCTTTTAAATAGCAGTTCCTAATCAATGCCATTCATCTTGGCAATTGCATATTTGTCTCCAAGCAAATCCCAGAGAACAGGATGAAGCTGACTTCCGAGGAGGAATCTTGGGGCGGGGTGTTAAGGTGAGAATAAATCTCATAGAGGCGATGTGGATCTTTTCTTGGAATTCAGACATTTAGAAATAAAGCCGAGATTAAAAGTCTAATAGAATATAAATATAAATTTATAACTAAAATGTACAATCACTTACTAACATTGGAAAATTTTGAAGAAACAGTTAAAGAAAATATGATCGCATGGATGAAAAACTTTGGCTACAATATCCAATTAGATGATTGGGAAAAATTATGGAAGAGAAATTATAAATTAACCCTCTCAACATCATATAAAGAAAACGTACACAAAATGTTCTATCGCTGGCATCTAGCGCCAGCTAGAATTGCCAAAATATTTGCTAATATGAACCCAAGATGCTGGAAGTGTAAACAAGAACACGGCACATATTACCACATGTGGTGGTTGTGTCCAATAGCAAAAGGATACTGGAGCATAATTAGGACATGGTTGCAAGAGATAACAGATACTGTAGTGGAATTTAAACCCGAAACATTTTTATTGGGTATTATTAGAGGGCAACAGACGAAAGAGAATCAATATTTGATAATACATGTCCTGACTGCTGCCAGAATAACTTACGCCCAAACATGGAAAGATGAAAAGCCCCCAACGGAGAATATGATACTAAAAAAAAATAATGGATTGTGCAGAAATGTCAAAACTAACACTAGAATTACAAAATCGAGATGACAAAGAATTTTACACAGTGTGGGATAAATTTTACAATTGGTTAGAAATTAGAAAGAATAAGAAAATGTCTGAATGATTGTAAATATTATATATAGAATTATATAGAAAAATATGTATATAGATTGACGTTAAACCGATGTCTCAGGAATGAAGAACATAAATGTATATGTATGTTTTGTATTTAATGTTTTAATGATTCAATAAAAAAAATTTTTTTAAAAAAAAAGTCTAATAGAAAATATTTATTTCGGTACAAAAACAATAAATCATGAATAGTTACATCTTGCTAATAAATCGTGACCGCTCCGGTCAGAGTCAACGGCAGAATAATAATAATGGAGAATCAGGAATGCACACATGCGCAGATCACATCACGTGTCCTGCTTGTATTGGAATGTACCATAATATTAGAATAGGGATGCCTCACCCTGCATATACATACAACTGACAATATTCACTGCATGACAGGGGGGAGGGAATAAACTTTCTGGCCAGGTTCATTCAGCAAACTTGATCCATTGGTGGCTTAATATTAGTTTGTTGAAGGTGATGGGCAGGATCACACCAAACACTAAACCATGTATAATGGTTTATAAATCTGCCAAACCCAGTAGGTCAAGGATGTCAAACGTGCACCATCACATCGCCATCACGTGACATATCGCGACTTTTCCCCCTTTGCTAAACCGGGGGTGGGCGTGGCCAGCAAGTGACGCATCCGGCCCACGGGCTGCGAGTTTGACACCTCTGCACTAGGTAGACCAGATCAGGAAAAGGCTAAAAGGCTAAAACTACTTTTGTTGTGAATGACTATAAGACTCTTTCAGATCTGAAATAGTTCAATCAATCAGTTAGGGCAAAGTGACCAGATTTTTTTATTTTTAAGCGGGACGGGGGGGGCGCCTGGGTGCCGCCATTTGTTTTGCCCTCTGCGCATGCTCAGAACGCTGCGCATGCGCAGAGGGCAAAACAGCAAATGTCGGCGTCCAGGTGAGGTGGGGGGGAGAGGGAGGGGAGGCGGGAGGGCGCTTGGATGCCTGGAGCTCGCGACAGGTAAGCTGCCGGCTGCCTCCTTTCCCCATCTCCCGCCTCCCGTTCGTTGCTTGCCAGCCCGGCCGAAGGGGAGGCGGGAGGCGAGGAAAGGCCTCCCGAAAGGGAGGCGGGCTCCCGAAGGGCTGCTGCCTTTCCTCGCCTCCCGCCTCCCCTTCGGCCGGGCTGGCAAGCAACGAACGGGAGGCGGGAGACGGGGAAAGGAGGCAGCCGGCAGCTTACCTGCTCCAAGCATCCAAGCGCCACGGTCTCCCGGTTGCCCGCCCGGCCCCAGGGCAACGGTGGCAGCGAGGCGATGGGGGGGGGAGAAAGGGGAGGGGGACAAGGAAGGGCTGTTTGCGCCGCTCATAAGCTCAAAGCGGCGACGGCTCCTCGTCCCTCACCCCTCCCAACAGCAGCGGCGCCTCCGAGGGCGGGGCTAGGGATGGGGCGGGGGAAGGAGAGGAGGAGCAGCCTCCCTTCCCCCTCCCCCCAGCTTCCAGCCGCCGCCGGAGGAGTCAACAACGCGGGACACCGCCCGCCGTCAACGCCGCCCACGGCCGGCCCGAGCTGAGAGGCCTGCTGCCTTTCAGGCCGATTCTTTGAAAAAATGCCCTAGTCGTGCATTCTTTCAAAAAATCGGGACTTTTTAGAGGACGGGCGGGACACGGGACAAATCATGAAAAAGCGGGTCTGTCCCGCCAAAATCGGGACGTCTGGTCACCTTAAGTTAGGGAGGCATCTATCTGAGTCACTTCCAAATATTATCTGGATGTTCTGGCTTCGAAATGCTTTGGCCTCTTTTGTCAAGGCATTTGATTTTGCACAAAGAACATAAAAGCTAAAGCCAAGTAATAAAGAATTAAAGCAGTAAAGAAAGAAAAAAAGTAAACGTGTAAAAAGAAATAAAACGAAGAAGCTTCTAATGTCCCTTGCAGCAAATATAAGTGCAATTACCAAATTACCTTTTACTCTTTGATTACAGGAAAAGCTTACTCTTTTCTATTATCTACTTTTGTTTTTAATCATCAAAACCACAATTCCTAACTGCATTTCCCCCCACTATGTGCGAAGGGGTTTCCAATCAGTCATATATGTCAACCTCATCTTTTTTATTCTCTACAAGTTACTGCAACCTTATAATGAAAGTAATGTTAATATTCATAACTTTGGTTTTTAGTCTATTTCTTAGGGCTAACCTAAATTGTGTAGTTTACATTATTCCTCCCCTAGAGGGCACTAGGGAGGAGCTAATCTAAGACTTTTTCTCAAATTACATTTCTGCTTTAGACTCAAGTTTCTTTTATCTGATCAATGTCATCATGAGACACTTTTTTCCTGTTCCTCAAGGTTATGCGGCAGGGGTGGGTTCCTCCCGAACTGGTAGCAACCCGCTGATGATGTCACAATGATGTCACCGATCCAGTTCGGTTAGTGCTGGTCCGTGGGCGCTGCCATCTTTTTTTTGAATTTTTTTTACATTTTGTTTCTTCTGAGCATGCACAGAATCCGAGTTTCCGGCACTGTGTATGCAGTCGCCATCTTGTTTTTGGCTTCCCCCCCCCCCCTGGCACTGCGCATGCGCACGCAAAGCACGCCCCCCCCCATGAGGTGCACCCACGCTGCACGGGAGGAAGCGAACCGGCAGCAAGGTAAGTTAGAACCCACCCCTGTTACACACATTACTAAACCAAACTGGTTAGATTCACAAAACATGTTAAATCACACACAAAGGGTCTGTTATAAACCTTGAGGCTGTCCTGTGTGCTATATAACTCACTATGCAAATGATTGTGAATTGTATCATTTGCAAATTAGATCCTTCCCATCATTTGCAAAAGATGCTGTGGGGCACCAGGCCATTTGTCCCTTCTTGACCCCATCAATGCTGTACGCCGCCATGAGTCCTACGGGATTGGGCGGCCTATAAGAACTTTTAATTAAATTAAATTAAATGCCCACACCAGCCATGCTGAGGCCTTAAAAATGTAATTCTCCCTGATTTGCTTTACCCATCATGTTCCTCAGTTGAAATTTGTTGAATGAACTACAGTCAGGTGAATTTATATAACCAACCTAAAAAAAAACCCAGACACAGCTTTGATCCCACCACAAATTTGATTTGTTTTCTTAACCAGACCCTGTGGGATCACCTTGGGAAAGTTGCTTGCAGGAGGGGTTTTTGTGTGTGTGTGTGTGTGTGTGTGTGTGTGTGTGTGTGTGTGTGTGTGTGTGTGTGTGTGAATAACCAAGGCAAACCATTCCTCTCCCATCTGTTTGGGACCGTTTGAATCTGCCACAAAGAACAGAAATTGGCAGAGACCGGGAGCTTATTTTGCTCCAAGTCTGTTCTTGAAATCTGTCTTTCAGGGAACACGTACAGTCTGTGCGTCCTCTGCAGAGGGAAAGGAGGAAAAATGTGCTGTGTTAGGACAAAAATGGCTCCTTTGCCGAGACAAACATATGTGGGAAGCACTTTAAGTCTATTGTTCAGGGAGTTGGAATGGGAAGAAAACTTGGGTGGTCAGCAGTACATAATCCGTGTTACATGAAGATCCTTCCTGGCAAGATACTGCTTCAAGACTAATAACTGCAATGATATCAGGTCCCTTTTCCAAGGAGACCTGTTTCAGAAAGTCCTTACTTTGGGTAACTGTGAAAAGGAGAGGATACAATTCCTAATCAAGCATTTCTGCACAAAACAAGGGAAGGTGGGGATCAAAAAATGTCAAGATGGCATACAATGTCAAGATGGCATAAATGTCAAGGTGGCATACCTGTTTGATACAAAAGAGGCACCAAGAATCCTTCCATTCCCCACCATCAGGGGTGGTTCTAACTTACCTTGCCGCTGGTTCGCTTCCTCACGCGCTGCGTGGCTGTGTGTGCATTGCGCGCCATGTGGCCGTGCACCACAGTGCGTACATGCGCAGAAGCAAAAACCAGCAAAAAATAGCACCAAAAAAGAGCCAAAAACTAGATGACGGCGTCCACAGACCGGCACCGACAGAACCGGCTCTGTGACATCACCACCCACCGGGCAGGGGTGGGTTCTGGTTGTCTTCACTGCCGGTTTGCTCCTTCACGTGCTGCCCCCGCGCGCTTTGTGCGTGCATGCATGTATGCATAGTGCTAAAAAACCAAAAAACAGCTGCGCAGAAGCAAAAAACAAGATGGCGGTGCCTATGGCGCCACCGAGAGAGCCAGTTTGGGGGCGTGGCAGGCCTGGGTCGCTGCCGGTTCTAGCGACCCAGTCCGCCAAGTTACTACCAGTTCCATAGAATTGGTCCGAACCGGGAGGAGCCCACCTCTGATCTCGGGAGCCCGTTTTCGCTGGTTGTTTGCTTAAACTTTTACAAAAGAAAAAAGCATTAATAGATGTGTTGTCAGAGTCTTGTATTCCATATTTGCTTTCATTTTACTCCCATGCTGTAGAGGAGTAGGAGAAGAAGAAAATATGTAGCAACTATTTGTAAAATCTGTTTAATTCTGGAAGGGAAGAATGTAGAGAGAAACTCAGGATTATCCTGCCTTGGTTTTCTTTGTTAGAGGATGTCCTTGACTTAACGACCACAATTGAGCCCAAAATTTCTGTTGTTAAGTGAGACATTTGTTAAATGAGTTTATTTGTTTGTTTGTTTGTTTGTTTGTTTGTTTATTATTTCTATGCCGCCCAACTCCCAGAGGACTCTGGGCGGCTCACAACATTCTATGACCTTTCTTGCTACAGTTATGTGAATTACTGAAGTCAGGGGCGGCTTCCTCTTACCTTCTCCTACTGGTGCGCATCGCGACGTTGTGCGCGCGCGGGTGTCCTCTCGCGTGATTTCGGCTCTCTGCACATGCGCAGAAGGACAATTTTACTTCTGCGCATGCGCAGAGAGCCAAAAACCGGGAAAAATTCCCCCAAAAATATTGCGGCGCACACAGACCAGCAAAGAAAGCACCGGAGTCGTCGCGCCGACATTATGCAATCGATCCCCTACCGGAACGGCGCACCGGAGAGCACCGGTAGGAACCCACCACTGACTGCAGTTGATGAGTGAGTAACACGGCTGTTAAGTGAATCTAGCTTCCCTTGTTTTTTTGCTTGTTAAAAGGTTGCAGAAGGTGATCACATGATTTTGGGACAGAGCAATAGTCAGTTGCCAAGCATCTGAATTTTGATCACATGACCGCAGGGATGCTGGAACAGTGGTTAGTGTGAAAAGCGGTCATAAGTCGCTTTTTCCAGTGCCGTTGCAACTTTGAATGGTCACCAAATGAACTGTGTTTAAGTCGAAGACTACCTGTATAAGCTGGAAGGAAGCCCAACTGCTGTGAAGATTTTAAGATTCTGTTATTAAGGCCTAGGCTAGCGTTTCTCAATCTTGGCCACTTGAAGATGTCTGGACTTCAGCTCCCAGAATTCCCCAGTCAACATACGTCAGGAGTCAATTTATGGAGCTGTTGTCAGCTATCTCCGTTTCCTCTCTGTTTGGATGCAAATTTTAAATCTCAAGCAATTTGCAACAACAACTAACTGTCCAGGAATACAACCGGCTCCTTATTTTTAAGTATAGCATTGGACTCTATAAATCAGTGTTTTTCAATTTAGTTACTTTAAGATGTGTGGATTTCAACACCCAGAATTCTCCAGTCAGCATGAATTCTGGGAATTGAAGTTCACACATCTTAAAGTTGCCAAGGTTGAGAAAAACTACCATAGAGCAGGCTTGTGGACTTCAACTCCCAGAATGCCTCAGCCAGTGAATTCTGGGTTGAAGTCCACAGGTCTTAAAGTTGCCAAGGGTGGGGACCCCTGCCATAGAGGATAAGGATGAAGCTCCATCACCTAAGGAACCAGGCTGAGTATGCTGGTAGTTCTCAACTTATGACTGTTGAGTTAACAACCATTTGAAGTTATGATAGACTTACTGGGGGCTACTTAGGACCTGGATTCAAAGTTCCAGCAGTCAGGACCTGGTCTGTGGTCACGTGATCGAACTTTGGACACTTCATGACTGAGCTCTGTTTACAGTCGTTTGCAGTGCCTGTGGTTGTGTGTGACCACCAGGGGTGGTTTTCACTTACCTTCCCTACCGGTTTGCAAATGTGAGCACGCGCACATGCACACAGCCTCCCACGCATGCTCTTTACTAACACGCATGCCTTTCGTGCATGTGCCCAACCACAAAAACGTGGCTAAATAGGATGGCATTACGTCTGGTCAAGTGGGCAGGCCCACCCACAGTCGGCGCTACCAGTTCGCCTGAACCGGTCCGAATCGACAGCATACCACCTCTGGTGACCACGTTTTGCAACAATTTTGCCAAAAACCAGCATTTGCCTTCATTTGTAAGCACTGCCCCCATAGCTTCGTTTGTTTAACAATGACAGTGGCTGCTTTACAGCGACCACATTCCAACCTCTGCCATAAAGGTCATCAAATCAGGTTGGTCACATGACCATCACAACTTACAACCATGAAGGGGCAGGCTCCATTATTGTCTTAATTTGAGGACTACCTATTAACAGGGGTCTCCAACCTTGGCAACTTTAAGACTTATGGACTTTAACTCCCAGAATTCTTCAGCCAGCAAAGCTGGCTGAGGAAATCTAGGAATTGAAGTCCACAAGTCTTAAAGTTGCCAAGGTTGAAGACCCCTGACCTATTACATCTGAGGCCTTTAATTGCACTTTTAAGCATATTGGATGAATCCAACCATTGTGGCTTAACATGTTTGATATACATAGCCAATGTCAGCTTGAGCCACGGTGGCGCAGTGGTTAGAGTGCAGTACTACAGACTACTTCTGCTGACTGCCGGCTGCCTGCAATTTGGCAATTCAAATCTCACCAGGCTCAAGGCTGACTCAGCCTTCCATCCTTCTGAGGTCAGTAAAATGAGGACCCAGATTGTTGGGGGCAATATGCTGAACTCTGTAAACCGCTTAGAGAGGGCTGTAAAGCGGTATATAAGTCTAAGTGCTATTGCTATTGTTCAGTGCATCCTGGCAAATAAAACCATGATATCATGATAAACCGTTCCTTGCTTAAGTGTGGCTTGTTGAACAAAACACAACTGGCTCTTTGATTATTTGCAGTGCTGCATTTTCAACTTCCAAAAGAGGCTACGAAAGTGCGGAGGATTCTGACTTAAGGTGCCACCGATGGGAATGGCATGGCATTCATGCTACCACACGTTCTGTTCAGCTAGTCTAGTGCAACCCAGGAAAACGTATGCAATTTCTTAGGCTTACCGGTCATATATGAAAACAATAGAGATGGGTGTGTTGGTCCACAAAAAAACTTTGCTAACAATGTCTTTATTAGGGTTCAACATTCAAACAAATGCTTCAAAACAAACACACATTTCAGGTTTTTAAACCATGGCACGAGGTGGAGAGAAGACCTCGCACAAAGAATTGTTTTAAGCCTGCCCTGTTATCAGAGTCTCCCGCTCAATTGGAGGAAACCAGATCTTTGAAGCCACTTCACCAAGTTCTGGCTTTCTTCAGCCCCGCTGATAAGGAAAATGTCCGGGCCTCTTTGTGCTGTCTGGTTTACAAGCTGTGCGTGTCTCTGCTGCCTGCAGAGTTGTCATCGCACAGCAGATTGCTCCGTCTGGTGGGGTGTTTATTTGCAAAAATGGCTTTTACTGGATTTTAGGGGGAAATTGTGTTGCTTATTGTTGTGGGCTGCTTGAGTCATCCCCAAGCTAAGAAAAACTCAGGCCAGCGTTTTTTTAAACCGGATGCCCTCCAAATACGTTGGGCTGTAGGCATTGGCTTGCTGGTGAGTTGTGCTGCTTTCTACCCATCCTTGAGTTGGCACAAAAATATAAAACGTGACATCCTCATCAGTGGTGGGATTCAAATAAATTAACAACCGGTTCTCTGCCCTAATGACCGGCTGGGTGGGTGTGGCCATGGTGGGCATGGCCATGGTGTGTGACAGGCAGCACTCGGCCTCCTACACCCCCCGGGAGCAAAAACGGGCTGTGGGGGGCACCTTCCCCCCCCCCGCATCCTGTTTTGGGCCTAGTAGGCCTCCCTGCAGCCTCCTGGGAGCAGAAACAGGCTGTGGAGGGCCCGTTTCCAACCTCCCCAGACTCCAGAGGCTGGAAATAGGCCCATTTTTACACTCCACGGGCCTCTGGGAGTCCCCATTTTCCACATCCCTGGGCTACAGAGGCTGGAAATAGGCCCATTTACGCACTCCATGGGACTTTGGGAGGCCTGTTTTCCAACTCCCCGGGCTCCGGAGGCTCTCTGGAGGCTGGAAATAGGCCAATTTTCATGCTCCACGGGCTCCACGTGCCCCCTGCAGTTACCTCGGATCCAAAACAGGCCGTGTGGGGACTCCTGGGAGGGGAGGGGTGGGGGAGGGTCAGCCGGTCATTAGAACTACTGGTTCACCAAACCGGACGTAAATTTAACATCCAGTTGGTCCGAACCGGCTGAATCCCACTTCTGATCCTCATGGAATTTGCCATTAATGGAATGTTTCTCAACCTTGGCAACTTTAAGATGCATGGGCTTCAATTCCCAGAATTCCCCAGCCAGCAAAAATAATCCTTTGAGCCTCCTATCATAAAGCGACTCCCTTCAACTTAAGACTTTTCTATTCTGTTTGAAATCCATTTTATAAAAAGCAATTTTTTTTCGGTCAAAAGGGAAATATCTTTCCCAATCACAGATGTTTCCAAGCTTTGAATTTTCCTACTGAGAAAGACAAGTTGATATTTTCCTGTTCATCAGATGTGGATTTTTAAAAAGCTCTCCCTTACTTTAGGGCAGGGGTGTCAAACCCAAAGTCCATGGGCCAGATCCGGCCAGCGGGGTGCTTAGATCTGGCCCGTGGGGCCACCCTGGAAACAGTGAGGTACCGGCCCGTAGTGCCTCTGCCAGCAAAAATGGGCTCCCGAGCTCTGTTTCCGGCAGCGACAGCCTCCTACAACCCTCTGGCACACACACAGCCCTCCCGAGCTCCATTTTTACTGGCAGAGGGTTGCAGGAGGCCGTCACAGCCGGAAACGCTTGGGCACTTGGGCCGCCACAGGTGCCCCCAACATGAGTGACATCGAGCTGGCCATACCCATTCTGCCCACACACACCCCAAGGTCAAACACAACCCTGATGCAGCCCTCAATGAAATCGAGTTTGACACCCCTGCTTTAGAACTACCAGATCTGAAATTTCAGACGACCACTAGAGGCAGCAAAGTTATTGGTTTGGATGACTCTTTGCTGCCCTCTAAGGTCCCCTGGGAGTTGGGCGGCATATAAATCCATTTAAATAAAGGTCAAATCCTCCGAAATTTGCAGCCAAATTTGGTACAGATAATCCTTGGCTTACAACCACAATTGGAACCAGAACTTTCATTGCTAAGCCAGGAGATTGTTAAGTGAGCCCCCACCCAATTTTACAACCTGTTTTGCCATGGTTATTAAGTGAATCACACGGTCGCTAAGCAACTCCATCTCCCTCCATTGACTTTGCTTGTTGGAAGCTGGCTGGGAAGGTCTTGTATGGCAATCACATGACCAGAGGTGGTATTCAGCCAGTTCGGACCGGTTTGGGTGAACTGGTAGCGACCTGCGGGTGGGCCCGCCTCGCCCACCCGCCCGGCACTATGCCGTCCTATTTAGGCACGTTTTGAAGCCGCGCACATGCATGCAAGCCACGCTCACGAGCAAAGTGCATTCGCAGAAGGCTGCGCACATGTGCAGAATGCCGTGCACGCGACCGAAGTGAGCGAGTGCGCGCATGCTCACATTTGCGAACCAGTAGGGAAAGTAAGTGAATACCAGCCCTGCGCATGACCTGATCCTGGGACACTATGATTGTCATAAATACATGCCAGTTGCCAAGTGCTTGACTTTTGATCATATGACCGTGGGAATGTTGCGACAGTTGTAATTGTGACCGGTCATAAATCATTTTTTTTTCAGTTAACCTCAAATGGTCACTAAACGGATGGTTGTAAGTCGAGGACTACCAGACTTCATGTCATGCTGGTCATTTTTTCCCATGGGAAAATTGAAAGTAGGGCAGAAACTTTATGCCAGGGCGATATTAAAACCAACAAAAGAGTCCACTCGATACAGCTTGTTTCTGCTCCCAACCCAGCCATCAGTTTCACAGAGGCGGAGAAGGGAGACATTAAGCCATTGTTTTCAAACATAATAGCTACTTTGGGGAAAGTTGGAAAAGTGCATTTTATTTTTCCTCTCTCCGGACCAGGCAGCCTGAACCTCAGCCTAGGGTTGCCTTCCTGATGTCATTTCTTGGCACCAGACCAAGAGCCTCAGCCAGCCTCGGCTGTTTGCCAGGTCTAAGTGCCTGAAGCAACGTTCCTTTGAGTCAGTCACCAGCTAGGCAAGACCTGTGGTTGGGCGACCCCCTTCTGCCGGATTTCTCCGAGGAATAGAATAGAATAGAATAGAATAGAATAGAATAGAATAGAATAGAATAGAATAGAATAGAATAGAATAGAATAGAATAGAATAGAATAGAATAACAGAATTGGAAGAGACCTTGGAGGTCTTCTAGTCCAACCCCCTGCTTAGGCAGGAAACCCTACACCCTTCAGACAAATGGTTATCCAACATCTTCTTAAAAACTTCCAGTATTGGAGCATTCACAACTTCTGAAGGCAAGCTGTTCCACGGATTAATTGTTCTAACTGTCAGGAAATTTCTCCTTAGTTCTAAGTTGCTTCTCTCTTTGATTAGTTTCCACCCATTGCTTCTTGTTCTGCCTTCAGGTGCTTTGGAGAATAGCTTGACTCCCTCTTCTTTGTGGCAGCCCCTGAGATATTGGAACACTGCTATCATGTCTCCCCTGGTCCTTCTTTTCATTAAACTAGACATACCCAGTTCCTGCAACCGATCTTCATATGTTTTAGCCTCCAGTCCCCTAATCATCTTTGTTGCTCTTCTCTGCACTCTTTCTAGAGTCTCGATATCCCTTTTGCATCGTGGCAGCCAAAACTGAATGCAGAGGAGATTGGTGAGCCAACATGCAGGACCAGAAAATACATTTTGCCCAATGTGTTCCTCCTGACATTAAATTGTATGCCATCTGTAATTCAGAAAGACAATAAATGGTCCTCAAGACCACCTCTCAAGGGGAGTTTGCTGTGACACAATTTCCTTGCCGCAATCCAGAAATGTTCCTAGTGAGAAGACAGAACAATCACCCACTATCACACCAAACCATAACACAATGTGTTTGTCAGTTTACTCCATATTGCATTGTCCAAAGCTAGATTTTGTGGCTTCTGCACCCTGGTTGGCATCTACTTTATTCAGTAAACCTTGCTAAAACAGACTCTGGGTCAAAGTCTCTTGTGAACGGAACCATAAAGGGGGTCATGTCTGCCTTTTAGATCTGAGAAACATTTGAAGCTATACCAATGCGCGTGCTGTGGTGGGTGTCTCAAGATACACCCACATAACACCCATACTCCGCCAGCTGCACTGGTTGCCCATTGATCTCCGGGTGCAATTCAAGGTGTTGCTTATCATCTTTAAAGCCCTACATGGCTTAGGAACAGGTTGCCTCCGGGAACGCATCCTACTTCATACTTCCCTTCGACCGGTCAGGTCCCACAGAGTAGGTCTCCTCCAGGTCCCGTTAGCCAAACAATGCCGGCTGGCGGGGCCTAGGGGGAGGGCCTCCTCTGTGGGGGGCCCTGTTCTCTGGAACCAACTACCCCCAGAGATCCGAATTATCCCCACCTTGCTGGCCTTCCGAAAAGCCATTAAGACATGGCTCTTCCTGCAGGCGGGGTAATTTGAGACAATTTCACATCTTAGGTCTCCCCCACGTATGTATGGTTTTGTATGTTTTTAAAATTCTTTTTTAAACTGGTATTAAATTATTATACTGTTTAGTTGTTCTTTAAATGTTGTACGCCGCCCTGAGTCCCCCGGGAGTAGGGCGGCATATAAGAACACTTAAATAAATAAATAAATAAATAAATAAATAAATAAATAAATAAATAAATAAATAAATAAATAAATAAATAAATAAATAAATGAATGAATGAATGAATGAATGAATGAATGAATGAATGAATGAATGAATGAATGAATGAATGAATACACAGGTATAGAATAGTTGGACCTGGCTCAATAGTAGTAACTGTGATTGGAATCTTGCAGTCCTTATGGACAATCACTTATGAGCTGCAGCTGACAAAAAACCCAACACAGTCCTAGGCTGCATAAACAGGGGGATAGAATCAAGATCATGTGAAGTGTTATTATCACTTCATAATGCCTTGGTAAGGCTACACTTGGAATACTGCATGATGCATCCAGTTTTGGTCATCACAATGTAAAAGGGATGTTGAGACTCTAGAAAGAGTGCAGAGAAGAGCAACAAAGATGATTAGGGGACTGGAGGCTAAAACATATGAAGAACAGTTGCAGGAACTGGGTATGTCTAGTTTAATGAAAAGAAGGACTAAGAGTGACATGATAGCAGTCTTCCAATATCCCACAAAGAAGAATGGGTCAACCTATTGTCCAAAACATCTGAAGGCAGGACAAGAAACAATGGATGGGAACTAATCAAGGAGAGAAGCAACCTACAACTAAGGAGAAATTTCCTGACAGAACAATTAACCAGTGGAATGGCTTGCCTCCAGAAGTTGTGGGTGCTCCAACATTGGAGGTGTTTAAGAAGAGATTGAACAAACTGAAATGGTATAGGGCAGGAGTCAGCAACCCGTGGCTCTGGAGCCACATGTGGCTCTTTCATCCCTCTGCTGCGGCTCTGTCGCTCAAAATATGTGTCACAACTGCCAATGTGCGACACCCACTGACACACAATTTATTAAACTTTTCTATCCACGGTAGGCCAACCATGGATAAATCCAAGAAAATAAAAGTTTCAGAAGAAAACAGAACCTTTAATTCAACTATATATGCTAGTTTTGTGGACACTCAGGAAATAGTCAGGAACGGGAAGAGTTTTGTGGCTCCCGGTGTTTTCTTTTCCGTGGAAAATGGGTCCAAATGGCTCTCTGAGTGTTTAAGGTTGCCAACCCCTGATATAGGGCAGTGATGGCAAACCTTTTATGCAACGAGTGCCAAAAAGGTTGCGTGGAAACATCGCGCACACACGTGGACACTCATTGGGCCCTGCTCTGAAAAAGCTGAACTTCTGGGTTCTAGCGTGCATATGCGCCCAGTGATCAGCTGGCCGGCACTCATGTGCAGGCCAGTTTTTGGCACTGCCATGCGCGCAAAGTGATCGCGCTCCGGAAAAGCCAAACTTCCTGGTTCTGGCAGGCATGCGCACCCAACAATCATCTGGCCAGCACGCATGCGCTTGCCAGTTTTCGGCACTGCCGCACGCACGAAGGACAGCTGATAATCGCGCGCACATGCGTGCCAGAAACCCGGAAGACAAACTGGCAAGGCCGCGCGTGCTGGGTAACATGGCTTCGTGTGCCACTTTGGGCACGCGTGCCATAGGTTCGCCATCACGGGTATAGGGTTTCCTGCCTGAACAGGAGGTTGGACTAGAAGACCTCTAAGGTTCCTTACAACTCTATTATTCTTAATCTGTCAGAGCCTCAAATGAGACTTTGGTGCTGTGACGGCCCATTAACATTTCTCTCCTTATCTTTTGGTGCCATCTACAGCCAACAGCTTTGAGGAGAAGTTCAAGAGAATGTTCAGAAGAGCAGAAATAATTCTTCTCTCTCTCTCTCTCTCTCTCTCTCTCTCTCTCTCTCTCTCTCTCTCTCTCTCTCTCTCTCTCTCTCTCTCTCTCTCTCTTCCCCCCCCCCCAAGAGGCTGGGCCACAGGCCAAGACCAGGGCAGGAAGTGAGTCAGCCAGTAGGCAGAAGGGGAATGGCTATTGTGTTGAACTGTGAAATAGGAATCCAAAACAATAGCCGGAAATGGCTGTGATGGGAAAGGAGAAAGCAACCTTGTAGGGTAAATGCCTATTGGCAATTCCTTGCATTTTTGAAACGCTGCCCTGAATATCTTCGTCATAAACATTCTGAAGATCAAAGGGGGTTGAGGTCAGGATGCAAAGGACAAAAGACGGAGCCCCATCCCTATCCACCAGGTGTTTTTTTTCATATCTGAAGAATTTTGCTCTACAAAATACAGAATAATAAGGTTGGAGGTCTTCTAGCCCATCCCCCTGCTCAAGGAGATCCTATACCCGTGATGGCGAACCTATGGCACGGGTGCCACAAGTGGCACACGGAGCCATATTGGTGGGCACGCGAGCTCAGGTCCGGCGTGCATGTGTGCACCAGCCGGCTGATTTTCGGGCCTTCTGGGCCCACTGGGAGTCAGGAAACAGGCTGTTTCCAGCCTCCAGAGTGGGTGGGGAAGGCCGTTTTCACCCTCCCCAGGCTCCTAGAAAGGCTCTGGAGCCTGGGGAGATCGAAAAATGGGCCTGCCATTGCATGCTGGGAGCAGGGGGGTCATGTGTGCATGTGCGGGGGTGCATGGAATTATGAGTGTGGGCACGCACACACGTGATCCCCCGCATTCCCCCCCCTTTTGGCACGCGAACCAAAAAAGGTTCGCCATCACTGTCCTATACCATTCTGAACCAATCAATCAATCAATCAATCAATCAATGTATTACAGTCTTAGACCAGAGACTAGAACAAATAAAAACGCCCAGTAAACATACAATTAAAAATTCTAGCATAAAATAATAAATAACAACTAAAATATATAATAAAATCCAGTCTGTCTTATACATGGTCTAACTATACTAAAATTACAATCCATAAACTGTGTGTCCCATTGTAGGTTCAACGCTAAAAGGGAAAAGACTAAGCAGTGCAAAAGGTTTGCCACATTTGTTATATAACATAACATATCATGTGTTTGCGAGGAATCCCCAGTGCTGCTGCGCAGAATCTGGCCACCTGCACTGCAGTTATGGACTGTTCATCCTTTAGCAGCCACCGAAGATAGATAGTATTGGATCGGCCAGGATACCTAGCAGTTATTGGCAGAATATGTTTTTTTCCTAATCTCTGTGTAAAAGGAACATCTAAGGAGCATGTGACCCACTGTCTCCACCTCTCCTAAGACACAGGAACAGAGTTTTTCCATCAATGGTATCCTTTTATACTTGCCGTGCAGGATGGCCGATGGAAGCGCATGGCACCATACGAACAAAAATGCTTTCTGGTGGTTTGTTGACTCCAACTGACTAAGATAGCTGGCAGGAGCAACAACACATCTAATGGCATCCGGAGCCAGAAACAGCAGAGCTTTCCCTAAGTCCGCCTGCCTCTCGACGTCCTTCACCCTTTGTCGCAAGGTTTGTCTTCCTAGGTCGTAGTCAGAGGTGGGTTCCTCCCGGCTCGGACCGGTTCTATAGAACCGGTTGTAACTTGGCGGTCTGGGTTGCTTGAACCGGCAGCGACCCAGGCCTGCCACGCCCCTGAGCCGGTTCTCCCGGCGGCACCATAGGGGCCGCCATCTTGTTTTTAGCTTCTACACATGTGCAGAAGCTTTTTTAAAATACTGTGCATGCGCGCATACCCCTGCGGCGCATCCCTGAGCGAACCGGCAGCAAAGAAAACCGGAACCCACCCCTGGTCGTAGTCCATCTTGAGTATTGAAGCTGGGGAGAAGCCTAGTTTGACAAGGTTGGACTCGACAGCCTTGGCTTGATCCATGATGAAGAGAATTTGTCTTGAAGGATTAATGGAGCAAGACCTTGCGGAAAGAAGCTAAGCTTTAGCCAGAGAGTTAAGGATTCTTAACTATACGGATTCTTGCTTCGACTTTTGTCAATCCTGTCTCCAGGCGCAGAAGTGCATTTGAGACACAATGCGGCATCTGGAGAATTGATCTAATAAATTTGGATTAAACTACAGCATTTTTCGGAGTATAAGACGCACCCTTTCCCCCCCTAAATGAGGGTGAAAATCTGGGTGCGTCTTATACACCGAATGTAGCCCCGCCCAGCCTCTGAAACGGAGCTTTGCAAGGCTAAAACAACCTCTCAAACCAAGCTTTGCAAGGCTAAAACAACCTCTCAAACCAAGTTTTGCAAGCCTGAAAACAACCTCTCAAATGGAACTTTGCAAGGCTAATATACCTGTTCCAGGCTGTTTGCTAAGGATGCTAGCCAGATGGATGCTGGTAGGCAGAATTTTTTTCCCTTTATTTTCCTCCCCAAAAACTAAGGTGCGTCTTATACTCCGGAAAATACGGTATTTCTAATGGTGTAAAACTCAAAGGTCCAAGCAAGGTCCCATAAAGAAGCTGTGCTAGCGACTTGGCCAGAAAAAGCTTAATTGTGGCAGGGATATTCTGAACCAATGGCTGTCCAATCTCTAATTAAAAACCTCTAGTGATGGAGCAGTCACAACTTCTGGAGATAAGCCAGTCCATTGATTAATCGTTCTCACTGTCAGGAAATTTCTCCTCATTTCAAGGTTGCCTCTCTCCTTGATAAGTTTCCATTCATTACTTCTTCTCCTGCCCTCAGGTGCTTTGGAGAATGGGCAGACCATCACTTCTGTGGGACAGCCCCTTAAATATTGGAAGACTGCTATCATATTCTCCAACAGTTTCTATACTAAAGACTACCTTACTATGGAATAATTCTTTTTCAATAGGTCTCTGTCCCTGGGTCATGTGATCAACTTTTACAGCCAATGGGGAAGCCAGATTCGCTTAACGACCGCATGATTCACTTAACAACCTCAATCACTTGCTTAACGAATGTGGCCAAAAAAGGTCCTAAAATGGGGTGCAACTCACTTAAATGTCTTGCTTAGCAACGGAAATGTTGGTTTCAAATGTTGGTTGTAAGTCGAGGACTACCTGTAAAAAGGGTTGTTGCTTTTTATGAAACATAAAAAATGATTTTCACCTCAAAAGTGTAGAAAGAAAACTCTCACAGAACTAGAGTTTTGTATCTATGGGTAAAAATGGAACACAGTGACTTCTGATCCTACCTTAGGGTTTTTATTATGAGAATTGTTCTTGGAAAAGATTTGGGTTTTGGAAACTGTGAGATAACCTGACATCTGTATTGTTTGTTTGTTTATTTATTTATTTATTAGTGAGACTTGTATACCGCCTCATAGTGGAAGCACTCTCTAAGCCAGTGGTTCTCAACCTTCCTAATGCCGCGACCCTTTAATACAGTTCCTCATGTTGTGATGACCCCCAACCATAAAATAATAAAATTATTAGGAAACTCAGGGGTGGGTTCTAAGTTACCTCCCTGCTGGTTCGCTTCCACCTGCACTGCATGGCCGCACCTCGTGGGCGCGCATGCGCTTTGTGCACTTTGTGCGCGCATGCATGCGCAGTGAAATTTAAAAAAAAAAATTGCAAAAAAAAAGCCAAAAACAAGATGGTGACACATGCGCAGTGCCGGAAATTCGGCTTCTGCGCATGCTCAGAAGTTCTCACGGTACAGATTTTTTTTTTTTGCAGTAGTCTATTTGTATGTGGGTGGACCCGACTGGAGACGGATAGAGGAGCGGTGTCTCGGTTCATAAGACCATCGGAAATATATGCTTTCCGATGGTCTTAGGCGACCCCCGTGAAAGGGTCGTTTGACCCCCAAAGGGGTCACGCCCACAGGTTGAGAACCGCTGCTCTAAGTGATTTACACCATTAAGCAATGTATATTTATATTTACATTGTCCCCAACAATCTGGGTCCTCATTTTACCTACCTCGGAAGGATGGAAGGCTGAGTCAACTTTGAGCCGGTGAGATTTGAACAGCTGACCTGCTGATCACAGTCAGCTAAAGTAGCCTGCAGTACTGCCCTCTAACTGCTGCGCCACCTCGGCTCTTTTGTTACAAAGAAAGCTAGAAGAAACGGTCCATTTATTCACCCTCAGCTCAGAGTTTGACTCAAGGCAGGCTTTACCCAGCTTTCTATGTAATTAAACCATTTGGGGCACTTTTTGTTAGGGGTCCAATCTGGGTCGGTCACCGAGACCCGAGGTTTTGTCTTCCAAGCTTTCCGACTTGTGCTGGAGCCCATCTTCAGGGAACTTCTCTCTAGCAGAGTGTGTGCTGCTTTGTGTACGGTATTTATATGGTGCCTGTTGTATGTGGCTTTTCAGATGTGGATTGGGGTGTGTTGATAGCTGGCTTTTAAGTCATCAGCTGTCATTTGCTTGTGCCGCCCAGCCCTCGCCTTCTAAGGACTTGATAGGCTGGTGGCAAATCAGCACTCCTGTTGACTGAGGAGGGACCCGTTTCCCAGGCTTCAATCACTTCCCTGGCTGTTTTTGTGCCAGCTCGTCCAACAATATTAGTAGCTGCGAAACTGAATGAATGAAGGTGAATATACATTAGAATAGAATAGAATGGAATAGAATAGAATAGAATAGAATAGAATAGAATAGAATAGAATAGAATAGAATAGAATAGAATAGAATAGAATAGAATAGAATAACAGAGTTGGAAGGGACCTTGGAGGTCTTCTAGTCCAACCCCCTGCTTAGGCAGGAAACCCTACACCGCTTCAGACAAATGGTACATGTCCCAGGATAATGTTGAAGGATCCAATCAGGGTTGGGTACTGTGACCAGAGTGTCCCAAAGGTGCATTTTTGTTAAGATATTCATGAACTGGGAGAGCAAATGTTAACAAGGACAGCCAATGAATAGACATAGCAACTAAGTCAGCCAATGGGAGCTAACCACTTCTGAGTATGTGCAGAGAATCAAAACTGAAAACTTAAGCTTAAGACTGGGCGTGGCTCCAGGTCCACTCTGCTCTCTGTCCACTCTGTACTCTCTCTCTGAATTCTGCTGAAATGAAACTAACTGTTCTCTGCTGCCTGTAACTGCTTGAAGAAGAATTTACATTGGTATTGTATACAATATATATATATATTACTTTGTATATATATATATATATACAATATATGTATTGTATATGTATGTAATGTATACAATATATATATATATATATATTACTATGTTTATAAAGAAGTTAATGAATCCAGCTGAATCAGTTGTCTGTGTGCGCGTCTGGTTTTGAATTTTGCAACAAACTGATATTTTTCAGGGGGCAACTGCACTTTCTTGTTTTTCTTTGAAGATATTTCGCTTCTCAATCAGGGGTGAAATGCAGCCGGCTCTATCCGGCTCGTGAGAGCTGGTAGGGTTGGCTGCCATAGTTCGGAGAGCCAGTAGCGCTGGCGGCAGGAGGCGCCACCCCCCCAAACCGGGACGTCGTGACGTCCTGGTTTTGACCCTCTGTGCATGCGCAGAAGGCTTTGCACATGCACAGACAATGGCGCGTGTGTGTGTGAAGCGTGCACACATTAGCGAGCCGGTAGGACAGGTAAGTACATTTTTACCCCTGCTTCTCATCCAAGAAGATTCTTTACCTCTGACTAGATGGTGGGAAATGGAAGGATGTACATTCCTTGCAGCTGATCATTTGCATTTTTTAAAGAGTCGTTGAGGCCACTAGGAGGTTTATCTGTGTCCTCAGGGTCACCTGAGTAGTGCAAATGGGTGTGGAGCCTTCTTGGCTGCAGGATGTTTTCTGCTCTGTGTCCTTCCCTGTTAAAGACAGGCGCAGGCTGTTGGGGATGAGTCTGTGTTGTCTGCATCTCAAACTGAAGTGCAAATGGTTCCTGTAGTCTGCAATTTTTTCTGGAAATCCATTCATACTGCCATACCATATCGAAGGGTGTTCATCCCAAAGTCATAGCTAAAAGTCTAGGGAGATTCTCAGTCATCCAGATCATGGTTGTCCCAAAGGTGCTTCGGCATATTCCTTCTCCAAGAAATATAAATCCTTCCATTCCCCACCATCCAGTCAGAACTGAAGAAGCTTCTTGGATGAGAAGCGAAATTTCTTCAAAGAAAAAGCACCTTTGGGTCAACTATGACCTGGATGACTGAGAATCTCCATAAATATTGGGACCACAGGTTTTGTCTGCTGATATCTGACGGACTTGTGCTAGAACCCATCCTCAGGGAACTTCTCTGAGGATGGGCTCCAGTACCAGTCAGAAAGCTGGGAAGACAAAAACTCTGATCCCGGTGACCGACCCAGATTGGATCCTGCAAAACTGAATGTATGTCCTTGTTCATTGCTATGTGAGGCTACTTTTTGTTAAAACTGAATCTTCATGTCAATTAATAACCACCAGAGGGCACTGATGACTAAAATGATAATCCAGAATCATTGAATTGGTAGCAAGGCGATTCCTTTACTACAGGGGTGTCAAACTCAATTTCATTGAGGGCCGAATCAGGGTTGTGTTTGACCTCGGGGGGGGGGGCATGGTAGGCGTGGCCAGCTTGAGGTCACTCGTGTCAGAGGCGCCTGTGGTGGCCCGAGCGCTCTGTCAGCAAAAATGGGCTCCCGAGCTCTGTTTTAGGTTGCGATGGCCTCCTGCAACCCTCTGCCAGTGAAAACGGAGCTTGGGGGGGGGGCATGTGCGGCCTTCCCAGGCTCCGTTTTCAACTTACAACAGTTCATTTAGTGACCGTTCAAAGTTATAACAGCAGTAAAAAAAAGTGACTTATGAACATTTTTCACACTTGCAACCATTTCAGCATCCCCATGGTCACGTGATCAAAATTCAGACACTTGGCAACTGACTCATATTTATGATGGTTGCAGTGGCCCAGGGCAGGGGTCTGCAACCTTAAACACTCAGAGACATTTGGACCCGTTTCCCACAGAAAACAAAACAGTGGGAGCCACAAAATGTGGATGGGCGTGGCCAAACTTGATGTCACTCACTCCCACCCAGTCACATGACCCCCCCCCCAGCCACACCTACCCAGGTTTTGTGGCTCCCAGTGTTTTCTATGGGAAACAGGTATCTCTCTCGTGTGTGTCTCTTTCTTTCTCTTTCCCTCTCTCCCTCCCTCTCCCTCCCTCTCTCATCTCTCTCTTTCTCTTTCTCATCTCTCTTTCTCTCTCTTTCTCCCTCTCCCTCTCCCTCCCATCTTTCTCCCTCCCTCCCTCTCTCCCTCCCTCATCTCTTTCTCCCTCCCTCTCCCTCCCTCATCTCTTCCTCCCTCTCTCTTCTCTTTCTCCCTCTCACCTTCCCTCTCTCATCTCTCTCTTGCTCCCTCTCACCTTCCTCTCTCATCTCTTTTTCTCTCATCTCATTCTCCCTCTCTCTCTCTCATCTCTCATCTCTTTCTCTTTCGTCTCTTTCTCCCTCTCCCTCCCTCTCCCATCTCTTTCTCCCTCTCTCCCTCTCTCCCACCCTCTCATCTCTCTTTCTCCCTCTCACCCTCCCTCTCCCTCGCTCTCTCATCTCTCTCCCTCCCTCTCTCATCTCTCTTTCTCCCTCTCTCTCTCCCTCTCTCTCTGTTTCCCACTCTTTTCTCCCTCTCTCATTCTCTCCCTCCAGCTCTCTCTCATTTCTCTCTCCCTACCCCCCTTCTCTCTCTGTCATTTGTTTCTCTCTTTCCTCTCTCTCATTCTCTCCCTCCATCATTTTCTCATTTCTTTTTCTCTTTCTCTCCTTTTCTCCCCTTTCCTCTCTCTCATCTCTTTCTCACGCGCGCTCATGCGTGCACAAGCAGGATACTCTCCTGGACCGGGATCACAGCAGCGGGGATGGCGATTCCTCCTCTTGCTGCCGCCACTGCGCCGTGAGGTGAGTAGCCGGCTGCGCTGTGCAGCGCAGGAGAACAGGAGCTCTTCCTGCATCCAGCAGCGGCGGCAGAGGCTGCTCCTTCCCATTCCCCTCCTTTCTGAGCCGACATGGAGGGGGCCATGGCTGGTGCTGAACTGCCAGCAAAGGACGTGGAATTGCAAAAAGCAGCCAGTAGCGGGCAGTGCAGAGAAAATGCTAGAGGCGCTTCAGCCGCGCGGCTCTGTGGAGAGGCTTGCGCCTTCTCTGGGCAGAGAGCAGGTCATGTGACCGGGTCAGCAGGGAGCCGCAGGAGAAGGGTCAAAGAGCCACATGAGGCTCTGGGGCCGCGGGTTGCCGACACCCGGCCCAGGGTCACCTTTTGATCACCTTTTGCGACCTGAGAAGCAACGTCAATGGGAAGGCCAGATTCATTTAACAACCGGGTTACTAACATAATTAGCTGCAGTGATTCACTTAAGAACTGTGGCAAGAAAGGTTGCAAAACGGGGCAAAATTCACTTAGCAAACGTTTCCCTTAGCAACCGAAATTGTGGTCGTAAGTCGAGGACTACCTGTACTACCAGGACTTGTTGGTAAGTTCTGTAAGGGGAAAAACTTCCTTTTCCAACTGGTCTACATCTCCAGCTCTTTACCTTGAAGGACAAGATCAGGGGAACAGCTCAGTTTACAACAGATGCGTCACGCGCAGGCCACGCCACCATACTTGCAAACTTTGATTGCAAAGCAAAAACCAGGTCCAATTCATGGACTCATTATCAATGGTTGGCCAAGAGGGTGCACTTAGATAATTTTCTTTGAATTGATAACCTAAAGTTGCCCTTATAGTTTGTTTGCTTAGAAACTTTTGCAAAGCAGACGTTTATTTAAGCTATTCATGCCTAAACATACATACCACAAAGTGTGTAAACAGCTAGGTTTTCTTTTCTTCTTTTCTTTTTCTTTTTCTGCAGAAATTTAATAGGGTGCAGCTTTTCTCAATATTCAAAGAATGTGTTGGGAAATACCTATTTAGTTAATCATTAGGCACCAAGGCAGATACCTAATACAGGGGCTACCAGAAGTATTAGGCGGCCAAAAGTCCATCAAGTTCAGATGTTCATAGTCCAGATTTGTTAGGTCATCATACACATCCATCACACTATTCCCTCTTGAAATAAGAAAATTTATGCAAAACTGGGCAAAGGGATAAACCACGGTAAAGAAAATTAAAAACATGAACTAAGAGAAAGGAAACGGCTTACATTTAATAACAATAACAACAGAGTTGGAAGGGACTTTGGAGGTCTTCTAGTCCAACCCCCTGCTTAGGCAGGAAACCCTACACCACTTCAGACAAATGGTTATCCAATATCTTCTTAAAAACGTCCAGTGTTGGAGCATTCACAACTTCTGGAGGCAAGCTGTTCCACTGATTAATTGTTCTAACTGTCAGGAAATTTCTCCTTAGTTCTAAGTTGCTTCTCTCCTTGTTTAGTTTCCACCCATTGCTTCTTGTTCTACCCTCGGGTGCTTTGGAGAATAGCTTGACTCCCTCTTCTTTGTGGCAACCCCTGAGATATTGGAACACTGCTATCATGTCTCCCCTAGTCCTTCTTTTCATTAAACTAGACATATCCAGTTCCTGCAACCGTTCTTCATATGTTTTAGCCTCCAGTCCCCTAATAATCTTTGTTGCTCTTCTCTGCACTCTTTCTAGAGTCTCAACATCCTTTTTACATTGTGGCGACCAAAACTGAATGCAGTATTCCAAGTGTGGCCTTACCAAGGCATTATAAAGTGGCATTAACACTTCGCGTGATCTTGATTCTATCCCTCTGTTAATGAAAAATATCCCTCTGTTAAATTTGCACCAGATCGACACCATTCTCTACATCCCCGAGTATCTTTTTGTCTTTTGCTGACCATCTTAACTTCCATCCCAGGAGTATCTACTTCCTAGTTTGCCTTTTGTTCTTTAGACTCCAGACCTCTTTCCTGAAAATCTCACCACCTCCATTCATCCCTGACTTCCTCTGTCTTCTTCTGACTCATTTACATTTCTCCTTCACCTACTTGTTTGGCAGCTTCGTTCATTCTCTCTGTGGTGCTTCTTTCATCTCCATCACTCACGGTTGTATTGAAGCCCCCAGATATTTTAAATCAAGTCTTTGTCTTACCACACACGCTTCTTAAGAAACCCCTTCCTACTGCATTCAACGTACATTTATGTTTCACTGGATCCACCCAACTCTCATGTCCCATATGACCAATCAACCCAGTCAATCAATCAATCAACCAATGGAAGGGCTTGCCTTCAGAAGTTGTGGGTGCTCCATCACTGGAGGGTTTCAAAATGAGACTGGCTAGCCATTTGTCTGAAATGATATTGTGAGCGATCCGAGTAACACATCCAAAGAAATCAGAACTCTGAGGCAGGCAGGTCCCTCAAAGAACATGTTTATTGGCTACATGATATCGGCACAGCTAGTGAAAACCAACTCTGAAGTTTCCCGCGCTAATAGCATAATTAAAGGAGTAACTGTTTCCCTCCTCAATTGTCCCAAGTCATTAAAGCGGTTGGCAGACTCCTCTGTCACTCCTCTCTCCTTCAACTGCCACCTGTTGCGATGACCTTGGTTCCCATGGGAAGGCTCATCGTTGTGTCTGCAGACGGTCTATCTAATTCCCTCCCCCCTCCCCAGAGTGTGGCAACTATGAAGCAGCAAAAGATGGCTTCAGCCAGGTTTGATTCAGAGTTGACAGTCGGACCTTCCCCCTTAAATCAAAAGAAGTTGCTGGAAAGTGTAAGCATAGAATCAGTTCGCCCTCAACCGCCCCTCCCGTCCCCAAGAGATACTTTTGGCTTCTGAGAGTATTTGTCATGGAATTTTTTAGTTAACTTATCTGCTGCTCGAGCAGAGGGTTGGACTAGAACAACGGTCCCCAACCTTTCCAGCTTAATGGCCCGGCCTGGGCGGGGGAGGGGCATGAGAGTGACAGGTACATGTGCACATGCACCGCTCCATTTGTTGTGAGTGGCCGGAACATGCACCCTCCACTGGTGTGAATGGAGCTTTGGGTGAATGGAGCTTCACACAAATGGAGCTTCGTGAACAAGCATAGAGTGCTTGCACTCACGCCAGAGGTGGGATTCAGCAGGTTCTGACCAATTCTGGAGAACCGGTAAATACCACTTCTGACTGGCCCCGCCCCCATCTATTCTCTGCCTCCGGAGTCCCAGCTGATCGGGAGGAAATGGGGATTTTGCAGTAACCTTCCCCTGCCATGCTCACCAAGCCACACCATCAAGCCACACCACGCCCACCAAGCCACACCCACAGAACTGGTAGTAACATTTTTTGAATCCCACCTCTGGCTCACGCACGTAGTTCCACTCGCGTGAGCAAAAGACACTCATGCACAAAGCTCCATTTGCACGAGTGGAGTTTTGTGGGTGAGCGCAAGTGCTCTCTGCTCATGCGAGTGGAGCTTCATGTGCGCACACATGCTTGCCAGCCCCTCGGGCAAGTGGAGTTTCATGCGCACGCGCGCTTGCCAATCTCCCATGGCCCAATTTCAAACAGACTGCGTCCCGGTAGCGGCCCAGGGGTTGGGTATCCCTGGACCAGAACACCTCCAAGGTCTTCCAATGTCCCTTGCAACTGTACTATTCTATGATTCTAAGTTATCAGATCTTGGGAAACACCTTCAGCAACATCTTCAGTGCTCAAAATCTTCACTGCACTGGGAATGTGACCTAACTGGGTAATGAAACATCCACAAGAAAACTACAAAGCTCAGAGAGCACCAAGGATTCCACATTTCTTCAGTCACTTCCAATGTCTATTTAATGAAAATAGATGTTTGTAAGATAATAATAGCACTTAGCAATAGCGCTTAGACTTAAATACCGCTTCACAGTGCTTTACAGCCCTCTCTAAGCGGTTTACAGAGTCAGCTTATTGCCCCCAACAATCTGGGTCCTCATTTTACCCACCTCGGAAGGATGGAAGGCTGAGTCTGACTCAACCTGGAGCAGGTGAGATTCGAATTGCCGAACTGCTGGCAGCTGGTGGTGAGCAGAATTAGCCTGCAATACTGCATTCTAACCACTGCGCCACCACGGCTCTATAATGAAGGTGTAATGAAGGTATAAGCCAGGTTTACCACTTAGTTGTACCTGTATCAAATGCATCATTCTCTGATAATACTCAGTATCAGCTTATTTTGCTAGTAAAACTAAACCTCATCTTTATAGCCTTGGTAGAACCCTTCGCCTATTAAGTGGAGCTAACCCTGCCTGGCTTCCAAGCCCAGCCAAGCTTAAACAGCTACTGCCAGCTGTCAAGAGTTATCTGTGTTTATATAAGCTTCCAAATGATGCTTCCTTTTTGTTTGTGTGTAATTTCTGGTTTGCTTAGTTTCTTGCTAATACGTACTGGTGTTACATTTTTTAATCTAATGCCCAGCTTTGTTGATCAGCTCACGTTTGAAAAATGTGTAAAGTTTAAAAGAAAGTAGCTCAAAATAAACTTGCAAAAAGAAAATCCTGATTCTTGAGTGTTACATTGAAAGAATTTATGGTCCACTAGACAGCAGCAAAAAGAGGCACAGAAAATAACCAATGTCTGTGGAAATTCGTTTGTATTTCTCTTGAATTCGCTGTTGGTTTACTCATCGCCAGAAAATATTAAACCACAATACTTTATTAATCATTGACAGAGAATTGCGTTAGGTCAACAATTATTGGACGTAAAATCCTAGACAAAGCATTTTTTTTTTGCAAAGAAAGCAGAACCACCATAATTCACAAATATGCAATACAGCCAGATGTGGGTTCCTCCCGGTTTGGACCGATTCACCCAAACTGGTAGCAAGCCACTAATGATGTCACAGAACCAGTTCTGTCGGTGCCAGTCCGTGGATGCCGCCATCTTTTTGTTTTTGGAATTTTTTTCCCAGATTTTTTTCTTCTGCACATGTGCAGAAGCCAAGTTTCCGGCACTGCGTATGCGTCGCCATCTTGTTTTCAGTTGGTTTTTTTGAATGTTTTTTCGGATTTTTCAGCACTGGCACGCCCATGCGGCGCGGCCACACGGCGTGGGAGGAAGCAAACTGGCAGCAAGGTAAGTTAGAACCCACCCCTGAATACAGCTACTAATTTATGGGCCCAGTTTGTGTACATACTCTTCTGGGGATTTCTGATTTCCATCTGTTATTATGGGAGGGGAGGATCTTACTGGGGGCAGCCTTCCTGCCTTCTGTCTTTTTTTCTTCATTCTTCAGGAAATGCTTCTTGAATCATCCTTCCAGCCTTGGAAGACTTCCATCTCCTGTCCAATTTTTTTAGCGGGCCCACCAGCCTACACAAAATTGTGGTTTCTATTTCTTTTTCTTCCATCCTATATATGCCATTCTTCTCCAAGCTAGGAGGGTATATAAATATTGGTACCACTTTTCCAGCTCTGAATGCCATCAAGTTGTCCATGTGGTGGAATCTCTAGCTTGATTAGAGGGAGGGGTCAAAAAGGGCCCATGTTTAGAGTCATTGCAGTGCAGTAAGTGGCACCAGCTGGACCTCCCCCGGAATCCTTGAAGCCGTATGGCCATTCCCAAGGGAATGCAGGCAGTATGGCCAGATCCTTGTAAACATAGCTGACTAACAACTAACTGTTGAAACTCTTCATGAGAATTTCTGGTTGCTTTGTCTGTCTACCTCTCATGCAAATTCATGGAAGATGAGTATCAAAATCTCACGGGAACTGCCAAGCTCAAGATTCTGTGGTTCTCAATTGAAGACAGTGGAGTCATTCGTTCCGTTATTGAAATATTGTGATTACCTACTGATCAAATGAAAACTTGTCTTTTGCAATTTAAATCTATTTTTCCATGGCCTACTTTCTGGAGATCAAGAGGTGGATTCTTTTTGTATGCCACCTTTTGTGGGATGTTATGAACGTGGTGGCTCAGTGGCTAAGACACTGAGCTTGTCGATCAGAAAGGTCAGCAGTTCGGTGGTTCGAATCCCTAGCACCGCATAATGGAATGAGCTCCCGTTACTTGCCCCAGCGTCTGCCAACCTAGCAGTTGGAAAGCATGTAAAAATGCAAGTAGAAAAATAGGGACCACCTCGGTGGGAAGGTAATAGCATTCTGTGCACCTTCAACATTTAGTCATGCCGGCCACATGACCACAGAATCGTCATCAGACAGCACTGGCTCTTTGGCTTAGAAACGGAGATGAGCACCGCTCCCTAGAGTTGTGAACGACTAGCACGTATGTGCAAGGGGAACCTTTACCTGATGAATTGATATGATTTATGAATTTATATAGCTCCCTGCTCACCAGAGATATCCTGGGCAGCCAAAAAACAAGTTAGAAATAATAATTGGATGGAATTTTGTGCTGAAATTAAAAAAAAAATTGATTTCAGGATTAAAAATGATACAGGTTGGATTTAAGATGACAATTACTTAATAGAAAGGGCACAAGGCACAACTCTCCTCCCCAATTCCTTTCTTGTTTAATTTTCTTGTTGCCTGAACCTCTCCTCCCACCCCTCAGCTTCTCCAATCTGTCTTCACAGGGCTTAAGAACTAATCTTATGATCATCCTCACTATCCTCTCAAATCTGGAGAATGGAAAGTGATACCCAGAACTGGATACCATATAACAGGGGTCCCCAAACTTGGCAACTTTTAAGACTTGTGGACTTCTGGCTGGAGAATTCTGGGAGTTGAAGTCCACAAGTCTTAAAGTTGCCAAGTTTGAAGACCTCTGCCATATACTATCTGACTGACACAGAAAGAAGTGGAAGAATCAATCCTTAGGATTTGGAAATTACATTTCTGCTTATCCAGTTTAAAATAGCATTTGTCCTTTGAAAACACATAATGGTGGTTGGTACCTTCAAAGTAATTATCTTTGGTTGTAACACAAATCGCACATATCTTTAAATCCTTCCTTGTTGTCTCCACGTGTAAATAACCAGCCTTTGAATTCTGATTTTTTTTGTACAATTGATTTAATATACATATAAAAAAAATTCAAACAAAAAGTCAGGCATTTTAAGCAATGCATACATTCTTTGTATCTGCATGTCCAGATAAACTGAAGGCAAAAGCTAGGAAAAACTAAGTTGTTTGTCTTTGGTAGTTCACCTAGCATTTTGCCTTGATATGACAAAGCCTCACGGGATAATGAAAAAGAAAGCTTGTGGATAGCTCATTTACTGGAAGTCTTCCGGCAGGAATTCAAAAGTTTAAGGACCTCAAATGCTCCCAAACAAACTTTTGCTGCAAAATTAAGGCCTCCTTGGGAAAGGAGATATCCCTGCTAAATGAACTATCCATCCTATGTTTGGGGCTTCAAGAAAATTTCCTGCTTCTACCTTGTAAGATCAGGAAGGGCCCCTTTAAGGCCTGTGGACTTCGACTCCCAGCATCCCTGAGCCAGCTATGATGTTCCTGAGCTATGCCGGCTCAGGAATTCTGGGAGCTGAAGTCCACAGGCCCTAAAGGGGCCGTAGTTGCCCATCCCTATTGTAAGACAAACAACGCAGGGTCGGCTTTGTATAGCTCACTTAATTTACACGACAAAAGCTGCTCAAGATTTTGCCAGCATTTATCCTACATGAGAATTACTGTCTTATTTTACACAGCACCGATTTTGCTGGTGGCTCTGGAGACGACAGACACGTGAATGTATGGGCTGGATGTATTGTGCATGTTGGTATAATGGTTCTTACATCTGGGGGGAAAGAGGCAAACACTGGTGAATCTTAGAGGTTTTTATACTGCGAATATACCCTCATGCACACACTTCTATACACGCGGACTCCTGTCTGTGCATGCAAGCTACACACTAGTTTAAAAAAGCAATCTCAAAAGATATACATGGATAGCACATAGCAGCTTACATCCAATTATATACAAGGTTTCACAGTTAAGCGCTTTCTTTTGAAAAAGCTATTCCACAACTTCGGGACACACACCTACTCTGATGTTTTTCCATAAATAATACCTTTACAAATTCAACGTGGTCCACATTTGGGAACTTGATTATCTAGTCTCAGGAAATAAAGCCATGTTAAAACCTGTGGACCACTGAAGCTCAAAGGGCTTTAAAAAGCTCTTTTATTCATTTCCTATTGCTTTTCTAACTCCGGTAGGAAAGGAAAGAGATGATGGCTGAAGGAACAGGCAAGGTCTCCACTTTTCTTGTAGGCATCACCCGTCTGACAGCCATCCGACACAAATGCTGGAGGCTGGGAATGTGT
The DNA here is from genome assembly GCA_023053685.1 of Diadophis punctatus similis. NCBI lineage: Eukaryota > Metazoa > Chordata > Lepidosauria > Squamata > Dipsadidae > Diadophis > Diadophis punctatus. Next base: position 10,503,724 of record JALIGW010000001.1, on the reverse strand, counting down.
TTGGGAGAGGTCCAGAAATACACACTTCCGTCCTGTGTTCTGTGGAGGGGGAAAAAAAAAATACAGAAATAAATTAAGTGCCATACATTCTGCTTTTTCTCCAAGGAATACTAGTTGTCGTACAGACTGCAACCCTCATCCTCAGCTGGAGGAGATGGAATCTAATCTCTACAGAGCAATGTTTCTTGACCTTGGCAAGTTTAAGATGTTGGACTTCATTGCCCAGAATTCACCAGCCAGTATGAGCGCAAAGTGTGGCTGCGTGAGCTATATTGGGTGCCCAAAGAAGGGCACAATAACACCCTTGCTCTGTGAACTGCATTGAGTGCTAGTTTGTTTCCGGGTCTAATTCAAGATGTTGGACATCGCCCATAAAGCCCTACATGGCCTTCGGCATGACCTAAGCATAGCTCATAAAATTATCTGCTACAACGTCCTTCCTATCAACGACTACTTCAGCTTCAACCACAACAATACACGAGCACACAACAGATACAAACTCAAAGTGAACCGCTCCAAACTTGACTGTAGAAAATACGACTTTAGCAACAGAGTGGTTAATGCCGGCAACTCACTACCTGACTCTGTGGTTTCGTCACTATATCCCCAAAACTTTACCCTTAGACTGTCCACTGTTGACCTCACCCGATTCCTAAGAGGTCAGTACTTAAGTACTTAAGTGCTGAAGTGGTGCAGTGGTTAAATGCTACGATTGCAGGCTGACTGCTAGTTCAGCAGTTCAGCTGTTCAAATCTCACTAGGCTCAAGGTTGACTCAGCCTTCCATCCTTCCAAGGTTGGTAAAATGAGGACCCAGATTGTTGGGGGCAATATGCTGAACTCTGTAAACCGCTTAGAGAGGGCTGTAAAGCACTATGAAGCGGTATATAAGTAAAGTGCTATTGCATAAGTGCACCAGCGTGCCTACCGTCCCTGTCCTAATGTTCCCTCTTATCAGTACTCATCTTATGTATATAAACAATGTTATATCTATGTATATTACCAACACGTACTTGACAAAAATAAATAAATAAATAAAAATAAAATGGCATAGGGCCAGGCTACTTATAAAACTGGCTTTGCCCTATTGTATCAGCCTGTCCCACTTAATCAGGTAGGAAAGATATGTTGTAAACCAGTCAAAAAAATCCAACTGGTGGGGTTTAGGAAGAGAGCCTTCCCCTACATTATAGAATATCGTTTCCCAGGAGGTGAGCGGCCCCCTGCTTTCCGTTAAGGAGTCAAAATTTGGCTCTGCGGACTTGCGTGGGAGGCACAAAAGACCATCCAATCATGGGGCTGCTTGGTGCCATGAGAGCCCTCCCTCTGCCTTTATAGATCAATTTTAACAGTTAAATTGCCTTCTTGAAATTTTGTGACCCTTTGAAATTGTTGTAGTTTTATAATCTTATAATTTTAAGTTTTTAAATCCTAAATTAACTTCAATATTTTAATTCTAATTTTATATGCTATTTTATGTTATACTGCAGCGGTTCCCAACCTGGGGGTCGGGACCCCTTTGGGGGTCGAACGACCATTTCTCAGGGGTCGCCCCGGCATCCTCAGCTCCCCCCCCCAACTGCCACAAGCCTGGCCATATCGCGCCCCACAACCTGCGCCCCCACCTTGCTCCACCCTGCTGCCGCCTTTTGGGTTATTTTACTGTCTGCGCATGCGCAGCACGCTTTGCGCATGTGCAGAGGGTAAAAGAACCCAAATGGCGGCGGCAGGGTGGGTCACGGTGGGGGCGCAGGGGGCGGGGCGTGGGTCGCGGCATTAGGAAGGTTGGGAACCACTGTTATACTGTACACTACCCAGAGCTCCTCTTTGAGGGAGAAGGGCAATCTAGAAATACAAAACATTACATACATACATACATATCTTAACTCTTGCTAGAGGACAATGAGTTGGATCCAGAAAAACCCATCTAACTCATCTGCTGCCAAGGTTATTAATACCCCCCAGCCAATGATTATGCAATTTCTGTGATACCAAAATACTTTGTTAAAAATAGCCAAATCTTGAGAGATTGCCAATCTTGGTTAACTGTAGGATGCCCTTCAAACTTGCAAGGGCACAACAGAGTCTGTTTGATTTTATGGGGTCAGAAAAAGACCTGGCAGATGGGCACACTTTGTATTCTGCGCTGGGTTCCTCGAGGGTATAAAGGTGGGATTTAAAGCTAACAAATAAGTTAAAATGGTAGCTCTTCTTTTGAGTATTTAAATTTTATGCACTGAACTGGCTTGCTCCAGCATTGTGACATATATATAGTACTTGGGAGGTGAAGGGCAGAGCCGTATCACTGCAAAAAGGAAGGCTATTCAGAGGTAGTTTGGTATAGTGGTTAAGGTGCTGGCCGAGAAACCAGGATACAGTGAGTTTTAGTCCTGTCTTAGGATGAAAGCCTGTTGGCCCAGTCAATCACTCTCAACCCACTGAGGAGTTGTGGGGAAAGCAGAAAGAGGAAGGAATATCATGTATGTTTGTCATCTTGAATTACTTGTAAATAAAAGCTGGATAAAAGTCAAATGAACAGACAGACAGACGGACAGAGTAAAAGTAAATAATTGTAAATGTATAATATTTTCTCTCGCAAAGTCTCCTTACCCAGCAGCTAAAACACTGCCATCAGTAGAAAAGGCACAGCAAAGTCCATTCTTTAAAGGTGCAACTTGCACAGGGTAATCCTCATCAATTCTCCAGAACCGAACCAGCCTGAAAGAAACCGCAGCAGACAAATTAGAGGCCTGATTGAGATGTCTCTTGCAAATTGTTTTGCTTATCCCATGCATAAGATAGCTTCCAGAGGATTCTCGAAGGGACTGAGGACCCATGAAAGAACATAAATACAGTTTGGGTGTGGCTTTGGATCAGCCAACTAGATGCAAAGTGTAAAAATAGTTTTGAATCCAGGCCAGAACTGTAACCCAAGTAAGCGCCTCAGACAAGACCCTTCCTAGTTCTAATAAAGATAAAGAGAGGAAAAGGGAGGAAACACATTCAGATTTGCAAGATTTTGTTCATTAAAACCTTATAATAAAAATGGTATTAGCTTGTATACTTTGTTTTCCTGGTCTGGTCTGGTCTACTTGGAAGGGCTGACACCTGCTAAGTAAGAAAGCATGATACCCTGTTTCCCCAAATATAAGACATCCCCTGATAATAAGCCCAAGTGCAATAAAGCCAAGTGCTTATTTCAGGGTTGAAAAAAATATAAGACAGGGTCTTATTTTCGGGGACCAGTTATTTAAACCACAATAACTGGTTTATGCAAAATATTCATCCAAAGGCAAACAAAAATTGGCTTCCCATAACATGCAAATGGAACCATTGTAACTCAACAGCAATCCAAAGTAATGTACACCCTTTATAGGAGCAAAGGGGAAATTGTATTTCTTGCTGAAACAAAAACATTGAGGCTTGTTTTTCTTCCTGTGCTTGAAGTCTCATCCTTCCACAGAGTTTTAGAGGTGGGCAGGGGACTGTCCCCTTGTACCTCAAACTAATTTAAGGGTCATTTTGTGAAGTATGCAACTACAATTGGCCCCTGCCAAATTATGAGGTACCCAATTGTCTTATTTAAGAATGGACTTCAGTATGTTCATACCCAAATCTTGCCTTATCCAATTTATGCATCTTTTGCTCAGCTGTCCCAAGGGTGTCAAACACAAGGCCTGTGGGCCAGATTTGGCCTGCAATGTGGTTGGATCTGGCCTGTGGGGCCGTCCTGGAAAATGTGGGATTGTTTGTATCCTTGGGCATCCTGGCATGCATTCAGTTTGACACAGCTGGAGGGGGGATGGAGTCTTCAGTCAAAACATCATTCCCAGCTGATGAGTCAACCACATTCCATTGACTGGCTGACCCGAGGAGGAGAGATGTCGGCAGGCAACCAGCTCCCATTTTGGTTGGACAATGTGACAGTTGTTTTGGAAACTTAATAAACTGGAATTTATATTGGAGTGAAAAGCCTGGGAACTTTAGTACTGGCTTTTCACCAGTAGCGCCAAGATGGTGTATCTAAATAAATTTATTATTTGAGGAAAGCAATGCCTCGGAGTTGTGTTTGTGATGGGTGCATTACTTGGAACCTGACACCAGCAGTTTGGGGAGTGATGTCAAGCTGGCCACACCCACCCAGTTGGCTACACCCCCTCCCAGGTCAACCACAGCCGATGTGGCCCTCAATGAAGTGGAGTTTGACACCCCTGGTCTAGACTCTATGGAGATTCTCAATCATCTAGGTCCGTGATGGCGAACCTATGGCACGGGTGCCACAAGTGGCACACGGAGCCATATCGATGGGCACACAAGCTCAGGGCCGGCTTATTTTCGGACCTTCTGGGCCCACTGGGAGTCAGGAAACAGGCTGTTTCCAGCCTCCCGAGGGGGTGGGGAAGACTGTTTTCGCCCTCCCCAGGCTCCTAGAAAGGCTCTGGAGCTTGGGGAGAGCAAAAAAATGGGTCTTCCGGTTCAACCGGAAGTTGGCAAATGGGCCATTTTCTGCCTCCGGAGGGGTGGGGAAGCCGTTTTCGCCCTCCCCAGGCTCTTAGAAAGGCTCTGGACCCTGGGGAGAGTGAAAAACGGTCGTGCCATTGCGTGCTGGGAACGGGGGGGGGGGGGGCATGCACGCATGCGCGGGTGGACGCATGGAATTATGGGTGTGGGCACGCACACGCGTGACCCCCCGCACTCCCCCCCTTTTGGCATGCGAACCAAAAAAGGTTTGCCATCACTGATCTAGGTCATGGTTGTCCCGAAGGTGCTTTTTTCAAAAGGCAACTGGATTTTCTTGATTTTTTTTCTTTCTTGAAAACTTTTTGCTCCTCATCCAAGAAGCTTCTTCAATTCTAAATGACCAGTCGCTGAAGAAGCTTGGATGAGACGTAAAAATTTTCAAGAAAGGAAAAAACTAAGAGTGTCCCATTGCCTTTTGGAAAAAGCACCTTTGGGACTTCTATTCAGCTGTATCTCTGGAAAGCCTTAGAGCGTGACAATGGGCTCTGACTTATCTTTCTTTCCCTGGAGACCATGAAATTGAGAGCATTCTCCCTGGCATGCGCTAATCTAATGTGTTGCCAACCAGCACAAATCCCAGTGCAAGATTGCAATTGTACTTTAAGGTGTGATGAACCAGATCTTTCAGGCCCATCTTCCTCATCTGCTCTTATTACAATGACAGGTTATTTTATGGTTTCCTTACTAGCTGACCTCCAGAGGGCACCAGCTATTTTCGAGCATCTGTTAGCAGACAGAAATGTCCGACACATATATAAAGCTACTACATTATGTGTTGCACTTCATTAAACTTTTGACAGTTTCCCCCTTTCCTTTCTAATATGAATTAACCTTTGACACTCAATGACTAATCAGGGCTGAGTCACCACAGTTCTATTGTATTTCCTGAATGGGTGCACTTTCTGATAGAAAGCATGCTGAGGAATTCTGGGAGTTGAAGTCCACAGATCATAAAGGGGCCATGGTTCCCCACCCCGATCTAGATTACCCCACAACTTTCCCAGGCATGGCTGATTAAGATACAAGGCTAATCCATTCTATGACAGCAAGCAGCAACATTTGTTAAATCATGTCCTTGAACATAACAGCTGACACCCTTTCTTGATTTTTAAGAGAGCTTTCAAAGCATTTTTAAAACCCGACTTTGGCTTTTTTTAAAAAAAAATATCATTTGAGATATTTTCCTCTCTTGCTGATTATACTTGACTTTATGTTGCCTCTGGCTCAGTTACTGCTCAGGCAGCCACTGTAGAAAATGAAATTATAAATAAATGATTATATTTTAATCTGATTATGAAGGATCATCTTTAATGGCAGTTAGGGCCGTATTTTTCTCATCCACTTAAATGAACCACTGCCAGGGTTTAACGAACAAGACCAGCAAGAACTAGCAAAATCCAGCACGCTTCGTTATACTTACTTATCATCAGCAAGTGTTGCAATATGCAGTCCATCATGACTGAAAGATACAGATCTGACCCAACGGTCATTTGCTCCTCCAGCAAATATTGGAGTTGGAGGGGGAAACAGATGCCTGTGGACAAAAATGAAACTTTATATCAAAGCTTTGGAAGCAGTTGCATTTTATTTAATCATTAAGGTCTACAAGAGAGGTTCCTGGGATCTGTGACCAAGTGCTGGAGAATGAAGGAAGATTTATGTAGCTCTTCCAGCTTCAATCGCAGAAGATCCCTTCCAAAATCTCTCCTCTTCAATTTGCTTGGACAGAAGCCAACATTTTAATTAGCATTCTTTCTGTTTACTTTCAAAGAGGAAGAGACTATCAAAAGCATCTTAGGACTACTTAACCTACAAGGTTTACTTAACCTACTAGTTTAAAGCAATGCACCGAATGACATACAGGTAGTCCTCGACTTAGAACAATAACCGAGTCCAAAATTTATGCTGCTAAGCGAGACATTTGTTAGGGGAGTTTTGCTCCATTTTACTTTTTTGCCACAGTTGTTAAGTGAATCACTGCTGCTGTTAAGTTCGCAGCATGGCTGTAAAGTGAATCTGGGTTCCCCATTGACTTTGCTTGTCAGAAGGTGATCACATGACCCAGGGAAACTGCAACCGTCATAAATATGAGTCAGTTGTCAAGCATTTTGATCATGTGATCACGGTGAGGCTACACTGTAAGTGCGAAAAACACTCATAAGTCAGTTTTTTTCACTGCCGTTGTAACTTCAAACAGTCACTAAATGAACTGTTGTAAGTTGAGGACCACCTGTATTGCTGTGCAGAAGTCAATAAATTACCACCAGCTTTAACAGTTCGCAGAATCCTAAGTCTCCAAAATGGGCCAGAGCTTTCCTATATTTTTTTGATCTCAAAAATTCTTCCCACTGCTGCCCCATAAGCAGCAGCCATCAGTGCTTATAGGTGTTTCCAAATTGCCCAGGGAGAGGGGTTTTTTTTTAGGGGGGTTGGGGTCTGGGGTACAAAAAATTCTCAAGATAGAAAAAGAAGGGGAAAATCCATTCTGCATGAACAAAATTGAACACACCCTACTGTTCCCCTATTGTCATTGCTTTGCGCCTGCCCATGCTGATTGGGAGTTCTGGGAGTTGAAGTTCATGCACCTTGAAGTTGCTGAAGTTAAAAAAGAGGGGACCAGACCAAGGCACAGGCTTACCCAAACTCCATCAATATTGCTCCAATATGGGGGTCCCAGATGTAGACGCGGGTGTCATAAGATGCAGTAGCCAGCAAGGCTCCATCAGGGGAAAACTCACAGGCTACAACATCGTGGTGATGCCCCTCCAGTTTTCGGATGAGGGTGTATTTATCCATATTCCAAAGCAATACCTGTAATCAAAACAAGGCCATGTTATAGTTCTGCTCAATTCCAGGGGAAACATTTTCACATTCCCCCCACCCCTCCCCCACCCCAGGTCTTTGTACTAGTACTTGGAATTAAAATTAAAGGCCAAGCAAGATGAGCTACTACAATTAAAGAATACGCTCAGTGTCGTACTCAGAATTACAGAAATTAAAGTATACATGCAATGCTAACATGTTAAGTGCTATTCGTAATGTAAGCCAATAATATATAAAGATAAGTGTCAAGTGGAAATTTAACGGTGTAGGGTTCTTAACTGAACGGCATGTAATATTTATCTATTTTTAAAATAACCGTAATAGGGTTAATGTATTAACATCCCCATTCTGTTCAATTATCTACCCCAAATTTAAGAAATATACAGACAGAAAAAAAAAGGAAGGTTAACATATTGTTACTCCCGTGGAATTCCCTGTGAGTTTAAGACCACTTGTTTACAAGAGGCTTGGATCGCCAACGACAGCCTAGGAAGAGAAACAGATACTGCAAGCAAAAACAGATATTGTCACAGCCAAATGACATGACTTGGCAAAAACAAATTAATCCAAGTTATTAAAAGCATGGACATTTTAAGTTTACTTTAAAGCATAAAAATCAAACATTATTGCCAGGCTCTTTCCTTAAATAGGGTTTCTATAAATAAGCATTTCTACTGGCAGGCATGGCTCAAATAGAGTTCACGTGCATTTAAATGTTTTGTCACATTGTGGTCAATTTTAAGCACGTCTGGGAGAATCTAATTTATACTACACACTTCTGTGTATTATCAACAGTCTAGCAACGAAAACAAATATCTGCACAGAAGATGGGTTGTGGTTGTTATTTTAATAACACAATTTTTTTAAAAAAATTATATATATATATAATTTTTTTAAAAAAAATGTGTTATTAAAATAACCACAACCCATCTTCTGTGCAGAATTGTTTTCGTTGCTAGACTGTTAATAATACAATATATATACAATATACATACTGTAAATCACTCTGAGCCTTAACACTAGGCAGAGCTTTAAACATCTCGCACAACATGAATTTGTGCATAATATGTAGAGCAAGTAAATTCTTTAAGTCTCTGTTATGTTACTGTAACAAAACTTTGTTAAATCAGCTACAGTAAACTGACAATTGCCTCAAAGTTACAAGACTCCAACATTCTGTAGGAATGGAAAACTAAAACATTAAAGTTGATAGGGGTTTTTTTTTTCTTTAAAAAGGAGTCAGTGGCTCTCACCAATGAGAAAATAAAAAAGAAAAGAAAGGGGGGGGGAAGCAGAAGGTGGACATCAACCAGCACCTGCGTACGTACAGTACACCCTGCAGCCGAATGCAAGGTTACTTCGTCCTATGGTAAAGTTCGCCTCCAGCCTGGTAGCCGGAGGTGCCAATCTTTCTGCCCAGCTAACACCATTGTGCGCTTGTCTGAGTGGTGCCAGCTTACCCTCAATCACACCAATATTGCTGCCACCACCTGTGACAGGGAAAGCAAGAAGCTTATGGAAAACACACAGCCTAAAAGATCAAGGCATACATCCACATCTGTTCTGTTTAAGACTTTACTGACTAGTCGGCCCTCTCTATGCCGCTGCTTCATAATTTTAAAATATGTTCTTCCCCCCAACCCCCCCCCCCCCCATGCTAACCTGGCTAAGCTGCTAAATTGAAGCCAGGATTCTTGCTAACCCAGAGGATGGACAACTTGGTCAAACGCTGAAGGCCGCTGCAGAAGAATTTAAAAATTGACTAATAGCCGCAGCACCCACCGACCAAAACATTCTTTTTGCAAGAATTTGGCTGGGGTAAGTCTGTAATTAAGAGCTGTGCAATTATACAATGCCATAAAATCAATTCTGAAGCGGTGGCTCTGAAGGAGGATACAAAACCACACCCCAAACTATGTTTCTATTGTTGTTTTAAACAGGATCTGTTTTTAAAAATAAATGTTTAACCCAAAAGCTTTAAGACGGTGAATCTGGGACATCTTCCCAGCTCATTGCAAGCCTTGGATTTTACTCATTATTTTTCCAGGCTTACAGCCAACCATTTATTTTAGAAATTTAACTTTTTGCAGGAAATGTAGAAGTCCCGATCCCAACAAAACTCTTGACACCATATAAATAAGCCTCAGGAGACACAAGTTGCCCACCCGTATACGAGTTCAATCTGGAATTTATTATGGTATATATAAGAAACTCAGGCTCACATATGCTTCTCAAAACTTAGTCCCACTGATTAAAACTAATGGCTTCCCTCCCAAGCTAGTTCTACAACTTCCAGTCTTCGCAACCTGAGTCTCTCCAGATGTTTTTTCCAATAGCATCACTGACCATTTGCCATCTTGACTGGACTATCCCATGTTAAAGAACATCTGGAGAGAAACAGGTTGGAGAAGGCCCTTTATGTTGAAAATTAACTTAATTCTGAACTTTGCAGCAGGGCATTGCAATTTTATTTAAAACTAATATATCATAGTAGCTCTTTACAAGGCACAAGGGTTGCTTGTAGTTAAATACCAACCAGGAATGCTATTGTATTATTAAATAGGAGAGCAGCCCAGGCTTTAGGAGGAAAATATAAGACGCACCAAGAACAAAACATGTATTTCTACTAATATTAAACCATTTCTTCTTAAACTGGAATTTGCATTTTATTTGTAAAGAATTATGGAACAGATGGATACATGCAGAGATTCATTTTCTCTGAATCTAAAAGCAATGCAATGTCAGCTCAGTAACACATAACTGAGCAACCTTATGCTAATTACTGTAAATATTTTGGTCATGCAAATCCTCACATCATCATCAAAGCAGCATGACACCAAGCACAAACGTATTTTATTTTAAGATTCCAAATTATTCTTTGCTCACAATTGAAATACAAGCTGAAGATCATGAAACTTTGATACCTACTGTTTTATTGGTTCCCACAGAGCAGAGGATAGAAGAATCAGGAGAAAAAGCACAGCTATACACCCAGTTTGGGTGGCCTCTTAATACTTTCATCATATTTCCTGGAAAATTAGAGAAGAAAATGGATTGGTATCAACCACTCTCTGAATTATAGTGGTTTGGAGCTTTGTAATTCCCATTTTTCTTTGCCTGCCTGAAGTTAAACTAGCTGCGCACTTAAAAAGATTTTAACACCACAATCAAGTAACAATGATGAAAAATACAAAAAAAGTGTTATATTACTGGTGAATATACTAGCCCAGATCTTATCATGTTCCTGATGGTAGCAGGAGACTGGTCGTTTTTCAAAGTGAATAGGAAAAAACAAACAAACCAGCTTTCCATCTTCTCACCAAGGTGGCGGCGCCATTTAATAAGTAGCAGCAACTTTTAAAAGTGAATTGTAGCAACTTCCCTACAAGCAGGGAATCAAATTTCAATACATCGGAGGTTGAACCAGGGTGGGTTTCACAGGTATAGAACATCATTTCAAAATGCCATTCAATTTATTTAGAACATGCTGCTGTAACTGAATAAATGGCTCCCTGGCCTTTTATCATCCCTTGTAGTAAAAGGATCTGTAATGTATTTCAGGACATGTAATCTTTAAGAAGCGTGCTACAAGGTACAAACCAAAAAGGGCTAGGTCTTTTATATGCCTTTAATTTTAATTTAGGATAGTATAGCAATTTGTGATATGTTTGTTATATTACAACAGTCGTGACTTCTAGGAGAATTAGAACACCCAAGATTTTGGTGACTGTAGACTCTATAACATAGTTGTCCCTTTCCCGAAAACATACCATCATCCTTTAGGTCCCACACTCGTAATGTTTTATCTCTTGAGGCCGATACTAGTATCAGGCTGCCATCAGGGGCAAAAGTCAAGTGTCTGACAACTTCAGTATGGTCCATTAAGTTAAGGAGGAGCTTCCCTGTTGGAAAAATGCATTTTAATCTTCAAATTGCACTTATGTCTATGTGCTTGATATTCCATAGTTAAGGCAGAGGACAAAGATCATCTTATGAAATTATTTCAGCTCTTGAGATAATTTTAAATTGAGAAGCTGTAATAGTTTTCCTTTCTCTATTATTACTTTGAACGTATAATTCATATACATTTATAAATCTTGAAAAGTAATAGTATCCAATGCCATGAAACCCAAATTTTTATATTGTTGTCTCTGCTTACAAGTAATTGAGTGCTATTTTATGTTTTATAATATTAATATAGGAAGTTTTAAATCGAATACAACGTCTACAGAATAGCTCAAACACCCTGTAAATTCTCTGTGGCAAAAAAATTTTTTTTTTAAGACGGTATAGGTTTCCACAGTTTTTAGCCAAAATAAGGAATACATTATTGTACTGAGCTTTTGAGAAACAAAGTGTATCTATTTTACACTCAGCCTCCAGAATTCTCACTCCCCAATATAGGCCTGGAACCTTTGGAGAATTCCCAAAATTTTATAGTTAAAATAGTTTTATAGTTGACGCCCAAAAGACTGCCCATCCATGTTGCCACACAAAACAAGTTTGCTCCAGCAGGGATGGGTAGCCATTCTACATGCACTTTGAGTTCTGTTAGCATGAGGTGGGCATTTTCACAAAATGGCTGCCTGAGAAAACTTGCTTATTCATAAAATGGCTGACAGGTTAGCCATAGCAAGTTACAAAACAGCCATTTATCAGAGAGTGAACCAGAGGACCAAGATATTCTACTGTTATAATGAGATCTTTGTGGGCCCAACCCCCCCCCATAAATAGGTTTCCCTTATTAGAAACAGTTTCCTATTTAAATAACTAGGAGAAGCAGAGAGATTGATGGGTAGAAAAACAAACATCAGAGAATTTAGTATCCCAGGGATGTGTACAAAATGGAACAAATCACTTTAGGAAGTCCTGCTGAGCCATTCAGGGTTGGCTATTGTTCAGCATAAAAATGTTACTGTGGTTCCAGAAATCCCAGAAAATACTCACAGGAATCCCAGAACTATTTTCCAAAGTAGAAGACTGGTGCACCCATATGTCTCACTGGCTTATCTTCATCTCTAATTTTCCTATCATAATTTCTTTCCTCCACCATTTCGCAACCTCCCACAACTTTGGGGTTACCTTGCTCTCTACCTTCCCCTACGAACACTCCCACCTGGACAATTCCAGTTCAATCTGTATCGGGAACAATCCCCATCCCTCTTTCTCTCTTATCCAGACCAAACATGCATATTACAGCTTTTACGTGAACCACCCAAAACCAGCTGTGCTTGTATAGAACAGTTTGTGCACACATTATTTTGCACGCTTTCTTTGTGTTGCCTGTCCCTGACCTTCATGGCAGTCCTTCAAATATTTGAAGGCAGTTATTGTATCATCCCCTGGTTGTCTTTTTCTGATGCTAAGCAAATCCTTTCAATATCCCTTTTGATCTCTAGGTCCTATATTTAACTAATGAGGTATTACACATAACTTATGTTTATTTTGTTTTTTTAAAGAAACCTTTGATCCCAAACAGGCCTCCTTTAAGTCAATATACTTGAGTTATCTATTGGATAAACTTTATAAAAAAGTGCCAGGATAACTTATCTCCCAAGCAGTTTCAAGATTTTAATACAAAAGCCACTGGTTCAACATTTAAGGTTTATGCAGCACAATGCTGTTTGTATTTCAATTTTGAAGAATTGGGCATCAACTTGTATTCAGATTAAATAAAAGTTAAACTGGACGAAAATAAGTGTTGCAAAGACACTTTTCAGGAAGTGAAATAATTTATACTAAAGGAACACATAAAACAGTGGCTCACAAGTAACAAGAGTCTTTTCACTTATTGTATGCCATTCTTGCTCTTCTAAATAAAAAATAGGAATGCTTCTCAGATATCACTAGCTTCTTCTCAATTCCAATCAACAAGACAAGTATTTTATTACTTATTTATTAAACAAATAGGTGACTACCGGCAGCCTACAAAATTGAAAAAATCCATTATATAATAAAATCCATTGCAACACCCCCTCCCACTCCCAATGGCAGTGACAACACAATCAAATTTGCCATTTGATTAGCTCCATCACCATTCATGATGCCCAGGCCTGCTGACAAATCTACGTTAGGGCCTTTCAGAAAAGCAGCAGAGTGGGGCGGGCAGGGGGCAGGCGCAAATGTACCTGGGGAAAATGTTCCATAAAGAATGGGCCACCACTGAGAAGGAAGGCCCTTTATCATGGTCCCACCAGATGATAATCTCCAATCAATGGCACATATAACATGCCCTGTCTTCCTGTTCTGGTGGGCTGAATAGAAGAATTAGAGGAGAGGTGGTCCTTCAAAAAACCTGGTCCTAAGTCATATAGGTGTAAGGCTGGTGGAAGCTGTACTATGACAACATCTGAAGGGGGCTAACCTCATTGTTATTTTAGAAGAAAAGCAAGACACATGAGCTCTGTCAAAATATCCTTCCTTACCTGTATAGGCATCCCATATTTTGATGCGTCCATTGGCTAAGCCTGTTGCTAATAGAAGCTGGTCTTGACCAAATCTGAACCGGTGCCATTCTATATTCACACAACGACTCTGTTTCTCAGGTACTGATGATCCAAATGCAAGACTCCAGACTATGTCTCCACAATCTATGACCTGCTCACAGGGCTTGTTTTTCTGGTCGCCATCACTATTCTGCCTTGAAAGCTTGGAATGATTTAAGTTGGCAAAATTCTTTACACCGTGCAATGAGCTGTGGGCGAAAAAATTAAGGGTAAACGTTCTGCAAGAGCAAGGTCCTAAAGGCATGCCAGTTTATTTAAATATCGTGTTATAAACTGTTCTAACATCCCAGCCCTTTGGACTTTTAAGCCCCAGGAACATTAAGAAGAACATCACTGACAAGGGACTATAGTTTTCTAGTAAACTCATATTAAAACATTTCTTTATGAGGGTGATCAGCAGTCAACACTAACATTAATCATCCCATAATATTGCAATCCAGTATTTAATACATGAAGAAAGATGATGAATTTTAGCTAGAAGAAAGCATGTTCTCTCTATCCCTAAGAAAAAGGCCACTGCTTTGGACAGAAACAAAGCAGAGGGCATATCAAGGCCAAGGTAGAATTAATCCATGTCTTCTAGATTCAAATCCAAATGTCAACCCACTGAGCTACAACTAGCTTGCTTCATCATTGAGGAAGTATGATTAGCCGAAGAACCACATCCTTTTCTTTAGTTCCCACAATCCTTTGAGGAATCACTCTCTAAGTCTCATTGGATTAGATCAGGGGTGTCAAACTTGCAGGCCGGATGCATCACGCGCTGACCACGCCCACCCAAATTTTAGTGAAGGAGGAAAAAGTCGTGATATGTCATGTGACGATGCGACTTTGGCACCCCTGGATTAGATACTCTCTTCTGTTTAGAACAGAGCAGCCTTTCCTAACATGAGGGATTTGGGGAATTTATCCAATATTATTTAGAAGACCAAAAGGTGGAGGTGGTTAGAATGGGTAATCCCCATGAAGCCAATGAGAAAAGACACAACAAACTTAAACCATATTTTGTAAGACATAACATAGCTGCCTAGTAAATAGTAAATAGTAAATAGTAATTACAATAGTGTGTTATGCAGACTTAGATACTGTGGTTTTAAGTTACACTTAATGTGTCATGATATATGCTATGTTTAAGCAAATCATAATCTAGCACAATGTATATATTCAGGCAAAATATAACTGAGTTCAATCTGCTATCTTTCCCTGATATTGTATTTAATTTAAATTTTAAAAAAATTCCATAATAGGAAGACTGTAGAAAGGTCTCAGACAAATAAAGAAATAGACTTTTCTAAGCCAGCCATACTCACAAGTTCTTAAGGCACTGAGACCAGGGGACAAGCTTTACTATGCGATGGCCTTGTGACCAAGCGAAGTAGGAGCCATCTGGAGCAAAAGCAACCGTCCAGTTTTCACGGCCACACTTCTTATCAAAAGGAGAAGCTGGAGCTAAGAGTTCTCCTACTGTCCGTGATCTTCCTAAAAAAATAAAGTTCATCATTTGTCAGACATTCAATAGGTATAACTTCATACCAGAAGTTAAATGTTTTGAACAATTGTGCATGGGTAATCTGATTCCGCTTTCAGGTTACCCATGCACAATTCCCCACAACAACAGAATATAAAAAATATATAAACACACAATTTCAAAGTCAGAAACATGATAAACAACATAAATCTAAGCATAGAATCTATGCATATTAAAAAAGAGAATGGCTTGCCGTTTCAAAAATTACAAGGGACAAACAATTGCAATTCCTCCTGCTACCACATGCAGCACAAGTTAGCTACTACGATTGAGAGTCAGAAACTCTGGGTGGGTTTTGTTGTAGTTGTTGCTGCTGCTGCTGCTTTGAGTCAGATGAGATTTCTGATGACCACATAGACCAGGCATGTCAAACTCGCGGCCGGATGGGTTACATGATGGCCACCCCCACTCCCAGTTTAGCGAAGGGAAAGAAAAGTTGTGATATGTCATGTGACAATGTGAACACTGCGAGTTTGACACCCCTGACATACAAATCCATAAAGGTTTTGGGTAGCATTTTTGGAAGTGGTTTGCTCTTGTCATCTTCCAAAGACAGAGCGAGTGGGACTGGCCCAGTTACCCAGCCAGGTGGTTTCATGCCTAAGGCAGGACCCGAACCCAGGTTTCCCTGCTCCTAGACTAGCACCTTAACCATTGGACCAAACTAGATGTAGAAACTGGGAAGTAATTTATTGCACTATTTATTCAAATACTACAATTTAAACAGCTTTAGTATCACTGAAAAGTCCTATCACTTTGCAGATCATTTTACAAAAGCAAACAATTTGCATCCTGTATGTGGCTGAGGTTTTCTTGCAGTCTTGTTCCTTCCAAGGACTTGTGAAATTGGATACGGAAGTTTTAGTAACTGTTTCTATACTGAGGTAATTCATCCATACTCCCTGAAATTATGATTTGTCTGCTGCAGCAGATCTAAAGTCTCTCTGGGTATCTTAAAGATTAACAAAATCATCAAAAAGCTAAGGTACAATCAATTTATTCACCTTTAACATGTCACAATTTGCATTTCAGTTGAATTCTCATATCCGAGTCTGTTACCTCAAACTGCACCCTCTGTTTTTATGTGTACTGTATGCTATAATTTCCTGAAAGGGCCAACAGCATATTATGGAGAACACATAAATTGTCAGAAAAGGAACATTGAAATCATACTTATGAAAGGATGAACATCCATGATATATCAAATGTCTCTGGAGACTCTCAGTCATCCAGGTCATGGTTGTCCCAAAGGTGCTTTTCAACAGGCAACTGGACTTTGTTTTTTCCTTGGAGACGCTCCGCTTCTCATCCAAGAAGCTTCTTCAGTTCTCTTCTACAGAACTGAAGCATTTTCTTGGATGAGAAGCAAAATGTCCTCAAGGAAAAAAACAAAGCCCAGTTGCCTTTTGAAAACCACCTTCAGAACATAGTACAGCAAGCAACACAAAGTATTACTGGCTATCATGCAGGCTGAAGGTTGCATTTTATGCCTTGCCATTATGTGCAGGTGCAAGTACAGCCAAAGATAAACACTCTTTAACCTTCTGCTACTTATTGTCATTTGATCAAATCTCCGAGGCCAGCCTCTTCCTCACCTTTACCTCCACTCCCATGTTTCTTGTCTTGTGATTGGGCTCTAAGGCCACTCCCACCTGTCTCCATTTAAATTTGGAACCCAAGTATAAACCACAGCTAATTTCGTTTTCTTCAGCCTTGGTTTCTCCAGATGGTTTAAACCACCAATCCCCTCTTCCAATCCAAAAATAGGGCCACCATCAACTCACTCTCCAGATGCCTACCAGCTGAAAAACTCCATTTGACAATTACCATCTGCTCAACAGCCAGCATGACCGTCTCTTCTCCAGACCTGTTGGGACTACAAGTCCATGTCATCTCCTTTTTAGTGTGCAAAGGGGGAATGGTGTGAACTACCTTTCTATAGCTGCAGACACAAGCCCTTGACTCTGACCACAAAGGCTCCACTGTCAACGTGCCCCACCTCTCCTTCAATCATCACACCCACCCACATCCTTCAAATAACTGAGGGGTCAGGAGTCGTCTCCTTAGCCACTATTTTTAGAATGGCAGGGCTGCAATGGGCAAAGCAAAAGATTCTCTTACAGTGGAGCTATTAGGGTCACCATAACCTTTCTCCCTATATATGTAGGGCTGCTTCCAATATCCACCCAGATGCAATTCCTCTGAAATGGGTTGGATCATTCCTATTAAGGCAGAAGCAGCCTGACACCCCTTCAAGCCCACATCAAGTTCCTCTTCTTTCGCTTGCAAACGGCTTGGTTTTGCTTTCTTTCCCTGTGTCCCGATTACAGGTAGTCCTCAACCAACGACCACAATTGAGTCCAACATTTATGTTAAGTGAGAAATGTGTTAAGTGAGTTTTGCCCCCATTTTTTACGACAATTTTTGCAGGATTTGCGAAGTGAATCACTGCGGTTGTAAAATTGGTAATGTGATTGTTAAAGTGAATCTGGTTTCCCCATTGACTTCGCTGGACTCTGGGACACTGCAACCGTCATAAATGTGAGTCAGTCATTATTATTATTAATTATTATTTAATAGATTTGTATGCCGCCCAACTCCCGGAGGTCATCAAGCATTCAAATGTAAATCACATGACCATGGGGATACTACAAGGGTCATAAATCCCTCGGGAGTACGGCGGCATAGAAGAACCATAATAAATAAATATGAAAAACGGTCATGTCACTTTTTTCAGTGGCGGCGTAACGTCAAATGGTCACTGAACTGTTATAAGTCGAGGACTATCTGTATTCCTTTTAAGACACACCAAAGGGCTGACATCTGCATTTATACTATACAAATACACACATGCCCCAGCAATTCCTATTGCACACCATTATTCTTTCCAGGAAAACGAAGCTTTTGTTCATATGGCAGCATACTCAGGCATTTAAATGTTTGCCTTTATTTTTAAAGTGGCGTCAAGGGCTAGCCTGCACTGCCCTTCCCCAACCTGGCGCCCGCCAGACTTATTAAGAGGCTCTCATTGTTTCCCCAGAGGCAAACCGTGACTGAGACCAACATCAGCTGCAAACCAAATAATCGGGAAAATGCCAGACGGAGAAAATCGACCTTACTTACCTGGGAGTAAGACCGTCCCCAATAAAATTAATGAGATTTCGTTAAGAAAGCATGCACAACATGAAGCTACTCCCCCCCCCAAAAAAACAGGTCGGTCGATCTATACACACATTTCTCTCAACCGTCCCACCGTTTATTAACCATAACCCTGGCAACGAAACATTTTCTTTAAAAAAAACACGTTGAAATGGCTCTTTCTTACCAATGAGCTTCTCGTTAACACTCGGAGGAAAGCTGGCCATCTACGGAGCGGCCCTTCACTCCGGCTCTAAACAAGGGTTTTTTTAAAAAAAAATTAAAATAAGAGGCAGATCTGTCAGCCTCTCCCACTCGCAGCCAAAGAAAGACAGACAAAATGGCCGGCGCGGGAAGCATTATAAAGAGGGGGCGTGGCTGGCTGGGATCCGCCCAGCCACGCCCCTCCGTGAAGGGCGTGAAGCGGGGAAGGGGAGGATGCTCGTTCGGTCTTCCTTTCAGCCCCTTAACGGGGTGAAATCTCTTGTTTCCTTCAGGCTCCCCCTTTTTTTAGTTATAATACGATAGGCCCACCAGGGAAGATGCTCCGTTGGAAGAATCTATTATGTGAAGAAAAGGAGGAATAAAGGCTATTATTAGGGCTAAGGAAATAGCGCAGCCTTTTTCACAATACATTGGGGCATTAATTTCCACTCTGGTTGAACTCTGATACGTTACCTCTCTAGGCAATGAAGCCTCTCAAGCTTGAAATTTGTACCCATGCAGAGCTGGATGGGTACTTGTTTGGGGGAAGATGGTTTATAAACCACAGTATATTCAATCTAGGGACAAGTGGTTTAATGTTGTGTATATACTTGTATGCCTCTTAAGTCAGTGTTGACTCCTGGTGACTGCCTGGACTAGTCCCTTCATCTTTTTGATAACATTTTGGAAGTGTTTTTTTTTTTGCTTTTGCCTTCTTCCTAGGGCTAAAAGAGAATGACTACTAACCCAAGCTGGCTTTGTGGCCAATGCAGGATTAGAATTCATGGTCTTTTGGTTTTGAGCCTGGAGCCTTAACCTCTGCACCAAATTGGTTCTCATAATGGACTTAATTTCTCCCAAAATCCTTCAATAAATGGCCAGTGTTGCTAGCATATCACAAATGGGTTTGTATAACCTATGAAAGATGTATTGGCTACATTTGAAGACTGATCAGTTTCAATCTCAGGCTGGTTTATGGCTTGTTGTGTTTACTTAATCTAGGGTTTAACACAATGTTTCATAACCTTCACCTTTTTAAAGATGTGTGGACTTCATCTCCCACAATACCCCAGCCAGCCCAGCCACCAATGTTGAAGTCTATCCATTTTAAAATTTCAACCCAATATACTTTTATTGGAATACGACTTGTTAAATTAAAGCTGTAGTAGTCAAATAACTTAAGATGGTTGTGTGTGTGCCGGGAAGGAAAGAATGCTGTATGCTACCTTGAAAAGTATGAAAGGTGGATAATGTTTAATCAATAAAGAAATAACCACTAATTTATTTGTATCTTCCTTTTCCTCTAAGAACAACTTACTGGTATATGGGATTTTGTAGAGAGGTGTACTTTAATTTTCATATCCAAAAAGTAAAAAATGCTTTAGATTCACACATTGCATATCTTCCCTTCCTTCATTTTATCCCAAAAACAACAACCCTGTGAGGTTGGTTGGGCTGAGAGAGGGAAATGCTGGCCTAAGGTCACGCAATAAATTTGCACTGCGAATATTAATATTTTAATCTGTCACTTGTGATCAAAGGTTTCAGTCAGTGCTAACAGTTCTGAGATTAGACTTTCATTTTGACCAACATACAATTATCTGTTTCCTCCCACATATTTATTGTTCTGCTTTTAATGAAGACCTCCAAAGTCCCTTCTAGCCCTATTATTCTATGATTCTGATGTTTTGATCCTAACAGTAGAGGCCCAAGGAGGGATGTGCCTCAAATGCCCTGAAATAGCTTTTTCATTATGCCAAGAGGGAATTTAACCGCACCCTTTTCTTGGCATTTGCTAAATATGAAACCATCGGAGATCTGGAAACTTTTTCAATAGTCTCTGTTCCGTTAAGATTTATGGCTGTCAAAAAGTACTCCAAATATGTACTCCCAGCCGTCCAGAAAGTTGCAGCAAGCAGATTTAGCTTTAGCTGCCTGACGACGAAAACGAAGCATGCAGCGAATTCTTGTGCAAGAGCTCCATTTTATAAAGCAACTTCCGTCATTCTTAATATCACAAGGCAAACCATTTCGACAAAGCACCAAATTATAACCTCAGGCTTCTATTGTGTTCTAAATTCCTAAATGAAATAGTTTAAACAGCAGTGAAGTTTATTTGCTGACACTTAATGTCAATTTGAGTAAAAAATGCTTATGAACTGAAGATGAGCCTTAGCTATCCCAGAAACCAGCAGCACTGTTTTTAGAACTTAAGGCAGCCAAAATTTATGTGGGAACTCTGCAGGATGCTATCACAGGATGAGACTTCGACATTCAAGCCCATAAACTGGTTCTGCAGAATGGGTATCCGGACCCCTCACTCCAGCAGAGCTTCTCATTGTATTTAGAAATAAAATTAACATGTAGTTCAATTTAAGTGTTTTACTCTCTTCCCAAACCATCAAACTCTGATTCCAAAATACTGTCTTGATATAGCACCTGTATTAATTACAGGTAGTCCTTGACTTATGACTACAATTGGGACCAGAATTTCCATTGCTAAGCAAAGTAGTTATTAAGTGAGTTACACCTGATTTTATTGCCACGGTTGTTAAGTGAATCACTGCAGTCATTAAGCAAATTCAGCTTCTCCCATTGATTTTGCTTGTTGGAAGCCAGCTGGGAAGGATGCAAATGATAATCCCATGAACCTGGGACAATGCTGGTTGCCAAGTGCTAGAATTTTGATCACATGACTATAGGGATGCTGTGATGGTCATAAGTGCAACGCCTGGTCTTAAGTCACTTTTTCCAATGCTTTTATAACTTCCAACGGTTGCTAAACAAATGGTTAAGTCAAAGACTACCTGTATACCAGGCAAACAATAATTCTTCAAAATAAGGATGCATAACTGACTGTGCCGAGATACACCCACGTAACACCCATTCTCCACCAGCTGCATTGGCTGCCTATTAGTCTCCGGTTGCAATTTAAGGTGTTGGTTTTGACCTTTAAAGCCCTACATGGCTCAGGACCAGGCTACCTTCCTGGACCGCATTCTACCACATACCTCCCTACGACCAGTTAGGTCCCACAGAGTGGACCTCCTCCAGGTCCCATCAGCCAAACAATGTCGGTTGGCAGGTCCACGGGAGAGAGCCTTCTCTGTGGGAGCCCCATCCCTCTGGAACCAACTCCCACCAGAGATCCGGACCATCCCCACTCTACTGGCCTTCCGCCAAGCCGTAAAAACATGGCTCTTCCGGCAGGCGGGGTGAAAAAGAAGACCAGATTCCCCCATGAATGAGTGATTTTTAAAATAATGTCATGTTTTTAAACTGTTATGTTTTATCTTATTGTTCTTATCCATGTTGTACGCCGCCCTGAGTCCTACGGGATTGGGCGGCTTATAAGAACTTTTAATTAAATTAATTAAATTAAATTTCTCATTCTGATATTAGCTAAAAAGCCTTCCCCAATGAACTAGAATGGTTATTATCAAAATTCTTGACTGTATCAGCAGGAACATGCTTGGGAAATGATTCATCCCAGCCACTCAACAGTCATTCTCAGAAAGAGTCATGTGGAAGACTATATCCTTCCCAGCTGAATGACTTGATGCACGTTCTCACAGATGTTTCAGGCCCAACCGAAAGAATATGCCTTTGCATTGAGTAACCTCTTGATATTCCTTAAACAAACAACAAAACCATCCAGGCTGTAATTCAGTGATTTTTTTTTTCTTTTCACATACAGAAGTAACATTTCAATCTTTGGTGTGCTGGCTGGGAAAAAAAAGTCTTAGTTAGCAAGATTAGGAATGAACTGTAACAATCAGAAATTCAGTCCTACATTTGTTCAAAAAGAGCGATTCAAAGATACTTTTCCCTGCATAGATGGGGATGACCCAGTTTGTTCTTTTGATTCTACCTTGGGAATCTCATGCCTTAATTTTAGAAATAAGAGGTAAAAGTGTGAAAAATCCATGCCTGACATATGAAAGAACACATCACATTGATTGTTATATTGAACCCTTGTGACAATCATTAAGAGTTGTACCTCATGATTCTTAACAAATGTATCTTTTCTTGTATGTACACTGAGAGCATATGCACCAAAGACAAATTCCTTGTGTGTCCAATCACACTTGGCCAATAAAGAATTCTATTCTATTCTATTCTATTCTATTCTATTCTATTCTATTCTATTCTATTCTATTCTATTCTATTCTATTCTATTCTATTCTATTCTATTCTCAGTGGGCACGCTGTCATCATGGCTAGTCTAGAGAAAAGAAGGACTAGGGGCGACATGATAGCAGTATTCCAGCATTTGAGGGGCTGCCACAGAGAAGAGGGGGTCAACTTATTTTCCAAAGCAGCAGAAAACAAGACAAGAAATAATGGAGGGATAGCAATCAAGGAGCGAAGCAACCTGGAATTAAGGAGCAACTTCCTAACAGTGAGGACAATTAACCAGGGGAACAGTTTGCCTTCAGAAGTTGTGGGTGCTTCATCACTGGAGGTTTTTAAGAAGAGACTGGACAGACACTTGTCTGAAATGCTATAAGGATGTCCTGCTTGAGCAGGGGGTTGGACTTAGAAGACCTCCAAGGTACCTTTCAGCTCTATTCTGATTGATTGAATCAATTGGTGTGAGGATAGATTGCAACAGCAGTTGGAAGGTGCAACACACTTAAAAAAACAGGCAGTACCTTGATCATACCATTGGGAAGCCCTTTGGGTTGGAATAGGCCTATACAGAGGTCGGTTCCTCCCAGTTCAGACCGCTTCACCTGAACTGGTAGAAAATTGCTGGTGACATCACAATGACATCACGGAACCGATTTGGTCAGTGCTGGTCTGTGGGCGCCGCCATCTTTTTTTTGAATTTTTTTTTAATTTTTCCCCGTTTTTTTTCTTCTGCGCATGCGTCGAGTTTCTGGCACTGCACATGCGTCGCCATCTTGTTTTGGGCTTTTTTTCCCTTAACTTTTTGGGCACTGCGCAAGTGCGCGCACGCACGCAGCACACACGCCCCCACGAGGCGTGCCCACGAGGTGCAGGAGGAAGCGAACCGGCAGCAAGGTAAGTTAGAATCCACCCTTGGGCCTATAATAGTTCCCCTATATATGAAGGAATGGAAGATCCTATCAAATGTATGCCATTTAGTTTATTATCAGTCCTGGGATAACTTTATGCTACCAGTAGACAATTAACCCCTTCCTTCAAGGAACATTTTATTTTAATCAATGCTCTGGCTGCTTTTAGAAAAGGCAGATCAACAATTGTGGAAACTGGACTTTTTGAGAAGCTCAAATTACATCTAGCTCAGATGGAAAAGTAACAAACTTCCTGCAGGACCTTTATTTTTATGGACACTGATGGGGTAACTATCATTCGCAGGAGGAGATGAGGAAGCAGAAGAGGGCACCAGAAGGACCATCTGCTCATTTATCTTTCTAACACTGTAATGGCATGTGGGAATAACCTTGAGAGACTGGAGGAAGAGCTGCTCCAGACTAAGAGAACTGATAAGTAAAATTTCCACATTGGTGGACTTTTAATGACCATGAAAAATTAATCAGAGTTTTTCTTTCCGATTGTTATTGTTGGCATACAATAACATTGTTTTGCTTTCAAGTACAGATTGGCCAACTCATCCCTAAAATGCTTTGGCCATAAGATAATAAAAGTCAATGTCACGTTATCCAAGCACATTATGCCAAAAAAGGAAATAAAAATACCATTGACAATGATCTGCCATTAGCAAGCACAGATGGTCTTCTATTTATAACAGTGGTGGATTGCTGCCGGTTCAGACCGGTTATTTAGAACTGATAGTGGAAATTTGGTGCCGGTTGCTGAACCGGCAGCAATGACCAGCGGTCCACGCTCCTGAACCGGTCCTCCGGTTGCCGCAGATTGCAAAAAAACCCTCTGCGCATGCGCAAAGGCTTCTGCGCATACGCAGAGGGTCATTTCTGGGAAGGGACACGCACGCACATGAGCAAAGCAATCACGTGTGCGCAAAACGTGCATTTCCGTCGCGATGCGAACTGGTGGGGAAGGTAAATAGAACCCACCCCTGATTTATAACTATTTGTTTAGTGACCGAAATTACAGCAGCATGGTGAAAAGTGACTTATGACTGTTTTTCATACGGCTGTTGTAGCATCCTCATGGTCACATGATCAAAATTCAGCCGCTTGGCAACTGGCATGTATTCATGACGGTTGCAGTGTCCCAGGGTCACGTGATCACCTTTCGCAACTTTACCGTCTGACAAGCAAAGTCAGTGGGGAAACCAGATTCCCCTAACAACCATATTACTAACTTAACAACTGCAGTGGTTCACTTAACAACTGTGGCAAGAAAGGTCGTAAAATGGGGCAAAACTCGCTTAACAACTGTCTTGCTTAGCAATGGAAATTTTGAGCTCAATTGTGGTTTTAAGTTGAGGACTACCTGAAAATTACTTATTCTGAAAGCAAAGTAGATAACCAGAAGTTGTGTTTGGAGTAATCTTTCCTAATTTGTTTGAAATCCAAGTTTACAGAAACTGTAAAAACTGTGTACTGTTTGTTCTATTCTATTCTATTCTATTCTATTCTATTCTATTCTATTCTATTCTATTCTATTCTATTCTATTCTATTCTATTCTATTGATCTGCCAATCTCTATCATTTTTTTCTATTGGCTGCTATTTCCTGTCTATAATGCACATAGGGTGAGTTCAAACAAGCTTCTAAACCTGATTTCAGGAAACTCAGTTGAGGGTGCCGCACATGCTATAGCCAAATAAAGTATATTATGAGTCAATGTGATGCACAACTTATGAAGGCAACACCTGATATTCACAATATGCTGAATCACAAACTATACAAACCCATTTCAGCCTAATTTAAACTTGGGAGAAAGAAGGTAGCAGTAATGAGCCGATTTTGACTCATTCCCCCAAAGCTAAATAATTTGATGGGATGCTACCATCCCAGAAAGAAGCAACAGCAACCAACATTTGTATTATTTTCAAGAAAACTGTACAGGCATGACAAAATAGTGATTAGGTATCAAGCTCAAATCAAAAGAGATTTATTTGTTTGTTTGTTTGTCAGGCATGTATAAGATAACAGATTTAAGTATAAACATGATTATAAATAAAGGAAATGGATACAATAAATGGGGACAGTAGAAGGACGGTAGGCACGTTGGTGTGCTTATGTTAATGTTGTGAAACCACAATCATATGTCCTGTAGTAACCATGTGGTTAAAAGACAAACGGTTACAAAACTTCCCCATATATGCTAAATATCTTTCTGTCAATGGTTTTGAAAGGGGAACTGGTAAAGCAGAAGCTGGAAAAGTTGAGCAGTAAGCAGAAATTAACTTGAAACAGAGCCTAAGAAGGCTTCACCTTGAAGATTAGGAAGAGAATGAAATTATGAGAAAACTGACCTGTGTAAAACCAAACCTTGGAACTTACAATCTTAAAATCAGCACATTGCAACAAAAGAGAGAAAATTAAAGAAATAGGAAGCAAGGGTATGTCAGCATAAGCCACAACTGCAGACCTTCCTTCCTTCCTTCCTTCCTTCCTTCCTTCCTTCCTTCCTTCCTTCCTTCCTTCCTCAGTCTTTTGGATCTATAGCCTAAACCTGTTAATGGTTAATGAATTTCTGTTTGTTTCTATGGAGGCTGAGAAAATTTGTTGGAGGATTCACAGAAACAGAAGCTTACAGCCTGGGAAAATCAGGGCATCCTGAGGATGATTTTGGAGCAAGGATGAGTCCCATGATTCGCATAGAATAATTGTAATACTTATACTGCCTGGTCTGAAATGTTATAAATAACTAGAAATCTGCAGCTTGGCTTAAATCCACAAGCAGCGTTAGAATTTTCTTATCCCACGATTCTGTCTTGCCTGAACTTTTTCTCCTTCACCCATTGGTAGGCCTCAACTTATGGCCATTTATTTAATGACCACTTGAAGTTGCAACGGTGCTGAAAGAAGTGACTTATGATCAGTCAAAATTTGAGTGCTTAGAAACCACCTTGTATTGATGATGGTTGCAGAGTCCCAAGGTCACTTAGTCAACATTTGTGACCTTCCCAGAGGCTTTCTAATAAAGTTAGTGGGGCAAACCAGATTTGCTTAATGACCGTTTTGATTTGTTTAATGTTCACAGCAAAAAAGGGTCATAAAATTAGGTCCAACTCATTTAACAACTGCATTGCTTAGTGATGGACAATCCAGTCCCAATTATAGTCATAAATTAAGGGCTGCCTATAAAGTATCTCAGGCTGCTATATCTGGGCTGCAAAACTCTGAGTCACTGCTAAGGTTGAGGTTTTCTGTGTCTTTTTGCTGCCTTCTGATGGTAATCCATATTTTTGCAGTTGAGGAATGGTTTTCTATATTTATTTACTTACCGGTACTTACTTATGTATTTCCTGTAGCTGCCCATTGCAGTCAATGTCTCTGGGGTGGCTTACAACTTCAAACATAAAAAAAAATACAATTAAAAATATTAAAAACATTTGGTGGCGCAGTACTGCAGGCTACTTCTGTTGCAGGCAATTGCAGGCAATCAGCAGTCAGCAGAAGTAGCCTGCAGTACTGCACTCTAACCACTGCTGCCTGCAATTTGGCAGTTCAAATCTCACCAGGCTCAAGGTTGAACCCATCCTTCCATCCTTCTGAGGTGGGTAAAATGAGGACCCAAATTGTTGGGGGCAATAAACCACTTAGAGAGGGCTGTAAAGCATTGTAAAGCGGTATACAAGTCTAAGTGCTATTGCTATTGCTATTTTAAATATGCCTAGGAGCAAGAACCTTGGCCAGTAAGCAATATCATTAAGAAACAGGCCCTTAATACATTCAGTACCTCAGGCAAGGGGGGGGGCGGAAATCAGGTTTTTAGGGCCTTATGAAAGGCTAACAGGGTTGGGGCCATTCTGATATCCGAAGGGAGCATCTTCTATAGAGCAGAGGCCACTGCAGAAAAAGCTCATTTTCTGGTCACTGCCAGAAGATTCTTTGGCTGCTGGGATCTGCGGCTTCCCCATTCTGCTTTACCTGGTTGAATGGATAGAAACTCTTGGGAGAAGGCAATTCCTCAGATACTCCAGTCCCAAGCCATGTAGAGCTTCAAAGGTAACTACCGTACTAGCAATAGCAATAGCACTTAGATTTATATACTGCTTCACAGTGCTGCCCCCAACAGTCTGGGTCCTCATTTTACTGACCTCAGAAGGATGGAAGGCTGAGTCAACCTTGAGCCGGTGAGAATGGAAATGCTGGCAATCGGCAGAATTAGCCTGCAAGACTGCATGCTAACCACTAGGACCGTGATGGCGAACCTATTGCACGGGTGCCACAAGTGGCACGCGGAGCCATATCAGTGGGTACGCGAGCTCAGGTCCGGCGTGCATGTGCGCACCGGCCGGCTGATTTTCGGGCCTTCTGGGCCCACTGGGAATCAGGAAACAGGCTGTTTCCAGCCTCCAGAGGGGGTGGGGAAGGCCGTTTTCGCCCTCCCCAGGCTCCTAGAAGCCTGGAGAGAGCAAAAAATTGGTGTGCCATTGCATGCTGGGAGTGGAGGAGGTCATACGCACATGCGCGGGGGTGCATGGAATTATGGGTGTGGGCACGCATACACGTGATCCCACGCATCCCCCCCCCCTTTTTGGCACGCGAACCAAAAAAGGTTCGCCATCACTGCACTAGGATCTTGAACTGCACCCGGAAACACAGTAGTGGCAATAGCATAGCAGTAGCAATAGCATTTAGGTTTATATACAGCCCCATAGCACTTTAGAGCACTATCTGGGCAGTTTACATTGTAGCAATAGCAATAGCACTTAGACTTATATACCACTTTACAGTGCTTTACAGCACTCTCTAAGCCAGTGATGGCGAACCTATTTTGGCTCGGGTGCCAAAAGGGTGTGCGCATGCGCGATAGCGTGCATGTGCATGCCCACACCCATAATGCAATGCTCCCCGTGCATGCACACAACCCCTGCACTTCCTCCCGTGCATGCGCACAGGCCTCACTGAAGCCTCCGGACTTCCGGTAGGCCCGTTGGGCTGTTTTTCGCCATCCCCAGGGTTCAGGAGGTTTTCTTGAAGCCTGGGGAGAGCGAAAACGGCCAAAAAGAAGGCTGAAAATCAGCTGACCAGCGTGCACATGCGCGCTGGAGCTGACATAGGGCAATGCCTCATGTGCCCTCAGATATGGCTCCGCGTGCCACCTGTGGCACCCTTGCCATAGGTTCGCCATCACTGTTCTAAGCAGTTTTACAAAGTCAGCATATTGCCCCCAACAATTTGGGTCCTCATTTTACCCACCTCGGAAGGATGGAAGGCTGAGTCAACCTTGAATTATAGTAGAAGAATTATTTGCATATTGCCCCTAACAATCTGTTAGGATGAGAATAAAATCTTATAGAGGCGACGTTTGGATCTTTACTTGGAATTCAGACAGTTAGAAATAAAACCAAGATTAAAAGTCTAATAGAAAATATTTATTTCAGTACAAAAACAATAAATCCTGAATAATTACATGTTTGCTAAGAAACACAACCGTTCAGGTCAAGAGCTAAGGCAGAAGAGATTAATGGTGGATCAGGAATGTAGACATGCGTACACTTCATATCACGTGTTCTGCTTGTATTGGAATATACCATAATATTAGATAGGGGTGCATCACCCTGCATAGACATACAACTGACAATATTCACTATGTGACACAATCTGGGTCTTCATTTTATCAACTTTGGAAGGATGGAAGGCTGAGTCAACCTTGAGCCAGTCAGGATCGAACTCCAGGCTGGGGGCAAGGTTTGACTGCAATACTGCTCTTTAACCATAGTGCCACCAGGGCTCTAATCAATGGTACTTTGGTAACTAATGCAGCTCATTGAGAATTAGTGTCAGGTGTGCCATGTATCTGGCATCATTTACTACCCGTGTGATATTTTCAGTACCGGTCACAGTGTTCCCTATTGCCACATGATCAAAATTCAGGCGCTTGGTAACTGGCATGTATTTGTGACAGTTTGTCACGAGGTGATTTTTGATTGTCAGCTGTACTCATATGTCAGACTTTATGACCCAGAGGTTCTTAACAAAGTAAAGCAGTCACGTGAAGAGTGAACTGCGCAAGTGTTACATCCCATTCTCATTCTCCATTATTCTTTGCTGCTATCCTCCCTGGACGGAGCATCTCTTAGATTGTAAAGATGTAGTTCTTAGGTTTTTATATTATTTTGTACCTAAATAAATATTTTATTATTTAGATTTTTACTCGCGTTTTATTTTATCAAGGATTGGTTTCCAAAGGAAAAGATTCATCACCTCTAAGATTTATTTTGTCATTGCGTCACAGTTGCAACGTGCTGGAGTCACAAGGTCGCCATTTGCAACCTTCCCAGAATGCTTCTGACATGCAGTGTTAATGGGGAAGACATATTCGCATAACAACCATGTGATTCACTGAATGACCACGGTGATTTGCTTAATGATGATGGCAAAAAAGTTCGTAAAATCAGGCTCAACTGACTTATGACCACATTGCTTAGCGACAGAAATTCTGATTCCAGTTATGGTTGTAAGTTGAGACTACCTGTGCCAATGCAGGATCTCTCCATTTCTATAAGGGAAACCAGGAGTGGGTTCCACTTACCTTCGCCCCCGGTTCGCATCGCGACGTTGAGAGTGAGAGGGATCAACCAGTGGAACAACTTGCCTTCAGAGGTTGTGAGAGCTCC
Source organism: Diadophis punctatus similis (assembly GCA_023053685.1). Classification (NCBI taxonomy): domain Eukaryota; kingdom Metazoa; phylum Chordata; class Lepidosauria; order Squamata; family Dipsadidae; genus Diadophis; species Diadophis punctatus. The sequence goes on along the minus strand of JALIGW010000001.1, from coordinate 10,473,292 downwards.
AACAATTGAGACTTTCAAGAGGAAATTGGACTGCCATTTGTCGGAAATGGTGTAGGGACTCCTGCTTGAGCGGGGGGTTGGACTAGATGACCTACAAGGTCCCTTCCAACTCAATTACGCTGTTAAGCCTATATCTGTTAAAATCCTATTAAAATGTTTTTAATGCTAGGAAGATCACACAGGTCCATTCATGTTTTGCAAATTATAGAATTCAGAAGACATTAATCAGCAGGTCGACATATCAGTTACAAAATATTTACATCTGCAAAACGCTAACATTTTTGTGATTGGGTTAAAATGAAAATGCCTCCTTGGTTTGACTATTGAGGTCAAATGCTACCTGCCCCCCAGCTAAAGTATCTATTCTCCTCTTTCCAAATAATATGGGCAGAATGGAAAATCACTGGATTTGTTCCCAGCCAGTTTTTCCACCCACCCTCAACCCCCAGTTTGCAAGCTCTTTGCCCTCGACCTAGAATTGTAGCTGGTAATTTATTAACAGTAGGAAAAATGGGAGATTGTAAAATGTTCATATCTCTCCCCCCCCCCCCCCCCCGGATTTGTGACTTCACTTCACTGTTGAGAGTTCTGTTTTTTTTAAATCTGACATTAGCGGTCAAAGAGAAATGAGACTATCTGGAGAAAAAAATGCAGTCTAAAATTTGAAAAATTGTACTAGCCGATTTATTTTAATTGGAAAGCTAAAACGTTTTTCAGTTCTGGGATTCATTCCGAAACAGCAATAAGCAAATCGATCAGCTGTCTTTTGCAGTTTGACCCAGAATTTAGCAACTGTGTTCCAAGGGCTTTCAATAGATATTTTTAAAGTGAGTGTTTTGTTTTAATTCCCTTTTCGCTCAAGATTACATAAATTTGCAAGTTCCCAAGGCTTTTTATAGCACCAGATGCCAAGAAGTGTGAAATGCTGTGCGGCTGTAATAAACAGCTGGTTAAAAAAAAGAAATCCTTTATATTTGTTTGTATTTTACAGGCTGCTTTAGCAGAGAACTATGACTATGTTTGTCTCCCAAACACATGGGTTAAACTTTATCGGCAGTGACCTTTGGCTGATTAATCTATGATGTCTCTTTTGTAAAAAGCTACTATGAAGGAACAGTTTGAAAGCAGTACAGTTGGAATCCATAGACAAGAAGTTCTGTGAAGAGGCACTAAGGAATTGAATATAGGTAGTCCTTGACTTACGACTGTAAATGAGCTCGGAATTATGGTCGCAAGTCATGGCAGTTGTTAAGCAGCTCACCATGGGACCGCAGCTGATTTTACCTTTTTTTGCAATTATGTGAACGTTGAGTAGTTAAGCAAACTCATTGTACCCAATCACATTTTTTGCTGCCAATTCATACAATTTGCAACTTCCTCATTCTGTGCCTGTACATAGTATGTGTGTGTGTGTATGTTTGTACTCACCCCTTTGTTTTGTTTGGTATGCATTGGAAGAGGAGGAACCAAATGTTTCCTTTTTTTGTGAATCCTTGGGTTTCTAAAAAATATTTATATGATTAGGGGACCGGAGGCTAAAACATACGATAAACAGTTGCAGGAACTGCAGAGGTGGGTTCCTACTGGTTCTAACCAGTTCTTTAGAACCATTAGTAACTCAGCGATGACATCATGGAGCCGGTTCTGTCGGTGTCTCCGTGGGTGCCGCCATCTTGGATTTTTTATTTTATTTACTTTTATTTATTTATTTATTTATTTGTCAAACATGTATAGGATAGTAGTAGTTTGTATAAACATAAGTAAAAAGTAATGATAAAAGAGGACAATAGGACGGTAGGACAGGGACGGTAGGCACAGTGGTGCGCTTATGCACACCCCTTACAGACCTCTTAGAAACAGGGAGAGGTCGACTGTAGACAGTCTAAGGTTAAAGTTTTTGGGGTTTGGGGAAGAAACCACAGAGTCAGGTAGTGCATTCCAGGCGTTGATCACTCTGTTGCTGAAGTCGTATTTTCTACAGTCGAGTTTGGAGCGGTTTACATTTAGTTTGAATCTATTACGTGCTCGTGTATTGCTGCGGTTGAAGCTGAAGTAGTCATTAACAGGAGGGACATTTTGGTATATGATTTTATGAACTACATTTAGATCAGATCGGAGGCGACGTAGTTGTAAATTGTCTAATCCCAGTATTTCAAGTCTGGTGGAATAAGGTATTTTGTTGTGAGCGGAGGAGTGAAGGACTCTTCTTGTGAAATATTTCTGGACTCTCTCGATTGTATTTATGTCATATATATCATATATATATATATGATATGATATGATATAGCATGCGCAGAAGCTAATTTTTGCTTCTGCGCATGTGCAGAAGCTATTTTTTAATTGCTGCGGGTGCGCGTGCACGCACGGCGCGACCCTGAGCAAACCAGCAGCAAAAGGATCCAGAACCCACCCCTGAGGAACTGGGTACGTCTTGTCTAACAAAGAGAACCATGAGAGATGACATGATAGCAGCCATCCAATATTTGAGGGGCTGCCACAAAGAAGAAGGGGTCAACCAATTCTCCAAAGCACCTGAAGGCAGGACAAGAAGCAATGAGTTGAAGCTGGTTAGAGAGAGATCCAACCTGGAAGTTAGGAGGAATTTCTTGATAGTCAGAACAATCAGTGGAATGGCTTATATACAGAAGTCTCCGTCACTGGAGGTTTTCAAGTAGAGTCCGGACAGCCATTTGTCCGGAATGGTATAGGATTTCCTGCTTGAGCAGGGGGTTGGACTGGAAGACCTCCAAGGTTCCTTCCAACTCTATTATTCTGTTATTCTATATTCTTCTTCTCTGTAATAGGCCTATTATCTGCCATAAGAAAACTGGGATATGTGGTGGACATGCCCAGAAGCAAGAAACTATTGGATGAAAATTAAAACATGGTTAGAAAATGACACAGCAATATATAGATTTAAAACCGGAAGTGTTCCTATTGGGTATCTTACCAGAGAAATTTAGTAAGGAAAATATATACTTGATTGTACATGTGATAACAGCAGCGAGGATAGTATTTGCGCAAAGATGGAAAGCAGAGAAAATCCCTATGGTGGAAGAAATAATTAAGAAAATATTGGATTGTGCAGAAATGAATAGATTGACCTTGATACTTAAAGAGAGGAATCGGAATATTTTCAGATATGGGGGCAATTTTATGATTGGTTGGAGAAGAGATACCGTATTTTTCGGAGAATAGGATGCACCTTTTTACTCCCAAAAAGGGGGTCAAAAAGTGGGTGCGTCTTATACACCGAATGCAGCCCCCAACCCCCCCAGCCCCCACCCTTCGGAGGTTTTCCCCGCCGCCCGCCGCTGCCGCCGCCACTGCCGCTTGCCCCCCCCCGCTGCTTGCCCCCGCTGTCCCCGCTGTTGCTTGCCGCCGCCGCCACCACCGCTGCTTGCCCCCGCCACCCATTCCTGAGCTAGAATGATATCTAGCACCCCAGTCCTTTCGAGGTGCCACCACTCCGCTTCGATCCCCACCGCTGCCCGCTTGCGAGTGAGCGGGCGTGCGAGCAGGCGAGGCGCGGCGGCAGGCAGGTGTCTTGGAAGCGCCGAGGGCAGCACGCGCGTCCGGGATGCCCCTCTCTGTGCTTTCTGCTTAGGCGGCGGCAGCGGGCGCAGCGAGTCCCGTCCTCACGCGCGTCCCCGGTGTTTGCTGTGGCGACGCTGTTTTCTCCGAGACCTTTGTCTCGGAGAAGGAGCAGTAGACAAAGGTCTCCGAGAAAACAGCGTCGCCACAGCAAGCACCGGGGACGCGCGTGGGAACGGGACTCGCTGCGCCCGCTGCCGCCACCTAAGCGGAAAGCACAGAGAGGGGCATCCCGGACGCGCGTGCTGCCCTCGGCGCTTCCAAAACACCTGCCTGCCGCCACGCCTCGCCTGCTTCCTCAGCTGCTCTTCTCTAGCGAGCGCTCTTTGGCCGGGAAAACCAGGAGCCGCCGCTTTCGCCGCAGATCTGCTCAGCTCATGTTGCGGCCCTTGAACTTCAGGAGGGAACTGGCTGCGAGACCAGGAGGACTTGTGGACTTCAACTCTAGCTAGCATGACTGGAGGAGGAATTCTGGGAGTTGAAGTCCACAAGTCTTAAACTTGCCAAGTTTGAAGACCCTTGCCACCTCTAACCCAGGGCTCTTCAAACTTGGCAACTTTAAGACTTATGGACTTTAACTCCCATTCCTGAGCTAGGATGACTGGAGGAGGAATTCTGGGAGTTGAAGTCCACAAGTCTTAAACTTGCCAAGGGGGTGCAAGGGTCTTCAAACTTGTGGACTTCAACTGCCAGAATTCCTCCTCCAGTCATGCTAGCTCAGGAATTGGAGTTGAAGTCCACAAGTCTTAAAGCTGTCAAGTTTGAAGACCCCTGGTTTAGGGGTTAGGGGTGCAAGGGTCTTCAAACTTGGCAAGACTTTTTACAACCATGTACACTTTTTACAAACTTCAAACTTGACAGCTTTAAGACTTGTGGACTTCAACTCCCATTCCTGAGCTAGCATGACTGGAGGAGGAATTCTGGGAGTTGAAGTCCACAAAGCTGTCAAGTTTGAAGTTTGTAAAAAGTGTACATGGTTGTAAAAAGTATACATAGTTGTAGAAAGTATTCTGCTATACTGTTATTTTATTAAATAATATATTACTACACCATTTGGTTCAGAATACTTTTTTCCTTGTTTTCCTCCTCTAAAATCTAGGTGCGTCCTATACTCCGGTGCATCCTATACTCCGAAAAATACGGTATGTATAGAGTAATATAGTGAAATGTTATAACAAATGAAATGATAAATACTAGGATATGAGAAATAATGGGGGAATAGGGAGAAGGCACAGAAGAAGCACACAGATGATGCACTGATGGATTACGGTAATTATGTATTGTATGTTTGTTTGTCTATAAAAATAAAAAAACTTTATTAAAAAAAGAAAACTGGGATAAAACACAAGATTATTTAGGCTAAGAGTTAAGCATTTATATACAAATTAACATTTAAAAAAAGTTAGAAGTTTATGTGGTTGCGGTATCCCTCAGCCATATATCATTGTAATGCTTTGGCCTGGAATTGCTTGTTAAAAGTCATTTGCTAAAATCGGTGGCTATGGAAATCAAATAACTAATAAATAAATAAATACAAAGGAATAGTTAATTGTCCTTGGAAACTGTGGCAATCTCAAGATAATAAGAGAGAGATAATAATAATAAGAGAGCCGAGGTGGTGCAGCGGTTAGAGGCAGGTACTGCAGGCCACTTTAGCTGACAGTGATCCGCAGGTCAGCAGTTCAAATCTCACCGCCTCAAGGTTGACTCAGCCTTCCATCCTTCCGAGGTAGGTAAAATGAGGACCCAGATTGTTGGGGGCAATGTAAATATACATTGCTTACTGGTGTAAACCGCTTAGAGAGTGCTTGCACTGTGAGGCGGTATATAAATCTCACAAAATAAAATAAATAAATAAATAATAATAATGATTTCTCCTATGTATTGGAAGGTGGATTTTCTTAATAACATATTGCAAAGAGAGCTGACATCATTCAAAATAACCATGCTGTCTCTTTTTTTTTTATATTTTGCATGTTAGTGACTTTACCTAAAAAAAGTAATCCAAAATCAGAGTAAAATGCAGACAAGACAAAGCAAACTATGGAAGAATAAGCTGCATAAAAGTGCCTACAATAATCAATTCAATATTTCATGCTCAGATGTTGGAACTCTATACATATACAGGTAGTCACTGACTTACAACCATCATTGAGCCCAAAATTTATGTTGCTAAGTGAGACGTTTGTTAAGTGAGTTTTGCCCCATTTTATGACCTTCCTTCCCACAGTTGTTAAGTGAATCACTGCAGTTGTTAAATTAGTAACACGGTTGTTAAGTGAATCTGGCTTCCTCGTTGACTTTGCTTGTCAGAAGATCGCAAATATGTTCACATGATCCAGGGGACACTGCAACTATCATAAATATGAGTCAGTTAGCAAGCATCTGAATTTTGATCACCTGACCATGAGGATGCTGCAACTGTCGTAAGTGTGAAAAATGGACATAAGTCACATTTTTCAGTGCTGTTGGCTTTGAATGGTCACTAAACAAACTATTGTAAGTTGAGGACTACTTGTATCTGAGGAGATGGGGGAGATTATTGTTCTTTGAACATAGAACATAGAATAGTAAGGTTGGACGGGGCCTTGGAGGTCTTCTAGTCCAACCCTCTGCTCAAGCAGGAGACCCTATTCCATTCGGGACAAATGGCTGTCCAGTCTCTTCTTGAAAACCTCCAGTGATGTATTTACAACTTTTAGAGGTAAGACATTCTACTGATTAATTGTTCTTAGCTTTTGTCCCACTTAGTTGCAACACCTGCATGTTTGCATTGTGGTTGCATAATTCACATGGGGAAGACATCAAAATTCAACAAGGAGTTTGCTTTTCAGTTGCTTGAGAAAGAGGAACTGGATCAAGGTCACCCAGAGGCCTTCTGTACCAAAGAAAAAAAACCTAGAATCTGGGTCTCCATCCTTTTAGCTGAGCACCTTCCCCACTGGATCTCCCACTAACAGACAAATGCATACAGAAATGTTGAAAATGATCTCAATATCTGTGTTGGTAATACTGTATGCTGACAAATGCCATCTTTGGTACTTCATAGTTTTAAGGTACAGATCGGGGTGAAATCCAGCAGGTTCCGACAGGTTCTGGAGAACCAGTAGCGGAAATTTTGAGTAGTTCGGAGAACCGGTAGTGGAAATTTTGAGTAGTTCGGAGAACCGGAAAATACCACCTCTGGCTGGCTCCAGAGTGGGGTGGGAATGGAGATTTTGCAATATCCTTCCCCCAGGAGTGCAGAGGGAATGGAGATTTTGCAATATCCTTCCCCCAGGAGTGCGGAGGGAATGGGGATTTTGCAGTATCCTTCCCCTGCCACACCCACCAAGCCACACCCACTAAGCCACACCATGCCCACCAAGCCACGCCCACAGAACCGGTAGTAGAAATTTTTGGATTTCACCACTGGTACAGATAGTCCTTAACTTAAGACCACAATTGGAAGCCGAATTTTTGTTGCTAAGCAAGGTGGTTGTTAAGTGGGTTGCACCCAGTTTTACATCCTTTTCTGCCCAGTTTTAAGTGAATCCTTGCACTTTTTAAAAGTGAATCATACGGTTGTTAAACGAATCCGGCTTCCCCCACTGATTTTGCTTGTTGGAAGCTGGCAGGGAAGGTCATAAATGACAATCACGTGACCCCTGGATGCTGCAGCCATTGTAAATACATGCCGGTTGCCAAGTGCCCAAATTTTGACCACGTGACCCATGGGGGGGATGCTGCAACAGTCATAGATGCAAGGGGTTGGTTTTAAGACATTTCCCCCCCCCAGTATTGTTTAATTTTGAATGGTCATTAAATGAATGATTGTAAGTTGAGGACTACCTGCACTTTTAATGAAAAAAAGCAAAACCGGGCACCCTGTAAAACAAAAAGATATGTACTACCATCATAACCCCATACAGAGGATCCTGGCATTGTACAAAACAAAAGCAGAATTTTGAAATGTGTTCACTTGCTCAGAAAAAGAAAAGAAAGAAGTTAGCTGGGGTGTTAGATGATATTATAGAAATGTGGAGTCCTGGGTGCTCTCTGAGTTTGGTTGCTTGTACAGATATTTCATGACCCAATTAGGTAACATCATCAGTCTGTACTCAATCGTAATGATCAGTGCACCATCAATGGCACTGATGATGTTACCTATTTGGGTCATGAAACATTTGTTAGCGACAGCGATAGCAATAGCATTTAAACTTACATACAATTCCAATTCTTTACAAAACTCTCTAAGTGGTTTACAGAGTTCAGCATATTGCCCCCAACAATCTGGGCCCTCATTTTACCGACCTCAGAAGGAGGGAAGGCTGAGTCAACCTTGAGCCCAGTCAGGATCGAACTCCTGGTTGTGGGCAGAGTTTGCTTGCAACACTGCACTTTAACCACTGCACCAGGGAAAACAACTAAGATCGGAGAACCAAAAACTCCGGGTTCAACCCTGAACTACAAATACAGTGGTACCTTGATACTCAGTTGATTTGAAACTCATTGAATTTGGTACTCAATGCATTTTGATGCAAAACTTTTGTCCTGGTAGTCATCATTTGTTTGGTACTCAATGCACAAGCTAGAATTTGTCGATGTCGGCTGCCTTGTGACTCACTACATTATTCCTTATCGGAAAAAAATTGTTTGATACTCATCGTTTTTGGTACTTATTGCACCTCCCGGAACCAATTAATGATGAGTAATGAGATACCGCTGTACTCTGTATTGTATATCCTAGAGGTCTAGACTGAATGGCGGGATGTCACCTCACCAGTTTATTTTCTGTTTAATGTTTTTTGTCCCGTGAGCCCTGCTCATTCTGGCAACCATTTTGTGAACCTCGCACTGGCCTCATGGCAGCCATTTTATTTATTATTTATTTATGAAAGAAATTTATATAGCCGCCCAACTCACTCACAATGACTCACAAGTGATATTTGGAAAGTGTAGCCACAAGCGCTCTCAATATTCCAAGTTGTGCCCACTGGCTCAAATATTGCATAACCGGATCCAGAGTGACATCATAGCTGATGTCAGAAGAATGCCGCCGAAGGACAGGCGGAAGTCTTTTACGCAAACCGGATGAACTACGAGAAAAGTCTCCGTGTCTCGTTTATCACCTTCAATCTAATTTCAGACAAAACAAGGAAAGAAGAAAAGAAGAATGTATCAGATGACATACTTGTGCAATGTTGCATGATACAAGCAAGGAGAATTTTGTCCAGTGTGAAGTTATGCAAAGAGTGGTTTGACATAAACGAATCCTTGACTTACAGACTAAATTACATTTAGTGATTGTTCAAAGTTACAACGGCCCTGAAAAAAAAGAGTCTTAGAACCGATCCTTGCATTGCGATTGTTACAGCATCGCCAGTCATATGATCAAAATCTGAGTGCATGGAAAGTGGCATGCATGTACAAGAGTTGCAAAGCCCTTTGGGGTTACGTGTCGCCATTTGCAACCTTGCCAGTCAGCTTCCGAAGAACAACATCAATGGGGGAAACTGGATGCATTTACTGACCACATGATTTATTTAATGGCAGTTAATTTGCTTAACTAATCTGGGGGTTTGTAAAATTGGGCACAAGTCACTTAACAACTACCTTCCTCAGCAATGGAAATTCTGGTCCCAGTTTTGTTTGTAAGAATAGAATAGAATAGAATTCTTTATTGGCCAAGTGTGATTGGACACACAAGGAATTTGTCTTTGGTGCATATGCTCTCAGTGTACATAAAAGAAATGATACATTTGTCAAGAATCATGAGGTACAACACTTAATGATTGTCATAGGGTACAAATAAGCAATCAGGAAACAATCAATATTAATATAAATTGTAATGATACAAGCAACAAGTTACAGCCATACAGTCATAAGTGGGAGGAGATGGGTGATAGGAATGAGAAGACTAATAGTAATAGTAATGCAGCCATAGTGAATAGTTTGACAGTGTTGAGGGAATTATTTGTTTAGCAGAGTGATGGTGTTCGGGGAAAAACTGTTCTTGTGTCTAGTTGTCTTGGTGTGCAGTGCTCTATAGCGTCGTTTTGAGGGTAGGAGTTGAAGCAATTTATGTCCAGGATGCGAGAAGTCAGTAAATATTTTCACAGCCCGCTTTTTGACTCGTGCAGTATACAGGTCCTCAATAAAAGGCAGGTTGGCAGTAATTGTTTTTTCTGCAGTTCTGATTACCCTCTGAAGTCTGTGTCTGTCTTGTTGGTTTGCAGAACTGAACCAGTCAGTTATAGAGGTGCAGATGACAGACTACCTATACTGTCCCAAGGGTGCTTTTTCAGGAGGCAACTGGACTTTCTCATTTTTTCTTTGAAGACGTTTCGCTTCTCATCCAAGAAGCTTCTTGAGCTCTGACAGGATAGTGGAGAATGGAAGGATATCCTGTCAGAGCTGAAGAAGCTTCTTGGATGAGAAGCAAATGTCTTCAAAGAAAAAACAAGAAAGTCCAGTTGCCTCCTGAAAAAGTATCTTTGGGACAACCATGACCTGGATAACTGAGAATCTCTACAGGCTACCTATACTATAATGCAGGGATGTCCAAAGTTGGCAACTTTAAGAGTGGTGGACTTCAACTCCCAGAATTCCCCAGCCAGTCCACGACTGATCAAGTTGCCAAGTTTTGGAGACCTCCTGCTGTTATGGATCCAAACCTATGTGTTGGCGAGTCCAAATATGGGAGAATGAATACACTGTGCGCTCTATTCTTACCTTTATAGTTGAGCTTTAGAGCACTTTCCTGCCCCACTGAAGTAGGACTACTGTTTTCCAACCAATGATATAACAAAACAAAATGTTTTTATTTTTATTGTTGTTCTGACAGACTAGACCAAGAAGAAAATAGCAGTAATTCACTATGGAAACACAGCGATCTAGCTAGAGTTAGAGTTGTTGTTTTGGGGTTTTTGTAAATTGAAGATGCCAGGCCTTCAAAGTGAGTAAAAATAAGTTAAGTAGAAGATGTACCAGAATTCAAGGTCCTTTAGGGTGAGTTCTGCGGAGTGTGTCGGCTGAATGTACCTAACCTAGATAAAGTTGCTGGTTGAAACCGCCCATCTGGAGGATTCAGAGAAGCCTTTTTTTCTAATCTAGTTCATTCTCTGTTCTTTGCAATGGGAAGACGGGCTAATGTGATGCCATTTCAGCTGCTGTTACTGCAACTGTTCTGAAGAGCTAAGTCACAGATAGACCTGATCTTACAACAGTTCATTTAGTGACCGTTCAAAGTTACAACGGCACTGAAAAAAGTGATGGACGACCATTTGTCACATTTATAACCTTTGTAGCATCCCCGTGACCATGAGATCAAAACTCAAATGGTTGGCAACCTTTCGTTGCAGTGTCCCGGGGTCATGTGATCACCTTTTGCAACCTTTTGACAAGCAAAGTCAATGGGGAAGCCAGATTCACTTAACAACCATGTGACTAACTTATCAACTGAAGTGATTCACTTAGGTAATAGCTGTGGCAAGACAGGTCGTAAAATGGGCCAAAATTCACTTAACAAATGTCTTTCTTAGCAACAGAAATTTTGGGCTCAATTGTGGTTGTAAGTCAAGGACTACCTGTATATTTTCCATAATTATTGGCCCATGATTCCTTATCTAGGTTTGTTTGGGCTAGGGTATTACAAACCTGGGACACTAGGTTTTGCAAAAGCTTGCAAAAATAATAATAATAAAGGCTAGGAATAAGAAAAGAAGAAGAAAAAGTCAACTTGACTATAGACATTTTTTTAATCAATAGGTTTCGTGGAGAGAGGTTTTTCTGGGGACTGGAGAGAGCATGGTTTTGTGTGCTGCCTGCATCCTGCAGGAGAGGCTTTGCTTGTTTGCGTGGCCCGGTTTCTGACATGCTGTGACATGGTACTGGTCCAGGGGCTAGGGGACCCCTGTTGTAAAGCAAAGCCCCAATCCACATCATCTTTCCAAAAACGTTTCTGAAATTTGAATGGCTTCAGTACTTGCTTAAAAACTTTAAATTGACTGCCAGGTGCAATCCAACACTTAGTTGTGCTTAACTGTTCAAAGAAAAGCCAGAAGTAAACAGGAATAGTCCTGATCGCCCATCCTAAAGGTAGGAGATAGAATAGTGCAGAGGTGGGTTCCTGCCTGTTTTTGACGGTGCGGTTAATAGCTGTTGTTCGGCGCAGAGCCGAAGACGCTGCTGCCGTTCGCGGCGCGGGAGCTTTCCCCGGGCGCTTTCTCCGCCCGCATGGATGCCGCCAATTGCATTCTTTTGCCCTCTGCGCATGCGGAACGCTTTGCGCATGCGCAGAGGGCAAAAGAACGCAATTGGTGGCGTCTATGCGGGCGGCGGCAGCGCCTGGGGAAAGCTCCCGCGCCGCGAATGGCAGCAGCGTCTTCGGCTCTGCGCCGAACAACAGCTATTAACCGCACCGGCAGGAACCCACCTCTGGAATAGTGGATTAAAAAGACAGGAATGGATTCACCCCTGACCATTGGTTGTTCTCTCTGAGCCGATTTGATTTCTACTGAACAACATTTGGGAAGCCACAGATTCTGTAATTTCTCTATCACAGAGATCATAGATGCACAACATGGACATACAAATACATATTGACAGAGCCACACCCACACCCTTACATGCACACAAGCACGTATTTGGAAAAATATGCAAGATATTTCATATTGTCTTGCAAAACCTTGCAAAGACTTCAAAGAAAACCCTCAGTCTGTGATGGAGCAATAAGAACCTTTCTGTTTGCAATAACCATTTAAACGTAAGTATGTAAGATCCTGGCAGCTGCTGTCTGCCGCTCCACCCTGTCAACGTCTCTGATGAATAACAACTGCTATCGATGTGAGATCTGAGGCAGTTAAAACAGGAGATGCTAAAAAGTAAACTTTGTACACCTTTTCTACGGTGCTAAGTTAACAAGTTCGAGAATTTGTGGAAAAACAAGCTCTGCGTTTATAGGACGTTGTTCCTGCTTAGGAAACCCTGAATCCCGTGATGGTTATTTCGTGTTTTGATTTTCAGGGCAAAGAGTCAGACCTGTCTGGACTTCGCAACCTGCTTGGCAGAGAGTCAGCCATACCCTCCAGCAGAATGTATGGAATGCAATGTGGGATGGAGTCTGGAAGTATATAAAAATGCCAAAGACAGGTTTGGTGAGAAAAAGTAGGAGGGAAAAGAGGCTACTGTGGACACAGATACACCTGCAAGTTACCAGCTGTGTTCACACGCCTTTCAACAGATCAGTGAAGGCTGTACTGGGTGGGTGGGTAGGTGGTCATTAACTTTGTTTTTGTGTATGCGTGTGTGGTGGTGGTGGTGGTACTTACAGACAGTCTTCAACTTACAACAATTTGTTTAGTGATTGTTTGAAGTTACAACGGCTCTGAAAAAAGTGACTTATGACCATTTTTCACACTGTTGCAGCATCCCCGTGGTCACATGATCAAAATTCAGATGCTCAGCCACTGATTCGTATTTATGACGGTTGCATTATCCATGTGATTTCCCCTTTTAAGGCCTTCTGACAAGCAAAGACAATGGGGAAGCCAGATTCACTTAACAACCGAGTCATCAATTTAACAACTGCAGTGTTCCACTTAACAAATGTGGCAAGAAAGGGCGTAAAATGGGGCAAAACCCACTTAGCAAATGTCACTTAGCAACAAATTTTGAGCTCAGTCAGAAGTCGAGGACTACCTGTATATTAGTGTGACAAGCACAACCAAAGTAGCTTCCATTGGGCAGTCATTAGCTATGATGGGAACCTCACTGTCCACTCAGCCCAGAATGGGCAACATCTCACCAAAGTTTTGAGGTATAGATCAACCATGTTTTGTTACCTGCTGCTTAATCCTCTAAACCAGTGTCTACCAACCTCGGCAACTTTAAACTGTGGATTTCAACTACTGAAATTCCCCAGTTGAAGTTCACACAGCTTAAAAAGGTTGTGATTGAGAAACACTGCTCTAAACTGAAGCTGATACTTTCTACATACCCAAAGCAAATATACATTGGGCTGCTGAGCTTGATCATTGGTCCTTAAAGTTCATATATGTCCTTCTTGACATATAGGAGCTTGCACTTCTCATGACCATTACCTTATTGTTGTTCTTTATTTTGGGATCTACAGTATCCCACTTTGTTGTTAGCTTGCCTGATTTCCAGGACGACTTTTAAGTATGAACTTCACTCTCCTGGTAAAAAGCAGTAGGATTTCAGTGATGACTCTGTAATGGCATGGTGCCCACATTGTGGTCAGGTGCCAAAATTCAAAGAGTGGAAGAATGGATTTTTGGCCATCAGCCATCCTAAAAGCTACACCAGTTTTAGACTGACTCAGATTCAGATCAAGACTTTTGGTTCTGCTATAGTAGCATTCTGTAGTACCTTCTCCATTTTGTTAAGAACACAAGAATTTTTCTGTACATGCTGGTTCAGGAATTCTGGAAGTTGAAGTCCATAGGTCACAAAGAGGCCATAGTTTCCCCCTGAATCAAATATAATAATTAACATAGTATAATAATTATATTATAATACCATATAATAATATAATACAATACAATACAATACAATACAATACAATACAATACAATACAATACAATATAATATAGCACTTAGACTTATATACCGCTTCATAGTGCTTTACAGCCCTCTCTAAGCGGTTTACAGAGTTCAGCATATTGCTGCCCCCAACAATCTGGGTCCTCATTTTACCCACCTCAGAAGGATGGAAGGCTGAGTCAACCTTGAGCCCGTGAGATTTGAACAGCTGAACTGCAGCTAGCAGTCAGCTGAAGTAGCCTGCAGTGTTGTACTCTAACCACTGCGCCACCTCGGCTCTTATAAAATATAGTATGGTATGGTATGGTATGGTATGGTATTAGTATAGTATAGTATAGTATTAGTATAGTATAGTATAGTATAGTATAGTATAGTATAGTATAGTATAGTATAGTATAAGTATTAGTATTAGTATTAGTATTAGTATTAGTATTAGTATTAGTATTAGTATAGTATACCGTAGTATAGTACAGTATAATATAGTATAGTATAGCATAGTATAGTATACCATAGTATAGTACAGTATAGTATAGCATAGTATAGTATACCGTAGTATAGTATAGTACAGTACAGTACAGTACAGTATAGTACAGTACAGTATAGTATAATAATTCCAGAATCAGTGGGTTCATAGATGAATTGAAATTCAATCTTGTTCAAGTTGGGTCTAAGGCTGTTCCTAAGATCCTAAGAGCCTCCAAGCATGGGGTGAGGGCTTTCATTACATCCTCTATTCAGTTTATGATGGAGTTTAACTGGATGCCAATTCTGTATTGGTGATACCTCACCCTGAGCCAGCAAACCGCTTTGAAGTTTTTTTCTGATACTAAATAGGATATTATATACAAGCTAAGCTTTTTCTCCTGTAAAATATATAGCATGTTACATAATAGCAATATAATTATACCATTTAATATCATATTACATAATGATATGTAATGCCTTTCAAGGAATGTTAATTGCAGTGCTTTTAATATTTAGTAACTTCATACGGGTAATCCTTGTTTTACAACTGTATTTGAGCCTGTAATTATGATCATAGGTCATGATGGTCATTAAATCTGACACTGATTTTATGACCTCTTTTGCAGCAGCTGTAAAGCAAATGCAGTGGTCATTAAACAAATGCAGCGGTTGTTAAGTGAACCCAGGGTTCACTATGGGGCAATTTTTCTAGGAACTTTATTTATTTATTTTATTTATTTATTTAGTGTTCTTCTATGCCGCCCTACTCCCTGAGGAAGTAAATGCCTGTTTCCTGACAAAAACCTCATAAATTGGGGTCACATGACCATAGGACACTGCAAACAGGCGTAAATGCAGGCCAGTTGTTGACTGGCCAAAATGTGGTCACATGACTGGGGGGCATCAAATCTCTGAATCCAGAGTCACTTTTTCAGGGTCCGTCGTAACTTAAAATGGTTACTAAGTGACCGATCATAAGTCGAGGACTATCTGTATTGGAAAAAATGCTGTTCCTACACTGATCCAAGCAGATGCTGCCAGGATGCTTATAAGCAAGATCTCTTGTCTAAGTTTTGCACCTATCGGTATTCGGAATGCAATGGATTTCTGTCAAAATGATAACAAAAAAAAAAAAAGAACAAAAGGAACAAAATACAAGAATATATGTTGTTGTTAGTTGTGAAGTCGTGTCCGGCCCATCGTGACCCCAGGGACAACGTTCCTCCAGGCCTTCCTGTCCTCTACCATCCCCCGGAGTCCATTTAAGCTCATGCCGACTGCTTCAGTGACTCCATCCAGCCACCTCATTCTCTGTCGTCCCCTTCTTCTTTTGCCCTCAATCTTTCAAGAATATATGCACTCTATAAAAAGATACAAAACGTGCATAAAAAATAAATAAAAAACCCAACAGAAAGAAGAAAATCAAAATATAAAATCAAACATTTATATTAAAAAAAAAGAATGCAATGAGGATCTCTTTGTTATCTATCTAGCATCTTCCCATCCAAGAGGATTACAGTGTTATTTATCGTAATGTGAATATGCAATGAATCGACTTCATCATTATGGAACGTCCAAGTCCATAGAATGGGGTTGGCTGGTCTAGAAAAAACAAAGACTAGGGAGGACATGATAGCAGTATTCTAGTATTTAAGAGGTTGCCACAAAGAGGAGGGGGGTCAACTTATTTTTCAAAGCACCAGAAGGCAAGACAAGAAACAATGGATGGAAACTAATCAAAGACAGAAGCAACCTAGAATTATGGAGAAACTTCCTAACAGTGAGGACAATTAACCAGTGGAACAGCCTTGCCTTCAGAAGTTGTGGGTACTTCATCACTGGAGGTTTTTAAGAAGAGATTGGACAGCTTTTTATCTGAAATGGTATAGGTTTCCTGCTTGTGCAGGGGATTGGACTAGAAGACCTCAAACATTCCCTTCCAGCTCTATTCTGATTGTTTTGTAAGTCACAAGATTCTTAATCACACAACCTGTCTGGTTTCCAAATTCTTTCCTTCCTGTAATTGTTCTTAGCCTATACCTGAATTTTGCATCATGATGAATGTACAGGTAGTCCTGAACTTATGATCACAATTGAGCACAAAATTTCCATTGCTAAGCAAGACAGCTGTTAAGTGAACTGTGCCTCATTTTATGAACTTGTTGCCACACTTGTTAAGTGAATCACTGCAGTTATTAAGTTAACAACACGGTTGCTAATCGAATCTGGCTTCCCCATTGACTTTGCTTGTCAGAAGTTCGCAAAAGGGGATCACATGACCCCAAGACACTGTTGCCAAGCACCCAAATTGTGATCACCTGACCAACAGTTGTAAATGTGAAAATGGTCATAAGTCACTTTTTTCAGTGCCATTGTAACTTTGAATGGTCACTAAATGAGTAGTTGTAGCTATATAGGATCCACATGGACACATATACAAATGTTTTCCTATCTTAATCCTAACAAACCTTGTACTCCCAAGTTAAAATATATTTGAGGGAGGGAGGCTTATATATTTGAGGGAGGGGGGCTTTTAGTAAGTCTGGACTCTTGAGGATTACCGTACGTGGAGCCCTGCAATTTTTTTTAGTAAAATTTCAGAAGTAGCAATAGCAATAGCACTTAGACTTATATACCGCTTCATAGTGCTTTATAGCCCTCTCTAAGCGGTTTACAGAGTTCAGCATATTGCCCCCAACAATCTGGGTCCTCATTTTACCCACCTCGGAAGGATGGAAGGCTGAGTCAACCTTGAGCCTGGTGAGATTTGAACAGCTGAACTGCTGAACTAGCAATCAGCTGAAGGTTGCAGTGCTGCTTTTAACCACTGCGCCACCTCGGCTCCTGGTGATTTGCCATACCCTTTTTCTGAAGGCCTAAGAGAGAGAGACTGCCAAAGTCACCTACCTGCTTTCATGCCTAAGTCTTCTGTTTTCTAGGCTGGTGCCCCAAACCACTACATCAGGTAGCTCTTTAGATTACAATACATTATTTTACATGACATTATACTATACTGTACTACATTTGATTCAAAGTAGAAATAATGATAAGAACAGAAACATCTGTGCAGTTATACCGTGTTTTCCCGAAAATATGACATATCCCAAAATGAAGGCCAAACCTGATTTTTGGGATGGATGTAAATATACGCCCTCCCCTGAAAATAAGACCTAGTGAAGGGGTGGGTGTGACCAGCACAGGAGGCAGCCCTTCCCTTTCCCCGGTCAGCTAATGGCAACTGGGGCCCTTAATCGTGACCCGCAGATCAGCTGAGCTGATCGGGAGCTGCCTCTCGTTCTATCTCTCCCCAGTGTTCTTGGTGCTCGCCCACCTCTCTTTTTTTTAATTTTTAAAAAGTTTTTTATTTATAAAACAGATAAAAAGACAAAACATACATTAAACATAAAAAACAAGTACATGACGAATCTTAATCTAGTATACATATTTACATTCCGCTGATTTATACATTGTTATTTATCTTAAATTACAAAAAGTGAGTTACAGGTTGTTGTGTTTTTTTTTATCTCCACCATTTTAATTTTTAGTCTTGGTTCTCCTTTGTCGCCACCAATGGTATAATTTATTCCAGGTTTCAATATATTCAGTTTCGTCTTGTCCCTTCATTTCTGACGTTAACCTGTCCATCTCCGCACATGATAATATTTTGTGTAAAATTTCTTCCTCTGTGGGTATATTTTGGTTTTTCCAATTTTGAGCAAAGGTTAGCTTTGCGGCAGTCAATATATGTAACATTAGGTATATTATATTTTTGTCATATTTATCTAGTTATCCCTAATAAAAAGAGTTCTGGTTTGAAATCCAATTTTATTTTCAACATTTCTATCAGCCATTCTTTGATTGTTGCCCAGAATTCTCGTGCTTTGTGACATTCCCACCACATATGGTAATATGTGCTAGGTAACATTTTACATTTCCAACAGATTGGAGAAAGATGTGTACCCATTTTGGCTAGCCTTGTTGGTGGGAAGTGCCACCTATAAAACATCTTGTATAGGTTCTCCTTATAAGAAGTAGCCAAGGTCAATTTCCGATTTCTTTGCCATAAGTCTTGCCATTTATTTAAATCAATATTGAACTCAAAATCTCTACACCAAGTTATCATAGTTTCTTTGACCTGCTCTTCAAATAAGGCCTGTTCTAAGAAGTATTGATAAATTTTTTAAATTTTCTTGTCTTCTTGTCCTAAAATTATTTTATGTAATTCTGTTGGTTCCAATTCGATTCCTGGGTCTTTTTTTATCTCTCCTATGTTTTGACTGCAGTTGTAAATATGCCCACCATTCTAAATCTACGCCTTCTTCCTTTAATTCTGTCCTCCAATTTCATTTATCTGTTTATATGTAATTACTTTCCCTGGGTGTATAAAGCTTGGATGAGTAATCATCTCTAAGGTCAAAGTCCAATTTGGGATCTTTATGTAATTTTGCCGTTTAATTGTTGTCCATGCATCTATCAGCGCTCGTCTAACATAATGTCTCCGGAAGTATTGGTGGTTTTTATGTTTTTCTTCCCACAAAAAGGCGTGCCAACCCACTTGTAGGTCGTGTCCTTCCAGTTTTAGTAATCTATCATTTTTAAATTGTATCCAATCTTTTATCCATATTAATTTAGTGGCCAAATAATATTTTTCCCAATCTGGAAATTTAAATCCCCCTCTTTCCTTTGAGTCTTGTAGCAATTTTAATTTGATCCTCACTTTTCTCTTTTGCCATACAAATTTAAGTGTGATTTTATTTAAATTTTGAAAAAAATCTTTCTCCAATTTAATCGGTATACATTGGAATATAAATAATAGCCTTGGTAGTATATTCATTTTTATTAATGCTATTCTTCCCATAAGGGAGAGTTGAAGATTTGTCCATTTATCTAAATGTACTCATTTATTGAATATAAATAACCCCGGCTGGAAGCCGCTGGAAGCGGAGAAGAGGCCGGTCTGGTCAGCCGCCTGCTGCCGAGTCTTCCGGGAGCTGGGACAGCCGCATGGAGCTGGAACCATAGAGCGGGAAGAGCACTCACAGAGCGGCCACTACTGGAAGACTCTCAGCCGAGGTTTGGAAGCCGTAGAGGAAGCCATCCTCAGAGCTGGGATGGCGGCGGCGGTGGCGCAGATTCCCCATGCAGGGCTGCAGCTCCCTTCGCCCTTCGCCGCCTCTCTGCCCCGGCTCCTGGAAGACTCGGCAGCAGGCGGCTGGCCCGACTGGCCTCTTCTCCACTTCCAGCAACTTCCAGCCGGGTGCTCACCGGCTTCGCCCACATTGACGTGGTGAGGCCTGGGAGGTGCGCAAGTGGGGGGGACGGATGCTTGCGCGCCTTCAGGCCACTTGCGTTCCACTTCCCCCATGGGAGAGGAGGGGCTTGATGGTGGCACGCGGAGGGCGCCTCTCTCTGCCGGACTCCCGGCTGTGAGTATGCAGGCTGCCCGGTGGGCCCCACATGGCAACAGGTGCCGGGCGGCTGTGCTCTTGCGAGCAGGTGACCATGCTTGCTGCTTCTTGCATCCCCAAAAATAATAAGACCCCCCCCCGATAATAAGGCCAAGCCCTTATTTGAGGGGGGGGGGTTCAAAAGAAAATAAGACCCTGTCTTATTTTCGGGGAAACATAGTACTTTCTCTGCAGAACATGAGTTGTAGCATCAATGCTGAAATACAGAATAGGTAATACCATGATCTGAAATGTTAAACATCTTAAAGTTGCCAAGGTTGAGAACCACTGATGTAGACAGACATTCTCCAGGATGATCTGTCCTGGGTCTGGTCCTTCAGGTCTCCTAACTGGGTGCAGTGCAGAGGTGAGATTCAGCAGGTTCTGACCAGTTCTGGAGAACCGGTAGCGGAAATTTTGAGTAGTTTGGAGAACCGGTAAATACCACCTCTGACTGGCCCCACCCCCATCTATTCTCTGCCTCCCGAGTCCCAGCTGATCGGGAGGAAATGGGGATTTTGCAGTAACTTTCCCCTGGAGTGGAGAGGGAATGGAAATTTTGCAGTATCCTTCCCCTGGAGTGGAGAGGGAATGGGGATTTTGCAGTAACTTTCCCCTGGAGTGGAGTGGGAATGGAGATTTTACAGTATCCTTCCCCTGCCACGCCCACCAATCCAAGCCACGCCCACAGAACCGGTAGTAAAATAATTTGAATCCCACCACTGCCTGAGTGATGATGTTACCTAATTTGGTAATGAAATATCTGCAAGAAAACCTCTAAGCTCAGAGAACACCAAGCCCTCATTACAACCCTGAGCTACAAATATTGTCTTCTATGAGTTAGTCCACTTTGCTGCTGCTCGTTCTCCCATTCTCTTTCCTTTCAGTTTTCCCAGAGAGAAAAGTCCTCGACTTAA
Source organism: Diadophis punctatus similis (assembly GCA_023053685.1). Classification (NCBI taxonomy): domain Eukaryota; kingdom Metazoa; phylum Chordata; class Lepidosauria; order Squamata; family Dipsadidae; genus Diadophis; species Diadophis punctatus. Next base: position 10,452,323 of record JALIGW010000001.1, on the reverse strand, counting down.
CATAGTTTATTTAATGACTGTTCAAAGTTACAACTGCACTGAAAAAAGCAACTTACGACATTTTTCATACTTATGACTATTACAGCATCCCCATGGTCATGTGATCAAAATTCAGATGCTTGGCAACCTACTCATATTTATGGTGGTTGCAATGTTCTGGGGTCAAGCAAAGTCAGAGGGGAAGCCAGATTCACTTAACAACCAACCATGTTACTAACTTGACAACTGCAGTAATTCACTTAACAATTGTGGCAAGAAAAGTCGTAAAATGTGGCAGAACTCACCTAACAAATGTCTCACTTAGCAACAGAAATTTTGGGCTCAATTGTGGTTGCAAGTTGAGGATTATCTGGAATGAATTCAAAATATGAGCTTAATTATTATTATTATTATTATTATTATTATTATTATTATTATTATTATTATTATTATTATTATTATTATTATTATTTTCATTCACACCAACTGGACGGGGCATGGAGGCTCCGTCTCGTCTTCGTCCTATAATGCCTAGAGGACAGAAACCCCATGAAAGCTGCATAGAGGGAGTCTCCAAACTTTTGGGCATTTCTGTAGATGTCCAGTTTTAGCTTTTATTTTCTATTTTTTTCTGTGTTTGTAAAGACATTCTTATGATGTCTTAGGCAAAAGCCACAATAAACTTGATGGAATAAAATGGAATTCTGCTGAAATAAATGCTTTGTTTCCAATTAAAAAAAATGAGCTTAATTATTTATGCCTCAAGTAAAATGTCCAGATTGAGTTGTTTGATAATCAATTTGTTTTCTTGGCTATTGTTAGTATTCTCCACAGGGGTGGGTTCTAACTTACCTTGCTGCCGGTTCGCTTCCTCCCACATCTCATGGGCACGCATGCACATGCGCAGTGCTGAAAAATCCGAAAAAAAGCCAAAAACAAGATGGTGACCGCATGCACAATGCCAGAAACTCGGCTTCTGTGCATGCTCAGAAATTTAAAAAAAAATTTAAAAAATAAAAATAAAAAGATGGCGGCGCCCACGGACCGGCACGGATCAAACCGGGTCGGTGACATCATCGTGACGTCACCAGCAGGTTGCTACCAGTTCGGACGAACTGGTCCGAACCGGGAGGAACCCACCCGATTCTCCAGATTGTTTTCCAGCAGCCAATTGGAGAATGTTCGAGACTTATATTTAGATTTCTTATTGGTTAAATCATCTGGATTAAAAAGATCCAAGTTGGCAGCCATTTTGAGTTCAAACAAGTATGCCAAAACATTGTATAAAGCAAAGATCAAAAATAATATTGCATATGCTTGTTATCTAGATTTTTTACCTCAATGTAATGTGAGCTTGTCTTTTTTGTTCTTTTTTATTTCTTTATTATTTATCTCTGCATATGAGTCCACAAATGGAAAGGAAGCAAATTTTCATGGAGAATAGTTCTCCTTTTAGTCTGCTTCTCAGTTTTACATTTAACATTTCTTTTTAATGGCGATTTCCACAATACAACCCAGTTGCAATTCATATCTTAGAAAGACGGGAAACACATTTTTATTAAGCAACCAGGTTGCCTCAGAACAGAAGGATGAACAAAATGAAGGAAACTTAAAAAATGCAGAATTCCAGTACTTTTAAACCGATAAAAGACAATTTTCCCCCCAGACTTCTTTCTCATTATTTCGAGGGTGAAAAAAGTTTTGGTGACCTCTAGTGGACAAAGTCACTACAGAAATTTGCTGCTAAATTGAAATTGAAGTTTTGAAATTGGAATGACTGCCAATTCAAAAACTAGGCATTTGGAAGAACTTTAAAATAAATGTTCAGTTTCAGTTTAAAATTCTGTTTGTGGTTGTAAATGGGAAGAGTTTCCATCTCCTGCATAAAACAAGTAGGATAAAATGGTGTGGTTTTTAGGATACTCTTCCATCTAAGGCAGGAAGAAGCTTCACAGATCAAAATCTAGTCAGAGTTGGGCCTGGCTAGCATTTGGTTGAGAAACCATTAGGAAATTTCAGGTTTGTAGGCTAGATTAGGAAATATGTATATGTATATGAAGAAAGCAGTTACAAAGCTCTTCAGTGTTCAAAAAATTACATAGACATATTTGTTATAGTTGGAGACCCAAATTATTTATTTATTAGTGAGATTTATATACCGCCTCACAGTGCAAGCACTCTCTAGCGGTTTACACCAGTAAGCAATGTATATTTATATTGCCCCCAACAATCTGGGTCCTCATTTTACCTACCTCGGAAGGATGGAAGGCTGAGTCAACCTTGAGCCGGTGAGATTTGAACCGCTGACCTGAGGATCACAGTCAGCTAAGGTGGCCTGCAGTACTGCACTCTAACCGCTGCGCCACCTCGGCTCATATCAATTAGTCTGATAGCGAAACATCAGGAGCCTCATAGCGTCTTTTCTAATTAATAAATTTCATCAACAGGCATAACCTTTTGTGACCTGCAGCTCCTGCATCATCCATTTTTATATTACGCAACCTTCTGAGTTTTTGGGAACTGGGACAGGCAAAATGGTAAGGAAATCGGAACATGAGCAAGGAGGAAAATATCTGATGTAACAATGGAGATTTTGATGCAGTGCAAAGCAATTTCAGTACTCAGTAGAGTATCTGTTACCTCCTATTCCATTTCTTAAAAACAGAACAAAAACCTACAAATGAAGTATGTAATTCCAAAAGGCCAACAACCAGTTTTATCATTACATAAGTTTCCAAGGATCTACTTCTAAATCAACTGATTGGAACGTAGCCCATAATTTTGATAAAGCATCCTTAATGACCTGTGGATCATTTGAATCATCTGACCGTTTTTTTTTTTTGCTGTTAACCAGGTTTTGAAAGTTATTGCATTCTTTTAAGGCACTAATAAAATGCAAAATCCATTATTCCAAATCTATCTTGTTTTTACTCAACTGAGAAAATATTTAGAAAAATGTAGAAACCTTCCGTTTTCTGTCCTTGAGCTGGTTTAATTACGATATAACCATAACATGCATTTTATATTTCGTATATCTTTTATTTATCCTAGAACCCGCAGAGCAGCTTAAATCATTTCTCCCCCAATGTTATTTCATTTCTGCTGAAATATGTCAGTTAACTAATTTAATAATCCCGGGATTGTTAACACCTGGAAGACAACCTCTTTGCTTTTGCGCGTGCGCAGTACTTCTACACCTGGCTGCCTACGAGCGGGTCAACGCGTGTGCAGTGGCTGTCATCGCCTTCTCCGGGACACGCGCAGCTCATTGGCTTTTTCTCCGCATTTCCTTCACTTCCGGGTCTCGCCTAGTTTAGTGCACATGCGCAGTTCTTACACTTTCGCGAGCTGATGCCGTACTACCCGCGGGCATGCCTCGAACCTGGCCCCGCCTTTTTCCTAGCCCGTTGCGCAAGCGCCACTCCTCCCCTCCCGCTCATGCGCGTTGCTGTCCGAGGGTTTCCTTAGCCTCCGTGCACCGGCGCGCGTGCGCCTGGACTCGAGTCTGCCCGTCCCCCACTTTTTTTTTTTTTGGCTGAGCTCGTCACGCATGCGCCTTTCCTCTTTTAGTCTCCCCCCCCCCTCCACCCCTTCCCACTTGTCTCTCCCCTCTGGCGGCCCGGGCTGGTGTTGGGGGCGGACTCGGTTTCCCGCTTCCGGTGTGGTGTCATGGTGGCCGGTGGGCTTTGATGGCTGAGAAGGCGGAGGAGGAGCTGAGAGCTCGGCGGCTCCACTGAGCCGAAGGGCAGGGGGCGCCGGACCCTTCTTGTCCCCGTCTCCCCCTCGGCCTGGCGGGCGGCGGGCGATGGCGGCCCACAAGCCGGTGGAATGGGTGCAGGCTGTGGTGAACCGCTTCGACGAGCAGGTAAACTGGCCTGGGCTGTGAGGAGGAGCCCGCAGGGTAAATGGGCTTCTGGGGGAGAAGGAAAGAAGCTCGGGGTGGCGTGGGGGGGCTTGGTGACAAGAGGGTGTGAGGACGGGGCTCGCCGCCTTTCTTCCTTTTCTCAGCCGGAGCGGTGCTCTCCGCTCCCTGGGATGGGAAGCGGCGGAAGGATGGATAGCATGCAGGACGGCTCTGGTGAGGACGAGCCCAACCAGGCTCCTTGGCTTGGCTTGGGGAGAGGTAGGAAGGAGCTGGGCGGGGAGGAAGGCCTCCGTGTGGGTGTGTTCTTTCACCTCTTGCGGGCTCATATGGGAGGAAAGTGGGGCCGACTTTCACGCCTGGGAGGGAGGGAGGGTGTAAAAGAGAAAGGGCTCTTTAAATGTAATTTTGATGGGGATTATTATTATTAGGATGGACCAGCAGGGTTTTCCAAGCTGGAGCTCTGCAGATTGGTTGGGGAATAACTACGACAGGGTAGTCCTCGAACGTGCGACCGCAATGGAGCCCAACATCTCTGTTGCTGGTGAATTTTGTCCTATTTTTACGACCTTTCTTGCCTCCCTTGTGAAGTGAATCACTGCCGTTGTTGAACTAGTAAAGCGGTTGTTAAGTGAATCTGGCTTCCCTATTGAGTTTGCCTGTCAGAAGGTCGCAAAAGGGGATCGCATGACCCTGGGACACACCAAAGGTCATAAATATGAGTCGGTTGCCAAGCATCTGAATTTTGCTCACGTGACCATGGGGGGGGATGCTGCAATTGTCATGTGTGAAAAATGGTCATAAGTCACTTTCTTCAGTGCTGTTGTAACTTTGAACAGTCACTAAATGAACTGTTGTAAGTCGAGGAGTACCTGTACTCTTGCCCCCGTCCAGTGTTCAGTTGATCAGAGGCATCAGGTTGTGGGAAAGCTGTACCCACCCTGCACCCAAATTGCACAGGAATGGCTGCACTCAAGTTTGGGAAAGGCTGCTTGGCATATTTAATTTTCTGTCTTTTTGAGGCAAGGAGAGAACCAACGTAGAACTAAGGAGAAATTTTCTGACAGAACAATTAATTAGTGGAACGACTTGCCTCCAGAAGTTGTGGATGCTCCAACATTGGAGGTTTTTAAGAAGAGATTGGACAACCATTTGTCTGAAATGGTATAGGGCAGTGATGGCGAACCTTTTTTGGTTCGCGTGCCAAAAGGGGGGGGGAATGTGGGGGATCACGTGTGTGCGTGCCCACACTCATAATTTCATGCACCCCCGCACATGCACGCGTGACCCCCCTGCTCCCAGCATGCAATGGCACACCCATTTTTCGCTCTCCCCAGGCTCCAGAGCCTTTCTAGGAGCCTGGGGAGGGCGAAAACGGCCTTCCCCACCCCCTCTGGAGGCTGGAAACAGCCTGTTTCCCGACTCCCAGTGGGCCCAGAAGGCCTGAAAATCAGCCGGCTGGTGCATACATGCACGCCGGACCTGAGCTCGCGTGCCCACCGATATGGCTCCGCGTGCCACTTGTGGCACCCGTGCCATAGGTTCGCCATCACGGGTATAGGGTTTCCTGCTCGAACACGGGGTTGGACTAGAAGACCTCCAAGGTTCCATCCAACTCTGTTATTCTGTATACAGTAATGGCATGGCTAAAATGGGTGGAGTTTACCTCAACAGGACAAAAAAAACCTTTAAATTTTGAATAGAGGCGAAAAGAACTGAAATATTTTTTTTTGTTCTTTTCTAGTTAGGATGAAATTAGCCAACTTGTGTGATGACTTTATATGGGTGATATTTTCATCATCTCCTGTGGGGAGAAATAGATATTGTATATGTTTCAGTTATATAGGAATATGCCATTCTTTCATGAGAATTATAATTATAATTCTTTATTAGCCAAGTGTGATTAGACACACACGGTGCATAAGCTCTCAGTGTACATACAACAATAGTGATAGATCATTATCATAGTCATTGTAAAAATACATTCATCATGAAACATTAGATACAACACTTAGTGATAGTCATGGATACTAAATAAGCAATCAACATAAATCATACTAAGATACTAATTAAACAATTTAAAGCATAAGATACAAGCAGCAAAGTTAAAACGTGGAAGGGGAGGTCTTAATTTCTAAAGTGATGATCCCACTCCTCTCTTTTTTGTTAATAGCATGCTGTCATTATTGCTTGATGGATGCCTGGGATGACATAGAACAGGGGTGGCCAAACTACAGCTCTTTGAGGACCTGTGGACTTCAACTCCCAGAATTCCTGAGCCAGCCATGCATGCATGGCTGCCTCAGGAATTCTGGGAGTTGAAGTCCACAGGTCCTCAAAGAGTTGTAGTTTGGCCACCCCTGACATAGAAGAAAGCAAATGATCTGGTAGTTTTTTCTTCATGAAGTTTTGAGATGGGCTGTGGGTAGCTGAGTGATGTTCTACAGCTCATCTCTATGAGGAAGACTTTAGAGAGGAAACCTTTGTTGAAAACCTTAAGCATGTTGGTTACTTTAAATCTCCTGATGTCACTTGAACTATTTTCTTTTGAAATGGTCTGGAATAGGTGGTTGCCGATTTCCACAGAAAGGGGTTTCTCAAAATGAGTCTCTCTGTGGGAAGGCCAAAAAAATATTGGATACATTTCTTTTGAGTGAGATGGAAAAATACCTGGATGTAATACAGTTCCTCCTACTTTTGTGGTGGTGGTGGTGGTTGTTCCTCCTCTGTTCAATGAGAGGAGTACAGGCAGTCCTTGGCTTAACAACAGTTTGCTGAGGTGTGTTTCAAGTTACAGTGGTGCTGAAAAAAATGACTTATGACCGTTTTTCACACTTACGATCATTGCAGCCCAATGGTCACATGAGCAAAATACTATGGTTGCAGTGTCCCCAGGGATCATTTGATCACCTTTTGACAAACAGTCAATGGGGAAGCCAGATTCACTTAACAACTGTGTTACTAACTTACTAACTGCAATGATTCACTTAACAACTCTGGCAAGAAAGGTTGTAAAATGGGGGAAAACTCACTTAACTGTCTTGCTTAGGAACAAATTTTGGGCTCAACTGTGGTCATAAGTTGAGGACCACTTATATTTGTCTTTTGGGTATGGTGGCACTGGGATAAAGAGTTGAAGATTCTTCTGAGCTCTCATGATAGGGAATGTATTAAGAAAGTAAATATAATCTTCTGTCTTAAATTTGGTGGGTTTAGAACATATAATCCTGTTGTTGGCCAAATTTAGAGTCTCCATAGATAACATGGGGAAAGGCCTTGCTGCCACTATTTTCTTATCCAATACAGGAATTCTCTGAGGAATGAAATTATAATTGCAGATATGTTTGAACTCCATGCTTGTAGCATGTCAGTGGGGTTTCCTTGTATGAAGAAGAATAAAATACGAACTATCTAAAAGTGGGATTGGAAGAAACAAGTTGTCTATGCTAACCATTCTAGGGGTCCTTTAAGTGGGGGAGATTGTGAAATTTTCCCTACCTGTCACAAGAGAGTGTTTTTTTTTTAGTAACTTTTAAAGATTTAGAAAGGAGTGATCCTAACAATATTAGGGGTGATATTGTTAGCCTATAAGAGAACTGAGGAACTATTTTTTCAGTCAACTTATTTTGTACTTATTTTTCTTTTAAGAAATATTGAAATTTGCTTGGTCTTTGTTACTTTCGGGAGAGATGCAGGAAACTTTTCTGGGTCTCTGATTGTGGAAAGCTAAAAACTGCCTTGGAAGGAAAATAGGTACTTAGATTGTTCCCCGCTCCTATCCCATGGAGACCCTCAATTAATCCCATGTTTTCTGATGTCTGAGGAGAAATGTGATAATTTCCTATTTTATTTTGCTGTAATGGGTGGATCTATAGAGTTTATGCACAGATACAGATTAGACTGCTGCCATATGTTCAAGCAAATTTAGAAACTATATATGTGTGTCTATATATGTGTGTGTGTATTTAAATAGAGAGCACATTTTATTTATCCTAAATAAGATCCCACATACTTTTCTAAAATGGAGGCAGTCAATATCCTAAATGAGGATGCTGAGTACCATACGGCATGTATAGGTTTATAATTGTTCATCTGAGTTGAAATGTTTCTGGTCTATCTCGAGGATCAACTATTTTCTTTGTTAATTTAAAAAAAATAATATTTATGTTGGGTGAGGAGGAGGACAGACACCAAGGCAGGATTCAGAGAAACTTAGATACACTTAAATTATTCAGCCAAGATAGAACATTAAAAGGACATGATTTATTTAACTATTTGCAGCAGTCAAAATTAAATATAATGATGCTCTGGATAAGATAGGTGTATTTTGTAAGTGTAATGTAACACTTTAAATCTAAGTCATGGTTTAATATGTCAGTTACCTGTTACCCAGGTAACAAGCCATGATACATGATTTATAATATACAGTAGCCTATTTCTCACATGACACAAAGCATATTATGACATTGCACTATGTGAATCCATTCTCTTAGTGACTGAGCAATCCAACCTTTTTTCCCCAACGTTGTTAAAATGGGAATTGTTCCTGTGAATATGAAAGAATAAACACAATACAGCTTCTCTGAATGATGATATAGATTCAATTGTTTAATTACAGACCCTGGGAAATGATTGGGGAGCAAGATGTTTTTACTGCCTTTGTTTATAATAGATTGGTTTAATTGTTGCTCATTTGGAACATAGGCTTAAATTGACAGGTTTTTTTTTTAAAAAATAGCCTTTTGCCCTAAAATGTTCTAGTGAAGAAATGTACATTGTGTACAGTGGTAGATTGACTATTGAGGTTGTCTTTGGAAGTACCTCCTTGTTACTTCCTCCAAATTAAAAATCTGATTTGCTTGTGGTTTGTAACAACAATGAGAGTATTTAGAGGCCACTCTTACTTGCTCAATGAATTTTTATGCCACTGTTCGGTGTGAAAGTACAGTCAATTGGAACAAGACATTCCCTATTCATAGGTTTACTATATAAAAAACAGAACACAAAAGGGGGAAAAGGATGGGAAAGATGAAAAATATCAGTTCTAGGTACAAATTTTCAAAGTTAAATAAACTTTGTATTGTGCAACTAAAAACATTGAGGGAGAAGAAGAGTTCAATAGAATAGGACTTTTAACTGAGCAGAGGGAATGGCTGGTTTGTCCAATGTCTGTCTTCCGAATTCTAGAAGGACTTGGAGGCTGGTCTTTCTGAGGTAAAATCTATGCTCCTAAGTTGGGTTGCAAAATGCCAGAATTTTTAACTTGTTTAATGATCAACATAATTGGGATTGTTTGTTTGCCAGATTCCAATTTTCTGGCTTACCTGATCTTCAACCATTTAGGGCAGGGCTGTCAAACTCGCGGCCCACGGGCCAGATGTGTCACGCACTGGCCACGCCCACGCCCGATTTAGCGAAGGGGAAAAAAGTCATACGTCACGTGACACTGCCTTGACGTGAGTTTGACACCACTGATTTAGGGTTATGTTTCTCCTTCATTTCTCAGTGACGTAAACATTACCTCTCTGATCCTAATTTTAGCAGGCAGGATTTTGTAGACTATGTATGTGGTATAGCAGTTTAGAAAGCATTTCTACTTCATTTCTAGGAAGAATTAATAAAATACGTCTTTCCTTTGGAGTTTAAAACTAAATTGGTCAGCATTTCTTGGCCTAAATGTATATTCCAGATTTCATATTTCTTGCTCGTCTTGAAGAGAAAGGCACATTTTTAGCATCCACAGTTACATTAGCCCTTGGAAACCTTAGATTTAGCTATCTGTGATCTCCAAAGTGTTTACCAAATTACCGTTTTTGATATGATAGAAAGTGAATATTATGAACATTATTAACTATATTGCTATAACATAACCATATCAGCTATATTTAATTGTAGTTCAGTTAAAAATAAATGAAGTCAAATGTATCATTTGTTCTGGTCCCACATCTGTTTTTGAAATGCGGTACCTGCTGGTTGGTCGATGCAACACTGCTGGTTGGTCTGAAATCCAATCAGAATTTCATCAAAAATATTTTACATACTTGGTTTAGAAGTAACTCTTCCCCCAGAGCCCCCCTTTTCTGGGACTGAGTTTTGGGTGAAACTTACCAAGATGTTCAGTTTTTGTAGGAACATGTGTAATAGGTGATTTTATGTATTTATAGGGTGTTCAGTATGTTAGCATGTTAAGTGAATGAAACTGAGCATCTTGTTTTAACAAAATATATATTATTCATATTTTTATCCCATCTTTATTACTTTATAACTAATTCAAGATGATGAACATACATAATATTCCTTCCTTCTCCTATTTTCCCCACAACAACAACCTTATGAATTGGTTGGGCTAAGATAATGTGACTGGCCGAAAGTTACCCAGCTGTTTTTCATGCCTAAGGCGGGACTAGCATTCAGAGTCTCCTGGTGATTGGCCCAAAGTCACCCAGCCGTTTTTCATGCCTAAGGCGGGACTAGCATTCAGAGTCTCCTGGTGATTGGCCCAAAGTCACCCAGCCGTTTTTCATGCCTAAGGCGGGACTAGCATTCAGAGTCTCCTGGTGATTGGCACAGAGTCACCCAGCCAGCTTTCATCCTTAAGGTGGGACTTAGAACTTAGAGTCTCATGTAGTAACCATTATACCAAACTGACTCTGTTATGTTATTGTTTTGTTGTGTTTTATTGTGTTTGTACGCACGAAGAGACAGACATGCAAAAAAGATGGTCAAGAATTCTTGTGTACCATCTCCTGATGAAGAAAACAAAACAGAGAATGAGGTCGGCAGGAGTAGAGAGCAGCACAGCTTAAGAAATTATGCAGGGTTCTCTGAAATTCTGGCTTATAGTTTTATCTGAATGCAATTAATTTGCCCCATTGTCTTATTTGTAATATATATCTGTGGAGGCGCAATAGTGCTTATGGCTTGCAGGCAAACAGGCCCCAGGTATAATCTCTGGCATTTTCATGGTTTCCCCCCCCAAAAAAAAGCCATGATTAAGAAGAAAAACATTTGTCAGAACTTTTGAAGGCTGGTTAGAGCAGGTCATCTGGTTCACATGGACAAAGATGTGTCTTGGTATAGCACGGGTCCCCAAACTTGCTGGCTGGAGAATTCTGGGAGTTGAAGTTCACAAGTCTTAAAGTTGCCAAGTTTGAAGACCTCTGGTATAAGGAATATATGCTAGCTAGTTATAAAAAATGGCAATTTACTATAGGTAGTCTTTGACTTACAACTATTTGTTTAGCAGCCATTCAGAGTTACGATGTCAGTGAAAAAAGCGACTTACAACCAGTTCTCACATTTATGACACTTGCAGCATCCCCACAGTCATTTGATCAAAATTGGGCAACTGGCATGTATTTATGATGATTGAAGCATTGTGGAGTCACGTGATTGCCATTTGTGACATTCCCAGCCAGCTTCCAACAAGCACAGTCAATGAGGGAAGCTGGATTCACTTAACAACTGTGGCAAAAAAGTTGTAAAATTGAATGTGACTCTCTTAACAACAGCCATCTTGCAATGGAAATTCTGGTCTCGACTGTGGTTGTAAGTTGAGGACCACCTGTAGGTAGCTGGATTGGCATGGTTGTGGTTTAATAAAATAGTATGTGGGTGATTTGGAGAAAAACTGAGATTTCCTAGTAGAATTTATAGGAGGAAAACAATTTCTCCTGGCCCATATAAATATGCATATCGGTGAAACCGGAGTGTTAGTTAAGTTGATTGTTGACCGCCTAACTAAAATTATGCCACAATACAGGTAGTCCTCAATTTATGACCAAAATTGAGCCCAAAATGTAAGTTGCTAAGCAAGACATTTGTTAAGTGAATTTTGACCCATTTTACAATCTTTCTCGCCACAGTGGTTAAGTGAATCACTGCACTTGTTAAGTTAGTAACATGGTTGTTAAGTGAATCTGCCTTCCCCACTGACTTTGCTTGTTAGAAGGCTGCCAAAGGGGGAATCACATAACCCCGGGACACTGCAGCTGTCATAACTATGAGCCAATTGCCGAGCGTCTGAATTTTGTTCATGTGACCATGAGGAAGTTGCAATGGCTCTGATGAAAAATAGTCATAAGTCACTTTTTTTCAGTGACATTGTAACTTTGAACAGTCACTAAATGAACTGTTGTAAGTCGAGGACTGCCTGTGCTTCTGAGACTTAACAGCTAGACATAATTGCTTTGTTCAATGGCACAGAGTTCCTGTGTGTAGACTCGAATATTCAGAATGTTTGTTAAGGAGTGAGAGGAAAGTAATGCCATGAGGTTCCTGCCACTAAAAAGCATCCATATTTCCTGTCAAATAGTTTGTGTGTGTGTTTGTGTGTGTGTGTATTAAGTACAGCTGCATGGGTCATATATTGCTCTGATCCAAAGCTGTTGACTTTAATCCAAAATCCAACTTCCTCAAAGTGGACTTTTCAAAAGAATTTTATTGCAGAGTTGATGGTTACTTATAACCAACTGACTGGTACATGACGCATAAGGGAAATGATTGGTCTGTGACCTTTTTAAGAATGTGTGGATGTAGCTTGGAACAAAGTGACTAGTGTTCATGGAAGAGGATTAGTGTCTTGGGTCTATGGAATCATTACACATCTTATCTCTACTACCACGGACTTCTCCAAACTTTGAATTTTGACACACAAGGTTCATAGAGAATTTTTTCGTGAATCACAGGATTTGAATTTTTAAAAACTGAACAGTTCTACAATCTCTTATATGAAAGATAGACGATGAATATAGCTTGAGTTAAATTTCAGGTATGAAAGGTTCTAACAATGATAGTCTCTTTGCTTAGATGCCACAGAGTGTAGTCTGATTTTATGGTAATGAAGTTTGTTTTGTTTTTAGTAGCATGTGTTTGTGCAAACCCAACCAAACGTAGTTGATTCACTAAAACAGGCCTGAGTAACCTGTACGTCCATGTAGCACTCAGTCAACATTTTGCACTCTCCAAAATTGTGCTCTTGAAATTTGATGGCAAATTGCTCATTTTTGCAACTGTTTTGCTTTTATTTAACTGATGCAATACTCAAAATTGATGTCCCAAGTCTCTGGCAAGTTAAAAGCAGTTATTTTGAGTGAATTCCATCCCAACATCCCAAAAATAATTTCCAAAAAGGTTGCAGATTTTGTTCTTGCCCATGTGGGCTCTCTGGAGCCATCCTGTTCCCCAAGAGAACAGGGGGAAAAATGTACAGCTCAGGAAAAAATATCACTCTCTTTGTATTAAACCATGGTAAAATGTAAAAGGGAATCTGGAATTGAAATTTTGCTATGTGTACTCTTTGGAGCTCTGGAAGTCCCAAAGTTCTTGCAGATTGGCTGTTTATGTCATTAAGGTCACAATTTTTTGCTTTCTTGCACTAAATTATAGTTTTGGTTTAAGCCTCCATTTCATTTTCAAACTGTGGTTTTAAGGGAGGTTAATAACAAACAAACTGTAATTTGAAATTTGCTTACCTAACTTTCAGTTAAACAAAAACTGAAGTTAAAACTTTCAGAGAAGACAGGAGTGCTTCCATATAAGCTTAAAGTCTTACTGGGCTCATTTCAGGGGTGAAATTCAAAATTTTTCCTTACCGGTTGTGTGGGCGTGGCTTGGTGGGCGTGGCAGGGGAAGGATACTGCAAAATTTCCATTCCCTCCCCACTCCTGGGGGAAAGATATTGCAAAATCTCCATTCCCACCCCACTCTGGGGCCAGCCAGAGGTGGTATTTTCCAATTCTCCAAACTACTCAAAATTTCCACTAGAATTTCTCTAGAACCTGTCAGAACCTGCTGAACTTCACCCCTGGCTCATTTCTTATACAGGTAGTCCAGTGGTGGGTTTCAAATTTTTTTTACTACCGGTTCTGTGGGCATGGCTTGGTGGGCGTGGCATGGCTTGGTGGGCGTGGCAGGAGAAGGATACTGTAAAATCTCCATTCCCCCCCACTTCAGGGGAAGGATATTACAAAATCTCAATTTCTTCCCGATCAGCTGGGACTTGGGAGGCAGAGAATAGATGGGAGCGGGGCCAGTCAGGGGTGGTATTTACTGGTTCTCCGAACTACTCAAAATGTTTTTCAAAGTTACGACCTTTGCACCATCCCTATGATCCTGTGATCAAAATTCAGATGCTTGGCAACTGACTCAGATTTATGATGGTTGCAGTGTCCCGGGGTCATGTGATCCCCTTTTGCAACCTTCTGACAAGCAAAGTCAATGGGGAAGCCAGATTCACTTAACAACCGGGTTAGTAATTTATCAACTGCAGTGATTCGCTTAACAACTGTAGCAAGAAAGGTGGTAAAATGGAGCAAAACTCACTTAACAAACGTCTCATTTAACAATAGAAATTTTGGGATCAATTGTGGTCGTAAGTCGAGGACTACCTGTACTGAATTGGGCCACAAAGCTTCAGGGGGGCCTGTGGGCCATTTGCGATTCAGTGGCATCTCTTCATCATCCTTGAGGTTGGGTAATTTTAGATTGAAATTCCCTCTTTTTCTCTGCATCTCGAATTTTGCGGCAGATTCACCTTGTAGGTACAGGATTTGAGATGTAGAACAAAGATGTGTTGGCCTGGGGATAGCAGCCATAAGCAATTTCTGCATCTTTCCAAACTAGCAGAACTTGAGAAAAACAGATTTTGTGTCAACAGGAATATGTTAAATGCACCATCCTCATCCTGCACTGAATCCATGAACTCTTGGAACATGAACATTATTATTATAGCCCTTATTGTCATTGTACATCATGTATACAACGAAATTGGTTTACATTTTCCCTAAAAAACACTCAAGGGTGCTACCACTTGTTTGGAGATCTTTTAGAGCAGGGGTCTCCAATCTTGGCAACTTTTAAGATTTGTGGACTTCAACTCCCAGAGTTCCTCAGCCAGCAAAGCTGGAGTTGAAGTCCACAAGTCTTAAAGTTGCCAAGGTTGGAGACTCCTGTTTTAGAGAACATTTACTGTCATCCTTACTCCTAGTACACAGTTATGAAAGATATATGACTATTCCCAATAGAAAATCAGGAGAGGAATGTAATAGCAATAGCAATAGCACTTAGACTTATATACCGCTTCATAGTGTTTTACAGCCCTCTCTAAGCGGTTTACAGAGTTCAGCATATTGCCCCCAACAATCTGGGTCCTCATTTTACCCACCTCAGAAGGATGGAAGGCTGAGTCAACCTTGAGCCGGTGAGATTTGAACAGCTGAACTGCAGTACTGCACTTTAACCACTGCGCCACCTCGGCTCTTAGGATGAGTTGTATGTTTTCCATTCCTTTCTTCATATAACAGGTGGGTTCCTACCGGTGCGGTCCAGTGTGCAGCTCCGGTAGGGACCCGCCGATTACGCAATTTGCGTGCAACTGCTCCGGTACCGTCTTCACCGGACAGTCGCGCGCGTCGCCATCTTTTTAAAAGAATTTTTCAGCTTTTTTGCCTCTGCGCATGCGGAGAAGCAAAATCTCATCGAAATCGTGCGCGCACGCGTCCCCTTACAAGATTTTCGGTGAGATTTTGCTTCCACGCATGCGCAGAAGCAAAATCTTGCCAAAATCGCGCAAGAGGGCACTCGCGCATAGCGAGCGCGCATGCGCACGAAACATGTAGATGCGTGCGCAGCGCTCCGGTATCGGTAAGTAAGCAACCCTCGCCTGGCATATAAGGTGGTGAATATACCACTAGGGGATATGGGGGTAAGGAAAATTAACATTCAGTTTCAGTACATGTAGTCCTCGACTTCCAACAGTCCATTTAGTGACCGTTACAATAGCAGTGAAAAAAGTATTTTATGACCATTTTTCACACTTATGACTGTTGCAGCATCCCCTTGCTCACATGATCAAAATTCAGACACTTGGCAACTGGCTCATATTTATGATGGTTACAGTGTCTTGGGGTCATGTGATTTCTTTTTACGATCTTCTGATAAGCAGAGTCAGTGGGGAAGCCAGATTCACTTAACAACTGTGTTATTGACAACTCCAGTGATTTACTTAACAACTGTGGGAAGAAAGGTTATAAAATGGGGAAACTCATTTTACAAATGTCTCATTTAGCAACAGAAAGTTGGGGCTCAATTGTGGTCGTAGGTCAAGGACTACCTGTATTGTTTTATGCTCAAGAGACAGAAGGTTGAAAGCCAAGGCCTTCTGTAATCTTGCTGCAATTGAATAAGAATTTCACATCCAGTAAATTCAGTGCAATTTTTTTCTAAAACATTGATGATGATTGGTTGCTCCCACAGCAGACAAGAGATCAGATTTTCTTCAACTTGGTGTTTCTAGGTGTGTTAGACAACCTTGGCAACTTTAAGACTTGTGGACTTCAACTCCCAGAGTCCAAAGCTGGCTGAGGAATTCTGGGAGTTGAAGTCCACAAGTCTTAAAGTTGCCAAGGTTGGAGACCCCTGTGTTAGACTACAGCTGGGAACTCCCCCTTGGCTAGTATGTTGACATGCTACATCTTAGAAGCTTTTATTTTTAGTATATTTACGTGACAGCTCATCTATGGAAGGCAGCAAAGAAGAGAAAACAAAATCAATTTCCCAATCCATTTAATTAGGTTGAAACCCATAAAGAATCACATTAGCAACATGTCAAGGACAGCTGCATCTAAGTCAGAATTCCATTAACACTCTGGCCCCACCCTGGGAATAGCAAAGTCTTCTCAGTCTTCAGGAAGGCCAGCATGGGAGGGAGGGGGGGTGGGTGGGAGAGGGCAGGATGGTAACAAGACAGGTAGCACAATACAGGTAGTCCTCAACTTATGACCAAAATTGAGCCCAAAATGTATGTTGCTAAGTGAGAATGTTATCAAGTGAGTTTTGTCCCTTTTTTCTCGCCACATTTGTTAAGTGAATCACTGTAGTTGCTCAGTTAGTAACATGGGTATTAAGTGAATCTGGCTTCCCCATTGACTTCGCTTGTCAGAAAGTGGCAAAAGGGGATCACATGACCTTGGAACACAGCAGTGGTCATAATTATGAACCAGTTGCCATCATAAATGTGAGTCAGTTGTCAAGCATCCAAATGTAAATCCAATGACCATGGGGATGCTGCAACGGTCATAAGTGTGAAAAATGGTCATGTCACTTTTTTCAGTGCTGTTGTAACTTCAAACGGTCACTAAGCAAATTGTTGTAAGTTGAGGACTACTTATAGAGAATGATGTTTCCTGGAACCCACTGTGTGACGTTCTTCACTGATAGGATCCGAAGCTTGCTCATTCATCTGGAATAGGCTGTAACTATCATTGTGAGTCTAGGACAGGGGTCCCCAAACTTGGCAACTTTAAGACTTGTGGACTTCAACTCCCAGAATTCTTCAGCCAGAGAAGATGGCTGAGGAACTCTGGGAGTTGAAGTCCACAAGTCTTAAAGTTGCCAAGTTTGAAGACCTCTGGTCTAGGAGGACCCAAATTGCATACCAACTCTGTCTGAGAGAGTATTACTCCATCCAGAGTCAGTGATGGAAAAATACTAGTTATAAATCCCACAGCTATTTAGTCTTGTCAAGGTTGAGCTGAAGTCAATTTTCCCCCATCCAGAACCCAAATCTTCGAGCATTGGGAAAGCATTGAGATGGGATCCCTTAGTGCAGTGTTTTTCAACCTTTTTTGTGCAAAGGCACACTTTTTTCATGAAAAAAATCACGAGGCACACCACCATTAGAAAATGTTAAAAAAATTTCAGTCCAGTATACCGTATGTGCCGGCGTATAAGATGACTGGGCGTATAAGACGACCCCCAATTTTTCCTTTTAAAATATAGAGTTTGGGATATACTCACCGTATAAGACTACCCCTCCTACCATCTTTCTTTTTCTTTCTGTCTTCCTTCCTTCCTAACATCACTTTCTTTCTGTCTTTCTTTCTTTCTTTTTCTTTCTTTTTTCTGTCTGTTTTCCTTCCTTCCTAACTTCTTTCTTTCTTTCTGTCTGTCTGTCTGTCTGTCTTTCTTCTTCTTTCTTTCCTTCCTTCTTTCTTTCTTCCATCTTCCTTCCTTCCTAACATCTTTCTTTTTCTTTCTTTCTGTCTTTCTTTCTTTCTTTTTCTTTCTTTTTTCTGTCTGTTTTCCTTCCTTCCTAACTTCTTTCTTTCTGTCTGTCTGTCTGTCTTCTTTCTTCTTCTTTCCTTCCTTCCTTCCTTCCTTCCTTCCTTCCTTCCTTCCTTCCTTCCTTCCTTCCTTCCTTCCTTCCTTCCTTCTGTCTTCCTGCAGGAGGAAGAAGGAACCTCTGTGGCCTTCGAGCGGGGGGGGGGGCTTGTCAACATTGCAGACGCTGCACACGCGGAAGGCACCACGGAGCAGAGGCGCCTGGCGAGTGAGGCAAGTGGCGGCATCGGGGGAAGGCTCCCGCCCGCGTCTCCCGCCCGCCTGCCCGTCTCTTGCCTTAGCATTTAAAAGAATGAGAGGCGGGCGAGTGGGCGGGAGATGCGGGCAGGAGCCTTCCCCCGATGCCGCCACTTGCCTCACTCGCCAGCCGTCTCTTGCCTTAGCATTTAAAAGAATGAGAGGCGGGCGGGCGGGCGGGCGGGAGACGCAGGCAGGAGCCTTCCCCCGATGCCACCACTTGCCTCAACACTTACCAAGTTGACAGCGCGCGTCCTCCTCGCTGCTCTGGTCCTCCGCGATTGTTGCTATCGGTGCATGCATGGGACATCAGTGACGTCCCTGCGTGCGCTACCTCCCGGCGGTCCCCGCGTTTTAAAGTAAACGCGGGGCTGCAGGGACTTAATAGAGGCATCTCTGTGTCCCGAAACCAACTTTCGGGACACAGAGATGTCCCGTAGCAAAAACACCCAGCGGGTGTTTTTCCCACGGCACACCTTACACTATGTCACGGCACACTAGTGTGCCGCGGCACAGTGGTTGAAAAACACTGCCTTAGTGACCTGGGACAGAGATACTCATCATACCTAACCTGATGTTAATGGGTTATGTCACCCAATAGCTTCATGTAGATCAGTGCCCCCCAATCTTTTGGGCACCAGGGATCGGTTCCGTGGAGCGAGGTTTTTCTGTGGACCGGAGGGGGCGTGCTTTCACATGCTGCCTGCATCCCGCAGATGGGGCTTTGCCTGTTTGCGCGGACTGGCTGCTGGCTTGCTGCAGCTCGGTGCCGGTCCACAGACAGGGGTTTCGGAACTCCTGATGTAGATGATAAATAGAGGTGGGAGAGGGTAGAATCCTGTGAAATTGATAAGGTACATGGAACTTGTTGGTTGACCACTTCTACTGTATATATTTGTTTTAAAGTCCTGTTGAGTTCAATAAGCTTATTTTTGGATGGGAATTAAATAGTGGATATATTTAAATCAAGATTTTTCATTTTAAAAAAAGTCATTGGTTATTAAAGTGAACCTTGAAGTAGCCATGGCCTCCTGCCCCTATAATAATTTAACTGTTGTCTGGCTGTGACAAAGGGGTCAAATATTCATTAGAATGGGTTGGCTCAAAGTCACTCATCCGGCTTTCATGGCTAAGGCAGGACTAGAACTCTCAGTCTCCTGGTTTCTAGGACAGGACCTTAGCCATTAGGCCAAACCGGCTCTCTAATCCTTGCATAATAAACTCTACTATACTGTAAATTTTATTCTGTATAACAGCTTTCAAAACTTCCTTTTATTGCAGCTTCCGATCAAAACCAGCCAGCAGAATACTCACACCAAAGTCAGCACGGAACATAACAAGGAATGTCTCATCAACATTTCCAAGTATAAATTCTCTCTGGTTATTAGTGGCCTCACAAATATCTTAAAAAATGTTAACAACATGGTAAGTGATGTTTTCTCATTGACTTTTGATGTGGAGCAAGAGAAATATATTTTTAAAGTCTACGTAGGTAGATAAATATCTATTGGTTTGTTCTATCTTTAATGAGAATTGGATGCCTATTATAATTTGCAGCTCAGAGAAAATAAGATGGAACCAGTGGAAATGGTTGTTATTATTATTATTATTATTATTATTATTATTATTATTATTATTATTATTATTATTATTATTATTATTATTATTATTATTACTACTACTACTACTACTACTATTATTATTATTATTATTATTATTATTATTCTTATTATTATATTTTATTATATTATTTAATAAGATACAAAAATACAAAAGCAAATAGGAAAACCAAGTGGGGGGGGGGAAAGGGGAAAGAGAAATGGGAGGGAAAAAAGAAAAAAAAACCACGTTGATTTTTGACATCCTCTGTTGCAGTAAAATAAAGCATTAGCATCAAACCTCAACTTTTTACTTTTCCATAATAATAATATAAACTAGTCATTTCTACAAAAACAAATCAGTGTAATCAGTAAAACCTAAAATCAAAGTTTCATTTTTTTCCCACCTCAAGCACAAAGTCCCAGAAGTTGTCATTAAATTTTCTTTTGCAGTCTGCAGAAATTGTATTTTGGGATCGCTTACTGATTATTGTGTGGAGGATAGATTTTCTTTACTTTATTTGCTCCATAGTTTATCTTACAGTTTTTATTGCGTGATGTGTGCAGGATCTATGAAGTTTAATAAAGTTGCTCGTTCAAATAGAGCAGGGGTGTCAAACTCAAGGCCTGCGGCCCATATCCGGCCCATGGGGTGCTTAAATCTAGCCCGCAGGGCCGCCCTGGAAATATCGAAAGACTGGCCCGCGGTGTTAAGGTGAGAATAAATCTCATAGAGGCAAAGTGGATCTTTTCTTGGAATTCAGACATTTAGAAATAAAGCCGAGATTAAAAGTCTAATAGAAAATATTTATTTCGGTACAAAAACAATAAATTCTGAATAGTTACATCTTGCTAATAATCGTGACCGCTCCGATCAGAGTCAAAGTCAGAAGAGGAATAATGGAGAATCAGGAATGCACACATGCGAAGAAGATCACATCACGTGTCCTGCTTGTATTGGAATGTACCATAATATTAGGATAGGGATGCATCACCCTGCATAGACATACAATTGACAATATTCACTGCTTGACACGCGGTGCCTCTGCCAGCGAAAACGGAGCCCGGGTGAGCTCCGTTTTTGCTGGCAGGAGGTTGCAGGAGGCCGTTGCAGCCTCCCGAGCTCCGTTTTCGCTGGCAGAGGCACTGCGGGCCACCACAGGCGCCCCCGACACGAGTGACATCGAGCTGGCCATGTCCACCCTGGCCACATTCACCCAGCCCCCAAGGTCAAACACAACCCTGATGCGGCCCTCAATGAAATCGAGTTTGACACCCCTGCTATAGAGGGTATCAGGGAAGTTATGTTCTTTTGGACGTAGCACGCTGATCAGGTGGGTGATAGTACAAGTCAACTTCGTTACCAAAAATCTTTTGATGCTTTTTTTTCTTATAGAGAATATTTAGTGAAGCTGCTGAAAAGAACTTGTATCTTTCTCAGTTGATTATTTTGGATACACTGGAAAAGTGTCTTGCTGGGGTGAGTAGCCTGTTTAATTTTCTTAGCAAAATTTTGACATAGACACCGGTTAGCTTATGCAAGTAATGTGTTTTTTTTTATTGTTTTAGTATAGCATTGGTCAACTAGGTGCCCTCCAGATATGTTTGGCTGCGACTTGTAAAGTGCATTCTGTGAATGCTGAGAATTGTAATTGAATTGTGGGAGTTCTGAGAATTGTAGCTGAACAAATCTGGAGGTTACTTTTAGTAACCTGCCATCTTGCTGTGTTGTTGCTTTCCTGAAGTTGAAGTACAAAGTTGCTTGTAAAAAGTGAGGATTTAAAAATCTGTTAAATCAACAAACAAATCTGCTATATACCTCAGCTTAGTTGTGAACCATTGTGGATTTATTTTCAGTGTCTGTATAGCTCGGCTATGCATGGGTTTTCTTATGCCCCAGATCAGGGGTCTCCAAACTAGGCCACTTTAGGACTTGTGGACTTCAACTCCCAGAATTCCCCAGCCAGCAAAGCTTAAAGTGGCCTAGTTTGGAGACCCCTGCCCCAATTCTAGGAGTTGAAGTCCACAAGTCTTAGAGTGGCCTAGTTTGGAGACCCCTGCCCCAAAAAATTACATTTGGCTAGTATAAGAGAAACTTTGAACTGACAGTGCTCCCAGATAATATTACCAAAGTTTATTTGGATTGTGGTTGCGTGTGCTGGCAGAGTGTGATAGGCAGAGCGTGATTGGATAGTCCTTGAATTGCAACCATTGGTTTAGCAACTGTTCTAAGTTACAATGGCACTGAAAAAAGTTATTTACAGTGGTCCTCACACATATAACTGTTGCAACATCTCCATAGTCACATGATCACAATTCAGGGTGCATGGCAACAGTCATGTATTTATGATGGTTGCAGGGTCTTGTGATTGCAATTTTTGACCCCCTTGGCCAATTTCCACCAAAGTTAGTGGGGGAAGCTGCATTTGCTTAATGACCTCATGATTCACTTAACAATTGGATGATTCACTTCATTGTGGCAAAAAGGTCATAAAATCGGGCATGACTTCTTAACAACTACCATACTTAGCAGTGGAAATTCCAGACCCAATTCTGATTGTAAATCGAGGGTTACGTATACCGTAGTAACATATCAGGAGCACTCGAATTTAGTGACTGCAAAGTAAGTTTAGTGTTCCCCTTTGACTTTCTGCTTTTATTTTGGATTGATTCAGTTCTGCATTATAATTGTGAAACATCTGTCCCATTGTTAAAGATGACTTTTGCAGGTGCTTCTTAGTTTATATTTCTTTGGTTTGTTAAACTTCCAGAGGGAATCTCATCTTGTACTTTCTGGGGGGGGAAAATCCAATTTTTATTTGGTTCTGTTCTCAGAGACAGTCAGCTCTTACTCCCCTTAACCCCTCCCTTGTTACTTTGGGAATGTCACTCATGGGTTAGTGCAGGGGTCGGGAACCTTTTTGACTAAGAGAGCCATGAAAGCAAAAAATTTGGAAATTTATTTCAGTGAGAGCCATATAATATATTTTAAAAGTGAATTCAACTAAATGTCAATAGGGACAATGGGATATTGAGAGAATCCCTGTCTTTGTGCTGTTTAATTTGTTGCTGCTGTAGCAGCTTCCTTGCTCCAAAGTGATATTTGTCTTTGAGTTGGTGATTTCCATCATAGCATTGGTAATGATTCTTTCTTTCTTTCTTTCTTTCTTTCTTTCTTTCTTTCTTTCTTTCTTTCTTTCTTTCTTTCTTCTTCTTCTTCTTCTTCTTCTTCTTCCTTCCTTCCTTCCTTTTTCTTTCTCTTCTTCTTCTTCTTCTTCTTCTTCTTCTTCTTCTTCTTCTTCTTCTTCTTCTTCTTTCTTTCTTTCTTTCTTTCTTTCTTTCTTTCTTTCTTCTTCTTCTTCTTCTTCTTCTTCTTCTTCTTCTTCTTCTTCTTCTTCTTCTTCTTCCTTCCTTTCTTTCTTTCTCTTCTTCTTCTTCTTCTTCTTCTTCTTCTTCTTCTTCTTCTTCTTCTTCTTCTTTTCTTTCTTTCTTTCTTTCTTTCTTTCTTTCTTTCTTTCTTTCTTTCTTTCTTTCTTTCTTTCTTTCTTTCTTTCTTTCTTTCTCTCTGCAAACCAATCCCCACCGTGGCTCCTTTCTCCCTCGCCCAGCCCTCTTCCAAGACGTCAAGTGCGGGGAACCGCACCAAGCGAGGTAGGTGGGTGGGTTGCTGAAGAAGCCCCGGAGCCCCGCCGCCAACCTGCGTCTCCTACTGGGAAGGAGCCTCTGTCGCTGTCTCTCGCGGGGTTCCAGCCACCCGACTGAGTCCCTGACCGCGGCACCGGCAGGGTTAATGCGTATGGGAGAGGAGAGAGAGCGCTACCGCCGCCACTGCTGCTTTCACCGCTCCGATATTTCTTTGGTGGGCGCGCGCGGGAGGGACCATGGAGCAGAGGCGCCCGGCAGCTTAAGGCAAGAGGCGGGTGGGAGACGCGGGCAGGAGCCTGTCGCCGCCGCCGCCACTTCTGGCATCCCCACACCTCTCACCCCGCTTTCCGGGTGCCTCTGCTCAGCGGTCCCTCCTGCGCAGGCCCACCAAAGAAATATTGGAGCAGCGAAAGTAACAGCGGCGGCGAGAGAGCGCGCTACCGCCGCCGCTGTTACTTTCGCTGCTCCAATATTTCTTTGGTGGGCCTCCGCAGGAGGGACCGCTGAGCAGAGGCACCCGGCGAGCGGGGTGAGAGGCGTGGGGATGCCAGAAGTGGCGGCGGCGACAGGCTCCTGCCCGCGTCTCCCACCCGCCTCTTGCCTTAAGCTGCCGGGCGCCTCTGCTCCATGGTCCCTCCCGTGCGCGCCCACCAAAGAAATATTGGAGCGGTGAAAGCAGCAGTGGCGGCGGGTAGCGCTCTCTCTCCTCTCCCATACGCATTAACCCTGCCGGTGCCACGGTCAGGGACTCAGTCGGGTGGCTGGAACCCCGCGAGAGACAGCGACAGAGGCTCCTTCCCAGCAGGAGACGCAGGTTGGCGGCGGGGCTCCGGGGCTTCTTCAGCCGCTTGGCTGGAGAACGGCGGGGATGTGGCCATGGCCGTTTTTTAGCTCCCCCCGTCCCGGCTGAACGCCGCCATTTGGGTTATGTTTCCCTCTGTGCATGCGCGCGCATGCACAGAGGGAAAAATAACCCAAATGATTGTGGTCAGCCGGGACGGGAAAGCGGTGATTGTGTTCAGCTGGGACGGGAAAGCGGGCAGGAGAAGCTCCGCGCCGCAACCGCCGCCAGTTCCATCGGCTATACGCCGAAGGACTGGCCCGGGCGAACCGGGAGGATTTCACCCCTGCTGCGAGCCATATGCAGTCATCAAAAGAGCCACATCTGGCTCGCGAGCCATAGGTTCCCGACCCCTGGGTTAGTGTCTTAGTATGAAGCAGACCTGTAAAGCTAAGCATGGGCTTTGTGAAATTGAAGCATATATGTTTATTCCTGAAGGTTTCCTCAATGCAGTTCCAAGTTTAATGTAATCAGATCTTCCATAAGCTGCCTGTGATTCTCCACAAATGGTTTTGAAAGATTGATTTCCAAACCATGGCAGACAAAAGACTCGGGTTATTTGACACTTGTATAAACAACATTCTATATTACCTCTTTCTGATCTCATTGTATATGTTGGACACAACTTCCCATCGTTCCCTTGTGAAGTGAATTCTAGCCCAACACATCTGGAGCATTAATGTTTTGGAAAATATCTTCCCAGTGGCTTGTGAATATTCAGATAAGGAAGGCAAAACAAGATGAGGCACTGAAGAGAACAGATGTAGAAAGGCTCTATCATTAATGATCCTTATTGCTTTGCTGCCAAAAATCCAATATCTGAACCCAAGCCTCATCTACCCATCTCATCTACTTACTGAAACTTCACCATCTTCATAAACAACTAGTAGGGAAGGATATGTGGGTTGGCATGGCTGCATGTCAAAGCATCTGGAGTAGGTTGGTCCAGTTGAGAATATTTGCACATTGACTAAACTAGCTGTAAGAATCAGGCGACCTGTATTGGCTCTGTTCTGATGGTCTATTGCTAGAGTGATCAACCGTGTCAACTTTAAGACTTCTGGACTTCAACTCCCAGAATTCCCCAGCCAGAATACTGGGAATTGAAGTTGACAAGTCTTGAAGTTGCCAAGGTTGGACACCCTTGGTCTAGAGCTGTGATGGTGAACCTATGGCACGCGTGCCAGAGGTGGCATGCAGGGCCCTCTCTGTGGGCACGCGCACCATCACCAGCTGCTCTTTGCAGGTACCGGAGTGCTGGAAAATGGCCTGAAAACAGCCAAAACAGGCAGGTGTGTGCCGGCCAGCTGGTCTTCGGGTTTCTGATGATCTGGTGCACGCACATGCACGTGCGTTCCGGTTTGGGCCCTCGGTCCCGAAAAGGTTCGCCATCACTGGTCTAGAGTTTCTTCCTGGGTGTAGGCTCTGCTTTCCTTTTTCCTTTGTGAAGTCTGCTCATTCTTCATCATCAGGCTAAGCCACACTTTATCCTGATGGTTCCTTCCAGTCCTATGAGGCCAACTGTTTTGGCACTAAGGAGACCCTGGAAGAATTCATTGTTTCCCGCAGATATAGAAAACAAATCCTTCAATTGACTTATGAAAGCCCATTAGCTGAACATTTAGGTGTAGAATTTTATATTGAATCCTAGATAGGTTTCATTGGCCAGGAAGAACCAAGGAGGTCAGCCAATATTGTTGGACTTGAATGACAACTACTTAGAAGAACAAAACCCACAGCTGTGTTAATTACAGAAAGTCAAGAAAAGAAAAAAGAAGAAGAAAAGGAAACCAAAACTGCAGATGCAATATTATTTAAACTGAAAGGATGACTATAGTCCAATCCTCCTGGAACTGGTTCAGTATATACAGATAGTCCTCAAATTCCAACCATTTGTTTAGTGACTGAAGTTACAATGGAAAAAATGACTTATGACCGTTGCAGCATCCCCATGGTCATACGATGGTCACATGATCAAAATTCTGATGCTTGGCAACTCACCTTTTACAATCCTCTGGTTAGCAAAGTCAATGGGGAAGCCAGATTCATTTAACAACCTTGTTACTAACTTAACCACAGTGATTCACTTAACAACTGTGGCAAGAAAGATGGTAAATTGGGGCAAAACTCAATTATTTCACTTGCTTGGCAAAGGAAATTTTGGGCTCAATTGTGAACTACCAGTAATGCCTTTTTTCAAGCCTTCAAAAGCTTGTTGGCAAGTAGGAGTCCAGTTAACTTTGGCTGTTTCCTTTATTCGGGTGAAATCTGGGTTCAGCTAACAAAATAAGTGTCACGATGTGAACATTGCCAGTTGAGCACCTCTGCAATATTTCTAGGTTTACTGTATTTTCTAATCAAGCAGACATGTGATATGTTTTACTGCGCATGTGTGCATTCCAGGAGTTTGTCTCCTCCTTCTTCCTCTGAGCCTCGCCCGAGGCAGACGTGAATTCTTAGCTGAGAAAATGTAGCTTATTTAAGGTTTATATTCTTTTGTTACTTTTGTACTGAAATAAATATTTTGTTAATTAGAATTGAATCTCGGTTTTATTTTCTAAGTAAGAATGACTTCGAAGAAGCAAGATCCTATATCACCTCTTTGATAGGAAAATTCCTATCCGTCAATAAGGAATAAATCTGGTAAAATGCCCCATTGAAGCTAAACATTTTTTTTTAAAGTGCCGCAGTTGCTAAGTGGAAAATCAAGAGATTGCGATGGACTTGCCTCACTTCCGTTTCCATCATGAAGCGAACCATCATGGTTGTTAAGCGAGACATGTAATTGTAACTTATGCCTTCACTTCTGTATTGGAAGTCAATTGTGAAGCTTGTCAATAGCAAGCATGGGACTGTGGGACACTGTGATTTCACAAACATCATGATTGATTGCAAAACTGGTTTTTTTTTTACCATTATCACTTTGAATGTTTGAATGAGGCATTGGGTAAGTGGGAACTACCTGTACAATAGTCCTTTCGAGTCATTATGTGTAGAAGACACTATGGTTATCTTTAAAAAGTAGGGTCATAGAGTTGAGGATATTCTGGACTAAGGGAGACTTTAAAAGATACTAATCAGTGGTCTAAGAATTTATGACCTGCCCCAAAGACATTGTATGAAAAAAAGCAAAAGAGTAGGTAGTTTGGTTCCATATTTCACAGGAAAAGCTTTAACAGCATATACAGGCATTCCGCACAAGAGGTCTCTGATTATAATCAAGTTAAAGAGGTTGTATAAATATGAGGTAGCAAAGTATATACCTACCAACAAAGATTTAAAGAATACCTCTTAACACTCACCGGAAGGAGTGAGAGAATAATGGACAAAGTTAGAGGATTTAGGAAGAAAGTAATTAAAATCAGAAATGCATGTTTAGTGGGAAGCTTTGGATAAAGTTGTATTAGCAGTCTTGGGAAATGGCAACTATGAAAGACCACCAGGTGAGAGACTGTTGTGCTGCTCAGAGGCTTTTAATATACAAAAAGCTTAACAAATTTATCTAAATTAACTTATTACATATCCGTGCTATACTTATATTAATGTCTATACTTATGCGCAGTTCTGTTCTCCTTTGTTGTCCAAGCTCATGACTAAGTCTTGAGACATTGTTTAGTCATCTTCAAGTTAGTTGACCTCTCTTGCTATCAGATGATGTCCTGACCTGCTGCTGAAGCATTGGCTTTGTGCGGTCCCCTCAGACTGTTCCTTTTTTGGGGAGGTGATGGTTGAAGGAAGGTGCTTTACCAGCAGCTGGGCATAGCTGTCAGCATCTCTGCAGGAGTGCTGAAGTTGATGGGCTCTGCTTTGCTTTTCAACTCATCTGCTGCAGACCTGCTGAAGACCATAATATGTCTGCTCTTCCCTCACTATCAGTTGGTTATTGAGTTGTACTTTATCCTACAGACTACAGAATCCTCACTTTCCCTTCCTCTATTCCCTTTCCCTTTGGCTTCCCCTTCCCCTTCCCCCCCTTTATCTTCCCCTTCCCCTCCTTTCCCTTTCCCCTTCCCCTTCCTTCCCTTCCCTTTCCCTTCCCCTCCTCCTGCTTTCCCTTTCCCTCCTTTCCCTCCTTTTGCTTTCCCTTTCCCCTATCCCCTCCTTTCCCTTTCCCTTTCCCTTTTCTTTCTTTTCCCTTTCCCTTCCCCTCCTTTTGCTTTCCCTTTCCCCTTTCTTCCTTTCCCCTTTCCTCTTCCCTTTCCCTTTCCCTTTCCCTTTCCCTTTCCCTTTCCCTTCCCCTCCTCCTGCTTTCCCTTTCCCTCCTTTCCCTCCTTTCCCTCCTTTTGCTTTCCCTTTCCCCTTTCCCCTCCTTTCCCTTTCCCTTCCCCTTTTTCCCTTTCCCTTCCCCTCCTTTTGCTTTCCCTTTTCTTCCTTTCCCCTTTCTTCCTTTCCTCTTTCCTCTTTCCTCTTCCCTTTCCCTTTCCCTTTCCTACTCTCTCTCTCTCTCTCTCTCTCTCTCTCTCACACACACACACACACACACACACACACACACACACACACACACACACACACACAGCATTCTCCTTTTATAATTGGAAACCAGGTATGGTTCACTGCTCTTTGACTGTCCTTGAACACCCCCCTGGGGGGGGGGGGGGAACGGAAGGAAGCACTCCTGCTGGCCACTGCCAGCTTTTCCTTCCACACTACTTAATGACTCACTCAAACAAATACAGTATGATGATGCTGCAAAAGCCGAAATTTGAGTACTTGGTTTTGTGTTTGGAGCCCTACAAATCTTTTCAGAAACCTCAACTCTTGTCTCAAAACGATGATGCTAACTGTAATTGCCAACAATTTTGTCTCATTTCAGCTTGGACTGGAATGAGACTTTTTCTTTTTCTTTCTGGTGAGTACTTCTTGCTGACGATTCTCTTGACTTGGTTGCTATTTAATTTGGGAGAGGGAGGAGGCCGGGACAGAAAGAGTGCTACCTCTAATCGTAAATAGTGTTGTGAAACTAAATTGCACCTTCCTCTGAAGAACAGAGCAACCTAGCATGCCGTTTCTAGTCCTTTAATTGCATTATTCTTTTCCACCAGGCTTCAGCCTGGCTCCACCCGGCGTGCTGCAAAGGGCTTGAATTAATTATTTACACTAGACTTTCCAAAGGGGGAAAAAAAATAAAACCACAGTAAAAGAACCAAGTGCAAGTAGAATTGATGTGAAGCATTAAATTTCCATAAGAAGGAAGCACTTTGAAAATCTGGGCACGCAGAACCTTCGTCTTCTGCCCAGACTTGGCATTTACCGAGTGTCCCTGGGAAGGGTTTTTCTGCTGGGAAGGGGTTGCCACTGAAAAGCCTTAGTTACTTTAAAGCTTTAGTTACCGTTGACCCGCTCTCTGGACCTGTAGGGTAGCACTCCAAGGAGCCTTCTGACACTTTTTTTTCAGTGCTGTTGTAACTTTGAACGGTCACTAAATGAATGGTCGCAAGTCAAGGGCCACCTAACGTTCAACGTTGCCTTATTTTAGCCTGCAAATTCAAGGTGAATAAACTTAAATATAAAGCTGGTGACCGGAGTGGTGTGGTTGCATCCCTGTCGTTCTTGACTTACAACCATTAATTGAGCCTGGTAATTAAGGTCGTAAATTTGTGAGGGCCATAAAGTGGGTCGTCACATGATCACCCTCAATTTTACAATCTTTTTTTTTGTCAGCATTTAAGTTTGCAATGGGGCATTCCACCCTCAATGAACATAAACACCAGTTTCGGGGGGGGGCACACACTAATTGTCATGTGACCTTGGGTCACATGTCACCCTTAAAGGGAGGCTGGTTGCCATGTGCCGAAAATGCAGTCATTTCACCAGCGTTAGGCAGATGTTGTAACTTTGGAACTGCATCGTAAGTACTTGTTTGGGAGGCCGGTGGTGATTTCAGGCAGTCGCTAAGCTATTGGTCATAAGTCGAGGACTATCTCTATTCTCTTGCTTGTCAGTCTTGTTCCCTCCCACAAGATGCAGAAATGCCTCCAGGCAGACAGATGTTCTAAATCAGGTGGGCAACTGCGGTATGGGAGCTTTGCAACCTGTGGACTTCAACTCCCAGAATTCCTGGCTCGTTCAGGAATTCTGGGAGTTGAAGTCCACATGTCGTTAAGTAGCCATAGTTGCCCACTCCTGCTCTAAATACTATGCTTCATTTTGCTGTTATCCTTTCTGATCAATCTTTTTTCTCTCAAAGAGATTTGCAAAGCTGATGGGAGGAAAAAAGGCACTGTGCAGATAATTTTATCTACTTGGCTAGCTAGAAAGAAGGAGCATAATTTAGGGATACAACCAGCATCTGAAGGGAATTGCGATAACTTCTATTTTTAGATCATAGTCTTGAGGATTCCTACAAACCTAGGCAACATTATTAATCCTATAAATATATACTGTATTAACAGAAGCCACTATTGCTTTCACATAAGATGCTATGCCCCTTAGATTAACTATGTTTTGGCTTAGCACAGTAGTTTGGTTCACATATCATGCTAAGGAAGCGAATGAGTGTTCACGGGGGATGCTTAAATCTGGCCGGCCTGGAAATAGCAAAGGACTGGCCTTGCTTGCCCTGCCCCCCGCCCCCCATTTTCTGCCTGCAGAGTCTCCTGCAGCACTCTGCTGGCCAAAATGGTGGGGGGGCGTAACCCTAACCCCCGCACCCCGTTTTGGCCGGCAGGGTGCTGCAGGAGGCGTCCGGCCTGTCCCCCCCTGGCCGGCCCGCGGAGGAGAACTACAATGCTGATCCGGCCCTCAAAGAAATCCAGTTTGACACCCCTGAACTAGATAATTCCATTTTACCTCAGTCTGACTTGCTGTAGAACAGAGGTCTTCAAACTTGGCAACTTTAAGACTTGTGGACTGCAACTCTCAGAATTCTCCAGCCAGCTATGCTGGCTGGAGAATTCTGGGAGTTGCAGTCCACAAGTCTTAAAGTTGCCAAGTTTGGGGACCCCTGCTGTAGAAGAATAGTCCTTATGCGGATAAAGAGAGAAATGTTCAGTTTCCTGTACAGTGGAATGCTATGTTAAACGGATCACAGTGTCTTGTTTTGCTTTCCTCAGCTGTCTTAGAAATTTCTGAAGAGACAGCATCAGTCCCTGCAGCAAATTAGCCTGACTCTGAGGGTGGCCAATGTACTGTATTTTTCCACAATTAACTAAGACATTTCCCAATATTTCAGACATAGGGTGGCCTTTTTCATATATCATGCTTAATTGGTGCCTGCCGGATGTGGCCAGCACATTGTGTGAATAAAGAAACAAGGTCAGTTGAGCCAGTCAACTAATCTTAATTTAGATTTAGCTTCAGATAGCTCCAGCTGTGTTTGCAATTAACCCAAAGGTGCTGTTCAAAAGGCAACTGGATTTTCTTGGGTTTTTTTTCCCCTTGAAAATGTTTCACTTCACATCCAAGAAGCTTCGTGAAATGCTTTCAAGGGAAAAAAAACCTCACGAAAGTCCAGTTGCCTTTTAAACGGCACTTTTGAGACAACCATGATCTGGATGGTTGAAAATCTCCATAGATCTGTATGATTAAATTAAATATATTAATATAATATAATAACAAGAGTTGGAAGGGACCTTGGAGGTCGTCTAGTCCAGCCCCCTGCTTAGGCAGGAAACCCTACACTACCTTCAGACAAATGGTTATCCAATCTCTTCTTAAAAACTTCCAGTGTTGGAGCATTCACAACTTCTGGAGGCAAGCTGTTCCACTGATTAATTGTTCTCACTGTCAGGAAATTTCTCCTTAGTTCTAGGTTGCTTCTCTCCTTGATTAGTTTCCACCCATTGCTTCTTGTTCTACCCTCAGGTGCTTTGAAGAATAGCTTCACTCCCTCTTCTTTGTGGCAACCCCTGAGATATTGGAACACTGCTGTCATGCCTCCCCTAGTCCTTCTTTTCATTAAACTAGACATACTCAGTTCCTGCAACCGTTCTTCATATGTTTTAGCCTCCAGTCCTCTAATCATCTTTGTTGCTGTTCTCTGCACTCTTTCTAGAGTCTCAACATCTTTTTTACATTGTGGCGACCAAAACTGAATTCAATATTCCAAGTGTGGCCTTACCAAGGCATTATAAAGTGGTATTAACACTTCACGTGATCTTGATTCTATCCCTCTATTAATGCAGCCTAGAACTGTGTTGGCTTTTTTGGCAGCTGCTGCACACTGCTGGCTCATGTTTAAATGGTTGTCCATACCTTATTCCACCAGACTTGAAATTTTGGGCTTAGATAGCTTAGAGCTACGTTGCCTTCGATCTGATCTAAATGTAGTTCATAAAATCATCTGCCACAATGTCCTGCCTGTCAATAAATACTTCAGCTTCAACCGCAACAACACATGCGCACACAACAGATTCAAACTCAATGTAAACCGCTCGAAACTCGACTGCAGAAAATACGACTTGGACTTCCGGTTTGGAGCGTTTCATCGTGGACGTCCCTTCGTCGGACGCCTTTCCGATCTTTGTTAAAAGCCGCCAGAACAGCTGTCTGGCGGCTTTGAAATCTCTTCCCCGGGCAAAGGGGAGAGATGAGAGCCTGACAGGTGGGGTAGAGCCCCCCCAGCGCCCTAGGAGCCATCTGGTAGGGCGCGAAGGGAGAGCTCCCCATGCAGCCTGTCTCCAGCTCCGAAGATCAGGAAACCTCTGCCTTTGCAGAGCTAGATGTCGTGACCAGCCGCTGCTTCAAGAATGGGATTTATAATTATATTTAAACTACAGAAGCAGACAGAGAGAAACAGGCGTGAGATGGGCAAGTACTGAAACCTCTTTTTTCCTTTTTTTTTCAACTCCTGGGGAAGCTTTCACTTC
The DNA here is from genome assembly GCA_023053685.1 of Diadophis punctatus similis. Classification (NCBI taxonomy): domain Eukaryota; kingdom Metazoa; phylum Chordata; class Lepidosauria; order Squamata; family Dipsadidae; genus Diadophis; species Diadophis punctatus. Next base: position 10,419,230 of record JALIGW010000001.1, on the reverse strand, counting down.
GGCAAGGGAACAAAGGAAACAGAGTAACAATATGGCGATTGAGAAGTGAAAGTGACTTTCGTTTTCCCAGAGGCTTTTTTTTTTCCCTCTCTCTCTCTTATGGAAACTTTTAACTTGGAAAAATGGTTTTTTCTCTCTCTGTCTCCTAACTCTGGATTAAAGTTATAATAGAAATATTTCCAATAATAAAAGACTATCTGATTTTTAAACTGGAAAGAACTTTAATCAGGCATCTGGCTTTCTCTCTTTTTTGTACTCTTTTGAAACACCAATGGCTTCAAAGTCTGGAAAGATTGTTTTGACTAAAAGAAATGACTATTCATCTGGATATATTTCTAAAATGCAACTTAACACTGAGCTAACACCTCCACAGCTTTTGACACCTGAAAATTTATTAAATAATTTAAAGATTATGAAACATGAACTTACTTTGGAATTTAATCAGAAAATAAGTGAGATAGACAAAAAAATGCAGGCTGCTTTGAAGAATATGAATCAACAACTCAGATTTGATGTGTTAGAGGTTTGCAAAGGCTTAGCAACAAATATTGAAGTTTTGGCAGAACGTATTGAAACAAATAAACAAGCTTTGGCAACTTCAGTGAATTACATAGATAAAATCCAAAATGTTATTGCAAATTTTGAAAAAGAGGTCTTAATGACTCAGTTCAGATCCATGGAAGTTGCTATAAGGATTAGAGGTTTGAAAGAAGGATTATATGAAAATCTAAAAGGCAGGATGGTTGACATATTGGATCAGGTGTCTGGAATTTCTAAAGTGGAATTGGCTACACAAATCGACAAAATTTACAGAATCAATTCGTGGTACGCTAAACAAAAGCATTTACCAAGGGACATTGTCATATATTTTACCACAAGAGCTCTACGGAACAGAATTATACAAGCAACGTTTAACAATAATCTTATGGTGAATGGTCAGGAACTAAAGATTTGGAAAGAAATCCCCTCTAAAATGCTTAAAGCCAGAAAAAGCTATACTTTTTTGATTGATGAATTTAAGAGATTAAATTTACAATATAAATGGGAAGCGCCAGTTGGAGTAGCAGTGAAATTTTCTGGAAAAAGATACCGGCTCAACACGATAAAAAAAGCTACTGAATTTTATGTCAATGTTCTAAAGGCTGATATATTCAAGATTCCAGAGGAAGGATGTATGAAAATAAAAGAGGAGGAGGAGGGGAAGCCACCTTTGATGGATCAAAAGGAAATAGATTCAAAAATCCAAAAGGAGTGCCTGAACCAGATAGCTGGGGAAAAGGAGATGGAGGTTTGGGATCAGACGGGAGACGACTCGACAAATTCGAATTTAGTGAACTATTAAAAGATGAACTATCAAGATACAAAACGATGTGATGTTGAAATATATTGGACGGATAGAGACTAATATGATTGTATTTTATCTTTTCCCTATCTAATGATTACTTATGCAATATTTAGTTAAGTTTTATATAATTTTGAGGTTATTTTTAATGTTAATAATATTAGATATATATAGTTTGTTGAAGATTTGTTTATTCTTCTTTTATTTTCTTTTTTTGTTTATTGAAGTTAGTAAGTTAATTTAGAATAATATTATCTTATTAATATCATGATGAAATTTAATATTTGATGATCACTTATGTAACATTTAGTTAAGTTTTATCTTAGAGGTTATTTTTAATGTCAATAATATCAGTTTAAGATTTGTGTATTTTATATTTAGTTATTACTTTTGTAACATTTACCTTGTATAAGATAGAGGACTGAAGGGAGGAGGTAGGAGGTTTGTTTGTTTGTATTGTTAAAGAGTTTTCTCTTTCTTTCTTTTTTTTTTCTTTTTTGTATCTTTACTATTGTATATAAATGCGATATATTAGTAGTGTATAATCTGGAGTTGAAGTTTTTTTAAAAAACAGTGTTCTTTTTTTTCCTCTTTTTTTTCTCTTTTTATTAACAATTTAAATTTATTATTATGCCCTGTATTATCTCTGGGAAGTCCGGGGGGGGGGGGGGAGGTGGGGAGGGAAGGGGGTGGGTTCGGGGGGGGGAGAAAAAAACAAAAATGTTTGTACTTTATATTTAATATTTTGCTACTACTTATGTAAGTCTGTACTAATAAAACTTTTTGAATTAAAAAAAAAAAGAAAAAAAGAAAATACGACTTCAGCAACAGAGTGATCAATGCCTGGAATGCACTACCTGACTCTGTGGTTTCTTCCCCAAACTCCAAAAACTTTAACCTTAGACTGTCTACAGTCGACCTCACCCCATTCCTAAGAGGCCTGTAAGGGGCGTGCATAAGCGCACCATCGTGTCTACCGTCCCTGTCCTACTGTCCTATTGTCCAAATTTACCTATACCTACTTTGCTTTTGTTTATGTTTATACCATACCTGTTATCTTGTACACGTTTAGAGAAATAAATAAATAAAGTAAATATTTCTCCCAATCAATCCCCCTCTATTGAAACAGTGCACAATATCTGCCCTAGTAAGTAAGCAAATGAATTAGCTGTGTCAATGAAACAGCTGACTGGAGATTTAAATGACCTCTTCCTAGAATCCTCTCTAGGAACTGTCTCTGTAGCAATTCCAGTTTTCACCCACTTACATCCTCCATGAGAAGTATTGAGGTTTCATCCTCTTTTGTGGTGTGTGGAAAGGCTGTTAACATGGCTACACCACATGGTTAACAGAGACATTCCCAATTGGGTCCTAGAAGTACACACAGTTGAGGTAAATAATCGGAAGAGTGGAGGTTTTAATCAGCTGTGATTTTGGCCATTTCTGTAGTTTTCTTACAGAAAAATACTTCAGGGGTCTCCAACCTTGGCAATTTTAAGCCTGGTGGACTTCAACTCCCAGAATTCCCCAGGACTTTTAAGTCCACCAGGCTTAAAGTTGCCAAGGTTGGAGACCCCTGAAATACTTGGATGCCTAATGAGTAAAGGACACTTCCTTGGTCTCTGGAGTATCAGAGCAATGGAAATGCCTCAACGCCATTCCATCTCCACTTTTGTCTTCCAGCAACCCAAAGACACCATGCGGCTGGATGAGACAATGTTGGTCAAGCAGCTGTTGCCAGAGATCTGCCATTTCATCCACACCTACCGTGAAGGGAATCAACATGCTACAGAGCTACGCAATTCTGCCTCCGGGGTTCTCTTTTCTCTCAGCTGCAACAATTTTAACGCGGTGTTCAGCCGTATCTCTACCAGGTGAGTGCTTGAGGAGCTCTTTACCCCCGGGCCATTCTTCAAAATGTCACCGAAGTTGTGCTGGCACCTTCTGACTGTGGTCAGATAAGATAAAGACATTGTTGAATGAAATATTGCTGCCCAAGATAGCCTGTCTCCTGTGCCCTTGTAATCTATTTATAGTATGCTGCTTGCTTGGATTTCAATTACCAGTGAAGGTTTAACATTAATTTTGTCATGTGAAAGGACGCACATGAAGATGGGTAGAAAGAATTGAGCAGTGCAGCAATGAAAACAATAGATCTCACTAACATGATTCGATTTCTGTCACAGACGCCATCGATGCTTTGATCCCAGTTCCGTCCCATGCTGTCTATCCTTGAAAAAGACTGACAGTTTTTGGGCTTTATATGACCCATTCCAAGATTGCACCATTGAGATCTGATGGTCAACAGCCAGATTTTGGTGTGATTTCTTTTCTCTTTCTAAAATAAAAGTGGAAATGTTGCCGAGAGGCAAACGACTCTATGCTTAAAAGTCTCCTTCAAACTCGCCCATAGCAATACATTGATTTGCTTAACAATTGCTGCAAATATAAATTATCTGTCTGTCTGTCTGTCTGTCTGTCTGTCTATCTATCTATCTATCTATCTATCTATCTATCTATCTATCTATCTATCTATCTATCTATCTATCTATCTATCTATCTATCTATCTATCTATCAATCAAAATAGGGTCTAGTGATATGGGTGCCTCGACTAATGACTGTCATGGTTTATGATGGAAATCCCAAACTCCATTATGATCATAAGTCAAGAACTTCCTGTATTTGAACACCATGGTTAAATTAGAAGATTCTGACAGGCAAGCTTCCTGATTTGAGGCAGACTGCTTTCTTGTATCTTTTTTGACTAGCAATGGTGTTGAGTTGGAGATTATTAATAAAATTGAATATCCATTCTAGAATGCCATTTAAACTATTATTAACATAGCAAATGCACAAACAGGTCTGTTTTTAACTGAAAATTATGTGGCAAATTGCCAGCCTCTTAAAATGTATATGTAATACATTAAATAAACTACTGCTGAAAATAGTTCTACACTTACGTTCTTCCTGAAGAAATGAAATGGCAATCCTTTATTTGAAAGTATGCCTATCTGCCTAGGAAAGCAAAAAAGGAAACGTTGACTGGGCATCCTAGGTTCTAGATATGATGGTGAGAATCATTCTGACTAGTATTTTCTCTAAAATATAAGCTTTCATGACTAAATGCATCCAAAACTGATGCCATTTGTGGGAAAGCTCCTTCCACATTTTGTATCTACACAATTTGCCATGTTGACTGAAAATTCTGGGAAATGTAGTCTCTGGTGCACCCAAAAGTAATGGGATTAGGCAAAGTTTTTGTGTGGAAATACGTTCTGGGTAGGAACAGCTTCAGGCCCTAGTCATCACAGTGACAGATCTATGATTAAAGGCTATGTCAGCTAAACTTCAAAACCCTTTTGTAACGTCTGTTCCAAAGAGTTGTTTCACACATCTAGCTTTGAAGGAAGTGGCCTTTGTCTTTTGTACTAAATGTCTTGATGGCAACAGCTTGTGTCTAGCATAGATGATGCTGCATTCAGAATTACAGAATTGGAAGGGACCTTGGAGGTCCTCTAGTCCAACCCTCTGCTCAGGCAGAAAACCCTATACCATTTCAGACAAATGGTTGTCCAATCTCTTCTTTAAAATCTCCGCTTTTTGAACACCCACAACTTTTGGAGGCAAGTTGGTCCACTGGTTAATTGTTCTAACTGTCAGGAAATTTCTTCTTAGTTCTAGGTTGCTTTTCTCCTTGATTAGTTTCCATCCATGGCTTCTTGTCTGGCCTCCAGGTGCTTTGGAGAATAGCTTGACCCCTTCTTCTTTGTGGCAGCCCCTTAGATATTGGAACACTGCTATCATGTCGCCCCATATTCATAGGAGGGGGCCATGAGACAGGATACATAAATATGCTTCTTGAATTATGTCATTAGGCATCCTCTTTCCTCATCTTAGCTGTATTGGTTGGGAAGATGGATAGGGGTTGATTTCAATTGATGTTTTCAATTTGTGATCTCAGTTGCACAGACATAAAGAGGTGGCCATTTGGCTCCCATCTGCAAGTGTAATATTGCTGCTGCTTCTCTGGAGAACCCTGCTTTTGCTTTAAGATCTGCAGAGGGATTTCCATCACATTCCCATGTCAGGCTGGAGTAATTAAACATTTTTGTGCCTGGATGAAATGAAGAACTCCCTTAGTGTTTCTGTTTTCAGATATGCCTCTGTTGATTTGAAACTTAGGCAAGCAGGTTTTTTGTTTTGTTTTTCAACTTATACTGAATCAATAACTTGATTCAGTTATTTGTAGCTCCCTGACCAGAACACGGGTCATTTAGAAAACGAGACAAGAAAACACACATGTAAATTTAATTATACAATTAATTGAATTGGGGTCAAGGCATGAACGGTTGGGAGTTTTGTTTTTTGGCAGGCTTTATTCTGGAGCTGTGCATGATATCAAGGAACTGTACTCATGGAAAATTCATTAGTGACTTGGGGTTTATTGCATTTAAACTAATAGCACATACTTAACACTATAGGGGATGCAATCACTGAGGGAATGCTCAGCATTTAAAGATGCTGATGTGTTTAAAGTCAACAGCCCAGGTTCCAGACCCGAGCGCTGCATGATGTTAACGTGCTCCAGCTTTTGCCAACCTAGCAGTTTGAAAGCATGTAATGCAAGTAGATAAATAGGTACCACTTTGGTGGGAAGGAAATTGTGGCTCCCGGTGTTTTCTTTTCTGTGGGAAATGGCTCAAAATGGCTCTTTGAGTGTTTAAGGTTACAGACCCCTGTCTTAGAGTCAGGCACAACTGGGCAGGGGAAACCTTTACCTTTATCTTAACACTATATTGCTGTCGGCCTTACTGGGTTAACCAGATAGGAATCATCACTAGATGAGCTAATTCTACTTTATTGTAAGGCTACATTAACAGAATCTTGCTAGTCTGAAAGTACAATTCTCTTGCTGTCTTCTTTACATCCTGAGAAGTTAGGGAGGGTCTCTTCTGAGCTACTTGCCCCACTCACTATGCAGTTGTGGGCTAAGCTCCCTTTTATCGGACCATTCCCTTGTCATCATCCATTCATCCTTTCTTCCAAGGTCTTTCCCACATGTCATTACAGTTTCTGTTAATTGATTATACTCTTCCTCTTCTTATTTATAGAACAAAGGTTTGATTCAGACACTTTATTGTATGGTGAAGTATTGGGTCTATGCCACAGGCCGAAGCGTTGTTCTAGTTGCCCTTGTACAGTAGAACCTCTGGTCATGAGCATAATTTGTTCTATAACTTTGGTCGCAAACCGATTTGGTCGTGACCTGAACCTAATTTTGGACATTTGGACATTTGTTGCTTACCCAAAAAATGGCACGGAAGGGGAAATCGACCGCGAAAAAAAAAAGTGAATTTTTTGGGTCGGAACCCGATTTGGTCATGGTCAGAAGAGTTCGTGACCAGTGGTTCTACTGTATGCCAAAAAGTAGTAGTAATTTATATAGTATTTTCTATACAGCACATAGTCTGCGGAGGGGGAGAGCATAGCGCATATACACATCTCCCTACATAGGAGTAGTGGACACAGTAAAATTTCTCATTACACTTTATAAAATTGGTGGGGTTAAAATAACTTTATAGAAACGTTACCAGTTTTTAATCAAGATACGGTTTTATAGTAGAGTGGCTTAGAGTCAAATCAATAGCCAATTCCATTCAAGGAGGGGTGTGTGATCAGCAGCTTTATAGAACAAGGAAATACAATCAGTCCCCAAGTTAAGAAAGTCTGACTTAAGGACAACCCCTAAATACAACTGAACTGCCTATTACTAAAAATGGTGGATGGCATTCTTCTTTCTCAAGGTGATGAACTTTCAGGAACTGCTGAAGCTGCGGGTTTTAAAGATACAGCCTATTTTCAATGGTTCCTGAAAGCATTGGGGGGGCCTCAGTGGTTTGTTGGCTCCCAGAAGGACTACCCCAATTGCCATTTTTATGTACTGTATTTTTCGGAGTATAAGACGCACCTTTTTCCTCCCTAAAAGTGGCTGAAAATTTGGGTGCGTCTTATACTTCAAATGTAGCTTTTTTTTCCAGCCCTAACTAGGTGATAACAGATCTTCCCAGCTCTTACCTTGCAGGCTTTCTCATTGTTACTCTCTCCAAAGAATGTTTTTCCAGCCCTAAGTCTTTGCAGGGTTTTTTTTCATTGCTCTACTTGCTCCAAAGAAGTTGTTTTCTAGCCCTAACCAGGTGCTAACTATCTTCCCAGCTCTTATTGGCTTGCAGGCTCTTTTATTGTTACTCTCTCAGAAGAAGATTTTTTTAAGTCCTAACCAGGGATAAAATAATGTGCTGAAGCTGACCAGACTAAGGATGCTAGCCAGATGAATACCTGGTAGGCAGATTGTTTTCCCCTATTTTCCTCCCCAAAAACTAAGGTGCGTCTTATACTCCGGTGCGTCTTATACTCTGAAAAATACGGTAGTTCATTTGTAAGTACACATACTGACTTACATACAAATTCAAGTTAAAGACAGAGTTAGCAATACGGGGGACTGCCTCTATTGAATCATTTCAAAGATATCAACTTTTGAGTCCCTAATTCTGTTGCATTGTTTGTACATTTTCAACATAACATAATTCTAGAGGTTGAAGAGTTATCCTTAATTCCTTTGCATTCGTGGATTCAAATCCACTTTAAAAATCCCTCCCCACTTTACCAGCCAAGCTTTATCCTCTGTTTTAAGAATGATGTTTATTTTTGCAGATTGCAGGAATTGACGGTGTGCTCTGAAGACAATGCTGATGTCCATGATATTGAGTTATTGCAATACATCAGTGTGGACTGTACTAAATTAAAGAGGATACTACAAGGTATGCAACGAAGCTCTTGACAGTTTAAATTTTAAAGCTGTGGATCTGATTATATGTTTTGAAAAAATGCTGTTGAAATTGGAAGCCCACATGTATAAAAGCAAATGGCTATTTTTAAATTATTTTTTTGCTTATCACGGTTTAAGCCCGTGATGGTGAATCTATGGCACGCGTGCTGGAAGTGGTACGCAGAGCTATCTCTCCAGGCACGCCAGCCGTCGCCCATTGCTCTTCTGGGTTCTGGCACATACATGTGCGCTGGCCAGTTAGTCTTCGCGCACGTGGGAATGCTGGAAATCAGAAGAGCAGCTCCCTAGCGCGCAGGGAACTACTCTTCCGGTTTCTGGCACTCCCGCGCATGCGTGCCCGGAGGTGCTCTTCCAGTTTCTGGCGCTTTCCCGCACACAGAGACCAACTGGCTGGTGCACATGTGCGCCAGAACCCAGAAGAGCAATGGCTGATGGCTGACGTGCCCGGAGAGATAGCTCTGCATGCCACTTCCGCGCGCTCCTGTTTCGGCCCTTGATGCCAAAAAGGTTAGCCAACACTGGTCTAAGCTTTCCTCAGTTAACACTTTCCATATATGTTGGGCTGTAAATTCTTTCATCCCCTCCAAACCTAACATTGCTACCTGCAGATGATGGGGACTATAGTCCAACACATTTAAGGATACCAGAGAAGTGAATACTGATTTACAATATGAACGCCCCATTTTCTGATTTTTACAGAGACAGTCTTTAAGTTCAAAACTCTCAAGAAAGCAGCACAACTGGCAGTTATCAATAGTCTTGAAAAGGTATGTTATTTCCCTCACTTGTAACTTTTTACGTGTATAACCGAGACCTGGCTGGGCCAGGAAGGGGGGGTGCCCCTTTCGGAAATGTGCCCGGACGGGTTCTCGGTTCAGCATCAGCCGCGACCCCAGGGAAGGGGTGGAGGAGTGGCTATTATAGCTCGCCAGAATCTGTGTCCTCGAAGGACCCCTGCCCCAGAGATTGTTGGGTGTGAGACACTCCTTCTGAAGATGGACTTAGGGGTCCAGGTGGGCCTTTTGTTAACGTACCTGCCTCCTAGCTGCGTTACAAAGGCTCTGCCTGTTCTGCTCGAGGCGGTTGCAGGGCTGGCGGTTGAGTTCCCCAGGTTGATGGTGCTGGGGGACTTCAATCTGCCATCACCCGGCGAAGCCTCAGGGGCAGTCCAAGAGTTCATGGCTTCCATGACAACCATGGACCTGACCCAAGTAGTTCAGGGTCTGACTCATGAGGGTGGTCACACGCTTGACCTTGTGTTTCTCTCTGGGCAGTGGAGAGATGATCTGAGGCTGAGGGGTTTAGTCACCGTACCCTTGTCGTGGTCAGATCATTTCCTTCTGAGGTTGGATTTCATGGCACCACGCCTCCACCGCAAGGAGGCGGGGCCGATTAAGTGGTTCCGCCCAAGGCGCCTAATGGAACCCGACGGATTCCAGAGGGAACTTGGGGAGATACCTGAATCCCTGGTACACAGTTCATCCGAATCTCTGGTTGCCGCCTGGAATCAGGCGGCAGCGGGGGCTCTGGATCGGATTGCACCTTTGCGACCTCTCCGTGGAAATGGATCCAGGAGGGCTCCTTGGTTTACCGAGGAACTCCGGGAGATGAAGCGCCACAAGAGACGCCTAGAGCGACGATGGAGATCTAGTAAAGCTGAGTCTGACCGGACACTTTTAAGAACTTTCATTAAGTCTTACTTAGTGGCGATAAGGGCGGCAAAATGTTCACATTTTTCCGCTCTTATTGCGTCCGCTGACTCCCGCCCAGCCGCCCTGTTTAGGGTGACCTGCACCCTTCTGGCTAAGGAGAAAGGCGGAGACCCCTTGCAGGGTAGAGCTGAGGAATTTTGTTGGTTTCTGGCGGATAAAGTCATTCAGATTCGGACAGACCTGGACTCCGATTGGGCAGTACAGGCCGAGATGACTGGGGCAGGTCTTAGTCCGGTTATATGGGATAGGTTTGAACCGGTGACTCCTGAGGATGTGGACAAGGCCATAGGAGCTATGAGCTCCGCCACTTGTTTATTGGACCCGTGCCCTTCCTGTCTGGTTTCGGCCACCAGGGAGGTTTCATGCGGCTGGCTCCAGGCGTTGGTCAACGCTTCTTTGAGAGAGGAGTCCGTCCCGCAACCCTTAAAAGCTGCGGTGGTGAGACCCCTCCTCAAGAAGCCTTCCCTGGACCCGGCGGATTTAAAGAACTTCCGTCCAGTCTCCAACCTTCCCTTCGCGGGGAAGGTTGTTGAGAAAGTGGTGGCGCTCCAGCTCCTACGACTGTTGGATGACACTGATTTTCTGGATCCCTTTCAATCTGGTTTCAGGCGCGGTTACAGTACGGAAACGGCTTTGGTCACCCTGATGGATGATCTCTGGCGAGCCCGGGATAGGGGTCACTCCTCTATCCTGGTGCTACTTGACCTCTCAGCGGCCTTCGATACCATTGACCATGGTATCCTTCTGTGTCGTCTCGGAGAGGTGGGGGTGGGCGGCACTGTTTTGCAGTGGTTGTCCTCCTTCCTCTCTGACAGGACGCAGTCGGTGTTGACAGGGGGGCAGAGGTCGAGCCCTAGGCCCCTACTATGTGGGGTACCGCAGGGCTCGGTCCTCTCGCCCATCCTGTTTAACATCTACATGAAGCCACTGGGTGAGATCATCCGACGACACGGGGTGAGGTATCAGCAATACGCTGATGATACCCAGTTGTACATCTCCACCCCGTCTCAATTCGGGGAAGCCGTAGACGTAATGGGCCGCTGCCTGGCCGATGTTAGGGTCTGGATGGGGAAGAACCGGCTAAAGCTTAACCCTGACAAGACTGAGTGGCTGTGGATATTACCTCCTAAGGACTTGACCAACTGTACCTCCTTGGTTCTTGGGGGGGAAAAATTAGCTCCCGCAGAACGGGTTCGCAATTTGGGTGTCCTGCTAGACCCACAGCTAAAATTGGAACAACATCTTTCAGCTGTGGCTAGGGGAACCTTTGCACAAGTACGTCTTGTGCACCAATTGCGACCCTACTTGGAGAAGGAGGCACTTCTTACAGTCACTCATGCCCTTACCACCTCACGGCTGGATTACTGCAATGCGCTCTACATGGGGCTACCCTTGAAGATTGTCCGGCGACTGCAATTGGTGCAAAATGCAGCTGCGCGAGCTGTGGTGGGTGTACCCAGATGCACCCACGTAACACCTATCCTCCGCCAGCTGCATTGGCTGCCCATTAGTCTCCGGATCCAATTTAAGGTGTTGGTCGTTACCTTTAAAGCCCTACATGGCTCAGGGCCAGGTTATCTTCAGGACCGCATCCTGCCGCATACCTCCCTACGACCGGTTAGAGCCCACAGAGTCGGCCTCCTCCAGGTCCCGTCGACCAAACAATGTCGGCTAGCGGGACCGAGGGGGAGGGCCTTCTCTGTGGGAGCTCCCTCCCTTTGGAACCAGCTTCCTCCAGAGATCAGGACCATCCCCACCCTGCTGGCCTTCCGGAAAGCAATAAAAACTTGGCTCTTCCGGCAGGCGGGGTGAATGAGATACTCTTTTAACTTTTGTATTTTCTGTATTTTTAATTATTGTATTTTGTATTGTTATGCATTTTAATTATTGCTTTTTATCTTGTAATGGATCTTACATGTTGTGAGCCGCCCTGAGTCCCCAGGGATTGGGCGGCATAGAAATCCATTAAATTAAATTAAATTAAATTAAATTTTTCAGGTTGTCTTTGCAGAAACTTGAGTAGAGAAGTAGACAATGGAGTTAGAGAAGACTATGGATGTGTTTACATGTTTCTGTCATCTTCAATGCATGCTCAATTTTTTTTTATGCCCAGAAATGGAAGGGCCAAGTTGAGTGAGTATATAGTAAGAAAAAAAAATCCCAAGGATTTCGGTATGCTGGTGTCTTTGAGTCCAGTATTCTCTCCTGCAGTGGCAAGCTAGAGAAGGATAGAAAAATAATAGCATCCTTCTGCTTGACCAAATGGTATTAAATGATAAACTGCTTTCATTATAATAATGTAGAGTTCTCTTGACTAGTTGCTGTGGATTGAGCCACGGTGGCGCAGTGGTTAGAGTGCAGTTCTGCAGGCTACTTCTGCTGCCTGCCGGCTGCCTGCAATTTAGCAGTTCAAATCTCACCAGGCTCAGGGTTGACTCAGCTTTTCATCCTTCCGAGGTGGGTAAAATGAGGACCCAAATTGTTGTTAGGGGCAATATGCTGACTCCATAAATCGCTTAGAGAGGGCTGTAACACACTGTAAAGCGGTATAGAAGTCTAAGTGCTATTGCTATTACTATTGTCTGCTCTGCAACTAACTAGTCTAAATTTTATTGGTGGCCATGCTCACTTCTTCTGAGAGCATATTTCACTGTTGACTTTTGTCAGCCTTTGACAATTTTATGTCCTTTACATTTGTCAGCACTGAATGTGGTTGCCTGGGATTTGTAGAATTGAAGATACCTGCTTTATTTTGTCTGCCCTGAATCCATCTTTGACCCTTCATGAGATTGCCTGAAGTGTTAGTATATCATGGACAATCTTAGTGGGACTCAAAAAATTTGTTGACAAGAGCTGTTGAGGAATTATCCTCAGCTGCAATTTTTTTTTTGCTTTTTAAAATTATGCTTTGATCATTGTGATTATTTTCGTTGGCGGTGTTTCATAAATTATGTTCACTGCCTAGAGCAGGGGTGTCAAACTCAAAGCCCGGGGGCTGGATCTGCCTCACGGAGTGCTTAGATCTGGCCCGTCCGGGCCGCCCTGGAAACCTTGAAGGAACGGCTCCGCGGTGCCTCTGCCAGCAAAAATGGAGCTCAGGAGCCCTCCGTGTGTAGCCCTCCCAGGCTCCATTTTCGGCTGCATGCGGCCTCCAGCCCTCTGCCAGCAAAAACAGCTCAGGGAGGCTGCATGTGGCCCTCCCCAGCTCCGTTTTCGCTGGCAGAGGGTTGCAGGAGGCCGTCGCAGCCGAAAACAGAACTAGGTAGCCCATTTTCACTTGCAGAGCGCTCGGGACACCACAGGCGCCTATGACACGAGTGACCTCAAGCATTATGTCATATGCATCATAATGGTAACTTAGTAAGTGCAGTAGTACATGTAGTTACATTCTGAGTTGATTTATGCGTTACAAAGAAAGAGCAGAACATTTTATGCACTTTTGCTTTTCTGTATTTGCTTTCTCATGTGAAATCAGAAAGGACATGATTGCATCATTTATCATCTAGAAATGTAGCTCCTGTACGAAATGTATTCTTTGCATTAATTGTGCTTTCTGACAAATATCGTCTAGGCATTTTGGAACTGGGTGGAAAACTATCCGGATGAATTTACTAAGTTATACCAGACACCACAGACAGATCTATCAGGTAAGGGTTTATCCAACCAGGAAGAGACCTTGCCAGGTGAATTTTCTTTGTTACATCCAAGAGAGTCTCCCTGCATGGCTAGGCTCACATAATTGCAAACCAACCATGTTAATCTTCTAAAGTGACTTGTTTTGAACATGGTCTCTGGATGTGAGTCTCAGATTACCGAAAGGAACTCAGAAGATTCGCCTCTCACCAAAACCTCATCCCTCACCTCATTACCTTGATGAATTTGTGGCTCTGTAGCTGCCAGGACTCCAGTTCCTCTCAATCCCAGCCAGAATGTTAATAGTCATGCCATTTTGGTTTAACTGTTTGGGATTACCCAGCATCTTTCTGGGGTGGGGGTGGGGAATTGACATTTAAGCTTGTGTCACTAAGGCAAAAATGGTCTTCCTTGTTAACATCTGGCCTGCAGATCTCAAACTTGTCCTACTCAATGTTTTTTTTAGAGAAAATGTTTGTACTTCTCAAGATGTTCCTCATCCTGTACTTGGGGGGGGAAAAAGCCAGGCTAAATGTTTAAGCTGTGTTGTGTTTTCTTCTTTGAAGGTCGTAATTACATAGGTCTTTTTTCTTTTCTTTTCTTTTCTTTTCTTTTCTTTTCTTTTCTCTTCTCTTCTCTTCTCTTCTCTTCTCTTCTCTTCTCTTCTCTTCTCTTCTCTTCTCTTCTCTTTTCTTTTTTCTTTTCTCTTTTCTTTCCTTTCTTTCCTTTCTTTCCTTTCTTTCTTTCTTTCTTTCTTTCTTTCTTTCTTTCTTTCTTTCTTTCTTTCTTTCTTTCTTTCTTTCTTTCTTTCCTTCCTTCCTTCCTTCCTTCCTTCCTTCCTTCCTTCCCTCCCTCCCTCCCTCCCTCCCTCCCTTTGCCTGCCTGCCTGCCTGCCTGCCTGCCTGCCTGCCTGCCTTTTCTCCCTCCCTCTCTCATCCAGGAGTCACATCATTGCAGTACTGTTAATTATTGATACTGTGTTAAACATGGGAGGGATTTTAGCATTTATCCTTCTTCTGTAAGTGGAACTCAGCATGTTTTGTGTCATCTCATTTCTTTGGTTCAGATTGTGCAGAGAAGCTGTTTGATCTGGTCGATGGGTTTGCTGAAAGCACGAAACGCAAAGCAGCTGTTTGGCCCTTGCAAATTATCCTCCTCGTCCTTTGTCCAGAAATCATCCAAGACATTGCGAAGGACGTAGTAGAGGAAAACAAAATGAACAAGGTAAAGAAAGCTGAACTACCTTCCAATCAGGGGACTTTATATGGAGAGTTGATTTATTTTAAAACAAACCCAAAAGCGAGAAATATAAGTGCAGTCCTGTTGGAGCAAGCTTCTGTAATCTTCTGTCTCGGTCTGCTTCAAGAGGTCCCTTTGGGAGGCTCTTTAATGAAGAGGGCAATCTCCCACTCTTCTCCAGCAGCTGGTATGTAAAGGATGCTGCCTGCGTGGTGGTGGTGATAAATAGCCCATCAAGAACCAAACATGTGGATTGGATGACCGATGAAAGCTGTTGACCATTTGTAAAACGGATACTTTAGTATAATCCTAAATTAAGGGTTGAAATTAAGCTTTATCTTTTTTTGTGAAAGAGGTTGGAAGTCATTTTCTTTTTGTACTCCTTTTTTCCTACAGTTTTTGTTTTCTGCAGCACTATTTTTCTCTTTATTCTTTCTATCTCTCTTTCAGACTATTTATAAAAAACATAGTAAACATTGGGAAGCATTCAAATTGACTGCTTGCCCTTTGAAGTTCTACAATCCCTTCCTTCCTTCCTTCCTTCCTTCCTTCCTTCCTTCCTTCCTTCCTTCCTTCCTTCCTTCCTTCCTTCCTTCCTTCCTCCTCCCTCCCTCCCTCCCTCCCTCCCTCCCTCACTCACTCACTCACTCACTCACTCTATATGTGACTCTAGGTGGCTTACAAACAAACAGCAAACCAATGCTGTAGTTAAAAACACAGAACAAGTAATATAAAAAGACATATAAAACTATAATAAAATACAGAAAACAGTCAAGGTAATTACATCCACCAATAACAGTACCACCACTGAGGTGGCTCAATCCCATTCCCTTATCCCTATGCCCCTTGGCAAAAACATGTGTCAGGGTTCCAAGTAATAGTTCCAAAGCAAACAAAACTCCAAGGCAGGTAGATTCCTCAAAGAATAGTTTTATTGGATATATCATATTGGCACAGATCTGGTGAAAACTGACTCTGAGGGTTCCCACGGTTTTCACCAAATTAAAAATAAATATTTTTTCCCTTTTCCCAAACATTCAATCACATGGTCCAATCAAGACGCCGTCCGGTTGCTTGGTAACGTCACTCCTCATCTTCCTCTGACCAGGTGTGAGAATGTCCTTGGTTCCCAAGAGAAAGTATTTTGTTTTGGCTATAAACCCCAGCTATCTCTTTTCCTCCCTCCCTATCCCTCAGCTCCAGTGTGGCAATGTTGAAGCTCCAAAATGGCTCCGGTCAGGTCAGCTTCAGAGTTGACACCATGTTTTCAGATCCTTGTGAAAGGCCAGCAGAGTTGGGACCAATATGATTTCCTGCTAAAGTGGAAGAATCCTCCCAACATTTCTTTTTGCCCTGTTTCTTTTGTGGTTAACCACTCCAACGTTTGTTAAGTTTTTTAAAAATAATTTTTCCTATGAATCCTCTTTTGTGAACTTTATTTCTTTACAAGATGTAGATATGAACATGTGCATTTTTTCATTCTTCAGCTTTCTACTCAATATATTGTTTTCCATCCCATCTCTTGTTTCTTCCCTGTTTAACCCCAGTAAACAAATAATAGTTGGGGAAAAAGAGAGAGAACTTCGGCAATATTAAAAAATAACCAGAGATGTCTGATTTTTAATTAAAGCCATATCCAAAACATACCATTCTCCTGTGTGCTGCTTGGAGAGTCCAAGCATGGGTTAACTTCTGTCTGTTTACCCGGGACTGAGTAAGAAATATCCAGCCACACCTCCTCTCTGGCCCCACTGAGTCAGTTGTTTTACTCAGTCTGACCCTGCAATGGTTCCTATTGCCGCAGCAGAGGGCAAAACATAGCAATTCCAAGGTCAAGGTTCAGGTTTTGTTGACCGTACTCAGGTTGCTCCATTGGTGAACTTCCAGCGCCATGCTAAAGGGCTGTCTCTTCAGGGAACCCACCCGCATTATGATCACAACAGACGCCAGTCTTTTCGGGGGGGGGGCTCATGTCCAGTCCCAAGTGGCCTAGGGGCGTTGGAGCCAATCGGATTTGGCCAAGAACATCAATTGGTTGGAGCAGCGAGTGGTGCATCTGGCTCTTCATCACTTACAACACCTAGTGTCTAACCAACATGTCCTGATCCTGATGGACAACATGGCTACCCGATCGCACATCAATTGCCAGGGGGGTACTCGGTCCAACAGCCTCATGCAGGAGGCACAGAAACTGACTCTCTGGATGGAACGTCATGTCTGTTCCATCAGGGCGGAAGACATTTCCGGGGCATCAAATTTACAAGCAGATTGGTTGAGCAGGACCACCATAGACCACTCGGAGAGGCGTCTGCACCCGGATCTCTTCGAAGCCCTCTCCCAGAGATTCGGCTGACCAGTAGTGGACCTGTTCGCCCATCCCTCCAATACTCATCTTCCCAGGTTCTTCTCCAGATTTCCAGTGCCGGGGGTGGAGGGCGTCGCTCTCCGCAGCCTGTGGTCCCAGGGGCTGTTATATGCGTTTCCTCCTCTTCCTCTCATCCCGAAAGTGATAAGGAAGCTGCTGACGGAGAAGACGGAGGTTCTTTTCGTCGCCCCTCATTTCCCAGACATCCTTGGTACGTGGATCTGGTCTGCCTCTCGGTGACTCGTCTATGGTAGATTCCAGGCCACTGGATATCTCTCAGCCAGGGAGCGGTGCTTCATCCGGATCCCCAATGGCTTCAACTGACCGTTTGGCACTTGAAAGGCATATCCTGAGGAAGGATAAATTCTCAGGGAAAGTCATTCACACTATGCAAGCTTCCAGATGAGCCTCCACCAATCACATCTATAATGCTACCTGGCTGGCATTTTGTTGTTTTTGTTCCAAATACAATATCACTCTGGTATCGGCTTCAATACCACAAATTCTGGACTTTCTGCAGGAAGGGTTGGACAAAGGGTTGTCTCCAAGCACCCTTCGAAGACAAGCGGCTGCCTTGTCCACAGTTTTGACATATGAAGGCCTGCAGTCTATATCTCATCATCCTAGAGTCCGCACCTTCTTTGCAGGAGCTTTTAATTTGAGACCACCAA